>OU343221.1:190333972-190602533 GCA_910596185.1 Chrysanthemum makinoi
GAGCAAAAACTTTAGTCTTAATAAAGCGTCTCATGGATAGGAGTTATATGACTAGCACAAAAACCATTTACCACTCAAATTCCACCCAAAAAATGTGATGTTCGCCCCTAGATCTTTAGGAATAAAAGCATTCACCTTTAATGCTTAGAGAGTGTACCGGTAGTAAAATAGATTCTAGAACTTGTTTTGTGATGCATTCCGAGATCGCTAGTGAGACTACACTTGCGTAGTTAGGAATAACTAAATGATAAGAGGCATTAGGATAACCTTGTTTGAAACCCGTATTATAATTACTTATTCCACATCGGTCGAGTAATTACCCCACACCCTTGCGATGTACTCATCTTTAGTACACGATACCCCTAGTTAACCCCTCAGAGCCTATCCTTTTTGTGGTTCTCGCGATGTTTCGGTTTTCCAGAATATCAATGAAGAGCATTGTTTACAATCCACCCCCAAATTTACACCCAAATCGCCTTAGCCTACCTTGTAAGCACTCACCTTTAGTGCATTATTGTTATCATACTAAACCCTTAGTTCAATTATCTAGTTACTTGCATGGTTGCTAAGTCGAGTCATATCTTTTGTACACAGTTTTGGGATGATTGGGACTCATGGGAAAAATTAATATTTTACGGAGTGACGGGAAGGAACGTTAAATTCAAATTCCCTTTATCTACGTAATTAAATACTCCAAGTGTTTTGATCTTTTCAAATCGGGTCAATTAGTGTTAGAGTAATAAAAACTCAAGTGTAGGGATGCTCCTATAAATCCCTTATATTTTGATTTTATCGTAGAGGATGGTAGAGTAAAAGTGTATTTAATAAATAAATTAAAAAAAAAAAAAAAAAAAAAACATATGGGCTACCATCCTACATCTATCTTTATGTTTATGTTTTTCAATTTATGTAGGTTTGTTTCAATATTATCTAGGGTTTAGCGAGTCGAGTCTTGGCTTAGCAACGCCACGCTTTTCATGCTTGTAACCGCCACTAAATCGGCTATCCAACCAAATTATTTGTTTCCCTACCATAAGCCTAACGTTACAACCTTTTTTAAAGACGTCTTAGATAGTTGTTCCTAGGTGCTTACGCCAAAGCGGTGGAGGTTTGATCTAGTCTCAAGGCTATGGTAATCTATGTACTATGCCAGGTAATGAGTGTTTATCTTCCATTTCCATTTACTAGATTTCATATACACCCGAGAGATGAGAGAATCCAAACACCCCTTGTGAGGTGCTAGTATATAATTTCCGTGCTTGTTATGACTATTGCGGTGCTTTTAATTGTTGTGAATAATGTTAAACTTATGCTTCATGCCCCATAACTTATAAATTGATTGGCCAAAAGCACATTTGTTTGAGGACAAGCAAATACCAAGTGTAGGGATATTTGATAAGGATTTAAAATGTACACTTTTATGGGGTTATTTAAGCCCTTAATCGATCACTTTTATATCTATTACTGCATAATTTCGTTCCTTTTCACTTTTTAGGTCTCTTGGAAGCAAAATGATGGAATGATGCATATTTGGACGAAAATGAGTGAAAACATGAAGAAAAATGCTAAGTCAAGATCGAAGCCACTCAAGCCAAATCGTTGACAAGATTCCAACCAAAGGGCGACGCCGTCCCTCTACGATTTGATAATAGATGCACCCGGCTTAGTAGACTTTTGCTCATAACACCGACTCAGGCCAAAGCAAGAGGAAGGGCGTCACTAAGACTTTTCATCTCAGACGCCCGATCCGAATCGACGACGTCCCTACTGAAGCCCGACTGTGTCACAACTACAACGTGACGCCGTCCCATCGATAACTTGGCCAAGACGAAAACCCTAATGACGCCGATCTGACAGCGTCCCACCTATAAGGCGACGTTGTCGCAAGTGTAAATATATATATAGAATTCGATTTTTCAGTATTTAAAGAGGTAGACTTGTGGAGTAAAAACCCTAAACGTTTGTAGTCCGACTTGGGAAGTATCTTAGGGTCCCAAACCCTATTTTACACATCGAGATAAGTGTTTTAATCCATTAGTATCATTATGTCTACCATTGAATGTGTGTATGCTTGCTTGTTTAACATGTCCGGCTAAATTTCTTGTGTGTTTGATTAGATCTATGAAACCTAGTTGTTAATTATTGATTGGTTGTCTCTTATCTTAATTGTAAATGGCTTAGGAGTGCACTAGGCTATCGTTGTGTTTAAATGCTTGAGTAATCTTTTTGAACATTAGTTTATGAATCATTTAGCGGATATCTTTGTCTAAACATCCAAAGATAACCTTAAAGTTATTTTATGATTAATCTAGAGGAAATCGTAGGCAATAACCTAAATGTATTCTCAAAGAGTTAGGGCATAAGCATTCCCTACGACCTTAGAAAACACAACGCGTTAAGAATAAGGACGTGACAATTCAACCAACAATAAAAGATAACTAGGAATTAATAGTATCTAGGTAAACACATTTTTAATCATCATACGAGCACACATCAAAAAGACATAGCTACCCGTAGTATTAGATAATTAGAATAGTAGAAGTAATTGGTAGAAGTACCACTCCCAAACCAATTGCCCCGAGATTTTTCCCTTAGCTTTCTAAAAAATATATAAAAGATAAAAAAGAATCATCCTCAACCCCACCTTAGCGTAATACACTTCTTGCTAGCATTCCTATTCCCCTAGAGAATGATATCAATACCCGAGGCTTACCCAATACTACACTACAACGATTAGGTTCACTGCCTAGGGTGTTGAAAAACTTGCTCGACGAAAAGGAAGTTCCTTTGACCCCGAACGCGCTTCGTATGCGCATCAAATACTCCCCCTCAACAAGTGATAATAACTTTTTGAGGTTTGAAATAACGAGAGAGAATACTTGTTCTTTGGAGCAAAATGATGAAAAACTAAAAACTTTCATTAATTCTACTCAAAAGTAAGAAGCTCGCCCTTATATTAGGATTGGCACTAAGCGTGCACTACGGGTCCTTTTCTTTACAAGCACGGGTTGTACATTGTTATATGTGCATAAACCATATTATAATCTGTGAAAACTAGAATGAGGGTTGAATAGTTTTACCAATTTTAATTTTAAGTTTCAAAGATTTAGATTTAATCTTATGTGAATTCTTATGGATGAATAAATAGCACCAAAAAATAAATAAAGTAAAGAAAGCAAGTAAAGTAAATGATAGAAAGTAGCGACACAAGTGATTTATAGTGGTTCGGCTACAAGGACACCTTCCTTGCCCTACTCCACTCCCCGAGTACCCTACTCGAGAGTTCAAGCACTATGTCAACAAGCTCCTTCAAATTGGCGGAGAAGCCTCACAACGTCGCTTACACTTTTTCCAGTACAAAGCTAAATACCGATTTCTTCCACGAGGTAGAACTAAACCTTTCACAACTATGTGAAATATGAAATACAAAATATGCTACTGAAATCTTGTGGATGGACAAATCAATCAAGGACCCTTTGTTTGGATGACTTGTAAAGTAGTGTGATCTCGCCTTCGTGAAGGACCTAAATGAGAATTACAACAAAAGAGAGAAGAACTACTAGAATGAATAAATGATCAGATGTTATGAGAGTGAGATAATATATGAGAGAGTTGTAAGAAGAAGGGGGAGAAATAATGAAGAAAGGTCTATCATGCTCGCTGATGACCTCCAAGATCGCAAGCTCGCTACCACAAAGAGTAAAAGCTCCTGCTGGCCGGGTATTCTAGCCCTTCAAGGAACAACGACAAGCTCAGTAGCCTCGGAATCACCATCAGAAGAGAGTGACAACAGATCCCCCGAAGGAAAAGGTAGCATACAAGGAAGGATTCTAGCCCATGAAAGGAGCAAGAATAATCACAAAAACGTTACCCACACCGGGAAAGCCGGCTGAAAGATAACAATGGCAATAACAGCACATTCGGCTAGAGCAACCCTTCAAGAAAGAAAAGCGCAGCTATCGCAAGACAGCTCGTTGCAGAAAACTATCAAAACAAACTTCCGCAATAAGGAAACCTTCCGAGAATAAAACTCAACAAAAACTGATGTCCGTCATCACCAAAGTTCTGAAGGAAGCAAGGCTCCAGCAGCCATAGAACTAAAAGACTAAGACTGGTAACAGGAAAATGTACAATGTATTTGAATTTACTTATTTTTGTAATTTATTTAAAAATATGACCAATTAATAAAAAGTGAAGATTAGCTACCTTCATTATTTTATTTTTTAAAAATTTTCATTTTTATTAAGTGCATAAGACGCGCAAGCACGAAAATTAGGCATGACCCAAATATGTTATTTCTGAATAACAAAGAGTTATCACGAATAGCCAACTGGTGAACAACATAATCACCAAAGTACATAAGAGGTATTGCACGCCCAGTACTGGGAGGATAGCCCAAAATTATCCTAAGACTATTACAAACGTGCATATCCGTATAACGTTAAACATAGCACCGCACAAATAAAAAGAGAGATGTGCGCAAAAGACTATTAACTACGTTCATATCCGTATAACATTAAAATAGCAACACAAAAGTGAAAAATAGCGTACACAAAAAGTATCAGAACTTGCATAAAGAAAAAGTCGTAGCATAAGCACAAAGTAAATGAACAACGTGCAAAAATACAAACAAAAAGCTGCACGCAGCCATCAGAAGCATCACAAGAGAAACAAAGACGACATTGTTCGGACGATTACAAAGCATCTAAGAAAAATAAGAAAAACTAAGTCCGCACCAAGGCGACGACTCGCTTCGTGCTCGGACGTAACAGCCCAGAGACCTCACTAACTCCAGAATGCGGATCATTCGCAACTTCAATAAGAGCACTAGACCCACCAACATCATAATCATCAATAGAAAGAAGCCTCACAGAGATGTCAGGAGCACTGACAGGAAGAGACACAAGTGGCAAAGAAGCAGTGCAAACCAAAGCTGACTCACCAATCGAAGATGCTTCCACACCCACAACATTACGGGCGGACAAAGGGTCAATGGAAGAATTAATAACATCTGCAACAGATAACCGATGAGCACCAAGGCATTTTCTAACCTGATCAACTCTCTTCTGAACAACTTCCAAATAATGAGACAAAGAGCTAGTGCCAACAATAGCATTATCATCCTTATCATAAACAGGAATGATAAGCTGCTCAAGATCCGGCTGTAACCCTGCAATCATAGGAGCATCTGCAGAAGGCCAATCAACACGAAGAAGATCCATAACATCCGTAATACCAGCATCCTTGCTGGACTTAAGCACGAAAAGTAAAGAAAACTCCACATTTTCAAGGGCTTTCACGGCGGAAAGATAATGATCCTCCGCAGAAGGGTCATATACAGCAAGCTCTCTTTTTTCCTTACCATGAATAATACCCGCCGCTAAACCTTCCTGCATACCCTTATCGATAGCACGCTCAATAACTTCTGCCATAGCCGCAGTATACTCCGGAGAATTCAAGCACTTAAACACAGCAAGGCTCATACCGTTAGTTAACAACCGGCGCCGGCTAGATAACAACGTAAGGAACCGAGGATAAAACTCCTCATCAAGGTGACTAGCCAAGGCATACAAATCAACAACGGCTGAATCAACCTTCTGCATAAGTACGGCCATCTTAGCATCCTGAATCTTACAAAACTCTTCCTCCAAAGCAGCAAGGGAATGAACTTGGCTGCGGAGCTCAGAACATGACTCCTCTAAGATACGTATCTACAAATAAAACAAAGTCAGAAGACAACGGGAAAACAAACAAGCGGAACAACTAGCCAAAAAGACACGGACGCACACCGTCCGGAAGATTGGAATTCGAGACTTGAAAACAACTTCAGCGCTCAAAATAGACGACTCAGAATCCTTCACATCGAGAGATGATCAAAGTGCTGCTACCTCAGCTCAAAGAGAATTTCGTTCTTCCTCAAGAGTAGAATTCTGTTTCTTCAAAGACATAAGTTTCAGTAGCGAAGCTGCCAAGGACACAACAACGGAAGATGTCCCAGAAGAAGTAGAATCATCAACCTTAGACTTCATAACGGAAATCTCCTTGTCCCTACTCGCCAACAAAGACAATAAGCGCTTTCGCTCCATCACATTATACTCCAAACGTAGACGAACTTCAGAACTAAACAACAACTGCCGTGCCACGCAACATTAAATTCACCAAGGAGACGCTCATACCCCATTTCACGAACAGAGGAAAAGAAGTTAGGAGGAGCAAACTCATCCACCATAATGCGACATTCATCAACATCATCAAGAAGCGAACTCTTGGTAACATTCCACTTTGAAACATGAACACCAGTGAAGAACTGGAGTCCGAATCATCAACAGTACGAATGTCCCTAGCCGAGATATAAAGATCCGAAAGGTCATCAAGAATTGGATGAACACTACGGACAGGACGAAAATTGTTAGGAAAAGAGGAAGGAACACCTGCTTGACCTTCCCCTTCTCAACAGGAAGGACGGTAGTAACAACAACATCCGTCATAACTAGCGCAGGAGAGATGCAAATAAACAAGGACAACACGTGAACGGAAGGAAGGAAAAGTAAAGGAATCACGAAAAGACAAAAGCATAAATAACAAACCTAGGGGGAGAACCATCAAAATGAAGCAAACCAAAATCAGATTTAGTAGACATTCCAGCTTCATGAAGAGGAGTAATTGATAATGAAGGAGAAGAAGAAGAATGAGTGGGAAAAGCATTTAAACAATATTCAAGAGTTTGCGAACTTTGAGCTAACAAATTCAATAGATTCTAAGACTTACCACCAGTAGAAGCCCTACCAGAATCATTGTAGTCACTCCTCACTTTTTTAGGAGGATGGACAAGGTTGGTGCAAGATTTCCTCCTCCTCTTCCTAGAACCGGAAGCTATACCACTATCAAAACCAATCTCAGAAGCCGAATAGTCAGGTCGCACAACAATATCACCATGTGGTCGAGAAGTCCCGACTTCTGAACGGATAACTACATCACAAGAAGTAGGAGGGGCAGGAAAAACAGTCCGGCCTTCGGTCAATTTTAGCAAAGGAATCTCATTTCCCTCCCGCGATCGGGTATCAACAATCAACTTCATAGGGTCCTTATTCTTAACCAAAGATAGCAAATCCATAGCTGCAGAAAATAGAAGAAGAAACAACAAGTCAGGACAAACAAAAATAGATTAACAGAAGAAGAAACATAGATATGGTATACCCACCCCGATTCTCCTGATCATAGAACACAGGGTAAGAATCCTCGCCCAAAGTATAATTACGGCTTAACCCAACTAAACAAAGGAAAGGCTCCGGAAACTTGACAAAAGGAGAAGCATTAGTAACAAGGGAGGCAACATGTCCAACATCAAACTCAGTATCCCTAGGAGTGGCATCCTTAGGAAGATTACCCCCAACAAAGAAAGGATGAATAGTGGGACAAGCAAATGAGTCAACCCAGAAAAAGTGATCGTTCCAACTTTTAAGACAATCAAGAGGTTTAGTATAGCAAACTCCAAAGCTATCAACGCGTTTACTAAAAGAAAGCCAGCCATGTTTTTTAGACAAAACATAAAAACACCTAAACAAACCAATTGAGGCTTCAATACCAAGAGAAAAATAAAGAATCTCAAATTGAGAAACTTTTGCAGCACCAATGACAGAAAGCTGCGATATATGAATGTGGTAGTAGTCAAGAATTGAAACAAGAAAAGAAGACAAGGGGAGGCGAAAATTAGCATACTCGAAAAACGGGTATATACACCGATCTTCCCATCCGGTGCTTCCCGAATACCTTGGTCAGGATCAGGCAATTCCTGATGAGCAAATTGCGGAATTGAATAATCAATACACAAACGGTCAAGCGCCTTTTGCGATAGTTTAGATTTGGTAGATGAAAAAGTACCCATAACGGAAAAAGGAAAGAGAATCAAGAACCTAACCTGAATGAGGAACTTGGAAGGCAGATACGACCAAAGGTAAATTGGATCGAAAAAGCGTTTACAACAAAAGAACAAGAAAAGAAAAAATGGGCTAAAGCAAAAATAAAGGGTATTTATACAAGCGGAACGGTGATCCCCCAAGAAAAACCCTAAAGGAGGACACGCGTCCAAAAGCAATCTGATCCAACGACCCAAATCAAAAACACGGGGATAAGGATGGTGGAAGACCAATGGCCCACAGAGTCAAATCAACCAGAACATGAAAATTCGTTAATCGTCCACGTTGTAAAAAACACTTTCCAAGAAAAGGGAGCGTCAAGAAAACGCTTCAAGAGTGCGGAAGAGGAAACGATCAGCATGAAATAGTCTAAGTAAATCCACCGTGCGCGACAATATCCGCACGTAGTGCACATACTAGACTGGGAGGACTGGATGACGTAGCAGTTCCTAAAGGTGAAGAAGCATTCCAAAAAGAAAAAACGCACGGAATGGAAAAGTGCTTAGTCAACTCAAGTCTAGTAGCATCCACCGCACGCGAAAATATCCGCACGCAATGCACATACTAGACTGGAGGGGCTTGATGACATATAGTATGTATAACAGGCCTACTAGGCCTAATACGTACTATACACATACTAGGCTCAGGCCCAATAACTATAAGATAACTATAAAATATGGGCCTACAGTAAGCCCAATGACGAAATTGGCTATGGTCCATTAAGACGCACGTAAGATACACAGCGGGCTGAGCCTTCAGCCGTAAGACATTTTATGTCCGCATCCGCGATTGACATGGAACCTTGTCCGCCAAGGGTCCAGCTCCGGCGACTAACTACTACATGCGATAATCTATAAAACCCTAGCGGTAAACCTCGCCTATAAAAGGGGCTCTAATCCTCATACAAGGTACAACTTTCTCTCTCATAATTACACACACATACTCTTATTTCTTTCTCAAGAATGTGTACTTATTATCACGTCGGAGTCTAATTGTGGGGTCCGTCCCCATAGTAAGACTAACGGTCTACCTTTCTTGTGCAGGGATATCATTCAAACTACTTGGATTAGTACGAGATTAGCCCATTAGAAGCTTGTTGGCCCAGTCCAGCAGGCTGTGTTCATACCCATTACAACCCGTCACACATTTTGTACTAACAATGATGTAGTTACATTATTTCTACTGTTTGCTGGTAAAGACCCACGGATCCCTGGATTTGCACTAGACCGTTCCTTTTTCAAGGGATCCGTGACTACAATATCTTGTTTTTTAATTTCTTTAACGAATTGTGTTTCTTTAATCTCGCTAGTTGATGAATTAAGTTCCTGAACACCTAAACCCTTTTGATTATTTCCAGTTTTAACACTATCAAGTATTATATCAAGAGTTTTAGTACTCATTCTAGCAATCTTGGAATCAAGATTATCAACTAACGTTTGAAGTTGAAGACAAAGCTCATATTCACCATCTACTTTCTTCCCCATTCTACACGTTTTAATTTATCTTTTAACTCAATGACTTCCTTTTCTAAACGTTCATTTTTATTTTTCAAATTCTTATTTTTGTTAATTGCTTTTAGACTAATTTTGCAAAGTTTATCATATTTACGATGTAATGATTCATCATCTAATGATGAGCTACTATAATAAAGAGATTCGAGACATACCTCGTTTGAGTCATTTGCCATGAGACAAATTTCTTCGTTCTCCTCCTCACTCATTCCCATAAACCACTTACGAACGCCTTTTTTTCGTCACGTTTAGGACACTCACTAATGAAGTGATTAGGGTCCCCACATTTAAAACATGTGCATTCATCCCTTGCTTTCTTGTCGTCTTTGCCTTTCCGGAACCCCTTCTTATCGTCATATGGTTGCTTGACATATCTTCCTTTTCTTCTAAAGAACTTCTTGAAATCCCTTACCGCCATGGCATACTCTTCGTCATCACTTTCCGAAGAAGAGGTTTCTTCATCGCTTGAGACCTTCTTGGCTTTTAAGGCAAGAGATTTGTGCTTCTCTTTCTTTTCTTTTGAGGCTTCGGAGTATTTAGCGAGGACGAGCTCATAGACCTTTAGATTGCCTATGAGTTCGTCGAGAGTGAGGATTGAAAAGTCTTTGAATTCTTCGATGGCCGTCACCTTTCCACTTAGATGGAAGCGTCCTTAGATATCTCCTGACATGATTACGACTAGAAAAAGACTCATCAAGTTCTTGTAATGAAGTAATGATAGTATTAAAGTTAGCAAAAGAATTATCTATACTATTCTCATCCGATATTGAAAATTATTCATATTGTTGAACAAATAAATCTATTTTGTTATTTTTAACTTGTTGATTTCCTTGGTGAGTTACAACTAAAGAATTTCAAATTTCTTTAGAGGTTTTAAGCATAGAAATTCTTTCAAATCCCTTTTTGGGTAAAGCATTATATAAAACCATTTTTGCTTCACTATTTTTGGAAAGCTTTTTCTTTTGATCGTCGGTGAGGCGATCATGAGGGACGTTTATTTCGTTGCCGGTTTTATCATCTTTTGTAGTGGCTTAAAAGTCACCTTCAATAATGATGTACCAAAGATCAATATCTTTTGACTTCACATAAGTTTCAAAAATATTTTTCCAATAAATAAAGCCATTTGTTTCAAGTAGTGGAGGTCGTTGCATAAATTGCCCTTCTTTATAATTTTCAAAACTCATTGTGATCGAAAAGTTTTAAAATACAATTTACTTTAAAACTTTTGTAAACCTTGCTCTTGATGCCAATTGTGGAAAACTAGAAGAGGGGGTTGAATAGTTTTGCCGATTTTAAGTTTAGTTTCAAAAACTTTAGATTCGATTTTATGTGAATTCGTATGGATGGATAGAAAGTATAAAGCAATAAGTAAAGTAAATAATGTAAGAAAGTAAAGTAAAGCATAAAGAGTAGTGACACAAGTGATTTATAGTGGTTCGGCTACAAGGACACCTTCCTTGCCCTACTCCACTCCCCGAGTTCCCCACTCGAGAGTTCAAGCTCTATGTCAACAAGCTCCTTCAATACGGCGGAGAAGCCTCAAAAAGTCGCTTACACTTTATCCGGTACAAAGCTAAATACCGAGTCCTTAACACGGCGTACCAAACCAACACAACTATGTGAAATATGAAATACAAGATCTTGCTACAGAAATGTTGTGGAGGAACAAATCAATCAAGGACCCCTTGCTTGGATGACTTGTAGTATCTCGTGATCTTGCCTTTAAGAAGGACCTATATGAGAACCACAACAAAAGAAACAAGAACTACTAGATAGATCAAGAGATCTGAGATTAGAAGAGAGAGATAATATATGAGAGAGTTTGTAAGAAGAGGGGTGAGTAACAATGAAGAAATGGCTCACTATTTATAGGCAAAAATCTCTACTGTAGCCCGGTTCCGGCGGATCCCTCACTTGGGGATCCGCCCAGGCAATCTCAAGGATCCGGCAAACTGGGTTGTACCAGTTCGGATTTTGGGTTGCAAACCGGGTCATGGATCATGGGTATGAGCCTTGGGTACCCAACAAGATACAATGTATCTAGACATTGGGTCATGGGTCTTTGGTTGTGGGTTATGGATTAGCTCCATGGGTATGGGTCATGGGTCTTAAATAAAATTCATCCTATTAAACTATTACAACAAATGAATTATTACAACATTTTATGTAAATGACCAAATGTATATATTTTACAAAAATAACATGTATTCTTATATTTTACTTATGATAACTTTATATTTGTTATCAACAAAACACAAAGAGATCGCTATATATGAATAAACATTTTTACGGTTTATATGTATTAACAATTATCATTCAACTAGTCATAATCATTTGTCTATAAGTGATTGTTTTTACCCATTATTCTTGGTTCAACAAAAAAGCTTAAATGTGATTGTAAGGAGAATACTTTTGTTTATCAAATTGGATTGATTGAAAATAACTTCATAGGTCGGAAGGGTAGTTGTTAGCAATTAATTGTAACTTTTTTGTTTATGATCGGTTACCTTTTGTATTGACCGTTTCTTAAGCAAATTTGATAAAACAAGAAATGTTTTTGTGTTTAAGTTTGTGAAACCATCGTGAATCAAACTTATGAAACTTGAATTGGTCTTGAACTGATTGGCTAAACTTAATGCTTGTTTTATAAACTCAAATCTTGATGAAGGTTGGTATGTGCGAAAACACATACCTTTACTTTATCAAATCAAGCCCAAAATAACCAGAAAAGAGCCGTTAATGCCTAATATTTGTTGGTTTCTTGATTTTATGCATGTGCAGGTACGGATATGACAAAACAGATAAAAGAAAGCCAAAACTGAAGAAAACCGAGCACGAGAGTGAGAAGAGTGCAAAAGCCGATGCCGGGATGCTATTTCATGGACTTTGATGCTCAAAAGATCAATTTACGAAGTTCTGGGACATAATTTGGAAGTTTTCACATCTCACCCTTCACTTTCCCAAAATTACACTTTTCACCCCAATATTTCACACTTTACATTATTGGTCCTTATAAATTGCAAACATTACATAGACTCTCCTTGGTGTAATATCCTATTATTACAAGTCCAAAATACCAAGTCCCAATCCTACACTACACTACCCATTACCGTACCAAGCCCAAGCCCACACCCTCTAATAATCTTACCTCGTTTATAATTTTACCCAAGGTCAAAGAATAATACAACCCGATCAATACCCCATTTAAATCGTATCCCATTTCAACCTTCTATCCCTGGTCAAACACCTCTTTCACCCACAGTCAAATAAAAATAAAGAAATACCCAGATATATCCCTCCCGCCAACACTATTCATCCTCCCATCCACCATGAAGTACCAACCTTGCCCCTCCAATCACATAGTACTAAGCGTCTAAGATGCCAAGTTGGCGATCCGTGTGCCTTAGAATGACAGCCTAGAAGATTGAAGCAATCCCATTGGTCCTGACACATCATTGATCTAATCCTAAGGCTGAGATGCAAAGTAGTGATGCAATAGAGAAGATCAAAGGCTGATATCAAGCTTCTAGGACCTTCTGATGATCAAACCCAAGCTCCTGGCTCAGCTATTTAAAGACCCTTCATCACAGATTCATACTCGTCCAATTTTTATGTATTAGAAAACTTTGGCCATTTTAATTTCTGACGTTTTGTAGTGTAATTGTTTATTTTAAAATGTAATTTCATTTCAGTAGTTGTAAGTACACTTTTGATTTAATGCAATTTAAGATTTTCCTTGTCAAAGTTCATTTGTTTCGAAACTTGTTACAAGCTTTTCAAATCTGTTCTCAGAAGCTCTTATAAGCTCAATAAGCTTATAGTGAGCTTATTCTCTCCTTCTTTCTGTCTAAAACTCATAAATTTCAAAAAGTCAACATTAGTAAAAAAAAAGTCATGTTTCATAAGTCAAAGGGTAATTTGTGATTTCAAGTCGTTTAACAGTCAGATTTAGTGTAGTTTGGTTCATTTCAAATCTGTTTTAATCAAATTTCATCAAGTTTTAAATGTTAAACTACTTTGTGATACTTAAATAGGGTGTTTGGTTTAGTAGCTAATAAGGGAATTAGGACTGTTTCAGTGGTGTAATTTGCTTCAAGAAAGTTAGTTTAGGTTAGAATAAGTCAGTTTTATCATTAATTTGCATTGGTATTTCATTAAAAGTCAAAATCCTCTTTAAATTTCATTACAGCTAGTTAAAGTGTGAATTAGGATGCATAATCTTAGGAGTGGGTTAGAATAGTGTTAATATAGCTTTAATAGGTCTATTTACAGCTTATGATTTCATCTTCAATCATTTAGGAGCAATCCAATCTCATTAAAGTCAAAATATGTGAATCTGAGAAAAGTCAAAAATTCTAAAAAAGTTTTCTAAATAGGTTTTGTTTTTGATTTTTAGTTTACTCAGTTTTTATCCAATCATTCTGAAACTTTGGGATTTAAATATTTGCTAGCTTGTGATTTCAAATATTATTTTTTCATAATTTTTAGAATTTTTCTTAATAGCTTTTCAGTAGTTTGAAGTTACCTGTTTGGCCTTATGCTCCCCTGCACATCAGTGACAACTTTGCTATCACAGCTCTTTCTATAATCTTTTGCAAGCTCACTTTTGATTCTTAGGTGTCACAAGTTTGTTTTATTAGATCACTTATTGGTAAACTTCATTTCTTTCACCGTATGTAGTCAGTAGTGCTTATTTGGTTAGCTTATTAGGACTTAAAAGTTGCCCCTTCTTGCCCCTTTGATCTGCTGCACAGTTAGTTTAAGTTAGTGCTTATTGGTTTTATTTGAGCTTATTTGCATATTTAGATTACTCCTTTAGGTCCTCCTAGCTTAGTTAGTTTTAGTTATTGCCTTTATAGCTTATTAGGTTCCTTACTTTAGCTTTTTAGAACTTGCTTTAATCAGCATAGGGTCTATTTGAAGTTTAGCTTATCATAAGTGCTTTTCAGCTTGTTTAATGGTTTTACTCAGTTGCAAAATGTAGTTTTTTGTTAGTTTGGACTTATTTCACTTTGTTACAGTTTCTGGTAGCTTATAGCAGCTTTTAGCTTATTTTCACATAGCTCCTTCAAATCAGTTTGCACCAAATTGTTAATCTTTGTTCATTAGTTATGTTTGATATTTTTCATAGCTTCATAGTTGCATTTAGAACTTATCTGCAATTTTTCAAATTTTTCCAAACTCTTTTACTATTTTTCTGCATTTAAAAACAGTGTTTAGCATTTTTAAATAGCTTTTATTTGAAATAAATCAGAAAAAGTTCACAAAAATACAAAATTAATTTTCTTAGGTTTAAAATAATCAAAAACTCATAAAAAATATTTTTCTAGATTTTTCTTAGTTAAAATAGTAATTTCTATACATTTAATTAGATTAAATTAGTTTTAAATTCATAATAAATAGAGAAAAATTCAGAAAAATATAATTCCAGTTTTGAAAATTAGTATTAGTTAAATTAGATTTTTTAAAAATATTTTGGTAATTTTCTTATAAGTTTTCATAATTTTAAGCTTTTTTAATTCTATTTTAAAATTACAAAAATAGTTTTTAATTCAAATAAAATCAAGAAAAACCAAAAAAAATAATTTTAAATTTTAGATAATTTCCAAATCTTATTATTAACAGTAGAAAATTATTATTTTACTTTTAGAAGTTAAATTAGATTAAATTTCATTTTAATTTATGTTTTAGAGTTATCGTAATTTGCATTTTTAGTATAACTTTGCATACTTAGTTATAATTTCTTGTTTGCATCATAGATTTAGTAGTTTTAATTGCCTTATATTATTATTGCTTGCCTCATAGTTTAGAAATCATCAAAATCCTCTTTAACCATTCAAAAACCCGAATAACGCGACGTGAGTTTAAAACTCCATTCATCCTTCATTGGGAGAACGACCCGGGAAATACATGCCTTTGTATTTCTTCGGAAAATATCTATACTACGAAATCGAACTGATCAAAAATGGCTCCGCTGCCGGAGAGGGCATGTAGTGAGTTTCTGATTCCGTCTCGATTCGCGTGTTTTTGAAGATCCTTCCCCGAGGAGTTATTGTTTTTGTAAATATCTATGTCTTTTATAAAAATCCAAAAAATCTAAAAAACCATAAACACTTTTCCTAAAGTGTTTAAAACACCAAAAAATTAAAAAACAACAAAAGAAATCGAAACGTCAATTGTTACGTCGGCTCACCTTTAGAGTACAAAATATACACGGGGTTTAAGGATGTCTTGACATTAAATTGCAGACCGAAGAGAGATCCACTCTTCTCTCCCGCCACGCTGCGAGTACTTTAGAGAGCTACCGAGAACCAGTTGATGGGACGGTTACCAAAAATATTGTTTTTCCAAGTTTTCTTAAATATAAAAACCCAAAAAAATTTTCCTTTTCAAAATTTGTTTTCCTTTTATGTTTTCTATCTTTAAAAATCCAAAAATAATCTACGCTTTCCTCTTAAGTGTTTAATTCTTATCTCCTCACCCTCTATATTGTTTAATTCTCCACAATGCTCGATTTTTCACCATTTGATCTCCATGATCTTCGGACCATGGAGGACTTTTATCGTCCATCACTTATCGGTCGAGGAGGACCGATCGCTCCGATATCCGTTCCGGGAACAAAGTTTAGATTGAAAAATCATATGGGTCGTCTTCTTCGACAACATTGTCAATTTCATGGATTTAACGACGAAAATGCAAATGAGCACTTGAACAAGTTTTTATCTATCACTCAATCCATGAAGCAACGGGCTTCTCAAGATGATATTAGATTGAATCTCTTCCCATTCTCTTTAACCCACGAAGCTGAATCTTGGTTTTATACCCTTGAAAAACATTCAATTCATACTTGGGAAGAGATGTTTCACAAGTTTCTTTCAAAATACTTTCCATATTCAAAACGATGTCTGAGGAAAGAAATTCTTAATTTCCAAAGAATTATCCAAGGAATCCGTATTTGAAGCTTGGGAAATGTTAGATATAGGATTTCACAAACATATCAAACCATGATTCACAAGAGGCGTATAATATAGATTTTAGAGAGAGAAAGTTGAGAGGTTTAGGAACTTAGTGAGAGAAAGTAAAAGTATTATTATGAGCTCCAACCCTCTACCTTGGGAGGTAGAGGGTATTTATAGTATCTTACATAAACGCCACCTACGGGCTGTGGATCAAGCATACAGTGGGTAAAGACTCGTCCGTCCTCCACGGTGTTACTAAACTAAATACTAACTAACATTAAATAACTACGACTACGAGCTTTCTAACGATTACATATACTTGAGGTGACCGACACTTTAATAACTGGATTTGCTAAATCCTAACAATCTCCCCCTAAGGGAGGTCACCTCAAATTACAATGAATACAAACAGATATAACATTAAGATTGTTCTTGGATTCTTGTTAAAGTTCTTTGATCTGTAGCTCGTAGTCTTTGATTCTTCATGTTTTGCATGTTTGGTTAATCCAAGTGGAGGTCTTTAATTGATCCACGTGATAATGAGTTTTGAGCCAGCTTTGAGATCATCAACTACCATAAATCTCTGAGTCTTCCTTTGTAGTGTTGACATTATGTGATGTTGTGACTTTTGGACCGACATGCTCACATTCTGGATCATGATATCTTCTCATCAGAGTAGCGGAAGCTTTAGTTGATTCATGATATTTGCTGCAGCGTAGCAGAAGCATGGAGTGAAAATATCAGAGTCGTTGATGCACTTATCATGATTTCTTTATAAATGAATGTGTTGTGTGAGCATGCGGCTATGGATTGACCTTCTCCATTCTGATCAGCTGCAAACGTTGGGTGTACCTGCATACAACAGTTAGCAATAAAGCGCACGAAAGTATCTTTGATCACTTTCGTTGAATTGAGGTACACGGCCCACGGTTCCCCGTTGATCAGTTTAAGTACTGCCTGTGATCGTATAATTCAAGAATCTCCTTGACAGGGTTTCGCAGCTGCTCTAGCTGTTCACAAACCGGAACGTCTCAAAGAAGACAACACGGAGTGAGTAAACCAGTGAATTGAGATTCACTGATTGATGAAAAATGTTTTGAAAAACAATCGTGTATTGCTTAATATATAAAGGGTTTTGCAATACAACGAAGGTTTTATGGTAAATCAAATATCAATCATAAACACCTTTTAATTTTGAAAAATTAATACACATTCGATGTGCTAGAGAAAAGAATTTTAGGCACAACGACCGGTTTTTCAAAGGCATCCTTCAATCCATAACCTGAACCAGGATTGATTCATAATTATGAATCTCCCCATTGTTTCTGTTCAGTTGTCACATGGTTGATCTATTGGATAGATCTCACATGCCACCTACCAAGAGCTTGTTTGATGTTGGCTCTAGAAGTCTTTCCATCTTCATTGTGAATATCTTTGCATATCACTTAGATGTTCTGGCAATATCACAAGGATAATGCGTAGGACTTTTAAAATATATTCTCTCTTTCCACATTGTGTGAAACAGAGAGTCTTCATTGACAGTGTCCTAATGAGATTTATTTGATGATCTCGTGGCTCTAGACTCAATCGTGCACATTTGGTTCCTATGTCAGAGACTAGGGAGAGGGTCTCCTTCTTCAATATCAACTATCTTTAGGAGAAAGTCGATAGATTATGTTGGTTCCCTGTGAGAATGAAACAAGCCCTTTTAAGAGGAACTTGAGTAGCTTGGGAAGTTTAGTGCAGTGCGTCACTGGGTCCATGACGTCTTGTCTTCAATACCAGTGTTACCTTGGTAACTACCAGTAGCATATGTATTGAACCCGGTTTCTGCCCTAAGGTTGAATTATTGGAGGGCTATTTCTTTTCACCCTTTTCACATTTATTTCTTTTTCATTCTTCAACCCCTTTCATGCTTACCGAGACTTCATAACTAGAACCTTGCTGGGTTTATTCCAGTTCTAGCTCTATCTCAGTCCGCACTCTTCCCATTTCTCATTTTTCTCCTTTTTTCATCATACCTAAGGACTCTACACTATCTAGTGGATTGTCCCTGGGTAGATCCCTCCGGCTCTGGCGGGATCGTGGGAACGAATACCTAACCTCACCATCCTTATAACTCCATGCATAAAGTAAATTTGGTCGGTCTTTTTGGTATTGTTCATCAGCCATTGGAACCAATTGAAAACCATTTAAAAATCAATCCAGATACTTGTGATATATTATCAAAGCATTTTATACCTGAATTGTTTTTGATATTTTAGTAAAAGAGCTCCCCCTCAACATGTGCATCGTGTATTTGAAATCGTTTTGGCACACGGAGGCAAGAGGAAGGATTCACATCTTTGATTACCATTTTCTAAAAGATATCAACATCACTTTCCTGATCAAAATTTGTATTTTTTCATACTTTGTTAAGGATATTTTTGGAAAGGATGTGGTTTTCAAAAAGTTGCTCCCCCTCAATATGTGCATCAAGATTCGAAAGTGTTTTGCACATATTAGGGAAAAACTGCACTTAGGAACAAATCAATCACGTTTTAATCCTTCATAGTTTGATATAGATGCTCCCCCTTAACATGTGCATGGGAAATTTGAAATCGTTTGGCACATGAAGGGAGGAGAGCTTGCTAAACACTTATAAAACCATTTATCGAATTAACAGTTTAAATCCAATTTAAATCACAAATTCTCCCCCGATCACAATTTTCAAATCATTTGAGATTTGTGATCTATTGTAGATTTAAATTGATTTTGAAAGCTTTTGAGGAGAATTGTGACTTGCTTATGAAAACATATAACCGATAAGGATCAAATCTGAGACTTTAAACTCCAAAGATTAAACATGCTTGAATATCTTTTGAAAACATGACATAAACCTTGGTCTGAACCAATTATATGACAAATAACCTTTTGATTTAAATGAAATCATTCCCCCCTCAATTAATGACGTAAGTTGTTGATTGAGAGATAGAGATTTTGACAACTGTCAAGTTCAGATGATTTTCAAAAATTGAGTCCGAGTTATTTTTATTAGTTTTCATTTAGATAACAAATATTTTTCAGAAGAATTTATAGAAGGAAAAATATTTGTGAGGGAAACATTTGGCTTTTTAGTGACAAACATTTGTTATTAGAATCAGAGCATGAGATTTGAAAAATAAGATAAAGCATGGCTCTGTTCTTTCTTTAAAAACGGGTTATAGACTGAGATGACTATAAGCCTTAGTTTTACTTTCTCTCATTTTTTTTAAAACGATTTATTTACATTCGAACAACATCTAAAGACCCGTGTCACTCTTTGAATGACAACACAAAGACCGTAGATGTTATCGAATCAAGAAAAATATGACAAAAATGACAATATTTTTCTATTTGCTTTTTTGATAAGTATTTACAAAGATATAGATGAAGAAAAAACTTTTACTCCTCGTCTTCCTCTTGAAGACGTTTGAGTATTTCTGGTTGTAGGCACTTTAGACCAAGTCGTGGGAGGATAAAGTAGAAACGTTCTCTTAGAAGAGCTTTGGTGAAGATGTCTGCTAACTGGTATTCAGTCCTTACAAAATAAAGTTCCACCACACCATTCTCCACTTGCTCCCTGATGAAATGATGTCGAATGTCAATATGCTTTGCTCTTGAATGTTGAACGTTGTTGCATGAGAGAGCAATGGCACTTTTGTTATCACAATACAGAGGGATTTTATTGAATTCAAAGCCATAGTCAGATAATTGGGATCTCATCCATAGGATTTGAGCACAACAAGATGACATGGCTATGTATTCAGCCTCTGTAGAGCATATAGAAGTACTCATTTGTTTCTTTGAAGACCAGCTCACAAGCTTATCACCCAGAAACTGAGCACCTCCTGACGTGCTTCGACATGTATCTTGACATCCTGCATGGTCAGCATCTGCATAGGCTGTTAGTGACATACCGGTGTCCTTTGGGTACCAAAGTCCCATATTGATGGTTCCTTGGAGATACCGAAAGACCCGTTTAACCGCTTCAAGGTGCTTTTTGGTAGGCTTAGCCTGGTACCTAACACACATGCATACAAATAACATAATATCAGGTCTACTGGCTGTGAGGTACATCAGGGATCCAATCATACTACGATATTACGTTTGATCTACCATGATCCCTGAGTGGTCCTCATCCAATTTAGTACTCTCTATCATGGGAGTGTCAACAGGGTCACAAGTGTCAAATCCAAATTTCTTTAAAATTTCATTGGCATATTTAGATTGATTGATAAAAATGCCTCCGGGACTTTGTGAAATTTGTAATCCCAAGAAAAATGACATTTGTCCCATCATTGACGTTTGAAATTTGGAGCCCATCTCCTTAGAAAAACGGTCACATTCATTGGGGTCAGTCGAGGAAAAAATAATATCGTCAACATAGATTTGAACGTGAATTAAATGTTTTCCTGACTTTCTGGAGAACAATGTCGGATCAACGCTCCTTTCTTTGAATCCAGTAGATAGAAGAAACTTTGACAGCGTATCATACCATGCCCTTGGAGCTTGCTTCAAACCGTAAAGAGCCTTCTTCAAGCGATAGACATGAGTAGGATGCTCTGGATTCACAAAACCTTCAGGTTGGCTGACGTATACGACTTCTTCAAGATCTCCGTTAAGAAAAGCCGTCTTTACATCCATCTGATAGACTACCATATTCTTACTTGCAGCATTAGCCAGGAAGATTCTGATTGCCTCGATACGAGCAACTGGAGCAAATGATTCTTCAAAGTCTATACCCTCCTTTTGACGATATCCTTTTGCAACTAATCGAGCCTTGTTCTTTAACACATCACCATGCTCATCAAGTTTTACTTTGAAGATCCACTTTAGAGCAATGATCATAGCATAGTCAGGAGCAGGTACTAATTCCCATACATCTAGTCGATCGAACTCATGAATTTCTTCTTGCATGGCATTGAACCAACTGTCTTCATTCATGGCAGTTTTGACGTCTTTTGGTTCGATCTTAGATAGTACGGAGTTGAAGAAGCACCATAAGGCATCAGTTGCAAGTTGTTTATGAGTGGATACTGGACAAGAGGGGTTTCCAATGATGTTGTCCAATGGATGGTCATGTGACCATTTTCTAAGGTGTTCATGTGGTTGTTGTTGAGGAACTGAAGTAGCAGAGTCGCTTTCTCCTCGATGAAGATGGTTCGATGATGGTTCAGAGCAAATATGTTCTCAAAGGAGCATCTTCGGAGTAGCAAAGGGATTATCTTCATCATAGGTGCCAGAAACAATTCCATGATGTACACTCGATGATTGAGGATTTGATGATGAGACAGAGTGATCAGCAGCAAGCGCTTCTTGACTCAATGACATAGACACTGAGGGGTTATCTACGTTGACAGGGATAGGAGCAGCCTTTGTTGATGGATTTGATAGATCATTGGCAATTGGCTCATAGTGTTCATCAAATATTGGATCAAACAATTTCTTCAAATCATCTTCTGAAGGAGGTACATAAGGAGTTGCTGGTGAGAGATTTTGTACAAGAGAATAACTAATGGGACTACTTGATGAAGGTTGTGATACGGGTCCAGAACTTGATTGTCCTGGAGTCATTTGCCCAGACAGCTCATCGAACGTGACGTGAATAGTTTCCATGATATCTCGGGTTCTTTTGTTGTAGATTCGATAACCCTTCTTGTTTGATGCATAACCCACAAAAACTCCA
The DNA here is from genome assembly GCA_910596185.1 of Chrysanthemum makinoi. Classification (NCBI taxonomy): domain Eukaryota; kingdom Viridiplantae; phylum Streptophyta; class Magnoliopsida; order Asterales; family Asteraceae; genus Chrysanthemum; species Chrysanthemum makinoi. The sequence continues at coordinate 190,356,066 of OU343221.1, forward strand.
ATGTCCGCCTTAGCTCTTAATTTTCCTAAATCTTGACCTTCATTCGTTGGATAGCACAAAGCACCAAATACACGAAGGTAGGAGAGATCAGGTTTTCGTTTATGAACAAGTTCGTATGGAGTTTTTGCATGCGCGGTGTGTATGAGGGAATGATTTTTGGTGTAGCAAGCAGTGGCAATGGCTTCAGACCAAAGAAACATTGGAACCTTTGAATAAATTAGCATAGTTCTTGCAGCTTCAACAAGGGTCCGATTTCGTCTTTCAACTACACCATTATGTTGAGGCGTGCGTGGAACACTTCTTTGATGATTGATTCCAATGCTTTCATAGAATTGACTTAGGTCTTTGTTAACAAACTCAGTGCCATTGTCTGTTCGAATAATTCTAACAGTCTTGTTAAGTCGAACCTGAAGCTGCTTGATAAGTTTGATGATGACATCTGGAGTTTCATCCTTTGTCCTCAAAAACTTTACCTAAGTAAATCGAGAGTAGTCATCAACAACGACTAAAATATATTTCTTCCCATTAATCGTTTGCACTCTTATTGGTCCGCACAAATCCATATGAAGGGTATGAAGAACTTCCATAACTAGGTTTGCAGGTTTGGGTTTGTGGGCATATTTCCTGCTTTTTCCCAATTGGCATGTTGAACAAAGATGATCTTTTTCATACTTTAATCTGGGTAACCCTCTTACAAGGTCCTTTCTGGAAAGATCATTAACGGTGCCGAAGTTCAAGTGATTGAGACAACGATGCCATAACCATGACTTTGTTTTTGAAGCCTTTGACAACAAGCAGATTGGGGAAGACTTCATCATGTCTTCGATAGAGATGGTGTATAGATTTGAACCTCGTGTTCCTCTTAAAAGTTCCACACCATCAAGTTCTTTAACGAAACAAGTATGATTTCTAAAAGCCACATCTAGATCGGAATCACAGAACTGACCAACAGAAAACAGGTTATGACCAAGACCTTCTACATAATATACCCTGGAGATTACACTATTACCAACAACATAGTCTCCATAACCCATAATTGCACCAAAATGGTCGTTCCCGAATCTAACAGTCCCGATGAATTTTACTCACGAAGTTCATGAGCCGCGAGCAATCTCCAGTCATATGCTTGGAACAGTCTGAGTCCAGGTACCACAGAACGATTTGAACGATCTGTAGTTGAACACAGACAAGAATGGATAACTGGATAATTGGGAACCCCATGCAATAATGGGTTCCACTTGGTTAGACAAAGAGATTGGAACAACCACATCAGAAGCAGAGTCAATAAAAACATTAGTGGTAGATGCCAGGCTAATAGAAGCAGAGTCAATAATAATTCTATTCAAAGCATGCTCACTTCTTAAAGGTATAATTCTACCAGTGGGCATCCATTTCCTAATGGGCATTGACTTAGAAAATTTAGGGCACAACTCATTAAGATTAAATTTTCGGCCAGTAGGTATCCATTGATAACCTATATTACTAAATTTTCTTCCTGTGGGTTTCCAATGTTTTCTAACTTTCTTCCGCCTTTGCTTTCTAGCCTTCTTAGCTTGATTTTTGGCATTAACAATTTTAACTACGCATTTAACAGCATTAATCAAATCATTCACACCACATACATGATTAGTAACAGAAACCAAGCAATCATCATTACATGTTTTGCAGATAGTAGCAGAATTCGAATTAATTACAGTACGCTTATAGCTAATACTAGAATCAACACGATTCGTTTTATTCAACTCAAACTTAATGTTCCTAGGGTGGTCTTCTACTCTCTTCCATTGCATATTCTTAGCTTGCAAGGTCCTATCTTGCTTCGTATTGCTTGGAGGCTTTGACCCACTTGCTTTTTTGTCACTGATTACTCCCGTAGAGGGAATTATGGGAACATTAGTTGGTTGGGCTACCTTGTGCATTCCTGAACTAGAAGTGCAGGGATCTGAACTACTTGAAGGCACTTTAGAGTTCACATTCTTAACACTGGGAATAGAATGGGCTGCATACTTAGCACTAGGCATGGAACAAGGCATCACAGCTTTATCTTTCTCACATAAGGATTTAGGACATGTTGCTCTTAAACATTCTAATAGCTCCTGAGATCGTTTGGCCTGAATGCAAGCAAACCTAATTTCACTATCAAGTGGCTTATTTATGAAATCCTCTTCTACAATCTCACGGAGACATTCTAGACTATCCTTAAGGTGAGCGAAATAGTTATGAAACACAAGTTCGTTATTTCTAAGATGAGGAGGAATGTATTTAATGGTCACAGTATATTTAGAGTCAGCAGATGACTTTGATGCAACATCCTCATTAAAGACAAGTGGCATTTTCCCTTTTACCTGACTCCTCAGATTCTCAACTTCCTTTTGTAAAGACGTTATTTTTTCGTTGTTCTTGTCACGAGTGACTTTCATTGAATCATATAACTCTTTAAAGTTTCGTTTAACTTTTTCATTTTCTTCTAGAAAACTCTCATTTTTCTTTTGTAAAGCATTAACCAAGTTTTGAAGATGAAAAGTTTGAGAACACTGAGAATCTAAAGGAGGAGGCATTTGGGAGCCAGTTACATTGTTCTTTTCACCCTTTAATTGTAAAATTTGGGCTTTCAACTTTTTGATCGTCTTACAGTGAGCTTGAATCTGTTCGTCACGTTTCTTAATTTCAAAAACTGCATCAAACTCTAGAACATTTGAGGATGTCTTGATGTTTGAGGTTTTCACATTTTCTATGAGATGTTGATATTTTAGTTGCAAATCAAAATGTTCAACTTCTAGCTTAGAAAGATGTTTTACCAAGTTATCGTGATCATCCTGATCAATTTTCTCACTTAGTTTTGAGTTTTTGTTTTCAAGCTCAATGACACGATCATGGGAAACTTTCAAAGCAACAGATAATTCATGAAATTGAGAAGCAGTAATAGAATGCTTAGTAATAGTATAAAACACATCTTGAGCCACACAACTCAATACTAAGTTCTCATTTAAGATATGCAGATTCTTCCTTTCAATTTTATTATATTTGAGTTCCCGTTCATAATTATTGACCTCAACTATCATTGCATCAAATTCCTTTTCCATTTCTTTAATATCTGAGTCTATCCCCTTTTGAAGACTCTCAAATTGACCTTTTAATTGTTTAAAGAAAGGCATGACCTCAGTAAAGTAACATTCTTTAATTTGCTCAAAACCCCTCTCCCCTTCAGTTATCCCTATAGGTGTGATTCTCTTCTTACATGTCTTCTCAAAATCAACAAATAATTGATAAACAACATACATGCTAATTAAGGTCTTGCTATTAGTGGAAATAGTTCTAGGAACCAAATGCATTGGTGTATTAGGAGGATACACAGTTTAAGCACTTTAGATTAGAAAAGTCATTCAAAAGTTTTGATTCCTTAGTATTAAATTCTTGTTTAAGCACTTTAACATTATCTTGAAGCTCTTGCTTTTGCTTAACAGTTTTAGAAAGCTTTTCTTGTAAGGAGTTTATCTCTTGTTTTAACACTTCTTCTCTAAAATTACTTTTTCTAATAATTGTACGCATTTGATCATCCATTTCCTGCTCACGAGTAGTTAACTCAAACTTAGCACGTTGTTCATAAATAGCAACTTGTTCTTTATAGACATTCAGTTCAGAGATAACATAATCATCAGGGGCACATGCAGTGTATTCTTCAAAAACATAGTCATCATTGACTGCAGAAGATGCATCACTTGGTACAGTTTCACTTTCACTTTGAATCACATATTGATCATATGGGACAATGTTACTATTATCCACATTATCAATATCTGATTCATAAGTTTCATGAGATTGTACTTTGTTATGTATCTTTTGCTCATCAACTTCATCGTATAGTTTTAATGGACCAGCCTGTTGTGGTGATGAGACCTTTGGAGAGACCATTGGTGAAATGCTAGCCATGAAGATTGTCTGGGCAGTAGGTTCATCATCGACGTCAGAGTCAAATGCATCACAGTCAGCAACTTGAAAGGCATTTTGATGATTGTGACCTATTTCCTGAATTGGCTGCTCATCCACATCTGCATCATATGTTTTAGCATTTCCCTCTGCAAGAAATAGCAACTCTTCTTCATCCAAAAATGCTCCATTATCCTGAGCTTGCACAAGCAGCATCTTGTCTCTGAAGTATTCTGCATTCTATGGACGTTTTGGAGATGTGCAGTTCCTCGCAATATGTCCCTCACCACCACAGTTGTAGCATTTGATTGGCTTTGCTTGTCCTTGATTTGCATTCCTTCCACGATTCTGATTAGTCACATATCCTCCACCAGCACCAGAATTTCCATAACCTGCTCCAATCATCCCTTGTTCATATCGTCTTCCTTGCACATTCTGCACCACTACCTTTCCATCTCTGACAATAGCTTGATTGTGTGGATTGGATGCTGTTCTGAGGTTATTGTTGGTGTGTGGGGTGGAATTCAAATTTTGACTCACCATGAGGGATAATTGATTGATGAAGTTTTCCATGACTGAGTTTGAGTCTGGAGGCTTATATGTTGGATCAGGAATAAGCTTGTAGTTACCATTACCCGTGGGTATGACTTGAGAAGCTTTGGTGGTAATCCCTACATTGGTGTAGAATGCTGTTGAGTCATTTGCTGAGCTTGATTCTCCCTGTTTAGATTTGAACTATTCAAGAATCATTCGTTCAAACATAGCATGTCTCTCATTCTGAAGAAGGAATGCATACAATTGCTCATAGTTAGTGTTCCTCAAACCCTTAGTTAACTTGACTGAAGTGACAAATTTGTGCCATTCGGGATTCATGTTGTTCACAAACTTTGAGTTTAGCTGAATGTTTGGCATAGTCATTTTGATATTCCTCATGTCATTCACAAGCTTGTGTAACCTCACATAATATTCAGTGACACTTTCCCCCGACTTCATCTTGAAGTGCTCAAATTCATCATATAGTTGAGATTCTCTGTCTTCTTTAGTTAGTTCAGAACCAGATAGAAGCATTTTGACATTGTCCCAAACTGCCTTGGCTTCAGTGTTGTGATTGATCAACTTGTAGATGTCTTTTGGAAGACCCTGAAGTATGATGTTTGAAGCCCTGATATCAGCATCGTATCTCTTTTTCTCCTTATCATTAAGCTCATCATACATCTTTGGTCTGTCCAAACCTAAGATCATAGTACCATCCGCAGCAGTTTCAAGAACATCTATGGTAGTTTCAATTTGATAAGGTCCTTCATCAATTGACTTAAGAATGTTAACCCCATTCTCCTTTCCCAAGCAATATAACCTAATTCGATGAGCCCAAGAGTCATAATAAGTTCTGTCAAGCATAGGTGGACGAGTATCGGATCCAGCATCTTGAACGTCTTCAGCAACAGTAGAGATGATAGTGGGTACGTTGGTAGACATGATTACAAATTCTACGGGATTTTAAAACTCTTTAATTAAACCGGGAAATAAGTTCTTTCACGGGATTTTACTAAATCAAGAGAAAACCGTAAAACGTAATACAAAGAAAAACACCAAATCGCTCAAGAAGACAAATCGCTCAAAGGAACAAATCTCTCAATGGAATAAATCGCTTCAAGGAACAAATCGCTCAATGGAACAAATCGCTCAAATGAGACAAGTCGCTTAACTGATCAACTCGCTTCAATAAGCAAGTCGCATAACCCAACAAACCTCTTAAACTGACAAATCGCTTGAAGAGACAAATCGCACAAATAAGACAAATCGCTTAAACTGACAACTCGCTTAAATAAGCAAGTTGCTGAAACGATGACAAATCGCTTCTCCGAACAAGTCGCACAAGTACAGCCACTACCCGGACAAATCGCTTAAATAAGTGATTTGTTATTGACACAAATCGCTACCAAACCTAGACAAATCGCTTGACTGAATATTATACCGTGACACAAATCGCTAACATGCAAACCACACAAACGCCACTTTAAATTCCAAAAAAATCCAACCACATTGATTCAAGCCTTCCAAATCCAAACCTAAGCACTTATGATGATTCTAAACACAAAAGTACAACCAAAATCCAAACTTTAACACAAGAAATGGTCCAAATGATGCAAAAACCACTCAACTTTTTCAAACCCAAAAACCAAACAAAACCACTAGAAATCCAAGAGTATGTAAGAGAGATGATCAAACCATGGCTCTTGATACCAATTGTTAGATATAGGATTTCACAAACACATCAAACCATGATTCACAAGAGGCGTATAATATAGATTTTAGAGAGAGAAAGTTGAGAGGTTTGGGAACTTAGTGAGAGAAAGTAAAAGAATTATTATGAGCTCCAACCTTCTACCTTGGGAGGTAGAGGGTATTTATAGTATCTTACATAAACGCCACCTACGGGCTGTGGATCAGGCATACAGTGGGTAAAGACCCGTCCGTCCTCCACGGTGTTACTAAACTAAATACTAACTAACATTAAATAACTACGACTACGAGCTTTCTAACGATTAGATATACTTAAGGTGACCGACACTTTAATAACTGGATTTGCTAAATCCTAACAGGAAAGATTTAAATCGTTATTGCAGAAATGTCCCGATCATAGAATTTTGATTCTTGATCAAATCCTAACTTTTTATCATGGTATCACAACAATTGATCGAGACAAAATCATGTTGCCAGCCAGTGGAAATCTCATGCGGAAGACTCCTCAAGAAGCGTATGATTTGATCGAGAATTTGACACAACATTATTTTAAGTGGGATGTTGACGTTCCTTACGACTCTACCACTATGTTGAGTGATCATTATTCCGAGAAAATTTCCGTTATGAGTGCTCAAATTGACGTCTTTGGCAAGCAAGAAAGATATATCAGTCACCATTATCAACAAAGACCGAGTTATTCATCCACCTTTTACTATTCAGATTCTGACGAGAGTGATGATGATGAACCGATTAAAGAAGAGATCTTAAAGATCGATGACGTTTATGATGATTCTTCGTGTGGAAATCCCACTCCCATTTCCGATCCTATCATTTCTGACTCTTCCCCTTCACTCACGCCTCTTGAGAGAAGTGACGTCGTTTTGGAAGAAGTCGATGATTTTCCAATTTCGCCAGAAATTGTTGAAACCGATTACGATCCGGGGTAAGATGTTCCTTTGTTAAAAAAGATTCTACGATGAACCGTCACCTTTTCTTCCCCCGAAGGAAGATATCGTTGAAGAAATTAAGCCGTCACATCCTCCGGAGCTCGAGCTCAAGGATTATGTTCCCTAATTTGAGAGTTTTATCTTTGAAACGGCTGAGGAGAGTAGTGCCAATCCCACTTCTCATCCCGATCTTTCTCTTATGACTTATGAGTCGTTTTCCTTTGATATCGATCATACGGAAGAGACGAGTCGTGGCAGCACCACTTCTCATGCTTATTTCTCTCTTCCCGAGTATGATTCGTTTTGTTTCGAGGAGTTCTTCGGTGAACTCTCTCATGTCATATCTCCTCCGGAGTATGATCATTTCTATTTCGATCTTGAGAAAGATTTTAGTTTGGGGGAACAGCAGCTCTCTCAAAAGAGTTCCGTTATTGATGACATCACCACGCCTCTTCCTCCCGATGTTTTTGTTGAAAATTACCTTATGAGCTTAAATGATCAAATTCAAATTAAGGATAATGTGAAATTTGCTTTTGAAGATGAAGAATGGATTCTTATTGTTATCAAAATCTTTATTCCATTTCTCTCATATAATGTGATTTCTCCTCTTCTTCACTCTTGCGGGAGTGAGGATACCATCTTTGACCCCGGTATTACCGTTTAGAGTTTTTACTATTTAGAACCATGGGTATCTCGTCAGAGTGGAACTTTCTAATGTTTCAATGTTTAACCAAACCTCTTGAACGAAAGTTCGATGGAGATTATCTCTTCCACTTGCTTCCCCAAGGACAAATGAATTCGGGGTGGGTCAAGCTAACGACTCGATAACAAAACAAGCGTTTATATCTTCTTTCTATTTTCTCTAATAAGTGACGTGAATGGGTTAGCCTCTTCGATTTCTTGTGTTTGGTTGTTTGTGATGTTTTGTCTAAGATTTCCCGATATGAAGACTCTCGTGCTCGAAGTTTGTCTTTTCTCCACTCGAGTTTCATGATCGATACTGATGCTAATCCGATATCCGAAATCTTATCGACTAACGTTTATCTTTGAGCATAATTAATAAACGGCTTTTAGATTTCCATTATTAACCTTGCCTTTAAACATTGAGGACAATGTTTCGTTTTAGTCTAGGGTGGGTAATCTTCGATTTGATTTGACCGCACTTGCTTGTTTTTGCCATGTACTCTCGCAACCCCGTTTTTCCTTCGAAAATGAAAAAATTGTGCAAAAATTTGAAAATTTTTAAAAAAATTGTAAGCTTTTGCTAGTTTTATGATTGAAAAGTCTTTGCGAGTCTCTTAGAAGTTACTTTAAATATACGTTTTCTTGAAAAAGTCTTTGCTAATTGCTTAGACAAGAGGCTATAAAATGCGATTCTAGCTCACAAGGCCAAGAATTTGCAAGCTTCCCTAAGTGATTTTAAATATGCGAAGCTTTGAAGGATTTGCTAGTTTCTAATAAGTGACTTTAAAAATGCGAGACTTGAGATCATTTGACGAAGCATTAGCTAAGATAATATATCTTTTGACACCTTGTTGACTTTCCGCTGGTGAGAGTAGGAATAGAATTCTGACTTGACCGGGCGTGTTGAGCCCTAGCTTGTTCCCTTAACCATAGATAATTAAATTATCGGCTAAGCATCCGCGGATCTCATTATTTGAGATTTTAAATTTGCGGAGATCGAGGAATGATAGAGTTACTTATGAGTTTAGATGCTAAGCGTGGAGTAGATGGTTCTCTTTAGAGCTCATCGAAGGTACTTTTGGCTTTTTGCTCCCACAAAATTGTATCACCCCATATCTGTCTAATAATAATTAAAGATGTTATGTTTTCGCGATAGTTAGTTCTTTGTCTTCTTTAGAGAATCCTTGCTTATAAGATTTGGGTACACATCAAGGTACTGTCAGTGTTGCGGTGTAATAGACAACTGATTCTTGATAGTTTGCTGCTATTGTTTCTATTGTTATAAAAGCCGTGGGATTCGGAGTTTGGCAAAAATTAACATGAAATAAAGCCCAAATGTATTAAAGTGAATATCCAAAGCCATAAAAGTTTTCTATGTCTGACGGTACCCCCGTTGTCATGGACTTCAAAAAGGTGGAGGAAAATTCCAAAGTCATAATAAGACTTCTGATAAAACGGTAATCCCGTTGAATTAGTGGTTGAAAAGAACGAGGGCTTAAGTTGCAAAAATGCAAATGTGCTGAAATAGTGTTAAACCAAACTTCGACTCCGGGAGATATCTAAATCAAGCCTCTGTCTCTGGACTCGTAGATGAGTTGTTTCGGTCGCCATAAAAAGGATATCTCCCTAAATCATGTTAAATTAGGACCTTGATGTGGACCTCATTCTTGTTTGCAATGGTTTTCGAGGGAAGATGGAAAACTAATTAGCGCTTAGCTTCATATCTTTATCGGAATAAAACCTATCGAAACGAGAAACTTGAAGAAATTCATTTCTCACCAAAAATAAAATAAATAGAGGAAAATAGGAAAATGGGAGCAAGAGGTAATTACACAAGTAACTTCCATGGATAGTGTTAGCATCTAAAATCATATTTAACAATGATTTCGATTTTACGCTTAGTTTGGAGACTTGTGAAAAATTAGGGACGATGTATTCTATCCGTATGTTCACTTCTCGCTGAGTTGTGTTTCCTATTCTGTGATACTAAAAATGTCTTTTGAAAAATGTTGGAGTTGTCGATCGACATGAAAGTTCAACAAATCGTCACTCATAATTGGAATGTACTTAAATGTAATATCTATATGTGAAATAAAAGGTAAACGGGGCATTTTTAGAATTAAAGGTTTCTTAATCTCTTTTGAGGAATCTTTGCTACTTTTCATAGATTTAGTAGAAAGAGGTTAAAATCATTGGTTTTAGAAGTGTGAGTTGATGACATTGCGTGAGGACACGACAATACTCTAGTCTGGGGTATTTTGGTATGTGCGAAAACACATACCTTTACTTTATCAAATCAGGCCCAAAATAACCAGAAAAGAGCCGTTAATGCATAATATTTGTTGGTTTCTTGAGTTTATGCATGTGCAGGTACGGATATGACAAAACAGACAAAAGAAAGCCAAAACTGAAGAAAACCGAGCACGAGAGTGAGAAGAGTGCAAAAGCCGATGCCTGGATGCTATTTCATGGACTTTGATGCTCAAAAGATCAATTTACGGAGTTCTGGGACATAATTTGGAAGTTTTCACATCTCACCCTTCACTTTCCCAAAATTACACTTTTTACCCCAATCTTTCACACTTTACATTATTGGTCATTATAAATTGCAAACATTACATAGACTCTCCTTAGTGTAATAACCTATTATTACAAGTCCAAAATACCAAGTCCAATCCTAAACTACCCATTACCGTACCAAGCCCAAGCCCACACCCTCTAATAATCTTACCCCGTTTATAATTTTACCCAAGGTCAAAGAATAATACAACCCGGTCAATACCCCATTTAACCCATATCCCATTTCAACCTTCTATCCCTGGTCAAACACCTGTTTCACCCACAGTCAAATAAAAGTAAAGAAATACCCAGATATATCCCTCCCGCCAACACTATTTATCCTCCCATCCACCATGAAGTACCAACCTTGCCCCTCTAATCACATAGTACTAAGCATCTAAGATGCCAAGTTGGCGATCCGTGTGCCTTAGAATGACAGCCTGGAAGATTGAAGCAATCCCATTGGTCCTGACACATCATTGATCTAATCCTAAGGCTGAGATGCAAAGTAGTGATGCAATAGAGAAGATCAAAGGCTGAGATCAAGCTTCTAGGACCTTCTGATGATCAAACCCAAGCTCCTGGCTCAGCTATTTAAAGACCCTTTATCACAGATTCATACTCGTCCAGTTTTTATGTATTAGAAAACTTTAGCCATTTTAATTTCTGTCATTTAATCGTTTTCGTAGTGTAATTGTTTATTTTAAAATGTAATTTCATTTCAATAGTTGTAAGTACACTTTTGATTTAATGCAATTTAAGATTTTCCATGTCAAAGTTCATTCGTTTCAAAACTTGTTACAAGCTTTTCAAATCAGTTCTCAGAAGCTCTTATAAGCTCAATAAGCTTATAGTGAGCTTATTCTCTCCTTCTTTCTGTCTAAAACTCATAAATTTCAAAAAGTCAACATTAGTCAAACAAAGTCAAGTTTCATAAGTCAAAGGGTAATTTGTGATTTCAAGTCGTTTAATAGTCAAATTTAGTGTAGTTTGGTTCATTTCAAATCTGTTTTAATCAAATTTCATCAAGTTTTAAATGTTAAACTGCTTTGTGATACTTAAATAGGTGGTTTAGTAGCTAATAAGGGAATTAGGACTATTTCAGTGGTGTAATTTGCTTCAAGTAAGTTAGTTTAGGTTAGAATAAGTCAGTTTTATCATTAATTTGCATTGGTATTTCATTAAAAGTCAAAATCCTCTTTAAATTTCATTACAGCTAGTTAAAGTGTGAATTAGGATGCATAATCTTAGGAGTGGGTTAGAATAGTGTTAATATAGCTTTAATAGGTCTATTTACAGCTTATGATTTCATCTTCAATCATTTAGGAGCAATCCAATCTCATTAAAGTCAAAATATGTGAATCTGAGAAAAGTCAAAAATTCTAAAAAAGTTTTCTAAATAGGTTTTGTTTTTGATTTTTAGTTTACTCAGTTTTTATCCAATCATTCTGAAACTTTGGGATTTAAATATTTGCTAGCTTGTGATTTCAAATATTATTTTTTCATAATTTTTAGAATTTTTCTTAATAGCTTTTTAGTAGTTTGAAGTTACCTGTTTGGCCTTATGCTCCCCTGCACATCAGTGACAACTTTGCTGTCACAACTCTTTCTATAAGCTTTTACAAGCTCACTTTTGATTATTAGGTGTCACGAGTTTGTTTTATTAGATCACTTGTTGGTAAACTTCATTTCTTTCACCTTATGTAGTCAGTAGTGCTTATTTGGTTAGCTTATTAGGACTTAAAAGTTACCCCTTCATGCCCCTTTGATCTGCTGCACAGTTAGTTTAAGTTAGTGCTTATTGGTTTTATTTGAGCTTATTTTCATATTTAGATTACTCCTTTAGGTCCTCCTAGCTTAGTTAGTTTTAGTTATTGCCTTTATAGCTTATTAGGTTCCTTACTTTAGCTTTTTAGAACTTGTTTTAATCAGCATAGGGTCTGTTTAAAGTTTAGCTTATCATAAGTGCTTTTCATCTTGTTTAATGGTTTTAATCAGTTGCAAAATATAGTTTTTAGTTAGTTTGGACTTATTTCAGTTTGTTACAGTTTCTAGTAGCTTTTAGCTTATTTTCACATAGCTCCTTCAAATCAGTTTGCACCAAATTTTTAATATGTGTTTGATATTTTTCATAGCTTCATAGTTGCATTTAGAACTTATCTGCAATTTTTCAGATTTTTCCAAACTCTTTTACTATTTTTCTGCATTTAAAAACAGTTTTTAGAATTTTTAAATAGCTTTTTATTGAAATAAATCAGAAAATGGTCACAAAAATACAAAATCAATTTTATTAGGTTTAGAATAATCAAAAAGTCATAAAAAGTATTTTTCCAGATTTTTATTAGTTAAAATAGTAATTTATCGACATTTAATTAGATTAAATTAGTTTTAAATTCATAATAAATTGAGAAAAATTCAGAAAAATATAATTCCAGTTTTTAAAATTTTTTTTAGTTAAATTAGATTTTTGAAAAATAGTTTGGTAATTTTCTTATAAGTTTTCATAATTTTTAGCTTTTTTAATTCTATTTTAAAATTACAAAAATAGTTTTTAATTCAAAAAAAACCAAAAAAATTAGTTTTAAATTTTAGATAATTTTCAAATCTTATTATTAACTATATAAAATTCTTAGTTTACTTTAATAAGTTAAATTAGATTAAATTTCATTTTAATTTACGTTTTAGAGTTATCGTAATTTGCATTTTTAGTATAACTTTGCATACTTAGTTATAATTTCTTGTTTGCACCATAGATTTAGTAGTTTTAATTACTTCCATTACTTTTCCTTGCCTCGTAGTTTAGAAATCATCAAAATCCTCTTTAACCATTCAAAAACCCGAATAACGCGACGTGAGTTTAAAACTCCATTCATCCTTCATTGGGAGAACGACCCGGGAAATACATGCCTTTGTATTTCTTCGGAAAATAGCGATACTACGAAATCGAACTGATCAAAAATGGCGCCGCTGCCGGGGAGGGCATGTAGTGAGTTTCCAATTCCGTCTCGATTCGCGTGTTTTTGAAGATCCTTCCCCGAGAAGTTATTGTTTTTGTAAATATCTCTTTTATAAAAATCCAAAAAATCTAAAAAAACCATAAACACTTTTCCTAAAGTGTTTAAAACACCAAAAAAATTAAAAAACCAACAAAAGAAATCGAAACGTCAATTGTTACATCAGCTCACCTTTAGAGTACAACCTATACACGGGGTTTAAGGATGTCTTGACATTAAATTGTAGACCGAAGAGAGATCCAATCTTCTCTCCCGCCACGCTGCGAGTACTTTAGAGAGCTACCGAGCACCGGTTGACGGGACGGTTACCAAAAATATTGTTTTTCCAAGTTTTAATTGCCTTCTATTATTATTGTTTGCCCCGTAGTTTAGAAATCATCAAAATCCTCTTTAACCATTCAAAAACCCGAATAACGCGACGTGAGTTTAAAACTCCATTCATCCTTCGTTGGGAGAACGACCCGGGAAATACATGCCTTTGTATTTCCTAGGAAAATATCTATACTACGAAATCGAACTTATCAAAGGTTTAACTTGTAAAAACAATAGATTAGAATACTATCTAATTGTCATAATCAACACGTTAAAAGGAGTTATCATAGTCGTGCTTATCAAAGTTAGTAATCTAGTCTAAGCAAGTGTAGTTTTAATCATTTTAATTTTCATCATCATTCTTATTGCCTATTGTCGAGTACCATTGATATACTATTAGTCGTTTTAATTACGTACTTTTCGATTCACACAAATCTCTGCGAACGATCTCGGGTTACCATTCATAATCTTACTACAATCAGACGAGTTCACTTGCTCGTATGTGTTGTTAATAGATTCGGTAAATCGTGTTTATAAATTTTAAAACTTGCACATGTAATAGCACATCACTTCTTTTTGTTTTAATTGTGTTTTTTTGTTGAGTTTTTGTTTTAATTAGGTATGGTGGATCCCAAAAGGGTGAATGACTTAAGTTATTAGAGGGACGGGTACCCTGCGTCGTGCCTCACATTTTCCCCAAAACGCCACCCGAGCACGACACAACGACACCGGGCCTCGCGTATTCGGATCTTGAGCCGTCACGACCAGCCCAAATGGTCTCAGAAAACGGGTTGGGACGGCGCCACAACCACACCGTGACTTGTCTGAGCGTTTATCTACTGTGCACCTAATACTTTAAGAAATTAGGTTGTATTTTTTTAATGTATCGTTATTTTTAGTGTATCATTTATTTTTATTTTTTAATGTATTTTATTTATTAATGAAATTTTAATTTTAATTAAGTGTGTTGTTAGTATTTAAATAAATGAAAAAATATATATGTGGAGTCTAAGAGTGCATAACGGTACCAGAAACTGTGTTATAGGATGGAGGAGGTTTTTGGTGTTGTGGTGAATTTTAGTATTATAAGAAAATGTGTTGATATGATAGCACATTTCCCCACGGCATTAGCGGGACGACACCACAATACCTGGTGCTCTTAGTAAAGGGATATTTTGATGCGTGAATGTGAAAAGCAAAAAATGCCATAATACCTAATGCTTTAGTAAAAGGGTATTTTGATTTGTGAATGTGAAAAGCAAAATGCTAAAGTGGCGCTAAAATAACCAGAAACTGCTTGTGCAAATCATTACCCAAAATAAAAACAGGTCAAGAAAGAAAGAAAGAAAAGAAAGCAACATGAATTGACATCATGGTTCAACTTCCCCAACTATTTTTGAAAAATAAAAGAAACAACAAAGTGAGTGAGTAGAGTCTCCTCCTTATTTAACTCTGCCCTTTTCATTTCAGCGGAACTCTCGAAGCTCCCTCACTTCATTTCATTTCATCATCTCCATATATATATACACACACATTTCATTCATTTTCTTCATCTGTTAAACCCAAGCCCATCATTTCATTTCATTTCAATCAATCAAATTCAGCTATTATAATTATTCAAAATGCAATCACTCTCACTCTCATCATCTTCTTCTTCACAATTCACAGCAACCGTCCGATCTAACGCGGGCCACACCAACTCAACTGCCATCACTCCGAATCAGCTACGGTTTTGTGGTTTGAGAAGAGAGGCATTATTTAATGGATGCAAGTCGTATTCTTCTTCTTCTTCTTCTTCTTGATTATTATGTTTTAAGACGAGTAAGGAGATTGCGGCTTTATCGGCTAACGGTAACGGTAATGGAGCTATAACAAAAAGTTATGATTACGATTTGGTGATAATTGGAGCTGGTGTTGGTGGTCATGGTGTTGCTCTTCATGTTGTTGAAAAGGTTCTACTCTACTAGTTATTTAGCCTTATCACCAATGATACATGACCAAATCCATGGCCAAGACACCAATGATTGCTCGCTTCCTCACCTAAGCTCGATTCATGACTAAGGGTAGGATAAGACATGGGAACACATTTAATGGGTGTAAATAAAAAGACACGAAACAAATAGATTCCTAAGTCCATAGTCGCCCCACCACTAGTCGCATTCAATCCCATAGCAAAATCCGAGGGTCAAGAGTCAAAGGGTCTTCAATAATCCAACACACGAGTTAATGCATAAGAAATTTAGGGAAGTGCCTCATAATCTCCATAAACTAGGCAAATAAGATGCATTAACCCAGTCTTCATCATCAATGAAAAAAAAGTATGTGCTATAAAAAATTAATTTAGGTACTTTTAGCACATAATTCGACCAAAAACAATATAATCAACCATTTCTATCTCCCATCCCCCCACTTGAAATGGACAATGCCATCATTGGACAAATATTAGTTAAAATTTGAAAGGCGAGATAGAAATGTACGGTGTTAATACAAATAAGCCGTAAAAACGTTTATTTATATTTTACGATCCTCTAATGTTTTGTCGATAACAAACGTAAAATCATTTTAACGAAACAAATAGAATACGTAAATAGTTTGAGTTAATAGTTTCCTAACACACTTACGTTTTCACATAAAACACTAAAACAAGTATAAGTGATTTTTTTGCACTAATCTTCTTTGTCATGTTGATTAGTCAAAGCTCATACCCACCAAGCTTTAGGAGTCGCTTGATAACAAGAATACCTTCCTTAAGAAGGTATCTTAAACGCAAAGGAGCGGGAATCGTCTAAGTGACATTTGTTGTGTCATTTGTAAAGACATTCCTAAGTGCGCTAGAGGTATGATTTTCTTTTTACTTTACTTGATAATTAAGTATACCTATTTAGGTATTTATATGATTATCTTTTGTGCTTATACATGTTTTACATGAAGCTTCATTAGGAAGCCTTTTTCTCACATACGTGTTTTATTTCTCATTTAAAGTCGTGGTATATAAAACTTATGTTTTATTTCTTTTAAATCCAATAATAAAACAAAACACGAATTTCAAAAATTCCTCCTTCCCTATAAATAATCCCATCGTCGACCACTCTACCAAACCTTCACTTTTTCAAATCCTCCAATTTCAAAAATCTCCTCTTATTCAAAAACTTCATTTTCCTCCTCATTTTATCTCAACCGAAACCAAGAAGATCCGTCATCAACATGGTTTACATCGCACTCGTGCTCATCGCCCTAACACTCATCGCACTTGTGTTCCCTATGATGAAGTTCACATACAGAGACATTTACTTTGTGTTGTTAATCTATATTGGGATCATATACCCAATCCTTTGTATCATCCTTAGTATTGAAATGCAATATTATTAATAATCTAGTTTATCTAGGTTATTTTTATCATAATGTGTTTATCACTTATTTTGATTTATATGTTTTATATTCTTTCGTGATACATTAGAAGTCATGTATGCATGCTAAAAGAAAATGTAGGATAAAACATATTTCGTGGCATAAAAACTGTAAAACCTATGTTTTTATCAAATCTGTTTCTGTTACTACAGATCCACGGATCCCGGAAGATATACTAGCCGGATCCCTTCTATAAAAGAACCGTGGGATCCGTCCTACTGGAAAACAGTTTTTCATGCAAATTAAAAACCATTATCTTTCTAAATGTAATAATCCACTAGAAAGTCAAAACCTTGAGTGAGTTAAAGTGTTAAATACCATTGTTAATAAAAGTCTAGTAAAAACATTAGATAATCATAGGTTGATCACAAACATCTCTCTTTATTAACTCATCATTTCTATAGGTTCAACTATGACGCATGAATATGAGTTTGATTTTTCACTCACTAGCGTCTACACTCCGAACATCTCTCTCGAACCCAACACACCTGGCAATCATGTCCGTGGGTTCAATAATCTCGAAAACCGTCACTTCCACGAAGGACGTATTGTAGACACCTCTCTACAATTCGAAGAAGGTATCAATACCTCCTTCCGAGCCATAGGACTAGAATGACTTCTTGAAATCAACGAGAAGATATGTCCAAGGTTCATTATGGAATTCTTCCGTCAAGTCGAACTCGTTCGTAACGAGGATCGCTCTCTATCTCTTTGGTTTTATATCAAAAACCAAAAGTTCACTCTAACCCTTGGGCATTTTGCTCACATCCTCCGGATTCCAAATCATGGACAATGTGCCTTCACCTAAGATTGGTCTCTTGATTCTCTCTTCAATTTTCATGAAGAAAATAGTCCATATTGTTCACACATACCCTCTCCGGAAGATTTAAATCGCATAATATGCAAACCTCGACCATATTACTCCGATCCAAACATTATCTTTACAAGGGATATCCGAGAAGAGTACAAGCCTCTTGCACTCATCCTACATGAAAATGTTTGGAGTCTTAGGGGAAATCGAGAAATTCTTCCCGCTTGTTGTGCTCACATGTTGTACTGTTTGCTAACACAACAACCATACAATCTCGCCTACTTCTTCGCACGGCTAATTGCAAATCTTCAAGGCTCCAAGAATAAACTCATCCCTTATGGAATGTTCTTGACACGCCTCTATCATAATGTTATGCACTTCCATCCTCAATTTCAAAGTCCGTTGTACGTACTTGTGAACAAGATGATGGAACCGCTAAACATATCTCTCATGAAGACTTTCTTCATTCTTGATTCCACCAACACTCATCAATCACATAATGATCCTCCTAGCGAAAACACTCAAGGAACCTAGTAGTATTCCAAAATAGGATCAATTCTCTTGTACTCGTGCTTTATCAATGTAATCCAATTTCTTTCATGAAATAAAACATCTTACATTTGATATCTTAGTATTAGAACTCTTTTTAGACTATCCTTGAAGATATAATGCATTGTCAAGATCATTGCATACCTTTAGTAAAGGTCCTGCTGAGCAGATGTGCGGATCCCAAAGATTGTGCTAGACGAATCCCTACACTTAGGGAACCGTGGGATCCGACAAACAGAAAATGCAATTGCAAGCATTATATCTCAAACATATCCTTAGAACACCTCACACTAAGCTAAACATAGTGTCTTAAGGCAAATTAAGTCCTTATCAAGATAGGTTGATCTTTCTTACTCACACATAACTCACCTAGATCACACTCTAAACGCTTGTAGATCTACGGCTTCATTTTTTTTAATCCATTACTCTTCCGCTCTCAAACTTACACTTCATTTTTTACTTAATCCCTCACATTTAGTCTTAGAAATCTTTCGATTATGGCATAATTTATCATAAATCATCCTTACCTCAAAATTGATCAAAGTTGATCAAACTCTAGTTTTTCTCATCTCAAAGCTTCTAGGATATTTTCCAAAACACTATCCTAAGTCACAACCTGATCTCTAGGATCATTTAGCTTCAATTGACACTCTCATCTTTAGTGTCATCCTTTCTCATCCATTGGTACTCTTGAAAGTTCCAAATCCTTCCATAAAAGACAATCATTAGCTACATCACTCATTACCTTCAAGTACTTAAGCACCCCTTCATTTAAGACACTTAGGAGGACTGAAACACTCAAGATGATTATAGGTCTTAGATCTTAGAAACATCATTTCCACTCTTTCATAGCTGCTGAGAGCCGGATCCCTAGGATTATCCTAGACGGATCCCTTTGAGGAGGGAACCGTGGGATCCGGGTGACAGTTTATGTCAAATCTTGCTAAAACAATCATTTCAACTCATCTTCCTAACTCAAACACTCCATCTCATCTTAAATGAGTTCCTAGATCAGTGCAAACTCTGAAGTTGACTCTTGTGCATGTTAATCATCACATTCCAATGAATCCTAGTGGCTTAAAGCTTAAATGCACTTGTCAAATCTCTTGGTTTATAAACCACTTTGTTAGGACCTCCATAGTCATCACTCTCATCCTAACTTTCAGCTCTTTCAACCTCTTGAAATCATCTCATCATGAGGAAAACCCCAAGTAGTAACTTATCCACCAAAGAACCACCCATGAAAAAGGCTCGTGTTATATACGAAATCTCTTCAACCGAATCATCTCCAGTCAAGCCAACAAATGATAGAATCCTTCATCATCCAATCAAACCAATTCCTAAAAGGATAGTACCCACAAAACTACCTATGCCAAACACCACCATACCTCCTAGGCCAAACAATATCATCTCCACTAAACCATCACCATTGGTTCCTAGAGCTATTTCATTCACATCCCCACTATCATCACCACACCTCTACAATTTAGAGGACTTGCCTCCTAGGCCGTCTCATCCGCTTCCGCCGACAACATTCTCCTCATTAGGAGGAATAATGGTTCAAAATCAAGGTGTTGAGTCAACACTTGCTCCGGCTTCCTTTTCGGCGTTTCCATCATATAATCCCATTTGGATTATGAGAAATCATCAAAGTCAACCACCCGACCATATGGAAGTTGACACTTCTCTACCACCACCATCATTCTTGGTTGAGTCATTCTCAAATGCACCTCCACCAATCCCTCCATCGTTTGAAGCTCCACAAGCCGCTTCACTTGATCCTTCGCATCAAGCCATTTCATTTCTTCCACCACCACTACCTAGCCATGACAAAGATTGCTATCATTGTCAACATGTTTAAAGTTTGATACATGAAGTACGAGAAGACCAACGTTTCATGTTCTATCATCTCCTCGAACGTTTCGACGAGATCAAACCTAAACAAAACTTGAGCTAGAAGATTTTTAGTGGTGTCCTAGCGTCAAGCGATAGTTGGTTTAGAAATTCCTATTCATGTATTTTCTTATTTTCTTAGTTTTTAGAGTCATGTATATCATAACTCTAGTATTATTAAATGGAATTACATGCTACTTGTTATTTTTCTGAGAATATGATCACTTTGTATTCTTATCTCATTTTTGTGATAACATTACTTGTTATATCACCTTTGCTGAAATTAATCAGCTAGTACCGATCCCTCAGAATTGCCTAGACGGATCCCTACTAGGAGGGAACCGTGGGATCCGTGAGATAGAAAGCTTTCTTTTTACTAATTTGAATCACAATTGCAGGAAATTGTGAATTATACTTGCTTTCTAACCTTTGTTTTGTAGTTATTCAATTTACATATGAAGACTTTGACATCCTAAAGCTAGGGGGAGCTTTATGTCAAAGCAATACATTGCAAATTACTTGCAATACTAGGTTTACATTTCATGTCATCCTCTTGCAAAATTGCAATCATCAAGGGGGAGCACATTCGTCTCTTAGACAAAACCTTTTGCAAACTTATTTGCAAACAAACTAGATTAGTATCACTTACTTGACGCCCTTACATAGGGATGGACTCGTCAAGGGGGAGTAAAGACGAGATCCTTTTCCGTTATTTGCTCTCTATTTTTTTTCTTTCACATCTTTTTATTAACAACGATGTGTTGCCTTCCTTCAAACACTTTTTGTTTCGACAAAAAGGGAGAGAAGAAAGTAAAAACTACTAATTCAAATTTGTTACGAATTTTAGTTTTTCTTAAAATAATTTTATGTTTTGTCATCAACAAAAAGGGGGAGATTGTTAATACAAATAAGCCGTAAAAACGTTTATTTATATTTTACGATCCTCTAATGTTTTGTCGATAACAAACGTAAAATCATTTTAACGAAACAAATAGAATACGTAAATAGTTTGAGTTAATAGTTTCCTAACACACTTACGTTTTCACATAAAACACTAAAACAAGTATAAGTGATTTTATGATTTAGTAATACATATGTACAACAACTAATGTTTACATATTTGGGTAAAATATACACATAACTAGTATGTAGTATATTGGGTAACATAAATGGGTAGAAACTTAAGTATCACAACCCATTGGGCAAAATACATTGAATGTAGTTGGGTACAACCCAAAGCCCATAACCCATGGATCTTGACCCATAACCCATTCCATGACATCATGCTCATATCACATATGGATAATACCCATAACCCATGGATCAACCCATACCCATGTGACCAAGTGCAATGCACTCAAAGATACATTGTATCTAGCCAAAGATCCATGGTTCAACCCATGACCCATGACCAATAACCAAAATACCCATGGGCAAAGAGGAGCGTTCCACGGATCCCTAGCTTTGTGCTAGCCGGATCCCTTGTGGTAGGGATCCGTGGGATCCGGGGAACAGTAGGATTTTTCCTCTATAAATAGTGAGCTATTTCTTCATTATTTCTTACCCCTTTCTAACACACTTTCTCCCTGAGTTAAAAACTCACTAACCTCATATCCAAGAGATCTATGTTTGTAGTTTTGTTTTTGTGTGATCTTTTAGGTTCCTCTTAAAGGCAAGATCACCACCTTTGAAGTCGAGCAAGCTCAAGTCCATGAGTTGCCATGCTTCCTCATCATCAAGGCTACTGAAGTCTTCTTGTTGATGATTCCTTTCTTTCTTCAAAGGAGTGTAGTGTTGAAGACATTAGTGAAAGATGTCTCAAGTGTCAAGACGAAGATATTAGTGAAGGGTATCTATCGTCTATAGGATAAGCACTTGTGGTAGGTGCTTAGAAGTCAAGACAAAGAAGCATTAGTGAAAGGTGCTTAGAAGTCAAGACAAAGAAGCATTAGTGAAAGGTGCTTGGAAGTGAAGACACAAGACATTAGTGAAAGGTGTCTTGTAGATCTAGTCGAGGGCATTAGTGAAAGGTGCCTTAGATGTACATTCGATATGGTGTGTTTTGATGTACAAGATAGACTAGCATTAGATCCAAGGATATTGATATCCTTGATGATGTTGTAAAGGAGTAGATCTCTTTTGGGATTAGTCGTTGGCGTAGTGTGGTAGTAGTTCCTCCATTGCAATGGAACTAGGTGCTTAGCCTAGTACCTAATAATGGGTTGGCGACGTTGTGAAAGGTGTAGTTCACCTTGGAGTGAAAGAACTAGGTACTTAGCCTAGTACCTTATAAAGGGTAGGCGACGTTGTGTAGGTGTGGTTCACCTTGGAGTGAAAGAACCCGGTGGTTAGCCTAGCACCGGAAAAAGGGTAGGCAACGTTGTGAAGGCTTCTCCGCCACAAGGAGATTGGTGTAGTGATTACGAACTCTCGAGTATGTGACTCGGGGAGTGGAGTAGGGCAAGGAAGGTGTCCTTGTAGCCGAACCACTATAAATACTTGTGTTGTGGTTTTGTGCTTCTTACTCTTATCTTTTCATTACTTACCTTTATATGCTTGTTTATCAACATCCAACACACACATCCAAATAGATTGACATAAGTCGATCTAAATAGATTAAAAGGAAGTTTTAATTGGCAAAACTATTCAACCTCCCCTTCTAGTTTTCCACATATGGGTTTCTAATTTTATCCGTAAAAACAAAACGGATATGTAAAAATTACGCCTAGTTGAACAAGGCGAGAACGCTTATCACAATACGACACATAAGCTGATTTATATTACGATCAGCTATAAACAAACTAATAAACAAACTCTTGCTTGCATTTTTTTTTTCTTTTTTATTTACTTTTTTTTTCTTTTTTTTATACAAGACAAGGTATACATTAATATAAACGATACAAACATAAAAAGTATCCCCCCACTTGAGATCAACTATCATCTAAACCCGATTTTCTTCCAAAACCCTTTATTCAAAACCCGCGACTTTCACCAGTGGAACCAAAATTAACCAACAACGCCCGGACCATGGACATAAGGAAACTACAGGGTAGGCTAGGCGATAGGTGTAACGAAACAACATATATTAGGTGAAAAAAATGAAAGGAATGGCTCAGAAGGGTTTACTAGGGGTATCTTGCACTAAGGATGAGTGCAACAAAAAGGGTTTAACAGGGGGATTGACTGATCGATGTGAAAAGTCAATAAACACAATACATATATGGGCTATTTGGTTTTAATCCTAAAATTGCCTTATAACTTAGATGCACCAATCACACCAAGTTACCTCAGTGTAATGCTCATGATAATGGTCTCGAAAAGATATGCAAGGCCAAGTTCTAAAGTCTACTACAACCACCGGCACACTCATTTTTATGGTATTATGTATAAGGGGAAAACGGAAAGGCTTATCCTCACACAATGGAAATATAAGGTAGGTGTGCTTAGTCTAGATTAATCCAGTTAAGTAATGAAAAATATGTCAAAATTTTATTAATGAAACACTTTTCATCAAAAACTAGAAAAACAAAGGCAAGTAAAATCAAGCGGGTGTTTATGTTTAATCCCTTCCCCCCACTTGGGTCATACTAAGCATATAAATGAAAAATAGGAAGGGTTAGAGATGGAACGAAAAACTCCCCTGGATTTGCTCGGCATGAACAAAAATGCGTGTTCAAAAACCTGCTCCAAACGTGCCTCCTCGAGCAACATCCAACTTCATATCCTTGCAATGGCCATCATCAACGGAACTCAACTAGCCGGATAAAAAGTGTTTCTTTGCAACCAAATATCTTTCCATATTCATCAACCTATTGCTGCAAGAAAAACTAATACAAAAAAGCATAATTCCGGATAAAAAGCAAAAATAACACGAAGAATAAAAACAAAATAAAACCTAACTCACTTTCGTAGGAATCAGGGTTGCATTTAGCGCATGCAACAAGCCTTTTAAACCACTTGGTGTCCCAAGTGGACGAGTGTAGTCTCGTGAGGGCTTACAGGGAACATACCCACAAATTTCATTTAAAAACTAATACAAGGTTATTGCGGTAATACTGGAAAAATTAAAATTGCAGGAGAATTACGGCGTAACCCTTTAGAGGAGTTACACCGTAATTGTGGTAAAACCTGGAAATCGGCTACTGGGGATTGGCTACGGCGTAACCATAGAATGGGATTACGCCGTAATGGTTTATAACCTGGAGAGAATCGCCACTGAGGAGATGTTACGGCGTAACCACAATGATGAGTTACGTCCTAACTGTTGGATAGAACAGGTCCCTGTTTTAGATTACTTGTGAATTCAACTCCAATTCCTGCAAAAGCGTTAAAAACACAAAACCCAACTATACTAATAAAATGGAAAAGAAAAGATAGGCATGGGGTGCCTCCCACGAAGCGCTTGTTTTTGTTCGAGTCACGAGCTCGACTCCACCCTTATTTACTATGAAAAAGGGTGTTCATCCCCTCACTTGAATTCAAGTGTGGGGGAAAAATAGCTATAAACTCCGTGAGGGTGTGAATTTGCTATGAGATAGGGAAATGATGAATTATATTCATACCTTAAAGGAGATGTCATTTCCCTTCTTACCATACCCATATTCATTGACGGACTTGATGATTGGCTTATTCCGTGTTGTGGTCGACTAACTGGCTTCAAAGCCTCATTTGTTTCATCAACGGCCATGTGTACCATTTTGTCCATTAAACATGATGAAGGATCTTTAGAAAGCGTTCCTCGAGCTCCTTCACATCTTTAGCAGGGTCGAATTTGGCTTCTTCGTCAACCACGAAAATATCCAAAAACTCATCTTCGAATTCCTTTAAAGGCTCGTCCAAAACTGGGTCGGTAGTTGGTGCTACAAAACAATCATTGGTAGGTGTGATATGTGATGTCAAGGGTTGCATTACTAGCTCTGGGATAGGTTCATCATGCATGGGAGGTGTTAGAATTTTCCTAAGCCTTTCAACATCCTCAACCGTGATATCCCACATGTCATATAAATTCCATTCATCACATTCCTCCTCGACTTCCTCTTCCTCCTTGGTAGTGTCGATATTGTTATTATTTGTATCCTATTCATAAACACTAGCAAAAATATTAGTAATAGGAGAAATAGGAAAGTTAAGAAGGTCCTTACTTCCAAGGTTCACATCCCCGAATTCTTCATTAATAGACTCATCATGAGTCTCCTCTTGTTTCATGCGTGGAAGGTTTTCAGCTCCAATTCTGAACAAATCATCCAACGCTATTGCAATCATCAACTCTCTATCTTCAGGTTCAGGATCAGGAGTGTTATGTGAATAATCACTAAAATTGGATGTGAAAGGGAAACATGCGGATTATGGTAAAGGGAAACATGCGGATTGTGATGGCAGAAATGATTCTGCAAGTTGTCAAAATACAGCTTCTTGTTCACAGTCAAAGGGCAAGTTTGCGACATCCAAAACCTATAAAAAAGGCCAAACCCATGTGCCCGTGGTCCCTGCATGTGTCAAAAGTCAGAGATTAACCATCTTGGAGTGTCTAAACATTAAAAGATGAACATAAATGCCTCCAAACAAGAAAAATTAAATTGTTGACTGCAAGATTCCTTTCATCCGAGGTTGCTAAAATTCTTGCTAACAACAAGAAAATCCCAACCGCTGCACTGATAATTGAATTAAATTGAAATTGTCAAATCGACGTCTCTAAGAAAAAGGTATTCAAAGCAAGAAATATTGCAATGAAACGAATTTTGGGTGACCATGATGAACAATATGCCAATCTTAGGGATTACGCTTTGGAATTGGAGGAAAAAAATAAGATACAACTGTGAAGATTCAAGTTGAAGCAAACACTGATTCAACCAAGGATTCAAGGTTTTTAGACGGATCCATGTTTGTATTGGTGCCTTGAAAAAAGGTTACAGAGCAGGAAGAAGGGAAATACTATGTTTGGATGGGGCTTTTATCAAAGGACCATATACTGGTCAAATCTTAACTGCTGTTAGTGTAGATAGCAATAATGGATTTATCCAGTTGCTTATGCGGTAGTTGAAGCTAAGTGCAAGAGTTCATGGTTATGGTCCCTTACAAATCTCGGAGATAAACTTGATTTGCAACCCAATTCAAAGTACACCTTCATCTCAGACAGACAAAAGGTATAAAAATGGTTTATCTTATTCATATATTTGTAACCTAATTCAATTCTCATTCATATTTTATCTTATGTTTAATGTGATAGGGGATATTACTAGCCATTGCAGAACTGTTTCCTGCTGCTGAACACAGATTCTGTGTGAGACACATATATGACAACATGAAACAGTTATTCAGAGGACAGAAGAGCAAGGATCTTCTTTGGAAGTGTGATACAGCATCAACAGTGGTTCAGTTTAATAGAATAAGAATGAGCTCAAAAGAAGTGGACTCTAAAGCTTATGACTGGTTAAGAAAGATACCACCATCATCATGGTCAAGGTCACATTTTTCGGGTATAATATAAAGCATATTAGGACTTTCATCTATAATATTAATAAGCTTAAAACTGATGCTGATATTGATATGTTACCTACAGGGAGAGCTAAATGTGACATCCTTCTTAACAACTTATGTGAATCTTTCAATAGCAAATTGGTGGACGGTAGAGATCAACCAATCATTGGTTGTTTGGAATACATCAAGGTGTGTCTTACGAAGAGAAATGTTAGTATGCAACAATTAATAGATAGATGTAAAGGTCCCTTAACCCCAACAGCAACTACAATTTTAAGAAACATCAAGCAAGAAGCAAATGATTATATTGTTATATGGAATGGGGGGATACATACCAGTGTAAGGGACCTTGGAATGACCAATTTGTTGTGAATATGACAACAAGGGTATGCGCATGTAAGAGATGGGAGCTAACTGGTATTCCATGTAAACATGTTGTTGCTGCTATCTTCAACATGTCATCAAATGGCAAAGAGGTTGGGATACCAGAGGATTGGATGTCCCAATTTTATTGGTTAAACACATGGAAGGATATGTATCAGTACAATATTGAAGGAATTGTTAGTCCAGCCTTTTGGCCCAAATGCAGTATCCCTAGTAACCTAAAGCCACCTAACCACCATGTTTCAATTAGTAGACCAAGGAAGAAGAGAAGAGTGTCAAAGGATGAGATTGCTGAAGAAGCTTTGAAAAAGTCATTCGTGAAAAATGAGAAGCTGTCAAAGAGGGGCAGTACAATAAAATGTGGTGCATGTGGTAGGAAGGGCCACAATAAGAGAGCTTGTACAGGTCCAAGAGACAACCAAAAGAAGGGTAGTGGATCAAGAAAGGAAGGAGTACCAGATGAGGTACTAGGAAGCACTACTCAGCCAGTGGGATCTTTAGCAACAGAGGTAACAGCAGGACCAAGTCAGCCAGTTGGAACACAATCAACAGTGAATGGTGGAGGTCAAAGGAAGAAGAGGATCAAGACAAAAGCCAAGATCGCCAAGTGAGTCAACACCATTATGATGGTGCAATAAACTTATTTGGTTCTTTGTTTGTGTGTTTTAAGACTTAGTGTATTGATTATGTATGTTTCTGAGTTTCTGTCTTCTAGATACTAATTTGTACCGTATTTGTTTTAAGACTTAGTTTGATTAGGAATTGTATTTGTTTCCATTTGGGTTTATCATGGTCTTCATGCAAATTTATTGAGTATTTGGGTTTACCATGGTCTTCATGCATAAAGATTAAACAAAAGGCCAAATTAGTTTTGACTATTGTTAGTCAAAGTTGATAAGCAACCAAAAACCAAGCTTGTTGCATAGTGATTCAACAACTAAAAGGAACATTATTGACTATCACAAGTCAAAGTATATACAGGTTAATGTTTTCCATCAAGAACACAACTTTTTATCAATAATCGATACCAACTATAAGGCCATAAACAACAACTTTTTATTAACATGATAGGTCAATACAAACCAGGGATTACCTTATTACCTGTAATGATACAACCCAGAAAGCAATAAACACAAGACCTTCATACCAACCTAAACCAACTTAAAGACAATGAAGAAAAAGACCAACTTAAAAGAAGAAACTTATTGAGCTTCTTCAACTGCTGATCCTTCTCACTCATCAACATCAACTGCTCCTCCAAGTCTTCTTCAATGTCATTCCTTGCCCTCAAGAGGCCAGGAATCACATCGACTGCTTGGCAACACATTGGAGGATCCGTCCATCCAATAAACCCACATGTCGGACAACAGTAGAACCATCGGCCTGGGTTCCTGTTTGTCCAACTTGTTTTGATTGTTTGTTTGCTTCAATCACAAATAAAGACCATTTTTCTTCTTTTGGAAATTGGAAAGTGTGTAAAAAGAAGTTGTGTGTAATTGTGTGATGAAACGGTAATATTTATTTTGGGTAAAAATTTCGGTTGCAAATTTAGTCCTTATAGCTACAGTGATATGACACGTAGACATATTAACCGTAAACAATGAAATGACAATAATACCCTTAGCGACGTGGCATTTAGCAAAGAAAATAACGAAAGTTAGCTCTTGATGGCTATTTTGCAAAAACATAAAACATTAATATCATTTTTTTAATACTTTTTATCTGGATGTATTTTTTTTTTCACATTTTGTTAACTTTAAAGACTAGTTTTGCAATTTACCCGAGAAAGAGAAGAAAGCAAACATGAGTTGACATCATGGTTCAACTTCCCCAACAATTTTTGAAAAATAAAAGAAACAACAAAGCGAGTGAGCAGAGTCTCCCCTCCTTTGTTAACTCCGCCCTTTTCATTTCAGCGGAACTCTCTAAGCTCTTCCCTCACTTCATTTCATGTCATCATCTCCATATATATACACACACATTCCATTCATTTTTCTTCATCTGTTAAACCCAAGCCCATCATTTCATTTCAATCAATCAAATTCAGCTATTATAATTATTCAAAATGCAATCACTCTCACTCTCATCATCATCTTCACAATTCACAACAACCGTCCGATCTAACGCGGGCCCCACCAACTCAACTGCAATCACTCCGAATCAGCTACGGTTTTGTGGTTTGAGAAGAGAGGCATTGTTTAATGGATGCAAGTCATCTTCTTCTTCTTCGTCTCGATTATTATGTTTTAAGACGAGTAAGGCGATTTCGGCTTTATCGGCTAACGGTAACGGTAACGGAGCTACAACAAAAGGTTATGATTATGATTTGGTGATTATTGGAGCTGGTGTTGGTGGTCATGGTGCTGCTCTTCATGCTGTTGAAAAGGTGCTTCTACTACTTAATTATTACTATTTGAAAAGGTTATTTATCAATTTAGGATTACTCATCGTTAGATATGAAGGTTAATTGCTTCAAAAAACTTTCTTCTGTATAATGATTTTGTATTGTGAATGTGACTCGTTACAAACAATAGCAGCGGATTACAAGTTCGTCACATACAGAACTAAGTTTTTAAGTGTGATAAATACATTGGAAAGTGAACATGTAATCAGGACCTGATGTTGATGTGGCACTAGGTTATGCTGAGCTGGCAGTTGAGCTGACCGAACTATGGCAGCTATTATGGCTGCCATCAGCAGAAACTAAATGAATTATAGATAAATTATTGGTTACAGAAAATTGCAACTGATCACTAGTTCATTACAAGCCTGCCATAGGATAAAAAAAAAAAAAGAAAAAAAATTCATCTCCGACTCAAGTGTAATTGCAAGTTGAACAGCAGAGTCGGCTTGTTTTAGGTGTAAGTCACCTCGGGACTCATAGGAGTTCAACTATGATGATACATAAACTATTCTTAGACCTAAATTTTATTAGGCAAAGTACATTTACTCAAGCGGCAAAATATAATTTACATGCTTGCGTTATTTGTTTAAACATCACAGATTATTTTAGAATGTTGTTGAAAGCAAAAGTATTATATTTAGCCCGTAGTTATTTTTTTACATGTAATGTAACCAAGATTGTAATTTATGTGCGGTTAGTTTCGTGATAATAAGCTGTAATTTGCTCCTCCGGCAAACATGTATTAACATATCGTTAAACTTGAAATTGGGCTCTTCAGGGTCTGAAAACTGCTATTATTGAAGGTGATGTGGTAGGTGGAACATGTGTTAATCGTGGCTGTGTCCCGTCCAAAGCGCTTCTTGCTGTCAGTGGTCGCATGCGGGAGCTTCAGAATGAACACCATATGAAGTCCTTTGGTTTACAGGTACATCTTTTGCTTAGTAGAAAGAAATTTTTTTTTTCTAGTTGTAGCATCTATAGATCTCCATCCATGAGTGCCTGTTTAAATTAGATATTTGGGCTCTTATGTTTCCTTTGGGTATCTCTGGTGTTCAATGAAAAGCTCTTTGAAAAGCTCTTTGTTTCGTTCTGCCATTATTTTTCATTTGTATCTCTAAAGTCTCCCAGACCTTTTAAAATTTAGCATCAACTAAAACTTTATCCTTAGTGAAGCAGAGTATATAAGGAAAAAAAAATATTTATAAAGGTGATACTACTTTGACCAAGATCATGTTGTGTGCATTGAACTCTTTCCGTTTTAAAATAAATAATAGGAGATCATCATGTATATGAACCAAGAGTATAACATCTTGAAGTTAAGCATTTTACCTCAACAGAAAGTCAAATGTAGCAAGCCAGACTCATTCTTAGGGCCATGTTTACTTCTTTTACGCGGTTTTTTAAAATGGTGACATCACTGTACGTGATAATCTTGTAAAAGAACAAGAGCATAGCATATTGAATTTTAGAACTTTATCTCAAAAGAAAGTCAAATATACCAAGCCAGACTCATTCTTATTTCTTACTGCTTGGGGTATATTTGTCATTAGCCATGCAGTTGTTCTTTGGTTTACTGCCAGACTAAAGTTATTAAGTAAGCGAGGTCGCAATTTTAATGAAATCATGTCATAAAAACTGCATATACATGTTAGAACAAAAAAGTAACAAACTTATGTCGGAATAGTTTATTGCCAGATTGTTGTTTGATCCGCTTTTTAGGGTTATAGATATATTTATTCTACCACCATGTGTCCCCATTTTCTCATACTGTAAATGTAACCTAAAACAATCTTCACAAAAGGGTTGGTTTGTCGGGCAACCCTAACCAAGAGTCTATTTTGGACCTGATGCAACCCTTCCTCAAGGACCGCACAGTTGGGATCAAATCCAAGATCCATTTCACAAAAGCCCTCTCCCTTTGACTAGAATGTACTAAACTATAATAATTTATACTGGCAGTTTGCAGCTGCTGGGTATGACAGACAGGGGGTAGCTGATCACGCCGAAAATCTTGCCACCAAAATTCGAAATAATTTAACCAATTCTTTGAAATCTCTTGGTGTGGACATATTGACAGGTGTTGGCTCTGTTGTGGTATGTCCCTGTAATAGATCAGTGGTCCCACAAACCTTGTTCTCATTAATTATAAACACCTTAGGCTCAATTTGTTATGCAGGGTCCACAAAAGGTGAAATTTGGAAAGGCTGGGGACAGTCAGACGGTTATTACTGCAAAAGACATAATTATAGCTACGGGATCAGTACCATTTGTCCCTAAGGGAGTTGAAGTTGATGGTAAGTGATTGTGTGTCGATTGTCAGTCCATTTCGCCTCGTCAAAACCTTTTAGTTGAGAAATGAGCTACAATAGCGTTTTAGCTAAAGGGAAAAATAGATACCGGAAAACGTTAGAAAACCAATAATTATAGAGTAAGTATTCAATGAATATTCTGATTTCGAAAGCCTTCGAGAGTTCAAGGTCATCTCGACTTTCAGTGATTATCTTATATTGAAAGAAGTTGCTACAATTATGGAAATCGATTGAGTAGTTCATTAACTTGTTGGGCCATGGCTACTTTTTAGTAAATCTCTCCATTATTTTAAGATGTGGATTGCAAGTACAAACTAGTAATCTGTTAGTTTACTTGATACAATTCTGTTGCACTCAAATATATTTTGTCGATTTGTATGTACTTAGCCTTCCTATTTGCAAGACCATTTGCATCTTTTGCTGAAAATAATTGTTTAAATACCTTCATAACTGGTTACTGATTAGCTCCCTGCACTCTGCAGGTAAGACCGTAATAACCAGTGATCATGCGCTGAAACTAGAGACTGTACCAGAGTGGATAGTTATTGTTGGAAGTGGTTACATTGGTCTTGAATTCAGTGATGTTTATACAGCACTTGGAAGTGAGGTGAGCATTGCTAATCCTTTTTCGCATATCTTATCAAATAATTACTTTCAAGCATTCTTCTTTTTTTTTTCTCCTATGATACAGTTTAAACCCCATACAATGAAAACCGTTTATTACTATTTCATAATCAATTGAACAGAAAGAGAAACAAGACTAATGTGTAAAATACATGGACACGTTTTTGTTTTGCATTATATGTATGTGTTGTTCAATGCATTTGAGCCTTTTCAGTAAAATATATAATCCAGGACTTTAGGTTGTCAAGGTTAAGATTACAGGGTGTATTGTTATGAGCTTTTGCATAGACAGATACATGTATATATACGTCTAGACATGTGTCATTTATTAGATTTTCTGTATGCATAAAATAAACTAATGTACAGTTAAATGATGACGATTCTTTTTATCTCACAGGTGACGTTTGTAGAAGCTTTAGATCAGTTGATGCCTGGATTTGACCCTGAAATTGGAAAATTGGCTCAAAGGGTTCTCATAAATCCTCGAAAGATTGACTATCATACTGGTGTATTTGCAACAAAGGTTCTTGCCTGGTCCTTTTTCTGTTGGGCTTGACATGACATCAATGCATCAACATTCAATTTATGTTAAGATCTCCTTTATTATTGACAGATCACTCCAGCAAAGGACGGCAACCCTGTAAGGATTGAGCTTATTGATGCCAAGACAAAGGAACCAAAAGATACATTAGAGGTGGATATCACCATGCTCAACTCAAAGTTATTTTCTCACATTTTATAAAATTGTATCGTATTAGCTACTACCTATTTTATTGCATCTTAGCTTTGTGCTTTGCTATTTGCTACAGGTAGATGCTGCTCTCATTGCAACAGGAAGGGCTCCATTTACACAAGGGCTCGGTTTGGAAAATGTAAGGAACCTATTAATACACTACCACATTTAAGGCTCTAATGAGTAAAATCAGTCATTAAAGAATGCTAATTGGTTCCCTTATTATAGGTCAATGTGGAAACACAACGTGGTTTTATTCCAGTTGATGAACGCATGCGCGTTATTGACTCAAAGGGAGAATTGGTACTTCACAATCTTTGTTTCTCCGTAAGCATTTAATCATACTCGACATCTGGGTTTACTTGACATAAGTTTGCTGATTAGGTCCCTCACTTGTATTGCATTGGTGATGCTAATGGAAAAATGATGCTTGCTCATGCAGCAAGTGCCCAGGGAATTTCAGGTGACCTCTTTGTTTACTTTTCATTGATCGTATTGTACTATTGTTACCCATCTGACTTGGAAATTGTCATTTTTACATAGTTGTCGAGCAAGTGTCTGGGAAAGACCATGTTCTAAATCATCTCAGCATCCCAGCTGCATGTTTTACCCATCCTGAAATCAGCATGGTTGGGTTAACAGAGGTATGTTCTTTTCCGCTTTTCATATTTACTCTTTAATTCCCTATGTTTTCTAAACTAATCAATCATGTTTGGAAAATTGGAAGTATGTTACAGGTTAACCTATTGAAATGAATCACGGTCTTAATGGGTAACGAAAAGTCTTTTTTAAAAGGCAGATAAAATGATCATCCTTCCAGTTTGAATAGAGCAATGTTTTTCTTATGTGGACATATATTCTACCTATCTACAATAATGTTATATGATATTTTATTGCTTTTTCTGACTGTTTCTTCCCATAAACTTGCAGCCACAAGCGAGAGAAAAGGCTGAGAAGGAAGGATTTGAAATCAGTATTGCTAAGACTAGCTTCAAGGCTAACACTAAAGCCCTTGCTGAAAATGAAGGAGATGGAATTGCTAAGGTAATTATGCGTTTTGAAACAGATTTTAGAAACATTTCTCCCGAATTTGATTTCCCTTGTTATGGTAAGGTTACTCATTTGTGACCTCAAAGGGAATTTTTTGAGTCAGGAATTACACGTTGCTACAAAATTTGTGCCTTTATGTTAATGATTACATATTGCTCAAGTTGTTTACTTTCCCTGCAGATGATCTATAGGCCTGATAATGGAGAGATCCTTGGGGTTCATATATTTGGTATGCACGCTGCAGACCTCATCCACGAAGCATCGAATGCTATCGCTTTAGGAACACGTATACAGGTTTGCATTTATCTACCATTGGTGTTGGATTCAATCTTACCAGTTCCATTCTTTTACCTGAAAATTGGTTGGTTTGGATGTTACAAAGCTTATAAACTCCTGAATCGCTATATTATAATCATTTTAATGGTGAAGTTTTTGCATTTATAATTAATACAATAACTATTTATATAAAAAGGCAAAAAACCGTTGGTGGATCAACGTGGTCCAACACTTATTCGAAAGCTACTCCTTTTGGCATGATATTTCCAGTCAATCTGTGCCCTGTAATTTAGCCACGCTACTATGTGAGATATAGCAAAATCATCTTTTATATTTTCTGGTAGCTTTTCATAGTTTTCTTAAGATAGTGTGAATTTTTCATATTTTTTTGAACTAGTTTACTATTTATTTTGATTTAT
This sequence comes from Chrysanthemum makinoi, assembly GCA_910596185.1. Taxonomy (NCBI): domain Eukaryota; kingdom Viridiplantae; phylum Streptophyta; class Magnoliopsida; order Asterales; family Asteraceae; genus Chrysanthemum; species Chrysanthemum makinoi. The sequence goes on from OU343221.1 coordinate 190,391,090, forward strand.
TTGCTATTTTAAACATTAAAATCGAAAAAAAATACTTATTTAATTCCGAAAATTCTCAAAAGTTTTCTGTGAGCTTCTATCACTTTTCTGATGTTTCTAAAAAATATTTGGAATTTTCGGAGTTCATTTGATATTTTTCCTTGATTTATTTCCTTTCTATTATTAAAAAAAATCTTATATTTTAAATCTTAACCTTAATAACCAATTAGTTTTGTGGAAACATATCTCCTTGTGAGAGTTTGGTGGTTAAGATTTGATTTATTAAGATTAGTTTATCTTTTATTTTAGCTTTTTATTATAAAAGTTTATATTTATATAATTGTGCTAACCCTTAAAGTTTTGATTTTGTTTGTGTAATCCGATCCTACCTCATAAGGCGTGGAGCTTAAGGGTCTTTAAGCATTTTTAAAAATTACTAAAGTTTCAAACTTTATGTATTAAAAATGCTTAAAGACCCTTAAGCTCCACGCCTTATGAGGTAGGATCGGATTACACAAACAAAATCAAAACTTTAAGGGTTAGCACAATTATATAAATATAAACTTTTTATAATAAAAAGCTAAAATAAAAGATAAACTAATCTTAATAAATCAAATCTTAACCACCAAACTCTCTCAAGGAGATATGTTTCCACAAAAACTAATTTGGTTATTAAGGTTAAGATTTAAAATATAAGATTTTTTTTAATAATAGAAAGGAAAAATATCAAATGAACTCCGAAAATTCCAAATATTTTTTAGAAACATCAGAAAAGTGATAGAAGCTCACAGAAAACTTTTGAGAATTTTCGGAATTAAATAAGTATTTTTTTTCGATTTTAATGTTTAAAATAGCAAATAAATCAAAATAAATAGTAAACTAGTTCAAAAAAATATGAAAAAATTCACACTATCTTAAGAAAACTATGAAAAGCTACCAGAAAATATAAAAATATTTTTTTGACGTTTTTTACTATTTTTTAAAAATAAAATTCGAAACAGTTTTTTTAGAGAAAAAGGACAGAAACGGTTTTGATTTTTAAAAATACTAAAACAAATTTCGAAAATTACGAAAATTTTATGACGAAAATAAAATATATTTTTGGATTTTTTGTGAAAAGGACAAGATTTTTAGAGACTTTTTACTATTTTTAAGCTAAATAAAACAATAAAAACGTGAGCTTTAATAAAAATAAACAAAAAAAAACTAAACTTTTATAAAAATATAAATATGATATGTTGGCTGTGCGGAGCGTATAAAATACACTCACACAATCTTACTATAACTCAACTCTTCATGGCATATTTTTATAAAAATAAAATGAAATAAAAAGGATTAAGAGATGAGAAGAATATAGAGATGCAAGAAATAAATAAAACTTTTATAAAACTAAAGAGCATAAAAATAAAATACAAGAGTTTGGGTACAAAATACAAATAAAGATGATTGTAATGAGGTGAGGAGGTGGGTATTTATAAACTCCCAAGTTACACTTTGACCCCTAATAATTTTTCATAAAAGCCTCTAAACTATTTAGATCTTGGCACAAATAAAACCCTCAAAACTTGGTCCCCAAGTTGAATTTTTCTCTTTCTTTTCTTTCTTCTATTTTTCTTTTTCTTCTCTTTCTTTTTCTTCTTAATTAATTAATTCTTCGTTTGGTCTTTAAATTTTTCTTCTTTTGCCTCGATGCTACAAATAAAATTATCATTAGTCCCGTAACTTCGTGCTCCTTCCATTCTCGTGCTCGTTTTTGTCCATTTGTCTTTTCTTTTTGTCCATTTTACAATATCCGTTACCTGCACATACATAAACACAAAAACACAAATATTTATGGCTTTAGGGGTTAGTTTTTGGTCTTTTTGGTCCGGTTTTGATAACGAAAAGGTATATGTTTTTACATATACCAAAATACCCCAAACGAGAAGATTGCCGTGTCCTCACGCAATGTAATCAACTCACGCTTTTAAAAACAAAGATTTCAATCTCTTTCTACTAAACCTATGAAAAGTAGCAAAGATTCCTCAAAAGAGATTAAGAAACCCTTATTTCTAAAAACGCCCCGTTTACCTTTTAATTCACATATAGATATTACGGTTAAGCACATTCCAATTATGAGTGACGGTTTGTTGAACTTTCATGTCGATCAATAACTCCAACATTTTTCAAACGACACGTTAGGATCACGGAGTAGGAAACACAACACAGCGTGAAGTGACCATACGGATAGAATACATCGTCCCTGATTTTTCACAAGTCCCCAAACTAAGCGTAAAATCGAAATCATTGTTAAATATGACTTTAGATGCTAACACTACCCATGGAAGTTACTTGTGTAATTACCGTTTGCTCCCATTTTTCTATTTTCCTCTATTTATTTTATTTTTGTGAGAACTGAATTTCTTCAAGTTTCTCGTTTCGATAATTTATTCCGATAAAGATATGAAGCTAAGTCGATAATTAGTTATCCATCTTCCCTCGAAAACCGTTGCACACAAGAATGAGGTCCACATCAAGGTCCTAATTTCACACGATTTAGGGAGAATATCCTTTTTATGGCGACCGAGACAACTCATCTACGAGTCCAGAGACAGAAGCTTTATTTAGACATCTCCTGGATCCAAAGTTTGGCTTAACACTATTTCAGACATTTGCATTTTTGCAATTTAGGCCCTTGGTCTTTTCAACCACTAACTCAACGGGATTACCGTTTTATCAGAAGTCTTATTATGACTTTATATTTTCCTCAACCTTTTTAGAAGTCCATGACAACGGGGGTACCGTCGGACATAGAAAACTTTTATGGCTTTGGATTTTTCAACTTTAATACTTTTGGGCTTTATTTCATGTTAATTTTTGTGCCAAACTCGAATCCTACGGCTTTTATAACAATAGAAACAATAGCAGCAAACTATCAGGAATCAGTTGTCTATTACACGGCAACACTGACAGTACCTTGATGTGTACCCAACTCTCATGGGCAAGGATTCTCTAAAGAAGAATAAAGAACTAACTATCGCCAAAAACTCAACATCTCTAATTATTTATTCACATATATGGGGTGAAACAATTTTGTGGGAACAAAAAGCCATAAGTACCTTCGATGGGCTCTAAAGAGAACCATCTACTCCACGCTTAGCATCTAAACTCATAAGTAACTCTATCATTCCTCGATCTCCGCAAATTTAAAATCCCAAATAATGAGATCCGCGGATGCTTAGCCGATAATTTTAGATTATCTATGGTTAAGGGAACAAGCTAGGGCTCAACACGCCCGGTCAAGTCAGAATTCCATTCCTACTCTCACCAGCCGAAAGTCAACAAGGTGTCAAAACATATATTAATTTAGCAAATGCTTCGTCTAATGAAATTAAGTCATGCATATTTAAAGTCACTCAGGGAAACTTGCAAATTCTTGGCCTTGTGAGCTAGAATTCGCATTTTATAGCTTCTTGTCTAAGAGACTAGCAAACTTTTCAATAAAAAAGACTTAACAAAAGCTTCAAAATTTTTAAATTTTTCACAATTTTTGCACAATTTTTTTTCAATTTCTAAGGAAAAACGGGGTTGCGAGAGTACACGGCAAAAAACAAGCAAGTGCGGTCAAATCGAAAGATTACCCACCCCAGACTAAAATCAAACATTGTCCTCAATGTTTAAAGGTAAGGGTTCTCAACGTAAATCTAAAGCCATTGGTTAGTTATGCTAATAGATAAACGATAAAGATTTGGATATCGGATTTCCATAAGAGCGTCGATCATGAAACTCGAGCGGAGAAAAGACAAAGCTTCGAGCACGAGAGTCTTCATGTATCGAGAAAAATCCTGGACATAAACAACAACAACACGAAACACGAGAAATGGAAGAGGCGAACCTCCTCACGTCACTTATTAGAAAACATAAATAAGATAAAAGGATAATCATGGGGTGCCTCCCACGAAGCGCTACTGTTTTTGGTCACCGAGTCGCTAGCCTGACTCGTCCCCGAATTCATTTGTCCTTGGGGAAGTAAACGGAAGGGATACCCGGATCAAAGATGGTATCCTCACTCCGGAGGGAAAGAGAAAGGGTTGGTTGGGAGGGAAAGAAAATGTCGGGCTCCAGCACATAAAGGATAACATCTCCCGAACTCACATAAGGTGTATCAAGAAAGAATGATCCATCATCTGGTGGTTTTGCGGGCGGACGTCGAGATGACGGATCATAGTAGGAATACTCCATAGAAGAAGGGAGTCCATGGTACAGAGAGGTGTATTTCAAAGGCTCAAACATGAAGGCATCCAAGAGAGGATCCTTTTTTCGGTTAACTTTTGTTTTAAGAATGTCCTCTCCGATGAGTATCCCAGGGTTAAAAATCTTGTCCTCGGAAAGGAACGAAATCAACGTATCATCTACGTGAAAATCCTCACGAGAAGAGGAATCACTCTTGGATAAAAAATAGTGTGGGACCTCAGTATAATAAGCTCATCATCGAAATCTTCACTTCCTTTTCTCTCTTTGGGTAAAATGGATCATCGTATTCGTTTTCTTTAATCTCGAAAAGAATCGAGTCGGTGGGAGCAAGTTCATCGGTGAACTTCTCGAAGTAAATCGACGGATCTTGATATAACAAATATTCAATTTCGCGTAAGTCGGCTCTAAAATCAAAGACGTCATCCTCACTTCCCGGTGGAAGAGGATCCATGCGAGCGAGTTCATCGGCGAACTCCTCGAGAAGTAAATCAATGGAAGAATCCTTGAGCTCGGGCTCCGAAGGATTAGTAGACGGCTTAACTTCTTTAATTTCATTTTCTTTCGGAGGGATATAAGAATCCCCGTAAAGCATTTTTTCAATCAAACGAATATCTCCCTCGATGTCGATGTCGGCATTATCAATTTCTGGTGAAACTGAATCACTTTTCAAATAAGCCTCGATTTCTTCCATGATAGAATCATCCTCCTCAGATTGAGTGAGGGAAGAGGAAGAATCAAAAATGATTTGTTTAGAAGAAAGTTCCATAATTTCAGAAGAAGGAGTGGGATTACCACTTAAAGAAAGCTCGACGTTCTTAAGTTCAACACAACAAACGTAGAGGAGGTGGGACAAGTGGTGTGCTCTTAGAGCTAGCATTTTCCACCACAACCGTTGTAGACTCCTTTTCTAATTTCTTTTTTTGTTCAAAGACGTATCGTCGACAAACTCTTAACCGTAAAACGTGAAAGACTCGGATCAATTCTCGATGTCTTAGGCCCAACTTTTTGAACCACCGGAGGTTGGACGTTTTTGGTACTTCCGTTATTAGTAGGAAATCCCGGGTCCTTTGTCACCCCGGTCTCACGGTCTACCACACGAGAAGGAAAAGAAGAAATAGTGGTAGGAGCCGTGGGTCCATCATAAGCTACACCACTTCGGGTAGTGATCGCTTTCATGTCACCTCTCGGGTTAGGAATCGTATTACTCGGAAGAGTACTAGAACCCGAGGGTTGAGAATAAGAAGTCGAAGCTTGATTGGCTTGAAAGAAACTAGCCATCATATTCCTCATTTCACTCATCTGCTTGTTACTCGTAGCTTCCATTTCCCTTTTGAAATCATTCCTCATGCTGGTGATTTGAGTTTGCAAACTTTTAATGGTGTTATCAGAATTCTTCATGTAAGTTAGAAACTCGTTGTTCGGAGCAACTTGATGAGGTGCTTGATATTGTTGTTGAGGAGGTTGTTGATAAACTTGAGGTGGAGGAGCTTGGTAGTTTTGATTACCATGATTAACATTAGCTCCTCGGTTTTGATTGTAAGATTGGTTTTGATAACGGTTTTGGTTTTGTTGTGGAATGGGTGCAAAACCGGGTGGTCCCATTTGGTTGGCACGGTATCCTTGGTTCTGATTTTGAACCGGATTAGCAGATGCTACGGAAGCATTTCTGAGATCGCCATCGGTGGCTTGACAATTATAGTACGGATGAGGACCACCGCAAATAACACATGTTTCGGTAACGACTTTGACTGGTTCGGATTTCTGAATCTTAAACTCTCTCATCATAGAATTAATAGCATCAGTCAGCCCACTCAACTCACTCCTCTGAACATAGTTATCATTAGTAGCAATCTTAGAAACAACCGGTCTGTTTCTAGACGAAAAAACTTTTGATTTATTTTCGATAATCGTTCTAATATCGGCGGGCATACGACTCAAGATGTTACCACCGGCGGCTGCGTTAAGCGAATCTTGATCGGACGGCGTTAGAGCATTGTAGAACGTATCAATCTGATGAAGATCAGTAAAACCATGATTTGGGCATTTTCGCAAAAGTTCTTTAAATCTATCCCATGCTTCTCCAAAACTTTCATCGAATTTTTGTTGAAAATTAATGATTTGATTTCGTAACATTGTAATTTTCGAAGGAGGAAAGAATTGATTCACAAACTTTTTAGAAAGATCGGCCCATGTTGTAATTGATTGAGGGGATTCTTTTTCGAGCCAAGTCCGCCCCCTCAAGGGAAAATGGAAATAATCTCAATTTAACTGACTCATGAGTGACGCCCCGAAAGTTTATCGTAGAAGCAACTTGATTAAACCAACGGAGGTGTGCGTGGGGCTCCTCATGATCCAAACCACAAAAAGGTTTATTTGAAACCAATTGAATCAAATTTGTTTTTAGTTCAAAATTCTCGGTATCAAGTGGTGGAATAACGATAGCATCACCGTAGCCGTCTATGGGAGCTTGAAGTAACTCGATCATCGTTCGAGTATCTGCCATGACGACGGGTTCTTCAACGATAGTACGTAACTCGGGTACGTCTATTCTACGATTGCGATTACGTCGTGATTGAGAACGAGTTAGCATGCACTAAAAACTAAAAAATCAAAAAGTGAAAAATAATTTTGAAAAAGGAAAATCTTTTTGGTTTTTATATTTAGAAAACTTTGAAAACACAATATTTTTGTAACCATCGCGTCAACCGGTGCTCGGTAGCTCCCAAAAGTACGCAAGAACGGAGCGGGAACGAAGAGTGGATCGTTCTTCACCTGAAATTTAATGTCAAGACTTTCCTTATACCCCGTGTATAGGTTGTACTTCTGAGGTGAGCCGACGTAACAATTGACGTTTCAGTTTGTTTTGTTGGTTTTTTACTTTTTATGGTTTTGTAAACACTCTAGGAAGAATGTTTTGGTGTTTTTAGATGTTTTTGGGTTTTTGAAAAATTTATATTTACAAAAACAACGGTAACTTCACTCGGGGAAGGATCTTCAAATGCACGCGATTCGAGACGGAATACGAAAACTCACTACAAGCCCTCCCCGGCAGCGGCGCCAAAAATTGATTCGATAAAAATCAATAATAGAGAAGTGTGTAGTATTGGGGTAACTCAAACGTGTTAGGTTTGAGCACCGAGATCGTTCCGAACGAGGGTTGAATGGAATTTCCAACTCACGTCGCGATTATCGGGGTTTGAATGTGTTAAAAAGGATTTGAGGATTTCTAAACTACGGGGCAAGCAATAATAATAAAAGGCATATAAATCTACTAATCCTAAGGTGCAAACAAGTAATCTCAATTAAGTACGTAAATAGAACTAAAGACGCAAATTACTTTATGCTAAAAAAGCGTATTCTAAAATGCAAATTAATCTATTTTAACCCCTAAAAGTGATCTAATATTTCTCTACAACTAAAAATGTGATTTAAAAATTATCTAAAATTTAAAACTAATTTTTTTTTTTGGTTTTTGATTTTTGAAAAAACGGAATATATTTTTTTTTTGACTTTTTAATTTTTTTTAAGAGATTTTTCTTTTAAAAACTAATTTAACTAATTAAAGTTTAAACTAAAATTTAAATGACAAACTACAACTAGTGACGATGAATATTAAGCTAAGAGAATGATACTAAAAAGACTTAACAAGCATCATACGAAAAATTAAACGTAACGGTAAACTAAGAATCTAAGCTAAAAAAAGTAAGAGAATAGAACCCGATGATGAAACGAGAGGAATAAAACCACCCGATCAAATAAGCACAAATTAATACAAAAGTTTACAACTTTATTAATCTTATCCACTAATTAGTAAGTAAAGTTTAAAACTTTATTCACTAACAAGCTTAAAAATTACTAAAGTTTCAAACTTTATGTATTAAAAATGCTTAAAGACCCTTAAGCTCCACGCCTTATGAGGTAGGATCGGATTACACAAACAAAATCAAAACTTTAAGGGTTAGCACAATTATATAAATATAAACTTTTTATAATAAAAAGCTAAAATAAAAGATAAACTAATCTTAATAAATCAAATCTTAACCACCAAACTCTCTCAAGGAGATATGTTTCCACAAAAACTAATTTGGTTATTAAGGTTAAGATTTAAAATATAAGATTTTTTTTTTTTTTTTTTTTTTTTTTAAATCAAGGAAAAATATCAAATGAACTCCGAAAATTCCAAATATTTTTTAGATACATCAGAAAAGTGATAGAAGCTCACAGAAAACTTTTGAGAATTTTCAGAATTAAATAAGTATTTTTTTTCGATTTTAATGTTTAAAATAGCAAATAAATCAAAATAAATAGTAAACTAGTTCAAAAAAATATGAAAAATTCACACTATCTTAAGAAAACTATGAAAAGCTACCATAAAATATAAAAATATTTTTTTGACGTTTTTTACTATTTTTTAAAAATAAAATTCGAAACAGTTTTTTAGAGAAAAAGGACAGAAACAGTTTTTGATTTTTTAAAAATACTAAAACAGCTCAGAAAATTACGAAAGTTTTATGATGAAAATAAAATATATTTTTGGATTTTTGTGAAAAGGACAAGATTTTTAGAGACTTTTTACTATTTTTAAGCTAAATAAAACAATAAAAACGTGAGCTTTAATAAAAATAAACAAAAAAAAACTAAACTTTTATAAAAATATAAATATGATATGTTGAGCGTGTGCACGGAGCGTATAAAATACATTCACACAATCTTACTATAACTCAACTCTTCATTGCATATTTTTATAAAAAGTTTTATAAAAATAAAATGAAATAAAAAGGATTAAGAGATGAGAAGAATATAGAGATGCAAGAAATAAATAAAACTTTTATAAAACTAAAGAGCATAAAAATAAAATACAAGAGTTTGGGTACAAAATACAAATAAAGATGATAAAATGAGGTGAAGGAGGTGGGTATTTATAAACTCCCAAGTTACACTTTGACCCCTAATAATTTTTCATAAAAGCCTCTAAACTATTTAGATCTTGGCACAAATAAAACCCTCAAAACTTGGTCCCCAAGTTGAATTTTTCTCTTTCTTTTCTTTCTTCTATTTTTCTTTTTCTTCTCTTTCTTTTTCTTCTTAATTAATTAATTCTTCGTTTGGTCTTTAAATTTTTCTTCTTTTGCCTCGATGCTCCAAATAAAATTATCATTGGTCCCGTAACTTTGTGCTCCTTCCATTCTCGTGCTCGTTTTTGTCCATTTGTCTTTTCTTTTTGTCCATTTTACAATATCCGTTACCTGCACATACAAAAACACAAATATTTATGGCTTTAGGGGTTAGTTTTTGGTCTTTTTGGTCCGGTTTTGATAACGAAAAGGTATATGTTTTTACATATACCAAAATTCAAAAATTGATTCTATAAAAATCAATAATAGAGAAGTGTGTAGTATTGGGGTAACTCAAACGTGTTAGGTTTGAGCACCGAGATCGTTCCGAACGAGGGTTGAATGGAAACTCACGTCGCGATTATCGGGATTTGAATGTGTTAAAAAGGATTTGAGGATTTCTAAACTACGGGGCAAGCAATAATAATAAAAGGCATATAAATCTACTAATCCTAAGGTGCAAACAAGTAATCTCAATTAAGTACGTAAATAGAACTAAAGACGCAAATTACTTTATGCTAAAAAACGTATTCTAAAATGCAAATTAATCTATTTTAACCCCTAAAAGTGATCTAATATTTCTCTACAACTAAAAATGTGATTTAAAAAATTATCTAAAATTTAAAACTAATTTTATTTTTTATTTATTTTTTGATTTTTGAAAAAACGGAATATATTTTTTTTTTGACTTTTTAATTTTTTTTAAGAGATTTTTTTTTTAAAACTAATTTAACTAATTAAAGTTTAAACTAAAATTTAAATGACAAACTACAACTAGTGACGATTAATATTAAGCTAAGAGAATGATACTAAAAAGACTTAACAAGCATCATACGAAAAATTAAACGTAACGGTAAACTAAGAATCTAAGCTAAAAAAAGTAAGAGAATAGAACCCGATGATGAAACGAGAGGAATAAAACCACCCGATCAAATAAGCACAAATTAACACAAAAGTTTACAACTTTATTAATCTTATCCACTAATTAGTAAGTAAAGTTTAAAACTTTATTCACTAACAAGCTTAAAAAGTTCTCAATAATCAACTAATATTATATACTAGCAAGTAATGACCCCAGCTCGGAATTATAGTATTTCATTCAGCAGAAAATACAAAGTTACATGTTTTTGAACTTGTTATCATGTTTCTGAACTTCGATTTGGGGATAATAATTGTCTTTCTGCGAATTTACTGAATGACCAACAGCTTTTACATTTTACTCCCTTTTCTATTCTATCATGTTCTAAAATACTTCCCTCTATTTTGGAAGAAATAATCTGCAGCGTAAAGAACTTTTGAAAACTTTTATGCTCCTAAATTACCTTTATGTTTCAACGATTGCATAAATAGTCACTTTGTTAGTTTGTACTAACATTCACAAATTTGTCAAAGGCATAAATTCAGATACGAATCTCTTATACTCCCTGGCATAGAGAAAGTAGTTTGGAAATTTTATGTTGTGCATAATTTGCTGACATTCAAATCCATGCAGGATATCAAATATGCTGTTCATGCTCATCCAACCTTGTCTGAAGTGATCGATGAACTATTCAAATCAGCGAAGGTAATCTCTTCGTCTTTTAAATAGAGTATTTTGGGTCGAAAACTCTTTTAAATGAAACTAGAGAGACACCAGGGCACCCAGTTTCTATAGACGATATAAGAATTATACAGGTGGCATTTCTTTATCCATATACCTAGAAGTGGGTTCATTAAGGTTCGCTTCACCTTTGGCGAGTCACATGTGTGAACCTTAAATACTTGGTTAAATGTTGAACCACTCAAATGTGTTGAAATTGACCCGGAGTATTTCTATAAAAAAAACGTATAATTTACAACCTCATGAATCATGTTATCCAGCCAATTGGATATCTAAAATATACGTCACATAATCATATTTGATACATTAATAATTTTTAGTTATTAAAATCAAAAGGTCAAAATATTGTTTGTGGTCAACCCAAAATAACCCGTTCTCTTCAGTCCGTTTTTCTAGGTCGACAAACCTTACCTTTTCATGTACTAATTGCAGGTAAGGGGGAAAACCTCCTTAGTTCCTCAACTGAAATTCTCTCTCGTTTTACAATGGTATTACCATAAGACCACATGCTCCAAACAAAGAATTTTCTCTAACACGGACCTTTATCAAATCGCAGGTTTTGGCGATATAATTATGGGCTCGCAACATTAAGAAACAATTGAGATTCTTTTGTTCTGTTTTTGCAGGTTAAAAGCGACGTTTCTAGTGCAGTTGCTGAACCAGTTGCTGTCTAAGCTCGCTAATGGATTTGATCAAGAAGCCGTGGATAGCTCCCGATGAAAGAAATGTGACGCCTAGAGGCATTTTTCTCGAGCAGAGACTAAGTTACATATCAAGAGAGTAATTTTCGGTTTTTCTTGCCTGGGAATGTCAAAACGCTGAACTATGTTATATGGAGAACATGGAATTTTGGAATAATAATTTTTTGAGTAAAGGTAATGGGAAACTACAATACAAGGCTTTTTTTGCTGATTTATAGAAGTCAGACTATAATTATCATCTAAGCTATCTAAATCTTTTAACATACGAGTATAATTTTTTAATACAAAGTTTAGGCTTCAAGGAACAAGAGTCTACTATTTGTTTTCTTCAAAGAACAGTACACAGTTTGTTTCGCCACTTTATCGTCCGAGTGTTGATTATCATTCTACCAAAGTAACTTACTCCGTATTAATTTACCCGTAACCTATACAAAGCAAAAGTAAAAGTACTTTACCTTCGAGTTAAATACACATTTCAAGTATCACTGTACGCAATTTACTTAATCAAAAAATACTTGGATTGTCGAATTGGACTACATATATTGTGAAACGTGCCAAGGTACAACTGATTAAACTATGAGTTTGTAGTTTGGTCGTCTACACGTTGTTGTACTTGTGACAAAATAGGATCAGTGTAGGGGGTCAAAGCGTAGTGCCACACTGCTACGCCAAATATTTCTTGTTAATTTATGACTTTCAAATTCTTCTCGTTTCTTATGCTGGGTTCATGTATCGACGCTTTGGACTTTTACGTACTAGTACCTACTTAGACACCAATGCATTACAACAAAATATCACCACTTGCATTTTTTTTAGAAAGTTTGTAAAAGAATTATAAATGTGCACAAACATTTTACATTTGGGATAATAACCCATTTTGGATAATAATTTGGAAATTTATTTAACTTAGACAATTTTTATTGTTACGTGAAAAACTTTTTAGGAAAATGTGTGCATACATTTTGGGGCTGTTTGGTTCGCTGGAATTCGATGTAATCTGTTGTAATTGTAATCTGAATTACATTACAATTCTGTTTGGTTGGCAGGATGGATGGAATTGTAATTCAGATTACATTACATTGGGTGTTTGGTTTGGAAGAAAATGTAATTGGATTACAACCAATTACATCCAGTAATGTAATTCAAATTACATACGAAACTTGATAGAATGTGTTGAATTACGTTGTAATTTAGATTTTTACCAGTTAAATATCAGTATTTATCTTTTACTAGATATTAGTATTTATATTTTAGCGTTATTATTAATTATTATCGATATACTATTTAATTTTAAAAAAAAAAATAATAATTATAATAATTAGTTTTATATTATTATTTTTATATTATATATAAATATCTAAATATATAATTAATTTTGTAATAATTATTTTTATGTTCAATTTATGATTTTTATTTATTATTATATTAAAAAAGTATTATTATTATTATTATTATTATTATTATTATTATTATTATTATTATTAAATAATGTTATTTATTATTATTTTTATATTATTATTATTATTATTATCTATTATTCATTTTAGTGTTATTATTATTATTATTATTATTATTAATTTATTATTATTATTATTATTATTATTATTATTATTATTATTAATATTAAATTATTATTATTATTATTAAATAATATTTATTATTATTATTATTATTTTATTATTATTATTATTATTATTAATGTTTTTCTGAATCACATTACGTTGCAAGTCAACCAAACATAATGACAGATTTCATCAATTACAATTCTAACACATTCCAATTATTAATGTTTTTCTGAATCACATTACGTTGCAAGTCAACCAAACATAATGACAGATTTCATTATTTGAAAAACCAATGGCGGTGGTTTTGAATTTTATAAAAACTGAATGTTTGGGGCGGTTTTTGGTTTCATAAGAAAAACCGAACCGAGAAAATCGCCCCGCCGCACCTTTTTATATGTTTTTATATAATTTTATCTATATAAAATATTTGCTATTTAATTTTAAAGATTTAAGTACAAAACTTTATCTATTAAAAAAAATGTGTTGTTTACTATCTATACATTAAAATTTGTTTTATTTACAGATATTATATCTTTGTTTTCGAACAATAGTGTTCTTTGAAAATTTCTTCTACAATTCTCGTAAGCAAACGAAAAGTGCAAAGCCGCAAAGAGGTGCATTTTATATTTTAGATTGATGTTTGGTTGTTTTGTACGTTTTTCCGACGCTTTGGATTGCTAGATAATATGCTATTATGGATATTTGTTTAAATATTTTTGCTTGAAAACTTAGAATTGTAAACTTCGTATAAGATTAAAACTTGCTTGTTTTCAAGTAAGAGAAAACCGAATAAAAACCGAAACCGAACCGATTCAATGTCAAAAACAGAAAAACCGAAACCGAAAAAACCAAAACCAAACGGTTTGTAGTTTCCAAAAACCGAAATATACGGTTCGGTTTTTGGTTTTACCATTAAACCGCTCCACCCCGCCCCCATGCTCACCCCTAAATTACAATTCATTCAAATTACAATTCTTCCAAATATTACAATTCTTTCAAAAACATTATGCGAACCAAACGTACCTTTTGGATATTTGAATTTCCTTGGTTCCTAGTGGTTTTATTAGAAAAAGGTTCGATTTTGGCTAGAAGTGGTGGACATTACCTGGATAGTGGGTGAAGATGGTGTCATATTAATTGGATTTGTGTCTATATCAGTTTCACTCTTAAATTCACTCTCTTTCAATAAAAGCAGGTTACATGTAGTAGAGGCGCTTTATTTTAGATACTATTATTTTGATGTTTACCGGACAAATCCTCATCATTCATTTAGATTGATTTAATGGTGGAGATTAACCTAAGATTTAATATGTCAATCTAAGTCTATGGGGCGTTTCTTTTTTCTTTATGGGAAAGAAATAGTAGGCCCCACTCATTTAATAATATTTGTTTTTGAAATTGGACCCACTAAATCCTTTAATGTGTCTGTACCAGCAAAGGAAGAAATTTGTTTCCCTCCACAGCCAGATGCATTAACAAACGTGGGGCCCATATAACCCTTAGCTAAACAAAAAAAATAAACAGCCCCTATGTCTTTTTCTTGTTTTTTTTTGTCTTTCTTACTTATTCACATTTTTTTTAAATTCACGTTTTTTTTAATTCACGTTTTCTTTTTAATTCACTTTATTTTGTATTCATGCTTTATTTTCGCTTTTATTCGTTTACGTCTGTTTTCATACAGTTTCATACGTTTTCATATGTTTACGTTTGTTTTATTCCGTTTTCGTACGTTTTCGTCCGTTTTCATACGTTTTCGGCCGCTTTCTTACGTTTTCGTCCATTTTCATACGTTTTCGTCCGTTTTCATACGTTTTCATCCGTTTCTATACGTGTTTTTATGCTTTCATATGTTTTCGTCCGTTTTCATACATATTCATCAGTTTTCTTACATTTTCGTCCGTTTTCATACGTTTTCGTCTGTTTTTAAATGTTTTCGGTCGTTTTCAGACGTTTCATACGTTTCTAAATATCACAAGTGATATTCTAAATATCACAAGTGATTTTCTGAATATGACAAGTGATTTTCAACTAATGTTTTGTAACATGAAAATCACAAGTGATATTCAGAATATCACAAGTGATATTTTGAATTTCACATAATATTAATTGTAATATTAGGAGTATCACTTGGGATATTCAGAAACGTATGAAAACGGACGAATACGTATGAAAACGGGCGAAAACGTATGAAAGCGTAAATACACGTCTTAAAACGGACGAAAACGTATGAAAACGGACGACAATGTATGAAAACAGACGAAGACACATAAAAATGTCTGAAACCAGTCGAAAACGTATGAAAACAGACGAAAACGTATAAAGGTGAAATAAAAATAATAATAATGTGAATTAAAAAAAACGTGAATAAAAGAAAATGTGAATAAATAAGAAAGACAAAAAAAACAAGAAAAAGACATGGACTTAGGTTGACATGTTAAATCTTAGGTTAATCTCCACCATTAGATCAAACTAGATGGATGGTGAGGATTTGTCCATTGGTAAGTGTAACACCCCAAAAATATGGTCCAGCGGAAGCATACGAGCCTTTGGGTGCTACTATCTTGGTATCACAACATAAGGTACAAAGAATGGCTTTTATCCCATTTATTTATAATAAGACTCATTAATTGAAAACATTAAGTTTACATTAATGAAAGTAGTGCGGAAATAGGCCCAATAAGAAGTTTAAAGCGATCCCGATTATTCATCAGAGTCGCCTATGACCATGCCCTTTGCCAAGCGTCTTCCAATAGTGAGTTATCGTCTTAAACCTGAGAACACATGCTAAAGAGGTCAGCTTACACTGGTGAGTTCATAGAGTTTAGTTACAAAAGTAATAGTGGACCTGATAGAGTTAATTGTTATGTGCGACTAAGGCAGATATATAATACACATTCCAATCAACAACCAATCCAATCAATAATCAATCCAATCAATAATCAACAACACAACTAAGATCTCAGTAGGGCCCCAAGCGACTCTAGCCAGCACAGTCGTAGCAAGGCCTAGAACACAAGCTACCCTGGTCTAGGTCGATCTATTCTTAGTTAGGCATCGCGTCATAGCATAGAAATGCTACCCTAGTCTAAGTCAACAACTGTCACATATCTAACCTTTCCTAGTCAACACATTAGCAATTCAAAAGAGTAGTGACAGGTCCAAGAAATAGTTTGCATTCACATAACCTCATAAGATATCAATCACCAATTCAAATATACCAAACAACAGTCATTCCCAAATATTGTTCACATGTTCGTTAAAAGCAGCATGTATTCTCCCCCAAAATAGTTATGAAAAGAGGGGCTATGAAACTCACCTAAGCCACATCAATGTACTATTCACTACTTAACACGACTGGCATCTAAAGCTAATCTCCACGGCATCCAGAAGAATGTACGACGAGTACGATAGAATAGAAACGACGCAACCTAATGCGTATACGATTATCTCAAAATACAGCTCATACGATAAAGAAGTCGATAGAGGATAAAGTGTCGTAGTTTTCGTGGATTATTCATGTCTTTACTTTCAAAAGTCCATTATCAATATCTCAAAAGTTTAGTTTTAGCGTTTCGTGTGGTGGTAAGGAATCATAGACGCGACGTACAACTCACGCGAAAGAGAAGAAGACGTCGACATAGTCGAGACATACTACAAGAACGCAAGCCAAAAAGAGAAAGACATCGACAAAGTCAAGAAATAATGACAATACTCAAGCTAGTCAAAGACTAGGTAATTATGACAACTATTTATGACACATAAATAGGTTAACTTTCGATAATTTCCCCATAATCCCAAACGTACATATTTATAATAGAAGATAAGTTTCCATTTATCGCTTAATTAATAAAGGTTTCTCAATCGTTATTCGTAATTATTATAAGAAAGTACTTTTTATATAAGGTATATGACACGTTCGTTTATCCAACGTTCCTCAAACCATTACGACCTTAATAAGTCATCTTATCAAAATAATATTCCTCGACAAGTTTATAAAGGTTAACTTGTATTTGTAAATCATGAGTTACTATCTTTAGTCAATAAAAATTTATGATTAAATAAAATCACATTCATCGACAATCTATACCTAGATATCTCGTTATTAGTTAAAAGGTGAAAAGGAAATACTTAGGCGTAACGTGAAACAAATATATCAAACTCATTTCCGAGTCTAATATATTATACTCGGTTAATTCAAAATGTGTAACGAGTTCGACTTATAACCAATATAATTTTTGTGTCATTTGCTACTCTAAATGTATAAACCGTATTAAACGTTATAAGTTATAATGTATATACAATATCCGATATTAGTTGTATAGTTAAATTGTTACAATTCACGTCGTTAAGTTTATATATTACAAGTTTACCATTTCCCTAGTGGTCTATATTGATATATAATTAACCCGTTACGTTTTTCCAATTATTTCATTATCTATACCATTTGCCCACTTACTAGTTTCAATATTTCATGTTACAATGATTTTACCGCTTATCGACCATAGTTACTGAGTCCAATTAAAGTAATGCTCGTTACTTAGCTCGACTTGTACCAAGAATGTAACCCATATGACACTTATCGTAAGACTAATTGTACCATTAGACAACTCAAATGTTAACGCAAGCATTTGGGTCAAACCCGAGACCAAGGACACTCGTAAGTCGTACAACACTTGGGTCAAACCCGACCCGACTCCCTAAGTCGACTTCCCCAATCGGGGCAGCTACAACCTAAACAAACCACCCTTTTATATTCTTTTTCATTTCTACTTACCCAAGACCAAGCACTCCAAAATAAGTCACGACAACAAAATACTTTGACCCAACCCGTATAATTTCTAACCCGACACAGCCCATTGACCCGACTCACTGAGTCCACTGTTCTGAGTCGGTGAGTCCACTCAACTTCAAGTCAACTCGCATCACAAACACCCCGTTTTCCGGTTTTATACCACACGAATCTGTCCACTTGTTTTTATCAAAATTATTAACCGATTTCATCACGTTTATAATTTCAGTCTAATCAATTTTTATCCACGAAATATTACGCAAAACAATATGTATCTTTGTTAAAACAGAAAATAATAACGAAATAGACCAAGTAAAGTTTTACCGAGAGAAGGAGAGAACAAGAACGGTTGTGATGGCGTCATGTACGAGTACAACTCGTACCAAACCAAGCACGACCCTTAATCACTCATTATCTTTGAAACCCTAAAGATTCGAAACTGAAAAACTATATTTAGGGCGTGTACGGGATATTTAACGCGCGTACGATGCATAAATGTGGTCACAAGACCCCGATCTGTCACACCCCGTCGAAGGCGGAAACACGAGGTGTAACTGGAAAGGAACACAAGCATAAGTTAATAGAACATACCAACGTTTAAGATTTAAAGGAAAGAATACATCATTACAGTACTAGTTTAGCCGACATCGGCAAATATAATATAAAGTTTAGTTCCCAAAAGATTGCGTTTTAATACATAATGATTAGTAGTGACATGTGAAAACTTCATTATGCAAAGACCTTGAAGAAAAGCTTACTGACGATCACCTGAAATGCATGAGAGAAAACGGGTCAACTATGAAAATAGTTGGTGAGTACACACGTTTCATATAATATGAAAACTCTTAAGAGAGAGTCTAAGTTTTTGGTCATTGAGAATAGTCCACAAAGCAAAGGCGTTGTCAATCCATTCAGTTGCAAGTCCCGCCCATACAAGACTTGTAACCTATGTGTTCACAACCCACTGCATAAAAGTAGTATGTCTAGTAGTCAAGTATACGTTGTCATAATAGTTCACAATATAGCACCACGTATATAATAATGTATGCCAGGCAAAGCCCCTAGAATAAATAATATGCGTCCCGTAACATAGTGAACGAGAGGTTGGCCGACCTCTAATAGCGCTATCCATACTACCTACTGATAGGAGACTAACAATGCGAATGTACGAACGGTACATCATACAACTATTATATACAATTAAGAACGCTCCGAACATGGGAGACTTTGCACGCTCCACCAATAAGGCGAGACTTTAGGTCAAGAACGCTCCACCAAAACGGCGAGACTTTGGGTCATAGTACGTACGGTTCATTAAGTTCAAAACAGGTCATAAGTTCGTAATTAAATTCAAATGTTTGATTCAAGTTCAAAAGTTCAAGTCAAAAGAGTTCATAAAAATAGTAATCAATTTAGTATGATTCATGCATTCCACCCTAAAATATAGTAAAAATGGTAAAAAAAAAAAAAAAAAAAAAGGGGGATTGTGAATACTCACCGATGCAATGATTATGCTGACAAGAGTGGATACACTGAAATGAAGCGAATACTCTAACTGCAACCTATATGAATGATATGATCTATTATAAGTTATGAATTAATGTTGTGCATGCAATTTCATATGATATTCATACCACTTGTGCATTTGAAAATAAAGTTTATCGTCGAAAAATAAGTTTATAACGTCTTGTCATGTTATAAAATACTTTACGCTTATATATGTTGAAACAACATCCCACGATAGTCGTTTAGAAATAGAACAAGAATTTATAGTTTTTCGTCGTAAAATAATATACTTTGACAACTAATGAAAATGACTAAGTAACCTCACGAAGCTTAGTCGCAAAATAGTGAATATAGAGTGTTAGTGTTGAAGAAAAATAGTTGTGATCGTCGTAATTCAAATACGTATATCTTGAACGTTATAGGTCCGTTTTCTACGATCTATATATCCTTGGTTTCGTGTTAATGTATACTAATTAATTTTTGATAAATCGACTCATTTAGATTATGTTTAAAACTCGGTTTTGCCTCTTAAAAATCCCTTGACAGCTTGTATAATTTCAGAAAATTAGTTTTCGTCGTTAAACTTAAAATTAACGTATCTTTTTCGTTATAAACCCGTTTTAACCCGTTCAAGCGGCCATGGTTTCGTTTTTAAGTCTATTTTCTGAAAATATAAACCAAAATATCCCCTGGCCTACTGATTTTTCCAGATTTCACTAAATCGGACAGCCCTTATAATAAGATGGAAGAGTTTTGTTGCAAAATTTTGTAATAAAATGTATTAAGTGTAGATATTTTGTATATTAAGCTTAGATATTAAGTTTTTAGGTATTAATCTAGCTAGAAATCGATTTTATCGGAACTAAATAAAATATTTGGAAGTCATAAAAATTATAAAATTACATTTCTCGCAAGTATCGGGTGATTAAATAATTATCGTATAGAAATTTCGTAAACCGTTGATATATATATATATATATATATATATATATATATATATATATATATATATATATATATATATATATATATATATATATATATATATATATATATATATAACAATATATATACAAAATAAATCCAAATCATCGGGTAAACTAATAATATAATTTTTATAGCATTAAAACGAGTATAAAAATATATCTGGACAATTGTTAGAAGTGTCGGATCAATTGATCAAAATAAATGATCGTGTGATAGCGTTTATTTAATAAATAAATATATGTTAATGAAATATGCAAACCCATGCATAAACCAATATGAAAATGATGTTACTGATGATATGTAGACTAACTCTAGTTTATATGAAATATTCTCAATGATGTTCCATGAATACGCAACTTAACCCTCACGGTTACGCGAATTCGATACTCGTAAACCTAGTTTACAAAAATGATGGATAATAATCGTGAATGTAAATTTTTATCCGGGAATGAATAGTGTTTTGTGAATAGTAAAATTTTAAAATAACCTCTCAAAATATCAAATCGACTTCAAAAATGATGAATAGTAAAATGATAAATAGTAACCGATGAATAGTAAATTCCCGAGATGAATAGTAAAAAATTTTAAAGTTTGTAAAATGACCTAAAATTGAGAATTGTCACACGATCTATCGTTTAGAAGTGGTGGTGTAACTATTGGTGGTCTCCGGAATTTTGGCCGGAAAAGGTGACGGCGCCGGAACCCTAATATGGGTGGCCGGATTTTATTGTTAGAGAGAGAAAGAATAGTTGTGTGTGTGATTTGTAGAGAGAGAAAGAAAATGTGCAAATGAGGAGTGTGTGGGTAGGTTGGGGTATTTATACCCTTGGAGGGACCCAAGTTGCAAATAGGATAAACACAAGGGGCGGCCATGTAACTTTCCAAAGGGACTAGTTTTGCATATTTCTCAATCTTTTGATATATTAGGTTCGGACTCGTTTAGCCTAGTAAACGAATGATTCGTGACAAGAGAATTACGCCAATTTTCTTAGAATATTATTTTCAATAAAAACGATATATAATACGTCTCGTATCTCAAATTAGATAAAATGACCGCTCTAATTGTTGTTTCTCTAATTACGACGCGTCGAGGAATTTACGAGTTGTCACAGTAAGCAGCAAAATAAGAATAAGTAAATGAACTTTTCTCTATGTAGTAGTAAAATTAAGAAATGGATTACTATGATGTATGATACGTGCAATATGCTTCTAATTGGAATTTAAACCATTATCCGCCACTTGATTTAGTGAAGTAATTATTAATGGAGAGATTACCTATTTTGATATAACGAAGTTGGTTAACTAAATTAATGGCACGTGCATCTTTATTATCATGAAAAAGTGTCTTGATTTGATCTCACAATTCCTTAGCATTCCTCGGCGTTGTGACCACTTTATCTTGCAAGGATTCAGAAAAGGTGTCAAGGATCCACATCTTGATGAGATCATCAGGCTTGCCCCATTTCGGATCAACAGTGCTTGTGCTTGCCTCTTCTTCTATGTGCTTTTTAAAACCGGATTAATTTAATATTCTTCCTCCACTACATCTCTTATTGCTTACTCAGATGTGGAATGGGGTGATTGTCTTGCTACACGCCGTTCTACCTTTGGTTACTGTTGTTCCCCGTTCACTATTGTTTAAAAACAGTTTAAATGCATAAAACAAGTTAATAGTGAACTATGACTGAAATTAACATAAGAAAACACACTAAGTAATTTTCAACATAATATTCTTATTAGAAATAAATCAACAAAGAATACGTTACCCAAGTACTTGCGGAATAGTACTTGGGATTGAAATGACAAAGTTGGGTGACTCCTCTCTAAGCTCAGGCTAAGTCTGAGCACAACTCTTAGAGCTCACTGAGCTATCTCAGGAACTAAGTTGTATTTGGAGGAGTGAAAAGATGGCTTGCGTGTATGTGTGTTTTTACAATTCACAAGCTTAATCTTTTCACTCCATCTCTTATGCTATTTATACATGTATGAGATTTAACTCTATCCTAAGTGACAAAGCTGACATCATACAGAAGACAAAATACTGATGTATTTTGTCTCTGGTTACAAAGACTATTCTAAGTAAAAGACAAGGCTGCTTTCCATAACTCAGTAATGACACTGAGCTTGTAAGTTAGCCATTCAGGGAAAGTTGACTTATGTTGATAAGGACTTCTTTATCTGATTCAAACTTCTCCCACCTTATCCCGCTCTTTCTTCCTATTTGTCCTTCCAGTCTTCTTCTTCAGTTTGTCTTCAGCGTAAGTAGTTGGAGAGGAGTCTTAGGGATTCAGTGAGTTATTGTCATCACTCACTAAATCCATCATCTTCTTCTTGACTCAGTCTTCACCCTTTAAGTTCCGCCTTACTGGGTGGAGAGACTTCTACCTGCACTGAGTGTCCCGAAGATGACTCACTGAGAGGCTATGCACTCAGTGACCTGATTGTGTTTAACGGACTAAACACTTGGGCTATTTTCTATTCAAATCCTAGATTAAGGGGTTTGGGTATTTATTGAACCCAACAGTCTCCCCCTATTTGGATATACAAATAGCCTAAGTGGTTGATCAGTGTAGGTGAGCAAATGGCTTCTTCCTACACTGAATGTACTAATGAATACAATAAGGAACACTGAGTAAATGAATAAAACATACATCGTTTATTGATCAGATTACATAGTTCCTATTACTAGTACAAAAGAGATAAATTAAGATGATCAGTCCAGATGGATCCCCAGTGCTTCAAGCTTGACTTTCTTTGTGATCAGTGTTTCCCTGTCAGGATGATCTTTTATCTTGGCATTTAAGTCAGCACAGAATCTGATATTTGCAGGGGTCTGAATTTGAGAAGCCACTGGTATATAGCTTATCATTGTAGCTACTCCTGCCTTATCAATATCGCTCCATCTTTGGAACGCTGGGTTTCCATACTCATCAATGAAAAATAGTCCTCTTTCAGGCTGTTCAATCACTAAGCAGTTCACAAACTTAACACCTTCAGGTGGCTCCCTGTTGCACTCGAAGCCAAGCACTTTTATCTCAGGTTGGAACTCAACTCTTTTCCTTTTGCCAGTGGAAGTTTGTGGTTGAGATCCTTGAGGTGCAGTCAAGGCAGGCTGAATTCCTAGTTGGGCTGGTGCATCCCTCAGCCTTTCATATCTTTTGCTAAGCATCTTCATCAGTTCCTTGACCACCTTATTTTGCTTCTTTCCAATGATCGGACCAAGTTCATCAAGTTCAGTGATCCCAAAGTCACTGAATTTTAAGGGATCATGAACCTCAAAGTGTCTTTTGTCATCCCCTCTGTAAACATTCATAGCCAATGGTTTGGTGTTGGGAATAATCTTGACATCAGTGATTTTGTTCAGGAAGCCTTCGGCTGCTCATTGTCCAGTTGTATTCCTCAATTCGCTTTTCCGAGAGCTTCAGTTTTCTTTCTCTTTTCTTCATATCTGCTTTCTCATTGCCGCCATTTGAGCAACTGAGCATCCTTGAACTTTTGTCCTGCCTGACCCTTTGGGAGCTTGCTTGCATCTAATCCCATATTCTCCGCTTCTTCAGCGACAACCTTTGCCAGTGCTTCTCTGTTCTTTTTCTCTTCCTCAGCTAGTTTCAATCTTCTTTCTTCTTTAGCAAGATGTTTACTCAGCTGTTGAGGTGTGAGCATGTATTCAGTGTCGCCGATTTTATAGGGAATCTTCTCAGGCTCAGCAGTCGTCATTATGCCTTTGCCTTTGTCCTGGCCTGAAGAAGATGATGCAACTAAGGGTGGTGTTGTTGTGATAACTGCCAGTGTTGTTGATGATGTTGTTGTTGGGATGGATGAGATGGGAGTTGCTGTGACTGGTGGTGATGTTGATGTCGGAGCTACAGAGACTGATGATGTTGGCTCCCCCTCAGCGTGAAGAGGAGTTTCTTCACAATATTCTCCCCTCAACTGTTGCCGTAGCGTCAGTGAGGGCAAGAGTTGGTGTTGGTGCTGAAGGGGACGGAGCTGCTTGACCCTTGAAGGCTTGATAAATCTCAGTGATCATTGCCTTCATGTCTGAGGTGTCAGTTTGAATACCAATGACTTTTGCTTCCAAGTTAGCTTGTGAGATTTCAAGAGCAGTCATTTTGGGCCCAAGATTCCAGGCCAGAGATGAGGATGCCTGAGCCAATGTAGCCACCTGCGTGTTCAATGAGTCCAATGTAGCTTGAAGAGACTGAACTGAGGATGGAAGACCCTGAACATTTGTAGACTTGAGCATATTGAGCAGTTCAGTGAGGTTTGAGGATTGTTTCATGTACACCTCAGTAGCTTCCAAGACTTTAGAGTTGGTTGCTGGGTCTTCTTTGACAAACTCCCTGATTTCATCTAGCGTGGTACCTACACCTGAAGATGCCGAGGAATTTAGCCATGTTTTCATCCAGTCGGTGAATGTTGTCATACATCGATCTCGTGCTCATGAACATTTTCATCGAAGCCCTGTACCTCTGCCTTTAGATCAGCATAACTTGCAGCAGCCTCAGTATGTTGTTCCCACAATGTTTTAGTAACCCCTGAGTATAGCTTCCTTGAGGCCCTGGTGATCCACTGAGCCAACTGCCTTTCAGTGAGGGGAAGAACATTGTCAAACTCTTTGAATTCATCTGAGCTTGAGGAGGATTCAGAAGCATGATCATCATGTTGGAATGGGGATTCAGTAAGCTCCTTTGGATCAGGCCGAGGCTCTTGTTCAGCTTGAACCTCAGCGTCCATTTCTTCTCCACCGGTGATAAGATTTCATCATCAGTCTCAGCGAGCTCATCTTCAGAGAATAATATCCCAGTGACATCAGCAATTGTGAGCAAGGGGTTGGTTATGGGTTCCATATCAGCGGGTGGTTTATATCCCTCTAAGTCTTTGTCCCCCGTTGACCCCTCGGACACTGGTGGGCGTTTCCCAGTGCCTTCGCTGGAGTCAGGATTGGTTGTGGGTTCCGTATCGGCGGGTTGTTCCTTTCCCTCCGAGTCTTTTTCCCCCAGTGACCCCTGAGACACTGGTGGGCGTTTCCTAGTGCCTTTAGCAGAGTCAGTGATAGTTGTATCCCTATCAGCTGGTTGTTTGAGTCCCTCTGAGTCTTTGGGAGAGATCAGTGTGCCCTCAGACAAAGGCTTGGATTTGATAATGTCATCACTGGGCGTTGTGGAAGGCGCTCCCCTACCAGCGGGTTGTATGTTTCCCTCTGGATCTTGGGGAGTAGTAGGTGTGACCAAGGGCATTGACTGTGATGTATCAGTGTCCTTCATTGTCACTGGGGTGATTGTTGCCTGGTCAGTGGGTGTCTTTTTGGTCACGGGCTTTTTGTGCCTCTTAGGCTGTGCTCCTGAAGCCTCAGGGCCTTGAGACTTTGGTTTAGTCTTAGTCCCAGTCTGAGACTTCCCCTTTTTCTTTTTAGGAGCAGGGTTTGGAGACACTGATCCACTATGATTGTTTACAGCAATCATGTGGGCCGTCAATTCAATGGGAGTGACGAGGAATGGGTCCTTTTGAAAATTTGAAGGGCTCAGGATGCCAGGTAAATTTCCAAATTTTTCATCCTGAGTATAATTTGAACCCATTAACTTGTTCAGTGGATGAGTGGTTCCCGCCGAGGACCTGAATCACAAAAGTGAAGAGGATCCTCCAAGCCACGGGGAATGAGTTTTTAGTGACTGGGGTCTTGTCCAAAAAATTTGGATCTAAAACAATTTGTTTTAACCCATCCTTCACTGTGGAGGTTTCAGGATGGGCGACATAAACACCTTTGTTATAATCTAACCCTGTTGTAGTGCAAAACGTTTTGAAATCCAGGGTGTATTGTTTCCCCCCATTAAGACTGAACCTGATGAGATACTCTATGAGAGGTCTAAGGTTATTCTCATCAGTAGAAGGTGTCGGGTCAAAGGCTCTAGCTGTAGCCCAAAACTCCCTGAGGTAGTTTGGGTACAATACTGAGGGACATTTTACAAAGGCCGTTTTGAGTGGGCAGTTGAATAAAAATTTTATAATGTCTTTATAGGTTGGGACATTTTCAGGATATTCAAAATTTCCTATGACATTATTTGTTTTAAATTCAACATTAGTAAGATCCCCTACCCACTGAGAAACAAACTGGAGAGATTTGCTTTTAGCCATTTCCATTAACAAAGATTTTAGGATATAAGAAATGTTTTGACTAGAACAATCAAAGTATTTAGATCTCTTCAAGTTTGTGATGAAAAACTTTTGTAAATGTTTACAAGAAGGGTTTTCCAAAAGAGGTTTAAAGAGTTTTGAGCACACAAATGTTTTTTTTAAATGATTTTGACAGAGTTTTGTTGCAGAAAAGATTTGTGTGTGTTTGTTTGTGTTTGAAGAGGGTATTTATAGAGTGATAAGAGGGGTGTTTTGTGCACAAATGGGAATATTAAGAGTTGGTTTTTGAAAGGCGTTTGAATTTCCACATTTAATGCTACCACTCCATTACCCGCAGCAAAATCCCGTTTTTCAAGGGAACAGTTGCAGTGCACAGTAAAAGTGCACTTTTGCAGAGATAAAATATCAATTTGATATTTTTTTTTGTGAGAGGAATTAAATGCCAAGTGGGATGACAGTAAGACAAAGAGACATATATTCCTTTATTAAATTGGCATAGTTACCAACCTAGGACATTAAAGTAACTAACACTTGGATCATTTAGTTACTTATTCAATGCTCTTTGTCAAGTGTTAGGGACCCTGAATGAGTCTTACTCATTCAGTGAGAGGTTTATTTTGGGTGTCCAGGGAGGATGAACCATTTCAGAGAACTTACTGAGATTGGTTTTCAGATACTTGACTTTCAATGTCAAGCATTCCCAATTCAGCTTTCAGTCTCCTGAAGGTGGGTTCATCCAAGGGTTTGGTGAAGATATCAGCCAGTTGATATTCAGTAGGGATGAAATGAAGTTCTATGTCTCCTTTCATTATGTGATCCCTAATGAAGTGATATCTGATATCAATGTGTTTGGTTCTTTGGTGGAGGACAAGGTTGTTGGAGATTGCAATTGCACTAGTGTTATCACAGAAGATGGGCACCATCTTGTAATGGATGTCGTAGTCACTGAGTTGACTTTTCATCCATAACACATTGGCACAACATCCTGCAGCAGCTACATATTCAGCTTCGGTGAGGACATAGCCACCGATTGTTGCTTCTTTGCACTCCAACAGACCAGTTTTCCTCCAAGAAATTGACAGGACCCCGAGGTACTTTTTCTGTCCATGTTGCAGCCAGCATAATCAGAATCAGAGTAACCCTTGAGATCAAACCCTGAGCATTTTGGATAATAGAGTCCAAGGCTTGGGGTTCCCTTCAAGTACCTGAGTATTCTCTTGGCTGCAGTGAGGTGAGATTCTTTGGGATTGGACTGATATCTTGCTATTAAACAGACTGAAAATTGTATGTCCGGTCTAGTAGCGGTTAGATACATCAGGGATCCAACAATCCCTCTGAAATGAGTTTGATTGACTGATTTGCCGGTGAGATCAGGTCCAAGGTTGTTAGGTGGGACCATTGGTGTCTTCACTGAGGCATAGTCAAATATCTCATATTTCTTCAAGAGATTTCTGGTGTATTTCTCTTGACTGATGGATATTCCTTTATCAGTTTGCCTGATTTGTAGTCCAAGAAAGTATGTAAGTTCCTCCATCATGCTCATTTCAAACTTCTTTGTCATTAGTTTTTCAAACTATTTGCAAAGTTTGTAGTTTGTTGAGCCAAAGATGATATCATCAACATACACTTGGACTAGTATCACATCCTGTTGGGTTCTATAGACAAACAGTGTGTTGTCTATCTTTCCTCTGACAAACTTGTTTTGTATCAGGAGGCTGAGAGAGTTTCATACCATGCCCTGGGAGCTTGTTTAAGACCATAAAAGGCTTTGTCAAGCTTTGCGACATAGTCGTGGAATTCACTACTCTCAAAGCCTGGAGGTTGCTGAACATACACATCTTCCTTGAGATCACCATTTAAGAATGCACTTCTAACATCCATTTGGTAGACCCTGAAGTTCATGTATGTTGCATATGCAAGGAAGATCCCGATGGCTTCCATTCTTGCAACAGAGCAAATGTCTCATCATAGTCAATGCCTTCTTGTTGACTGTAACCTTTGGCCACTAGTCTGGCTTTGTTTTTAATGACAGTGCCATTTTCATCAGTTTTGTTTCTTAAAACCCACTTCATTCCTATGACTACTACATCCTGAGGACATTTGATCAAGGTCATGACCTTGTTTTTGTCAAACTGTTGCAGTTCTTCTTGCATAGCTTGAACCCAGATTGGGTGTTTTAGAGCTTCAGTGACATTTTTGGGTTCTATTTCTGATAGATAATCATCATATAGACATTCATTGGTCAAGCTGCAGTTAGATTAGCAGCCATGCTTCGGTGAGCATGCCCTCGTGGGTTCACCAATGATGTTTACGAGCTCAATATCCTGAGATCTTGTCCACTTACTTTGTGGTCTAGGATCTGAGTTTGATGAGGTCACTGGAAGTTCAGGAGTGAGATTGGTTACAGGAGCAACAGATTCATTTTGAGTATCTGTTATGATGTCCTGTTCTGGTTGGGTTTCATGAATCACGGATCCCGAATAGTTGGTTCGTGTTACCTATCCCCGCTGGACCGATAGATTATCAATGAATTCACTGATTATTGGTTGGGGTAGGTTGTGAGGTAATACATAATATGAGATATCAAAGATCGCTTGATATGAGGAATTGAATTCGGTGGTGAACTCATCAGGAGGATATCTTGATGAGTCATCAATTCCTATTTCCTCCACCGAGGTGTTAGTGAACCTGATGCTTTCAGAACTTTCATCAAAGGTGACATGAAAGGTTTCCTCAACTTGTTGTCTCCTTGTGTTAAAACCCTGAAGGCTTTGGAGATCAGTGAGTAGCCTAAAAGTATCCATCATCGCTTTTGCATCAAACTTGCCTAGATGATCCTTGTGGTTATGAATGAACACTGGACATCCAAATACATGAAAATAAGCGATGTCGGAAGTCTACCTTTGAAGATCTCATATGGGGTTTTGTTATGTCTTTTGACAATGATTGACCTGTTTTGAGTGTAACAGGCTATTTTGACCGCTTCAGTCCAAATGCTTTGAGAGCCGAGCCATTTAACATGGTTCTAGCAAACCTCAATGAGAGTTCTGTTTTTCCTTTAAGCAACCCCATTTTGTTCAGGGGTATATGGAGATGAGAAATTTTGAGAAATTCCTTTTTCATCACAGAAACTCTCAAGCTCTTGATTTCTGAACTTAGTACCATTGTCAGTTCGATTTGTTTAACAAGTAATGTCATTCGTTTTCAATCTTCCCGATGAATGACATTATTGTATCACCGCCTGACTCTTTTGGAAAGAAAGTATACCCAAGTGTATCTTGAGAACTCATCAACAATTACAAGTGTATACTTCTCATGCTGGATTGATCTGGGACTGACAGGTCCAAAGAGATCCATGTGCAGGAGATGAAGACAGCTTTTGATGGAGAAATTTTGTTTGGTTTTGAATGATGTTCTGTGGTGTTTACCCTTTCACAGGCAGCATGGTTTGTCTTTTGCAAAAACCAGTGATGGTAAGCCAAGGACCTTGTTTTGTTTTGCCAAGTTGTTGAGGTTTTTGAAGTTTAAGTGTGAGAGTCTTTTATGCCATAGCCAATTGATAGTTTCAGTGGCTTTGGCAAAGAGACACGTTCCATCTTGGGAGAGTGTTGACATGTCTAGCACATAAACATCATCTCTCCTAGGAGCTATCAACACAACTTCCTTATTGGCATTGAAAATGGTACCTTGTTTATCATTGAATTGTACAATGTATTTAGCATCACATAGTTGACTGACACTAATGAGATTGTATTTGAGACCATTGACATAGGCTATTCTAGAGAAAACTATTCTATTACAGTTTACTGAACCATAACCTTCAGTGGGACATGATGAGTTATCACCAAATACTACCTTGGGCCCTGGTTCCTTTACATACTTGTGCAGATATTCCTTCACACCAGTCATGCTTCTTGAGCATCCACTGCCTAGATGCCAAATAGGCTCCCTGGCATGTCTCTGCACAAGTAGTAAACTGAATTAGTTTTTCTTAGTGACCCACTTACTAGTGGGCTTGGGTCTCAAGGTCTCTCTGAAATTTGCAATCGACTCATGATCAGTGGTTGTGTGCACAAAGTGCTACCACAGTTTTGCATTTAGAGGTTGAGGATGACTCAGTGACTCTAGGTTGTTTGGAATTTCTCCTTGCATGAATGACACCGTCATGTTGGGATGTCTCATGAGCTGGATTACCGCATATATCACAGCATGTATTCATGAGACAATCATCCTGATGATGATCATTAAACCCACAGTGATGGCACAGAGGAAAAGGCTTTGCTCTATTCTTTGGAGCAGCTTTGGAGGATGAAGCATACCGATGACCAATTTTGGTATAGTTTGCTTGACTGACATACTGTAGATGATCTCAGATTCCTGGATCATCCTTTTTGCAGCATCATGCAGTAAAAGGATTCTATAACAATTGTCGTGGTATGGCTGGTGTAATGACACAGCTCACACTTTTGTTTGTTTTTGGAGGTTGACTTAGACTTTGAGGAACTGGAGGAAGCTGACTTGGTTTCCTTGATTGGTTCAGTGGACTTTTCAATGGATTCCATTTTTCAAGTAAGCTTTCTCACAAGTTCAGTCAATTGCTGAATTTGGTCAGCTTTAGTGGGGACAGAGGATGTTGAAGTCTCAGTAGGAGTAGACTCTTGTTGGATTAGTTTTTCTTGTCTTTGTAGGATGGTTCTACCAAGTCCAGACCTTTCTTTTGGTGAATGAGGATTGCATTGTAGTGGAGTAAGCTCAGAGCTTGGATCAGCACCCTGAAGAGATTTTAGGGGTGGAAGCGGTGCAGCCAGATTCTGCCTCGGACTCAGAGATGTGTTCAGTACCATCGTCATCTCAGAAGTCCTAGCATGCTCTTAAGAGCTTGGCTCTCAGGCTCAAGAATCCTTCCAGAATCGAAATTTGGAAGCTTACTCTCAGGATTCACCCGTTCAATCCAATCACTGGAATTGGGATCAGCCAACATATTTGTAATCATGCCACCAGACACAAATGGCTTAGGAGACTGGTCTTTGTTGAGAGGGTCAGGGAGATGATCTTCACCTATGACTCTCTTCTTGCTACTCGGGGCACCCACAGCATCAAAGACCCTGGGATTCTTAGCAGTCCAACTATTAAGAATATCATTTGCCCTTTTAAGTTCATCTTGAAGATTCTGATTTCTTTTAACTAGTTCAGTGTTTTGAATTTGCAAAGTGACAACCTCAAGCTTTGCTTGTTTTAAAATAAGCAATTCATCCCTACACTTATTCAATTCAAAACTTAACTTGTTGTACTTAGAAGAAAGATTCAGTCTTTGCTCTTCTACGAACTTAAGGTCTACATTTAGATAATTCATGTAAGATACCAATCGAGTCATCATCCATAGAAAGTAAAATGTTTACCTTCTTCATTGTGATGTTGACCCATTCTCCATTTCTGGCATGATTCTTTCCAACAACTAGCTTGTCCTCTTCTCGAGAGGGCCATCGTGTACCGACATGCACCAATTCATCATCGATGAGATGGCTCTTCATCGGTCGAAGGTTTCAACGAGACCCTTTGTTTTACCCCGCATAGATTGAACATTTGTCGTTGTTTCGAGGGATGGCCTCAAGCAATGCAAGCTTAGCTTTTGCTTTCTTATACTTAGCTTCATAATCAATGGTTTTGTTAAGATCAGATTTGTTTTGAACATTTTGATGAGACTGATAGATTTTTGGTTGAAATTTGCTAAAGCCTGAAGACTGATTAGATCCAGAGGGTTTGTAAGAGGGTTCAGAAGTTGTTTTTGAAAAACAGTCTTTTGCAAAATGGCCTCTTTTATGAAACTTATAGCATTCGTGTCTTGTTGCTTTAGCAGTTGAAAAACCTTTGTTTCTTTTAATAAACCTTCGAGAGTGTGCAAGGAGTGCCCTTTCCTCGAAATTCAAAGATTCAGTCATTTAGGTACTCCTCACTTGATCTCTCATCAGGCTCATCATCTAAGTTTTCTTGGAAATCTTGAACCACATTGTTAGAAAAGAAAGCAGTTGAAATTGGTGATGAGGTGGTGGTCAGGGACTTCTTGACTTCCTGAGACTTCTTTAAGTCATGGTATCGTCTGTTGATGAGGTTTTCCTCATAGACAAATTTCCCATAAATTGAAGCTCAAGATTTTGGATATGATTAGCATTCCTAAGTCCCTTAGAGAAATTCAACCACTTCTCAGGGAGACTGTTGACAAAACCAACATTGATTTCATGTTTGGACAACTTAACACCATCATTTGAAAGTTCATTTAAAAGAGTTTTGTATCTGGGGTAAGTTTGAGAGAGTTTCGAGTCCTTAGCCCTGAAGGTGTTATACTCAAGTTTCAGGTCCATTATCCTGTTTTCCTTGGTGTCAGATGGTCCTTCATGACTATGAACTAGGTAATCCCAGGTTTGCTTAGTGTACTACGACTTATAAGACTCCATAATATCGTCAGGAAGACAAGATATTATGATACTTTTGAGTCTTTGGTCCTGGTTGACCACTCTTCTTTCATCCAGGTCCATTGAGCTTCAGGTTTGGGCAACCCTTCAGTCTTTGGGATAAATGGACCTTCATTTATACACTTGATATAATAAGGTTCCATCCCAATCAAATAGCAAAGCATTCGCTTTTTCCATTTGTTGAATTTACCAACTTCAAGTCTAGGGGCAATAGTTGAATAAGCTCCACCCTTTTTTATCGACTAGTCAGGGTACATCAATTTCACCATTTAGGATCCTAATTTAAAAACTTTTAGAGCGGCCTAAAAAGAAGTTTTATAATTAGCCTTGCTCTGATACCACTTGTTGTTCCCCGTTCACTATTGTTTAAAAACAGTTTAAATGCATAAAACAAGTTAATAGTGAACCATGACCAAATTAACATAAGAAAACACACTAAGTAATTTTCAACATAATATTCTTATTAGAAATAAATCAACAAAGAATTCGTTACCCAAGTACTTGCGGAATAGTACTTGGGATTGAAATGACAAAGTTGGGTGACTCCTCTCTAAGCTCGGGCTAAGTCTGAGCACAACTCTTAGAGCTCACTGAGCTATCTCGGGAACTAAGTTGTATTTGGAGGAGTGAAAAGATGGCTTGCGTGTATGTGTGTTTTACAATTCACAAGCTTAATCTTTTCACTCCATCTCTTATGCTATTTATACATGTATGAGATTTAACTATATCCTAAGTGACAAAGTGACATCATATGAAGACAAAATGATGTATTTTGTCTCGCTTACAAAGACTATTCTAAGTAAAAGACAAGGTCGCTTTCCATAACTTCAGAATGACACGAGCTTGTAAGTTAGCCATTCAGGGAAAGTTGACTTATGTTGATAAGGACTTCTTTATCCGATTCAAACTTCTCCCGCCTTGTCCCGCTCTTTCTTCAGATCTATTTGTCCTTGGCCTTCTTCTTCAGCTTTGTCTTCGTGTAAGTAGTTGGAGAGGAGTCTTAGGGATTCAGTGAGTTATTGTCATCACTCACTGAATCCATCATCTTCTTCTTGACTCATTCTACACCCTTTAAGTTCCGCCTTCATGAAGTGGAGAGACTTCGTCTACTGCGTCTTGAGTGTCGAAGATGACTCACTGAGAGGCTATGCACTCAGTGACCTGATTGTGTTTAACGGACTAAACACTTGGGCTATTTTCTATTCAAATCCTAGATTAAGGGGTTTGGGTGTTTATAAAAGGATGAAGAGGTTCAAAATGTTTAAACGTGTAACATCCCGTAAATTTCCCTTTCGTTTGTAAATGATAAACGAGAAGTAATCTATCGTCACAGTTTACTTAACCGTTTTTACAAAAATTTTTTTGTTTTATTCAGCTATGCTACGAACCAGGACGTTGTAACGTGATTCACATTCTTTGTATCAAACTCATACACGTACCCCGTTATTCCAAATCGCGAGCAAATCATACCCAGTATCATTTTTGGGCACCAAATTACAAAATACCACTCACAAATCCCCCCCCTAGCCTCCTTTTTCTCCTATTGGGCCGTTTATTTCACTTATTGGACTTAACACACAAACAAACCAAACCGAATCCCTTTATTATGCATTGGGCCTCATAATATTCCTAAGCCCAACAACACAAGCCCAATGACATTTATTTTTCTTTTCTAATTATTCAATCACTCGACACCTATATACTTGTGTCGTTTTTCATTAAGTAATCCTTACCAAATTCGTACCACGAATTCTTATATCAATTAAGCTCACTATAGAGAGTCGGGAATGGCCAAATATATGTCCTATAACGCTCATCTGGTAGGGAGACAAAGACCAGAGCTTAATCGTGTGCCTCATTTTTGTTACCTTCATATTTTGTCCAACAAAGTCTTCCAAAATGTTTCATATGGCGTCTTTTATGTCTAAAGGAAGTAGTTTCTTTGTGTTGATGGTTTCCCATGTTATACTAAACCCAAACATGCTCCCTAGACACTTTTGGTCACGTTAAATAGTTTTTTTGGACCCATGGGATGTCCAAAAACCAAACTGGACCTTGGGCATTGATGCAGGTTTTACTGACCAGGTTTTAATATTTATAAGTTCTCGTTATACCTATGGTCTACCCTAATGTACTAACGGGCAGTGTACCCGGTCGTGTGTAGTGTAGTATTTCGGTAAAACCGAGGTCGTCCCAAGAGTTATGTGTGCGGATTTAAACTAAGTCTAGGTGTCACAGATTTAAATAGATTTTAAGGTGGAAATGATTAATTAACTATTAAAGACAAGAAAATAAGAAAGCAAATAGAGGTGAGGGTTGTGATCAATAGGGGAGAAGTGTGCTAACCTAGTTATTCATTCTATCAAGCTAAGTTCATGTTTAATTACTTCCAATTACTTCAAGTAGGGTCAAAGTCGCTAGGACAACATTTGGTCAGTTTGTCCTAACCTATCAACAAAGGGTTCCACTAGAGATGTCAGGTGACCCGTCGAAAGTCCAGTTGTTCTTAGTCCCCTAAGCAAAGTCATTAAGTACCTCTACATGCAAGATTTGTAACAATGAGTGCCCGAGCGCTAGCATCTTAAACACTCATCCCTGACTTCTTAAGTTCATCCAAACGGTAGGTGATCAGTTGGTCAAATCGCACAAGTAAAAAGGGTCGTCAGTTGGTCATATCTTACCCTTCCCACTCAGTCTACCTACTTAGGGTCAGTTGGTCATATATCCTAAGTAACTAGCCACTACCGCCATTCAAAACTACCGAAACAAGGGTAGCTACCAACAAATTATGCATGCATACACTAGAAATAATTATACGGAAGCAATGTAAACACAAACAAAGTAATTAAGGAATCATAACTAGGCCAGAACCAGAGGTGCTTAGCCGCTCATATTAACTGAAACAATTGAAAGTAAAGAAAAGATAAAATGCTAATGCTTATCGTATGGGAGTGATTTCTCCCTTGGAGATGGCTCCGTATGCTCCCTAAGATCTACCTTCAACCTTCTACTCACGTTCACTGATGTTGTGTGTGAAATGGGATGATTAGAAATGCTTGAAATCGAGTGGTATTTATAGGCCAGATATGATTACGGTATAACTTAAGTTGAGAGTTACGCCGTAACATCCAATTCTTCGTATTTTGCACTGAAAATCAGGGTTACGGCGTAACATGGAAGGAGTTACGCCGTATCTTCAATAAATCGTTACGCGTAGATGAGACAATAGTTACGGCGTAACTTGCAGCGGCGCGGAACCTCATTTGACCTAGTTGGTTACGTCGTAATCTTTTGAGAGAGTTAAGCCGTAATCTTCAGTTGAGTTGGTTTTCTGAGCCACGCTTTTGTTATGGCGTAATGTGAGAGGGGAGTTACGCCGTAACATCTTCAAAATGAGTATACTATCATATATCTTCAATAAACTCTCCAAATCCGCGTCTTTTTAGCTCCAATGCTCGTAATTTACCTGAAGGTGAAATATAGAGGAAAACAAACGTAAATCCATATAAATGATATAAAATACGAGCATTATCAAGAAAATTTGACACTTAATATTCATGACTATTTGAAATTATCACGCATTCTTTATAATCGATCTATATATCATATGTCCAACTTGACACAACTTGCATTATATCCCCTTACACATTCACAGGCTAGTCTCTCATCGATCACATCACATCCAATCATACTTGACAACTTGTGTATCAACTAGCTCCATATAAGCCTCCCTTTTTCACTTTATACGTACACATACAAAACATTCACTACCAAAATAGTTTAAGTCCTTTGTTTTCCATCTTGGTGTGTACGTGAGGAACTAGCAAAGTTTAAAGGGTTCCATACGTTTTTGAAGCCGACTAGAAGTTGATCTTTGTTCATGGTTGAACCCTTGAACGAGCCACGATATCCATCTTTTGATCTCTTGTCTGTAACTTGAGTCCTCCCCACCTTTTCGTGGTGTAGTAAGTCATTTTAACCATTTCCATGCGTACTACATGATTTAATCTATGTTATGTTGACATTTTAAATTCCATCGTACCACCTTTCATCTTATTTTATGGTACTCTCGTAATCATAGTTTGGCTATAAAGTGGCATCCTAAATCTATGTGTGACAATGCAAGAAGTGGTGTAAATAATTATAACTTCTATCAATATATAATCAGTTTTATGACACGTTTTATACCATGTCACCCCGTCTCAAAAATACTTGATTTATTTCAACACCGGTTATAGTGTTATACTATCAAACTCACTTAGAAACGGGCCCATGATTTTCAATTTTGACATGTACCATACTGGGCTAAAGGCCCAGCCCGATTCAACATAAGCTAGATTAATAAGCTACGTAAATAAAATTCCTCGATAAGCTCACGTACTACCCTTTTAAGCTCATAAGCTAGGAGCGATTGAAACAGTTCCTATAAACACTTAAATAACACCGATTACACCTTAAAGCCCAATAACGAAATTAATAAGCTTTTGAGCCGAATAAGCAGTCCAATAAGCTACTGAAACTGATTTAACAAAAAGAAAACTAATTTTTACAACTGGACCAAAATTGCAAATTTTACAAAACTTGGGTAGAAAATGTAACTTTTCTGAAAGATAAGGGTATAAACTGTCATTTTGGCATCTGAGGATAAAAACTGATTTTATAAAGCTCCTGGGTTTAATATGTAATATTTGAAAAGGTTTGGACCTAAAATGTAAATATATATAACTTTGGACTAAAATTATAAACTATTTAACCTTTGGGTTAAAAGTGTAAATGTTGTATAACTTAAAGGTTTATTCAATAACTTTACTACATTTTGACAAACATGTATTTTACAACTCTTATTACAAGGAAATGTATAGATTTTACATACGAAAATATACATGAGGCACTTTATTTTGCATACTCAAAAATCCTTGAATACTAAGAGATAAATCTTCATTTTTCATCTAGTTTGTTCTAATGGTGGTGATTAACCTAAGATTTAATATATCTAAACATAAGTCCATGTTTTTTTCTTGTCTTTTTCTTTTCTTTTTATCTTTCTTATTTATTTTCTCATTATTTGTATTTTTTAACCACTTTTTTTAATTTCATTTTTTTTCGAGTTTTCATACATTTTTGTCCGTTTTTTCCGCTTTTTATACGTTTTTAAATTACGTTTTCTTACATTTTCGTTTTCCGTTTTTACGTTTGTTTTCTTACTTTGGTTTTTCGCCGAGTTTTTACGCTTTTCACGCGTCTTATTACGTTTTCTTTGTCTGTTTTCTTACATTTTTGTCCGTTTTCATACGTTTTCGTCCGTTTACATATGTTTTCGTCCGTTTTCTTACGTTTTCATACGTTTTCGTCTGTTTTCTTACATTTTCGTCCGTTTTCAAGCGTTTTTGTCTATTTTTTTACGTTTTCGTTCGTTTTCGTTTGTTTTCTTACCTTTTCTTCTGTTTTCTTACGTTTTTGTCCATTTTCGTCCGTTTTCGTCCGTTTTCATACTTTTTCATCCGTTTTCGCCTGTTTTCTTACATTTTGGTCCGTTTTCCTATGTTTTCGTTCGTTTTCGTCTGTTTTCTTACGTTTTTGTCCGTTTTCATACCTTTTCGTCTGTTTTCTTACGTTTTCATCCATTTTAATACGTTTTGCTTGTTTTACGCTTTCTGTTTTCTTACGTTTTCGCGGTTTTCATAGGTTTATATACGCTTTCGTCCGCTTTTTTATGTTCGTCCATTTTAGACGCATTGATACGTTTTCGACGTTTTCGTCCATTCTCATCCGTTTTTATCACGTTTTAAGTCCTTTTTTAGACGCGTCTTTTTTCCGTTTTATACGCCATTCGTTTTTATACGTTTTTGTCCGTTTCATACGTTTTCGTCCTACTTTTGCAGTTTTTATACGTTTTCGTCTATTTTCATATGTTTTCATGCTTATTATTAAACTTTATTATATTACATGTCTAATATCAATTGTGATATTTTATTATAAAAAAGTTAATGTCTAATATCACTTGTGATATTTCATAAACAAACAAATATGTTTTTTAACCTTTAATATCACCTGAGATATTTCATTGCTATGTATATTTTTAGAGTAAATTACACCGTTCGTCCTTGTGGTTTGCGTTGACCGCAGGGTTTTGTCCTTTGACCAAAAAAGTTGCACCGTTCGTCCTTAAGTGTGAAACGTTATGCACCGTTCTTCCCTCCATCCAACTGGGCCCACCAACTCCCACTAACGTCCGTTAACTAAGGTTTTTAAAAGGGTATATCCGTCATTTCCCTAGCAATGTGTGGTATATCACATAAATCGTCCAAAGTGGTATATCACCACTCACCACACACACACAAAACATAAAACACACACATTATCATCACCATTTCTCTCTCTCTCTCTCTTTAACCTAGCCGTAGCCACCACCTTAAACCACCACCACCGCCACACTGCCGCCTACCACACTACACCACCCACCTCAAAACACTCCCCACTCTCCCTCTTTCCGATCCACGAGGTCAGCGCTACTTAAAACCCTCCCCCACCCTCGTTTTTTTACCCCAAGCGCCACCCTAACCCCACCATAGCACCACCACCGGTTCTTTTACCCCATAGCACCCCCTCGCTTTTACCCCGTGCCAACAACACACACACGGCTCAGATTGGCTCTCAATATGTGTACCTAATTAATTGATGGTTGGGATCAATTCAAAGAAGCACAAGGGTGAGATTTTGGCTGTTTCATCTCACACAAGAAGCACGTTAGCAAGAAACACAGAACGTAAGAGAGAAGCACTTTTAGTATAAATAGGAAATTGGTGAAAATGTAAAGTTGTCGGAATTTTTGTTCTAGTTCCAACTTATGTTTATTGTCATTTACTTTCCTTGTCAATTTTTAATTTTCAATGCAATTTAATTTCAAGTTAACTTAAATTTCAGTTTTTGCAATTTATTTTACGAAACTGCTATTTTAATTGAAGTGCATCATTGATCAAGATTGTTAAGAGATTGTTTTTAATATCCATGGTTTTGACCCATTTTGGTGTTCAAATAGTTTTAGTTTAGTGATTAAGTTAATATATTTGATGTTGCAATTGGTTTGTAGTGGTTACAATTAGTTTAGAGTAGCTTTTATTTAAATACCATTTTTTTTCTTGTGTCCTTATCGTGTTCGAGATCAGTCCCACATCTCATGCGCTTATTTATCATCAAATTCCCTCTTTTCAAATTCCCCAATCAGTTTATTTGGAATCTTGGTTATGCTAACTCTAATTTGTGTAGCTTGTATTGGCTTTGGAAGAACTTTTTGTGGCTCAAAATAAGCTCCAAACAGCTTACTGTGGGGCTGTTACATGTCTGCACATCAGCAGATCAGAGGTTAGCATGCTCCTAATTAGTGCTTACCAGATTTCACTTCTGTTTCTTCAAGATTCTTTAGGTCGTGATTAGTGTGGTTAGTTTAGCATTAGTGTCTTAGGGGGTATGTTTGAAGAAGAGAAAAAGAGTTTGGGAGTGATGGATCATCATCTTGATGATAAAAGGTGAGGCGTTATTTTTTAGGGTTGGGAAGATGATGTTGCGTTTTACCCGATGAAGAAGAAATACCAAATTGGTTCTGAGAAAAATAAAGTGGGAGGGGGCGGCATATTTTAGGTGTAGGTTAAAAAGTATTTTGTGGGTGGATGTGGAAGAAAAGACGGATATACCCTCATGGGTTAAGTGAGTTAACTGACGTTAGTGGGATTTGGTGGGCCCAGTTGGATGGAGGGACGAACGGTGCATAACGTTTCACACTTAAGGACGGATGGTGCAACTTTTTTGGTCAAAGGACGAAACCCTGCGGTCAACGCAAACCACAAGGACGAACGGTGTAATTTACTCATATTTTTATATATCATCACCTATGTGGTTTCTAATATTTTTATAATTTTCAGTTACAAGATAGTTTTTGTGCCATTAATCCCAATTGACAAGCGCATATTTTTTTAATGCAACCAATGTTATCTATCACTCGTGATATTATACTCTT
Source organism: Chrysanthemum makinoi (assembly GCA_910596185.1). Lineage (NCBI taxonomy): Eukaryota > Viridiplantae > Streptophyta > Magnoliopsida > Asterales > Asteraceae > Chrysanthemum > Chrysanthemum makinoi. The sequence goes on from OU343221.1 coordinate 190,432,183, forward strand.
AGTAGAAATAAAAGGGTTAAAGTCTCTTTAGGTGAGTTTTAAAACATCTTGACATGATTTACATCTTGTGTTAAAGTCTCTTTAGGTGAGTTTTCGATTAAAACATCTTGTGTGAGTTTTAGTTTTTCTATTTCAAGTTTAAGCTCTTGACATGATTTACAATCATTGTTATTTGTTTTTCCTTTTTCTAGTCGTTTTGCTTTTTCTTTTAACTCATAAACTTCATTTTCCAAAAATTCCTTTTTGGTTTTTAAAAATTTATTTTTAGTTATGATTTTTAGACTTAGCTCACACAATTGATTATATTGTTTTTGCAAAGTGTCATCATCAATAGAAGAATAAGAAGAGTCGGAAAGTACCTCATTTGACTCATGTGCCATTAGAGCGATCTCTTCCTTGCTTGATTCTTCATCGTCTTAACTATCACTCCAAGCACCACTTACAAAAGCTCGTTGATTTTTGCTTTTAGGTGGCTTGGGACATTCTCCTATGAGGTGACTTGCATCACCACATCTAAAACATTTTCTTTCACCTTTACCTTTCTTGTCATCCCGATCTTTTCAGAATGGTTTCTTTTCTTCTCGAGGTTGTCTTACGAACTTTCCTCTTCTTCTAAAGAACTTCTTAAAATCTCTAACGGCCATGGCATATTCCTCATCTTCACTACCGGAGCAAGATTCGTCATCGTCACTTGATTCCGCTTTTGCTTTTAGAGCAACGGATTTGATCTTCTCCCTTTTTCCTTTGATGATCTCCGAATTTTTCTCCATCACCATTTCGTGTACTTTGAGGTTACCGATCAACTCGTCTAGTGACATTATTGAGAGATCTTTTGATTCCTCAATGGCGGTCACTTTAGCTCTCCATTTGGGATGGAGTGCTCTAAGAAATTTCCTGAAAAAGTTCTTACTACGAAAAGATTCATCAAGTGCTTTAAGTGATGTAATAATAGTGTTAAAGCGAGCAAAGCCACAATCAATGGTTTCATCTTCAGGAATAACAAATTGTTCATATTGTTGAACAAGAATATCAATTTTGTTATCCTTGACTTGTGAATTACCTTGATGTGTAACAATTAAAGATTCCCAAATATCTTTGGCGGTTTCACACATAAAAATTCTTTCATATTCTTTTCTAGGTAAAGCATTATAAAGCATCATTTTAGCTTCATTATTTTTAGCAACTAGTTTCTTTTGTTCATCAACGGAAATATCCTTTGTTGTAGAACTAAAATCCCCTTTAACAATAATAAACCAAAGATCTATATCTTTTGATTTTACATATGTTTCAAAACGGTTTTTCGAATAGATAAATCCATTGGTTTCAAAGAGTGGTGGTCTTTGCATAGATTGCCCTTCTTTAAAGTTTTCAGAATCCATGGATCGTTTCAAGTTTATAAAATACAAGTTATTTTAGAAATTCTTGAGCAACGAGGCTCTGATACCAATTGTAGAAAACTAGAAGGGGGGTTGAATAGTTTACCAATTAAAAACTTTGTTTTGAAACTTATTGTAAAGATCAATTGATATTGATCTTAGATATATTAATGAAATATGCAAGCAATATGTAAGGAGTAAATAAGGAAAGAAATGATCAAACCACAACAAGTTGTTTATAGTGGTTCGGTCTACAAGGACTCTTTTTCCTTGCCCTACTCCACTCCTCGAGTCTCACACTCGAGAGTTTAACTTCACTAGTCAACAAGCTCCTTTCACCGGCGGAGAAAACCTTTACACTTCGCTTACACTATTTCCGACACTAAGCTAGATGTCGAGTTCTTTCCAAGGGTACAACCACTCCCACACACAACGTATTTTGAGGACTAAAATACTAACCACTCACACTCACAAGATTATGATGGTTTAATACAACAATGAAGTATGAATCAACACAAGATCATACAACACTAAACAAACAAGACTTCCAACTTCTCGTTTGAAGCTTTAATGTGACTTGATCTTCTTTGCTACAAAAGAGATCACTAATATGATATGAAACTGAGTTAGAAAGGTTATAGAGAAGATATGTATGAGAGTATGTTAGAAAGGGATGAGAAACTACTTGGCTTGGCATTGCTATTTATAGCCAAAGTGGACAGGAGCGTCCACGGACCGCGGAACCCTTAAAAGGGTTCCGCCTGTGTACCATTTTGGTACCGGCCCGACATACCAAGATATCAAATCTTTGCTAAAGTCAACTCTATCTAAGTGAGATTGTGCAAGATATGAAGAGTACAAATCCACACAAAATATCTAATGAAATCTTCCAATGATTTCCATGATGCATCACATGATGTCATATGTTGTATTTCTATTTTTAGAAATATGCAAGTACTTAAGTAGTGTTTGGTTTTAAGAACCTAACACATTCTAAAAACTATTATCATACATAATGATTAGAGTTATATCAAGATGTTACTAATCATAAATGTAAATGCTTGAATGATGAATATATTGTTTGAAAAAGCTTGTTTTAATATCTATTAAACTTGACAAGCTTTAAGCTTTTATACAAATTAAATTTACTTTTGTCGTTAACAAAACTTAGGTAAAGATCAAAAATATAAATAACGTTTAATGACGATATTTGTATTAACAATCTCCCCCTTTTTGTTGAGGACAAAATATAAATTTTATTTTTATAAAAGATACAAAGTTTGTGCAAGAGTTATAAAAATATTAGTTTTAGAACTTGAAAAGAGAAAGATAATGCAAGTGTATGATTTTTGACTATTTATGAAAGTCAAAGTGTTCACTAGTTGATGTATGATGTTGACTTTTTCACAAAGTCAAAGTATGCAGTTGACTTTTTAAGAAAAGTCAAAATGTGATCAAGTTCTATATTTTCTCCCCTTTTTTGTCTCAACAAAAAGTAGAGGCGATGCGGAATGTAATGAGCCCGAGCCATTATCTCCCCTTGATCAAAGCTCCCCCTAAATTGGGTGCATAATGGGAAGATACATGGATTGTGAAAGTAAAAGCTACAAAAAAGTGTTAGTAATAATGATCATTCACAAGCATTTCCAAACACTATGTAAAAGGACCAAGGCTATAATAAAAACACCATTCATTAGTTAAAAATGTTCATGAATAAAGATCATGAAATGGGAACACAATGATGTGTTTTAGTACAAGAAGAAAAGAAAAATAATAATCCTAAGAAGAGAAAACTAGAAATGCTAAACTATAACCATCCTAATTTGATGGTGGATGAGAAAGAGCGTTGAGACGCTCAAGGATATGATTGAGGATGAACCTCATTTCTTCTTGAAAGTCAAGGACCATAACCCGGGTCCTATCAACGGTTTGGCCCGTTTGCTCACAAGTGGAGCAACCATGCCTGGGGTAGTATGTTTGGGGAGGTTGTGGTGGTGGAATGGTAGATGTGTTGGTGTTGGTGGAAATGTTTGGGGTGGTCATGATGGAGGCAAGCAAAGCACTTTGCATTTGCATTGTCTCACTTAAGTGAGAGTCCACCATGCCTTTGATTTGGTGGAGGTTGTGGAGTTCCGTTTGAATCTCCTCTCTAGTGGGATTGGCATCCCACATACACTCCTCAATGTCCTCAAGATGAGGGGACATTGATGTGGGGAGTGAATGATCCCCATACAAAGGACCATGAATGTCTTTGTGAATGGGGTGGAAGAGAAGAGGTTTAGGCCCTAATGGGGCGTTTGGGTCAAAGGATGACCGAGGTGACTTATGAGCCATCCGCTCAATTGAGCCAAAGGATGGCAATGGTGGTGGATGATTTGGCCTAGGAGGCAAGTCATCCAAGTCCTCCAAGAAAGGATTCGGGGAGTTTGGTGGAGTGGAAAATAACTCCATGGGAATGAGAGTTGGAGACCTTGGTGAAGGTGGTGAAGGTGTTTTGGATGTTTGGATGGGTGCCGGTGGAGGTGAAGTTGGTTTTTTGTTGGTGGTGGAGTGGTGATCACAATGTGTGATTGAGTAAGTGTGGCTAAGGTAAGGTTTGTATCATCTCGGATGGGAGATGAGATTGTGAGTGGAGAAGACTCGGATGAGGAGCTAAGGTGAACGAAGCAACAAGGCCTCACACTAATTCTAGCGGTCTTCTTGCAAGGTTTTGGAGATGATTTTGTCATTTTTGACTTTGGTTTGTCTTTGCTAGATGATAGTAAGAATGAAGAGGGTGTGAGGATGATCATGGTAAAACCTCTTAATTTATAGAAGTGAAAATCATGGAGAAATGTGTTTGATTTGATGTTAAGCCATTGAAGAGATGAGGTTCCTAATGATTTGGAAGTGGGTTGAATGCTAGTCATATCACCCAAGTCAAGCCATTCAAGAGAGATGGAGTGAAGAAGAAAAGATTTGCAATAAATGTGTTCTAGTGAGTGGAATTTCCTAATATTCAGATCACCCACGGATTTGAAGGTACCAAAAATTTGGTTCCTTCCTTTATGCAAAAGGGCTCCTTGGGTGGATTTTTCAAATTTTTGAATTTTGGTGGAAATGGATTTCTTATATTCCTAAGTGAATTATACTAGTTCTAATAAGAGTATAAGCAATTTAGGATTGATTTATAAGCATTGGATGGTAGTTTGGAATCACGAAATAGTCGAAATTCAGAAAGTTACCTGAAGGATCCACGGCACCAAAACTTACACGGCCGGAACCCTAAAAAGGGTGCCGTCTGGTCCGCTGTATGCACGGAGGTACCAATTTTCATAACGGACGGTACCAAATTTATGGTGCCGTCGATCCGTGAAGTGCGAAAAATGGACAGAGTTCGTTTTTAGGTGTCGGGACTTTTCCGAAACCTGAAATTCTTCTCAAAACATGTTATACTAAACATTTCTAGTTAGGAAAAGCAGATAACATATATATAAACATAGTGGGACATGTATTTTGAGCAAGGCTTATTGATTTTCACATTATAGTGAAAATGGGTAAAATTTGATAGCATACTTGCGCTATCCCCTGCATGAAATTGTTAGCATTCACCATTGTTTCAGGTTATATTATCATCCTACATAATAAAAACAACGAAATTGTATCAAACATTAATGATAATGTATTGTTCCAAACGCTCCTTAAAAGTACCCTTATTTGTCCAACTTCTTGTAAATCTTGTTCATCATCCTACCAAGGCACTTGAACATTCCCTTAGTTTGCTTGAACTCCGCTGATTCATTCTCTATTTCGGGAAGAGACGCATAATACTCATGAGGCGGAAGACGAGAGCTTGGAAGACCATCCTCCGAGCTATTTGATGATGATGATGATGGAGTTGGAGGTTTTGCTCTCTTGCCTTTTGTCTTAGCAACTCGTGCATCACTCAAAGGTACAAAGATGTGAGGGATGAGCTCATAGTGAAGGTGCATCCCTTTTGGTGTTGGTGGAATTGGTGCAAAGTTTCTATAGAGACGGGTGAGAAGCATCCCGTATGGAAGAGCAACCGATCCTTGAGTTGGAATATCAATCATTCTCCTAGCTATGTAGTAAGCTAAATTGAATGGTTGACGGGTGGACAAGTTGTAGAGCATATGACAAAGGCAAGCGTTAATGTGATCCCTATTTCCTATGGTGCTAATGACGTTGGCTCTAAGTAGCTCCTCCCATTTCTTAAATTCGGGCTTAAGTTCATTTAGCTCCATTCCATATGGATCTCGGTTTACCTCCTTTCCCTTTCGGGTAACTCGGGTTGGATCACCCTTTGGGTTAAAAGGTGTTCACGGATGACATCCTTGTCGGCCAAACGGGTTTGGTAGGGTAGAGAGCGGTCATTGATAGCATCAAGAGCGGTGAGTGACCATTTATCCGAGTAGAGACAAGTTCCTCGGTTGGGAATTCCTAGCACTTGAGCAAAGTTGGCTAAGGTGATGGTGTAGTCGTTTTGATTAATTCTAAACCTAAGACAAAATTCATCATCGTCTTCATCATTAAAGCCGGTCACACTAGCATAGAATTCTAACACAAACCTAGGACAAATTGGTTCATCGATGTCAAGAAGACAATCGAATTGAATGGCGGCTAGTTCTTCACAGAGATTGGTGTTTTCAAGGAAGGATGAGTGAATGGTTCTACCCTCATGGAAATACCTTGATTCTAGACCCCTAAATATTTCTACTTGTTCCTTGGTAAGTCCTTTGGTTTTGTGGTGTTTGGGAATGTAGTTAAGGGTGTCTTTGTGATCATAGAATCTTGCGGCTACCATGGTTATTCCTAAGGACAAGAGTTAATATGTTAAAAAATGAGAATAAGTTTTAACGTTTTTGGTTCTAGTGTGTGCCTATATGAAAACAATTTGGAGTTGCGGTTATCTCGACTCATTTTATGCACAAAGATGGTTTTAGTGGGGTGTTTGGCAAATACCATGAGATAACCCAAATGCTCCTAATTCAATGTGGCTTCATTTGAATATACCCGGAATGCATATTAGTTATGCAATACCTTTAGTATTCAAGAGCATGCAAGTGATGAAAATTTAACGTTTCTATTTGTATTAGCAATGAAAAAATTGTTTTCCTACAAGTGAGAAGCTTTTCAAAACTTTTGACATGGGGTGTTTGGTTGTTTGAATAGGGCCTTATATTCATTATCTATCAATTAGTGGGAAGCATGATTTGTTTATGCAATATGATAATGTAGTACCTAATTTCAATGACTAGTTATGCAATTTGCCAATTGAATTCATATTTGGTATAAAAGCATACATAAAACCCCATGTAATGATTTGTGATAGTTTTGTGCATAAATAAGAATCCTAGACTCAGAATTAAGAGATGAAATGTAGTTAGGATACTTACAATGATGTTATCTTCAATGATTAGTGAGTTGGAAGATGACAATAATGAGCTTGGTTTAAGTTTTACACGTTTTGGTAAAGTGGGTTTTGAGGAAGAGGATGATTTGTATATAGCGGTTTTGCTTCTGTAGACACCACGGACCAGACGGCACCAAAATTGGTTCCGTCTTTGTTGTCGTTTGGTGCCGTGGCTGTACAAGACAAATTTGTTTAGTTTTGACTATTCTAATGTTTTGGGCTATGTTTATCCTACATGTTTGGTTCCATTAACCCTAAACCAAGTCTAAGAAGATTAAAAGGTTCTCGTTTAAGAGGCTTAGTTAAGATGTCGGCAATGTTGTCTTCGGAGGATACTTTCTCGATTGAAATGTTTCCTTTTTGAACATTGTCGCGAAGAAAGTGATGGCGGATTTCAATATGCTTTGTACGAGCATGTTGAACGGGATTCTTGCTGAGATCGATGGCTCCTTTGTTGTCGCAAAGTATCACAATGTCGTTGAGATGAATTCCGTAATCTACGAGAGCTTGCTTCATCCAAAGAGCTTGTGGACATGCTTTTCCGGTGAGGCGTGCTACGGCCAGTAGTTGAGATGGCCAAGGCCGTTTGCTTCTTTGCAAACCATGAGGTGAGACAATGTCCAACAAAAGTGCAAATACCACTTGTACTTTTTCTATCGACATAGTCACCGGCATGATCCAAGTCGGCATACACTATGGTTTCTACACCCGTTCCTTTGGGATACCATAATCCTAAACACGTTGTTCCCTTAATGTATCTAAAAATCCTTTTAAGGGCTTCTAAGTGTGATGCCTTTGGGTTTTCTTGAAAGCGAGCACATAGACAAACACTAAACATAATGTCGGGTCTACTAGCCGTAAGATAGAGTAGGCTACCAATCATTCCTCTATATTTAGTGTTATCTACGGATTCACCTTCCTCATCCTTGGTTAGTTTAGTGTCCGAGGACATGGGTGTCTTAGTTGGTTTGGAATCTTCAAGACCAAATTTCCTAAGCATGTCTTTTATATATTTAGATTGGTTAAAGAATATGCCATCTTCTAGTTGTTTTATTTGAAGTCCTAGAAAGAAATTTAACTCACCCATCATACTCATTTCAAACTCGTCGTGCATGATTTTAGAGAAATCATCACATAATTCTTGACAAGTTGATCCGAATATAATGTCATCAACGTATATTTGAACAATGATAATATGTGATTCCTTTTTCTTGGTAAAAGAGTATTATCTACTAATCCCATAGTATATTTGTTATCAATAAGAAAAGTCTTAAGTCGGTCGTACCAAGCTTTTGGTGCTTGCTTAAGACCATACAATGCTTTCTTGAGTTTGAAGACATGATGTGGTTTCTCAAAGTCGGTGAAACCTGGAGGTTGAGCAACATACACTTCTTCGTTAATAAACCCATTAAGAAAGGCACTTTTAACATCCATTTGAAATAATTTAAAATCATAGGCACATGCATAAGCAAGCAATATTCTAATAGACTCAATCCTAGCTACCGGTGCATAAGTTTCATCATAATCAATCCCTCTTGTTGATTATAACCTTGCGCTACAAGCCTAGCTTTGTTTCTAGATACTATCCCATTTTCATCCATCTTATTTTGAAAAACCCATTTTGTTCCAATTATAGTTTGATCTTTAGGTTTTGGAACTAATTTCCAAACATCATTTCTAACGAATTGGTTTAATTCTTCTTGCATGGCAATAACCCATGATTCATCTTTTATTGCTTCATTTATGGTTTTCGGTTCAATGGTGGATACAAAACAAAAATAATTACTTTGATTTTGGGCTTGTGACCTTAAGGTTCTTTGATTAAGTTGTCCTATGACTTTTCTAAAGGATGACTTTTAGATTCTTTGATGTTGACAATTTCTTTATTTAATGGTTCATCTTCCTTGTTATTATTAATTATTTCTTGACCTTCTATCATTTGACTTTCAACTAAGTCATCATCTACCAAAGGTGATGTCTTAGAGGGAGGTGGACTTTCGTCGAATGTTATGTTCAACGATTCCTCGACTATCATTGTTTCTTTGTTTAGGACAATGTAAGCTTTACTAGTTTGAGAGTAACCAAGAAATACACCTTCATAAGACTTTGGGTCAAACTTGGTGAGATAATCCTTAGTATTAAGAATAAAGCATTTACAACCAAAGACTCTAAAATATCCTAACGTTGGCTTTTTACCTTTATAGAGTTCATATGGTGTTTTGTTTAAGAAAGGCGTATTAAGACTCTATTCAAAATATATGTAGAAGTGTCAACGGCGTTACACCAAAACTTTTGAGGAATGTTTTGTTCATTAAGCATTGTTCTACTCATTTCTTGAATTGTTCTATTTTTACGTTCTACTACTCCATTAGATTGAGGTGTTCGTGGAGCGGAAAAGTTATGTGTTATACCATTTGTATCACAAAAGTTTCCAAATTGAGTTTCGTTGTCAAATTCACGACCATGATCCGTTCGGATCGACACAATTTTGACACCTAGAAGATTTTGAATTTTCTTGCTAAGTATTTCAAATTTATCAAAAGCTTCATTTTTGGTTTTCAAAACAACGTCCAAGTAAACCTTGAGTAATCATCTACTATGACCAAAGTGTATAAGTTGCCTCCATAGCTTCTTATAGCGGATGGTCCAAACAAGTCCATATGTAATAATTCTAGACACTTAGATGTGGACACCATATTTTTAGATTTGTGACTACTATGTGTTTGTTTACCAATTTTGCAAGCGTCGCAAAAGTGTTGGTCATATTTAAGTTTTGGTAAATTCCTAACTAATTCTTTTGAAGATAGGTTTTGTATAAGTCTCATATTAGCGTGACCTAAGCGTCTATGCCAAAGAGATGAGCTATCGTCTAATGTTGTTAGGCAAAGTTTGTCATTATATGTTTTATCTATTTTCATGACGTATATGTTATTTTTCCTAACTCCTTTAGCTATGGTGATACCATCTTTTAGTATTTTACTACCATTTTCATCAAATAGTACTTTATACTTTTTATCACATAGTTGGCTAATACTAAGTAGATTAAATCCTAACCTATCCACATGAGCAACATTTTCAATAGTTAGGGAGTTATGAGCAATCGTACCTTTGCCAATAATTTTGCTTTTGAGATTGCTACCAAAGGTGACATTACCTCCGTCATACTCTTGGTATGATGAGAAGAGACTTTGTTGCCCGTCATGTGTCGTGAGCAACCACTATCTTTTATCCATTCATCAGGTTCCAATCCAACTTTCAAGCATACCTAAGAAGCAAATAACTCAAGCATTTGGTCCCCAATATCTCATGGGTCCATTTGGGTTACACATACCATTTATTTGATTCATGTATGGAAACGATGGGTAAGAGTTCCATGGCATGTAATCTGGAGTTTGATATGGTCTAGGAAAGTTTTGATTCCAACCATTGTGTTGGTAGTTGGGTTGTACGTTGTGGTTGCTCTTAGGAAAGGGGCGTTTGGCAAAAGGAGTTTTATATCGTTGTTGAGTAGTTTTGATCTAAATTCATTTTTGACAAGTCCTACTCTGAAGTAATTGGTTTTAGTTTAATACTATTATTGGTTTTCTTTGTTATTTTAACAAATTCAAGATGCGGTCCGTATTGCGAACATTCGTTCTGTTTGAAGTACCCACGGTACCATTTTGCACAATGGACGGAACCCTTATTTTGGTTCCGTCTGGTCCGTGCTGTACTGCAGCAATTTTGACCGAATGTTCGTCCTTTTCGGCCGTTTTATTTTGACTCTTTGGAATTAATACTTCATTAAAACCTAGCCCATTCATGTCTCCCGGTGTTTTATGAATTTTAACTATTTCATCGGCAAGAGCGATGTTCTTGTTAAACCTTTTAAATTTAGAATTGTTTTCGATTAAAACATCTTGTGTGAGCTTTAGTTTTTCTATTTCAAGTTTAAGCTCTTGACATGATTTACAATCATCGTCATTTGCTTTTCCTTTTTCTAGTCGTTTTGCTTTTTCTTTTAACTCATAAACTTCATTTTCCAAAAATTCCTTTTTGGTTTTAAAAATTTATTTTTAGTTATGATTTTTAGACTTAGCTCACACAATTGATTATATTGTTTTTGCAAAGTGTCATCATCAATAGAAGAATAAGAAGAGTCGGAAAGTACCTCATTTGACTCATGTGCCATTAGAGCGATCTCTTCCTTGCTTGATTCTTCATCGTCTTCACTATCACTCCAAGCACCACTTACAAAAGCTCGTTGAGTTTTGCTTTTAGGGAGCTTGGGACATTCTCTATGAGGTGACTTGCATCACCACATCTAAAACATTTTCTTTCACCTTTACCTTTCTTGTCATCCCGATCTTTTCCGAATGGCTTCTTTTCTTCTCGAGGTTGTCTTACGAACTTTCCTCTTCTTCTAAAGAACTTCTTAAAATCTCTAACGGCCATGGCATATTCCTCATCTTCACTACCGGAGCAAGATTCGTCATCATCACTTGATTCCGCTTTTGCTTTTAGAGCAACGGATTTGATCTTCTCCCTTTTTCCTTTGATGATCTCCGAATCTTTCTCCATCACCATTTCGTGTACTTTGAGGTTACCGATCAACTCGTCTAGTGACATTATTGAGAGATCTTTTGATTCCTCAATGGCGGTCACTTTAGCTCTCCATTTGGGATGGAGTGCTCTAAGAAATTTCCCGACAAAGTTCTTACTACGAAAAGATTCATCAAGTGCTTTAAGTGATGTAATAATAGTGTTAAAGCGAGCAAAGCCACATTCAATGGTTTCATCTTAGGGAATAACAAATTGTTCATATTGTTGAACAAGAAGATCAATTTTGTTATCCTTGACTTGTGAATTACCTTGATGTGTAACAATTAAAGATTCCCAAATATCTTTGGCGGTTTCACACATAAAAATTCTTTCATATTCTTTTCTAGGTAAAGCATTATAAAGCATCATTTTAGCTTCATTATTTTTAGCAACTAGTTTCTTTTGTTCATCAACAGAAATATCCTTTGTTGTAGAACTAAAATCCCTTTAACAATAATAAACCAAAGATCTATATCTTTTGATTTTACATATGTTTCAAAACGGGTTTTTCAATAGATAAATCCATTGGTTTCAAAGAGTGGTGGTCTTTGCATAGATTGCCCTTCTTTAAAGTTTTCTGAATCCATGGATCGTTTCAAGTTTATAAAATACAAGTTATTTTAGAAATTCTTGAGCAACGAGGCTCTTGTACCAATTGTAGAAAACTAGAAGGGGGTTGAATAGTTTACCAATTAAAAACTTTGTTTTGAAACTTATTGTAAAGATCAATTGATATTGATCTTAGATATGTTAATGAAATATGCAAGCAATATGTAAGGAGTAAATAAGGAAAGAAATGATCAAACCACAACAAGTTGTTTATAGTGGTTCGGTCTACAAGGACTCTTTTTCCTTGCCCTACTCCACTCCTCGAGTCTCACACTCGAGAGTTTAACTTCACTAGTCAACAAGCTCCTTTCACCGGCGGAGAAAACCTTTACACTTCGCTCACACTATTTCCGACACTAAGCTAGATGTCGAGTTCTTTCCAAGGGTACAACCACTCCCACACACAATGTATTTTGAGGACTAAAATACTAACCACTCACACTCACAAGATTATGATGGTTTAATACAACAATGAAGTATGAATCAACACAAGATCATACAACACTAAACAAACAAGACTTCCAACTTCTCGTTTGAAGCTTGAATGTGACTTGATCTTCTTTGCTACAAAAGAGATCACTAATATGATATGAAACTGAGTTAGAAAGGTTATAGAGAAGATATGTATGAGAGTATGTTAGAAAGGGATGAGAAACTACTTGGCTTGGCATTGCTAGTTATAGCCAAAGTGGACGAGGAGCGCCACGGACCGCGGAACCCTTAAAAGGGTTCCGCCCGTGTACCAATTTTGGTACCGCCGGTCTGACAGTCAAGATATCAAATCTTTGCTAAAGTCAACTCTATCTAAGTGAGATTGTGCAAGATATGAAGAGTACAAATCCACACAAAATATCTAATGAAATCTTCCAATGATTTCCATGATGCATCACATGATGTCATATGTTGTATTTCTATTTTAGAAATATGCAAGTACTTAAGTAGTGTTTGGTTTTAAGAACCTAACACATTCTAAAACTACTATCATACATAATGATTAGAGTTATATCAAGATGTTACTAATCATAAATGTAAATGCTTGAATGATGAATATATTGTTTGAAAAAGTTTGTTTTAATATCTATTAAACTTGACAAGCTTTAAGCTTTTATACAAATTAAATTTACTTTTGTCGTTAACAAAACTTAGGTAAAGATCAAAAATATAAATAACGTTTAATGACGATATTTGTATTAACAAAATTCATACCAAATATGATAAGAATTTAGTATTTTACCAAGTATATATGAAAGAAATGATAATAGACATCACTTGTTATATTACTGTGATTATTCTGTTCATTTTTCTTATTTGTGTCTTTGAAAATATTTAGGAAGTTTTTTGTGTTTTATGATAATATGAAATATTACAAAAGGTGTTTAACTGAAAACAAGAGATGTTATGAAACTTTTGTTAGACTTGTGTCTATTTAATGGATACATTGTGCATGTTTCGATTGGTTTTATAACGGAATTTAAAAATATATATGGTTGAATCAGCAAACTAAAGAAGTTATGGTTGAAGAAAGCACACATCTTTATAAACAAACTGAGAAAGCTCAAACACCTGTGATATCACACATGATATCACAAGTGATCACCTCACTTGTGATAACACATGATATCACAGGTGATATCACAAGTGATATAAACTATGATATCACATATGCTATCACCGGTAATATCACACATGATATCACATGTGATATCAACGGTGTTATCACACATGATATCATGTGTGATATTACAAGTGAGGTGATATCACAAGTGTTTGAGCTTTCTCAGTTTGTTTATAAAGATGTGTGCTATCTTTAACTATAGATTATTTAGTTTGCTGATTCAACTATAGATATTTTCAAATCCCGCTATAAAACCTATCGAAAAATGCACAATGTATCCATTAAATAAAAAAATCCACCACAAGTCTAACAAAAGTATCATAACATCTCTTGTTTTTAGTTGAACAACTTTTCTAATATTTCATAATATCATAAAACACAAAAATCTTCCTAAGTATTTTCAAAAACACAACCATCACATTCTTAGTTGAGTATCACAATTGATAATACATACATGATGAAGAATGTAATACTTTTCATCTTCCTTACAGTGTTATATCACAAGACATAAATAAGTGTCACTTACAAATATCAAAATGAAAACGTATAAAATCGAATGAAAAACGTATTAAAACGTATGAAAACGGACAAAAACGTCTGAAAACGGACAAAAACGTATAAAAACGAATGAAAACGTATGAAAATTGACGAAAACGTATAAAAACGGATGAAGACGTCTGAAAACAGACGAAAACGTCTAAAAATGGATGAAAACGTAAAAAAACGGATGGCAACGTATGAAAACGGACGAAAACGTATAAAACGGACGAAAATACATGAAAACGTAAAGTACATACGGCGTCTAAAACGGACAAAAATACATGAAAACCTAAAAAACAAAACCGTTATGAAAATGGCGGCGTAAGAAAACGGACTAAAACGTAAGAAAACAGATAAAAACGTATGAATGCGTAAAACACATCTGCGTATGAAATGGGAAAACGGAAACGCAACGTATGAAAACAAACGAAAATGTAAGCAGTAGCGACAAAATGAAAACGGACGCGCGTAAACGTAAAAACGAAGAAAACGTAAAAACGGATAAACGTCAAAACGCGAAAATGTCTAAAATGGACAAACGTAAAACGGACCAACGTATGAAAAGGGACAAAAACATCTAAAAACAGACGAAAACGTATATAAACGTATGAAAACGTACGAATACGTCAGAAAACGGACGAAAACGTCAGAATACGGATGTAAACGTACGAAAACGGATGAAAACAGACGAAAACCTAAAAAACGGACGAAAACATATGAACACGGACAAAAACGTATAAAAACGAACGAAAACGTATGAATACAGATGAAAACTTATGAAAGCGAAAAAAAACTTGAATAAAAAAAACGTGAATTTAAAATTTAACGTGAACTAGAAAAAAAAAGAATAAAAGAAAAAAGAAACAAAAAAAGGAAAAAGACATGAATATAAAAAAAATGTGAATTTCAGGAGAAAAAAATAAAAAAAATAAAAAAATAAGGAAGACAAAAAGACAAAGAAAAAGGAGAAAAAAAAACATGGACTTACGTTTCCATATTAAATCTTAAGTTTATCCCCACCATTAGATCAAACTAGATGGATGGTGGGGATTTGTCCATTGGTAAGCATAAAAATAAGAGTAAGCATTTGAAAATTCCTCAAATATACATATATATAACGAAACTCTAAACGTGTAACATAATTTATCATCAATCAACTTTTGAACAAATTATACCTACGAATAATATAGACATAAAAACAAGATAATATCAAATATAATAGTATTATTTTTGAACTTTAAGCATTTCGTCACACAAATTATCTTGCCACAAACAATTTTATCATTCGATACTATTTCAAAAGTCCTTATTCGCGATAAAACCAAACTTAAACTATCGAAGTCTCAGACTTTCACTATTATTCAGGTTGTGTGATTGAGCCATTCCCCTTTCTGCAATTGACATTCCTTTACCTTGTCTACCATTCTATTGAGGTGAGTTCATGGCCCCTATTTTCAATTGTTTTGTATTACTTTTGAGGGAGATACATGCTTAACTATTTACATATTACCGTGAGCTCATAGTCCCACTTTTATATATTTTACAAACTCGTTGGGAGATACATGCTACAAAACTGAACACAAGTATTTTCTGTATGTTATGCCTGATTGATATTGCCTAAGTTACCGTTATTGCCAAAAGTCCCTCATATCATGAACCATTAATCACTTGTGAGTGAACGCAAATATAGTGAATAGATCTATTGGCAGTTGACGCCCCATTTGAGTTAGCCAGAATGGCAACCAAATGCACTTTATTTGATAAACAATAGGAAGATGGCATATTCCTACACGAGGGCCCCATACTTGCACCATTTTATGGTATATAATATTTATATCATTTTTTTACGATATCACACACGTTAATGTTTAAGTGTCATGAGACTTAGAGCAATAATACGGTACTGTCATGATACAATATTGCAACTACTAAATTTATTGGCGTATAACAACGTATCCCACTGTTTATCAAACTTGGAACTTGTGTTCACTAATTTGCATAAAATCCCTAGGGATTTACTAAATCTTGACCCCGTTGGGGCAAACAAATAAACTATTTTTATGTTGACCCGGTTAGGGCAAATAAACAAACAATGAGTGCATAACAGCGTAACCCACTACTCACTTTATCAATACTTGTATTTATTACAATTACCACCTAATCTTGAAACTATTGAAAATCAACTGATTTTAAGTAAACACTATGGATTCACTCAATATTTGATTATTGATATTAACTGTTTTGATTTTGAATTCTATAAACTCACCAACCTTTGTGTTGACGCTTTTAGCATGTTTATCTCAGGTCCATAATGAATGAGGTACGACACGGAGGAGCACAAATACTCAAAAAGGCTATAAATTTTATTATCATTCGAAAAGTTATTTAATAAAATGTGAAACTACTGGACCTCATTTTGTAAACTCTGATATTCATACAATTCGAATGATACAATCTTTTAAAAATGACTCAATTAGAGTTCTTTTTCTATTATTATAATTGTTGTGCCATGAAGTAACACCCGGTCTAAATTCCGCTGCGTATCGCGAAATTGAGGGCGTTACAAAACGCTCATCTTAAGTTTATGGTGAATGAATACATCTAAGATTGTGAAAAGGTCCAAAATATTTTTTTTAGTTTCTTTTTAGTTTTCTCCTTCACAAAATATTAACTTCATCTAAAAGTATTAATTATGGTTTATGATAGTAAATAAATAGGTTTATAATATGAAAAATTAATAAATAGAATAAAATTTTTTGATAACACAACTTGTTGTTTGTTTAACTTCCACAACTATGTAAATTCAAATTATAGTACATAAATGGATGGATTTGCAACGATATAAACCTCTTTTTATAAGGCCAATGCTAATAGTGACCACAATTTTTGTGGTCACTTTTGTCACCTGAGCGCTACATTAGTTTTCTCTCTCCAAGACTACACCCAACCACAATTTGCTAATGATGACCGCGATTGCGACCATAACTTTTTTTATTTATTTATTAAAATTGCATTCATAAATTATTTAGCCAACACAATCAATTTGTAACACAAAAAGTCCAGATAACTAACAAAATTATAACTAACTCCTAACTGTTAGAAAATAATTCGGGTACATTAGCAATGTAGACAATGATGACCGCAATGGCGACCGTAACTTTTTTATTTATTTATTAAAATTGCATTCATAAATTATTTAGCCAACACAACCAACTTGTAACACAAAAATTCCGGATAACTAATTCCTAATTATTACAAAATAATCCGGGTAGATAAGCAATGTGGACTAAAGGACAAGTCAATTGATGTTTAGACTCTTCAGAGTGTGCAATCCAAAATTTTTGTCCAATCCAATAATTTTGTTAAAGCCCAATTTTTTTTGCTCAACCCAAACAAACTACCCTAATTTATATAAACAAATAACCCTATTTTTATGAAACACTTTAAACATAAAGTCAATTACCAATATAACCCAACAAAGCATTTGGTTTACCAGATTGAACAAAAAAATTTGAATTTACAAAAACAAACTAAAATATGTCACATCAAGGTAAGCAGATTCCTTTCTTTTTTCAGACACATGCGAGACTTTTTCTTTTTCATAATACGAGACATCCCTTTCTTTACACATATATTTGCTACTATGCAAAATCCAAGACAACAACACTCTTAATTCTCTAGATATGGCTAATGATGAAGACTTCAAGCTCCTCAAGATCCAGGTCTTTTTTATAAAAATATTTTTCTAGCTTAAATATTCAATTTCTTTATATACTTTCAAGCTTCTCAAGATCCAAGTTTTGCTATTTAATACATGTTTATGGCTAAAGTGAACTTGCACTGTGATGGTTGTGAGCACAAAGTCAATTAGTACCTCGCCTAGACCTTCCTCCTCTCGCCTTCAGCCACCATTGCAGCAACTCGCCACGCCCAGCAAGCAATCTCCACGCCCAGGTACACACGCCCAGGTAATCTCCACGCCCAGGCAAGCCCCGCCCAGGCACGCCCAATTCACGCCCAGTTCACGCCCAGGGCACGCCTAGCTCATTCCCTCGCCCAAACTTCTCGCCTGTTCTCGCCTGGACCACGCCCAAAGAATTTGTGTATACGTGTACGGTTTACAACGTATTACGGTAGCAATCTAACGTTTCATATTCAAAAGTTCATTTTAGAAAATTATATGTGCGTGGTTTATATGTGTAAAATACTAGGCTAAAGTGTTCATTTAAAAAATTTTCTCTTAAACATAAACACTCATTTAGTTTGTGTGCAGTCACTCTATCCTCACAAAGATACGCAACCACAAATAAATCCCATCACTTTCAGCCATAAAAAAAATCCTATCACAAATTCTATACAGCTTCAAGATCCTTTGAGGTCTCGGGTAGGTATTTGTGTTGTTGTTTTCGTTTAAACCGAACAAAAGAAAGTATGAAACGATTGGTTTTGTTCTTTCTTTGAAAAGGTTCGAATAGTAAAAGGAAGTTTTGCTTGAAAAAAGATCTATGATGAGTTTTACATTTGTTTTGTTAAGATCTTATAAGATCTTTAATTCTATAATGAAACATGAAAGAACTGAGATCTCGTTTATTTTTATTTGTATTTCGAAACTTGTTTATATTTAGAAGCAATCTTTGATTTTTTGTGTATTGAAAGAATGCAACGGTCAAAAAAATAGGGAGTTGTGCTTGTTTAATTCGTTGGCTGACAAACCGAAAGAATGCAAAAGTTAAGGTGAGATTCGGTCATGCTAGGTTGAGCTAGAGGGGCGACGCGATCGACTACTCGGTTGGGAGTCAACTAACCGAGCAAAAATCCTTCCATTAGCATCGGCCGAAGTCTAGCTCATTTAACGAATGACGGTGTACGTGAAGAAACGAAAACCAATAGCGAAGACTCAAAAGCCAGACACATGACGACTAACCACGTGTACAATGTCCTTGCACGTGGACACCGTGTAGGCCAAACGTGGCAATCTAGGCTTGACGCATATCCTTAACAACTTCATACTATAAAAATACCATACTGCACAAAGCCATAATCCAAAACAAAAACAAAAATTATCACATTATCGCTAACAAAATCTAAATCATGTCGGGAGCTCAAGGAACTTTACCACCAGGAGACACGACAGCGACAACATACCATTCAGTACAAGGAGGAGAGAACAAGAGTCGAATGGATATTCATGCAACAGACGACGAGGGTAAGGTTCAAATAGACAAAATACAAGACAAAGTTGAGGATTGTGCTGGTCGTGGCGGCCCGGTTTTCGGTGAATGTGTCTCGGCCACTCTAGAGGCTCAAGAACAAGGACGTCGTGATAGACCCGACCCTGGTGTCACTGGCACCGGATAGGATAAATGTGAAGTTGGTGCTTAGCTAAAATAAATGAAGCTTTAGCCTTTGTAGTCTTGGTCCTGTGAAGTTTGTGTTCTCTTTTATCTAATAGGCATGCAACTTATACGTTTGTATATACGTAGTATGTAACATGTTTTTGTTACATGTTTGTATAAAAAAAGTAGTGTAGACATGTTTTTGTTAAGACTAAAAACAGTTGTGTCGGTCTTGTTATGTGACCCTAAGTTCCCACTGACTAAAATATGCAACCACCAGTACCTCTCGTCATCTATTGGCTTTTGTTGCCGCCAGTCACCATCACCAATTCACCATCAATTGCTGCCTCCACCACCACTGCTTCTCAGCAACCAAATCTACCATAAAAACCCACGACTATATAAACCGCCAATTCCATCAAAAACCGTCACAGAACCACAATCAAATCAATCAGTTCCTAATAATCTTGTGATGAAAGTTTGTGTGTACTTTTTTATTAGATGCAAAGAGTTTAGTGTGGAAACATTAAGAGAAGGAAAGAAATTAAAGCTTGTGGCTACCGGTTTATGCAAAGCTAGATTAGCTATAAATGTTGTTAGAACTAGTTGCAATAATTTCGTTCTAAATTTTGTTACTCTAGGTGATAATTATAAATTTATAAATGTTGTTAGAAATTTTGTTACCGAGATCCACCCATTTTGACATCTCTATAATGAACGTAACACAAATGTAAATATACCAAAATGGTCTAGTCAATTAAACTCGATAAAGAGTCTCAAACCCGGGTCAAAAAGTCGCTTCAGGAACAGATCGTAAATTTCGTCTGAGAAAGAAATTAACCACCCATACTCTACATATAATTTAAGATTATTAAGTTATATTAATATATAATAATAAACCTAGGAGGGAAGTATTTGGAAGTAGTTTATATTTTCTGTTAATTTCCTGTATAATAAACATGTGGCAACAAGCTTTTTGTTATTTCAGTTTCTAAAATACATCTACATATTAAATTGAATTCATTTGTGCGAATAAAGGAGAAGGCAGCAAATCGTCATAACAAAGTTACTAGAACAATAATGCTTTAATACTTTCTTTTGGTATTCTATTGCGTACTAATAAGAAATCAAATCTCACAATCACCCCTAACGAAACAAAACTCAACTATATGTCATAGCATCCAACTCATGATCATGTCTATGCAAGATTTTCGACTGTTTTGTTGTTTTCTTTGGGCTAAGATCATGTTTTCCTGATAGTTAGTTCTCGCATTGGTGAATTTTCAGTGTGGTAATGGCGATTTCCAGATGGTTCCTGTGGTTAAGAGAGTGGTGTTGGTGGATTTTGTTGTAAATTAGGTTGTCGAGAGGTAGTGGTGGAGGTGGCTTTGTGGTAGATATGATGGTGGTAGTATGGTAGTGACTGGCAGGAAAAGTGAAGATTGTGGGTCATATTCTAACACTGATACACTGCAATGCCTATGCATATACACATAATTTTTAGCTGACCCGTTGGCAACTTACAAGAACTTCCAGTTTCACCAAGACATGTCCTCAAATAATGGATTGAGATTGTATCACACGGATGTAAAAATATTGTCACAAAGGAGCCCCTCTTCTCTCTCCCCCACCAAATAATGTTCATATACATCCAGAACTATAATGTCTACTGTATGTAGTTATGTACACCAATGAATCAATTACAGGGTATCTCATGATAATTATGATTACAGCATAGTGGAAAAAGTTCAGATTAAGGGAGAGTAGAGTGAAAGGATATTTGGTAATCCACACAAAATGATTTACCAAATTCGTCAAAACAATTGGGCTTTATTAATGTCATAGGTCGATATGGTACTGGTATAGATATTACTACATGCTAGACGACTAAAACCCTATAAATAGGGAGATCTTATTGGCCACTGAGTTATGCTCATATATACCTAAACTTTTCACCTTATGCAAAGCTTACATGGCAATGGTTGACTATAACAGGAGAGCAAAATCAAAGGGCTAGACCAATGATAATACCTCTGAAACCTTTTTTGACCCTTTTTCTTTCTTAATAGATACAAGAGGCCTCTTCGATCAAACCTTAGAAGATTCATCACCCCCATTTGCACTAGTTGCATATTTATGCAAGCTCATTGTGAAAACCAATTAATCTCACCGGGGACTAGGTTTAGGTGAGAGTGTGTATGTGAAATAAGAGTTCAACGAGGCAAGAAAAGATGAGGTAG
Source organism: Chrysanthemum makinoi (assembly GCA_910596185.1). Lineage (NCBI taxonomy): Eukaryota > Viridiplantae > Streptophyta > Magnoliopsida > Asterales > Asteraceae > Chrysanthemum > Chrysanthemum makinoi. The sequence continues at coordinate 190,453,893 of OU343221.1, forward strand.
TTGTTGGGAATATATATTATGTCATTGTATTATTGTAAGTTTTTATAGTTTATCCAATGAATCATTTTGTTGTAGCGTTTTAAATCTAGAATGATCTGTATTGTAAAGTTACACCAATTTTCGAGATATGCTAAGCTTTGTCATGAAAAGGAATTAGATGAATACAATTTAAAACTTACAGAACAATGTCCTGTTGCAGTTTTCATATTTTAAGATCAGGAAAACAAAAAGTGTGTTCTTTTTTCACTTTTTGGATGTACCAAACCCTCCGAATCCCATCATAGCAGCAACATCAGGGTCGACCTCGATTTCCTCCTCTACCGCCTTCTCCTTCTGTTCAACAAAAGCAACCAGAATTCATAACCATATCATAAGGAATGTACTAACGAAAATGGTAAACGATAAACCCTGTATTATATACCCGGACCACAAGATAAATCTTGTAAGACCATATATAGTAGTGACACTGACCTTCTTTTCTTTTTTCCTTTCTCGTCGTTGGCGTTTCCTTTCCTCTTCTTCTTCTTGTTGTTTTAAAATTCGCTCATCAAGATCTAACATAATAACGTAACCAACCAAAAAAGTTAGAAATGTACACCAACTAATCCCAGGTAAGCAAAGACAGCATATCCAGGTGATAAAAGAGGAAGCTGAGCAGGTTGAGTAACGGGTCAAAAGGGATAGTTTAGTATGAGTCCAGTAGGACTTCCTTGTCTAAATTTGTCAAACGAAATTATAAATGATTAGTACGTCAAGTCTAGTAAATATAATTATATTACTTTGCATTATAAATAACACTTCTCGAGAACTTTGACCTGTTTTTTTATGCAACTTTGATTTGTTTAATAGGTTCCATTTCCTCTAAAATTTTCCCCTTTATAAGTAAATGGGTCAAAATTGACACATCTAAACGAAATGTGTTTTCAAAAGTTGGTTGTACCTTGCTCGGTAAAGGTTCCTGTCTCTTTACGCTTCTTGAGGTTTTCAAATCGCTGCTGAACCTGTCCCCCGTAAAAAAAAACAAATAAATTAACACGAGATATTGTGCTTCAAACAGTCATATTCCTGCAGTTTTATTTGTTCAAAAACTTGAACTTTTACATGTTTAATCAATCATATGGTGATTAACCATGCAAAAAAAACCCTCTAATTTAGTAAAATAGAAAAGAACATGTGATAAAACTGGCACCAAATTCAGCAAATAATTAACTGGAATTCCCATTAAGAATTTTGAATATGCAATTTCCATTCAACTATTTACCCAAATGGCCAAATGTACTTGATTTTCAGTTATTTACCAACAATTAAGTATTCAACGAATGTGCGATCCTCTACCTGTTCAAGAGATGCACGTTCTACACGCATAGACATTCCCAGTGCTCTTTGATCTGTTGCAGATAACAATAATCAACAATAATTATACTTGGGAAAGAAAAACATCAATGATGGTATTACATAAGTAATTACTTACGCTTCTTTCCATTGATATGGTCCAAATAGTTTGCAGAATCTTTCACTACACATTCACAAACAGAGCAAAAATATCCAGCCTGCATGAAATCAATTTATATATTAGCGGGCGTGTCAAATTTCATCATAGGTTACTATAATATATTTGTCTGACTGCACAATTTATGAATTCTGATGGCGATTTGCAGGAGGGCAACCAGTTTTCATAAAATTGTCCCTCAAGACACTGGTTTTTATTTTCATTATTATAAACACTAGATGGGGAACAGGAAACATTTTGAGTTTTGAGCATGCTGCAAGACATTTGAGAATTTAACCCTGAAATTTTGAATTATGTCTTTTCCCTAATCAATGTGATTTTAGTATAACAGAATAAAGTCAATATGAAGTTAGTAGACCGTTTCATAAAGAGAATATGAGGAACACCAATTATACTAAATAAAACGGTTCAAAGTTTACTCATAATAAATAATTAAGAAAAAGTTTATAGAAATACCTGCTGACTAAGAGGTGCAATTGGAGTGACAACCTGTTAACGAAAAGAGGCATGTAGAAGTCAGGATTAAAATGAAGCACACTCCAACAAGAACGAAAACATTTTAGTAATATAACCACCATCATAATATAGCTAATATACGAGGTGGCATGAACTTTCAGGTCAGATTGATAAGGTATACCGTATACAAATGCAAATTTACATGTGCGAGCATATACATAGGTGACAAACAAGTACATTACAAACACTGAAGGAAGATAACACAAGCTTAATTTAGTCAGGATCACAGACAAGATCAAGCAAGATTTCTTGTTAGAGTTTTATGACTCAACGAACAGTGACAGAAAGATAAGCAGACATAATACAGCAACAGTAAAGAGAAGCAACTATGACATTCGATTTATGAACGCTAAATATACGCTTCCAGTTATTTTTTCCGATGTCACATCAATCATACAATCTATGCAATAAAACAAAGAAAATGTTAATCTTCGAATCTTACTGTTTGTGATATTAACAAGAATAAGGGGAAGAATTCTGATGAAGGGGAAGCTGTTAGCGATGTAACTAGGAAGGTTGATGTTACAGAGAAAGGGGAATTGGGAGGTATACAGGATAAGGGAGAGGAAAAGATTGATCATACAGTTGAAAGGGTAGAGGATTGTTTGGATAAGAATGCTGGAAATGATTGTACTGAAACTATACATGAAGTATGTGAGGATCAGGGGTTAAGGTCAGGTAAGGTTGTGAATGAAGCTGAGATTCAGAACAATGAAATGGAAAAAAGCAATGTAAGTGTGATTACTGAAACTGCTAATAATACTGATACTAATGGTAGTACTGGTACTGCTACTATGAAATCTTATGCTAAAATTGTAATGAATGATCTTGCTGAACTTGATAATAAGCTGTGCCAAATCCTCACTAGAATTAATGATGATGGGGCTGAATTTGTCATATTTGATGAAGAAATTGTTACAGAGGGTAGTAAAAAATGGGAACATACTGCTTGTGGGTATTTTGTTGGTTATAAAATGTATATGATGGAGCTGAATTACCATTTGTTTAGGATGTGGGGTAAATTTGGACTCAAAAGTATAATGGACATTGGAAATGGGACTTTTGTGTTTAAATTTTCTGATGAGCATGGATTGCAAACTGTTATTGAAAGTGGAGTGTGGATTGTAAACAACAAAGCCATGGTGGTGCAAAAATGGGATGTTAGTGTTGATCTGAACAAAGTTGAACCGGATGTGTTACCATTATGGGTCAAGTTAGTTAATCTACCACTTGAGGCATGGACTACCAGGGGACTTAGTGCTATTGCTAGTAGACTAGGGAAGCCTGTTATGATGGACTCCATGACTACTAAAATGTGTAGTCAAGGTGTTGGAAGGTTAGGGTATGCAAGAGTATTGATTGAGGTTGATGCTAAAAAAGGAATCCCTGATCATGTTGATGTAATGTACTGTGACAAAATGGGTAAACAGACAACTGTGAAGAGAATTAAGGTTGAATATGATTGGAAGCCACCTGTATGTGATATGTGTAAAGTTTTTGGACATAATCATGAGAGGTGTAAACTGAACAAGAAGGAAGAGGAAGTTAACCATTCTGGAAATGAAAAAAGAAATGTTGAAACTAATAATGACAAGTTTGGAGATAAAGGGAAACAAGCAGAAATGCAAAAAGAAGGTTATAAGGTGGGTATGAAGAATAAGGGAAGACAGACTAAATTTGTGTATCAGCCTAAACCCAATGTGAGGAAACAAAATAATGATGCTGTAAGTACTGACCAGGGTACTAATACTAGTCAGAACAAACATTCTCCCAATGTTACTAGTACTAGTAAGAATACTCCAACAAAAGGGTGGAGTGTACAGGAGAGTGTGATATCTGAAATGAGAAAGTCAGCTAATAAATACAATGTGTTACAAGTGAATGATGAAGAAGGTGAAATTAGTAATGATGAAAGTTGGAAAAGTGTTGTTACAAATTATGTTTTGTTGAAACAAAAACCATGGTGTATTGTTAAAGAGGACTTTTGCAATGCTGTGAAAGAATTCTTTGTTTCAGGAAAACTACTTGGCCAATTGAATGCAACTCTCATTACCCTTGTTCCTAAAATCCAAACACCTCAAAAAGTTACTGATTTCAGACCTACTGCATGTTGCAATGTGATCTATAAGTGCATAAGCAAAATCCTAACCAATAGAATCATGAAGGTGCTGAGTAAGTTGGTGGACTTAAACCAAAGTGCTTTTAATGAAGGTGCTGAGTAAGTTGGTGGACTTAAACCAAAGTGCTTTTATTCCTGGAAGATCTATCACTGACAACATTCTTCTAACTCAAGAGCTTTTGAAGGGTTACAACTGTGCTAATGGGCCAAAAAGATGTTCTTTCAAGATTGATATTCAAAAAGCATATGATACTGTATCATGGGAGTTCCTTGTAAGTATTCTGCATAAATTTGGTTTTCCTAACAAGATGATTAATTGGATCTCAACCTGTGTTACTACTCCTCACTTTACCATTTGTGAAAATGGTGAAAGATATGGATATTTCAATGGAGGGAAAGGGCTGAGACAGGGTGACCCCATTTCACCTTATCTTTTCACTCTTGTTATAGAGGTGCTAAATTTGTTTATTAAGGATGAAATTGGCAAAGAAAGGAATTTTAAATACCATTTTGGATGCAAAAGCCTTAAACTGACCCATTTATGTTTTGCTGATGATCTATTGGTGCTTTGTCATGGGGATGCTACTTCTGTGAACACTATCAAAAAAGCAATTGGTAATTTCAGTAGAGTATCTGGGTTGTATCCTAATTTGAGCAAGAGCGCAATGTTTTGTGGCACTTTAAGTAGGGAAGAAATTGAAAATATTAAGTCAATCTTGCCTTTCAAAATTGGTAAAATGCCAGTGAGATATCTTGGAGTTCCTCTTGTGGACAAAAAGATTGGTATTAAAGATTGCAAAGGGCTGGTTGATAAGGTAAGGCAGAAACTCAATGATTGGAAGAATAAAAGTTTATCTTGTGCTGGAAGAGGACAGTTAATTGCTTCTGTTCTGCTATCCATGCAAGTATATTGGGGATCTGTATTCATGCTTCCAAAATCAGTAATTAAAGACATTGAAAAATTGTTCAAAGGATTCTTATGGTGTAATGGTGATTTAACTAGAGGGAAGGCAAGGGTGTCATGGAAAGAAGTTTGCAAACCAAAAGATCAAGGAGGCCTTGGTTTTAAACCTTTAGAATTGTGGAATAGGACTCTTCTTATTAAACACTTATGGAACATTGCTACTATGAAGGAGTCTTTGTGGGTCAAATGGATAAGTACTGTGAAATTGAAGGGTATGAGTATATGGGAAGTGCAGAGTTGTGGCACTGATAGTTGGTGTTGGAAGACAATATTGGGACTAAGACAAGATGTTGAAAATCATATTAAGTACAAAGTTGGTGATGGTAAGACTATTTCTGTATGGTATGATAGATGGACTAATCAGCAAGCTTTAGCAAAAAGTATTAGTAGAAGAGACATCTACTCTGCAGGTTTTAATGATCAAAGTAAACTTTGTGATGTCTTGGATGCTAATGGGTGGAAATGGCCTCAAGAATGGAGTACTAAATATGGTTGCATTCAATCTTTGACTGTTCCTGTACTCCTAAATAATACTGATATTCCTGTATGGGTTACTAATAATGGGAGAGAGGTTAAGTTTGTTTTTTTGTTTTTTTTTGGGTAAAAGGTCAAAACGACCCGGTAAATGTATTACTCCAAAAAACATTTAAGTACAAAGGATATGGGTGAAGTCCCATATCTCAGCCCGTTACATAGGCGATAAAGCATACATAACAAGGTAGACAACTAAGCTGCTTAAAATAACAAAAAACTAGAACTTATGACAAGCCATAAGAACTTAACCAAGAAACAAAGCAACCTAGCTAACCAGCAGCTACCGTGAAAGATGAACTTTCACCTGTAATTGGGTTAGCCGATTCTTTATTTACATGTGTAACATGTTCTTCATCTTCATCTTCATCGTTCACCAAGGCAGCATACGAATTAGATGTAATAATATTACCATCCTGAGAGGTAGAGCGAGTAGACTTCAACATAGACGACGATGTGGGTGCATTACCCATAGTATTTGCTCCTTTAGAGAGGTTAAGTTTGAGACCAGTCAGGTATGGAAAGATATGAGGAGTGATGCTATGAGGGTGAATTGGGACAAACTTGTATGGTATTCTCACTGCATACCAAAGCACAGTTTTGTTCTCTGGTTAGCAGTTAAACACAAGTTACTCACCCAAGATAGGCTATTGAAATGGTATCCAGTAAAGCAAATGCAATGTTCTCTGTGTAAGAATGGAGTTGATTCACATGACCATCTATTTTTTCAATGTAAGTATGCTCATGAAGTATGGACTGATATTGGAATTATGGCTAGACTAAGCTCAACTACAACAACATGGGATGATTGGGTGAGGGAGATGTGCAGTATTCAAAGTCATAAAAGCATTTGGAGTATTATCAAAAAACTTTTTTTTGCTGCTACAGTATACTATATTTGGCAAGAAAGAAACTATAGAGAGTTCAGACAGGAAAGTAGAGACAAGTACAGTTTGATAAGAGTAATTAGAGATGAGGTAAGATGTAAACTAATGTCAATCAAAGTTAAGCCTACTAATGCTGTTAAGGAGGCTTATACTTTGTGGGAAGTGATAATGAGTTGTGAAGCCTAATCTTACAAGTTAATGGGGTGTTTGGAAGGCTGTGTATATGGATGATGGAGGCTTTTATAGCTTGCATGTTGAATGATAAATGAAGTTTAGATTGAGAAGGTTCTGAACTCAATGAAAGTTGATACATCAGCTAATGACTTGAATTAGACAAAGTCATTGGTTTTGTATATTGCAAACCATAACAGTGGACTTGTATCTAGTACCTTGGAGTTCTTTGGGTGTGACTGTACTCACTAGAGCATCATTCTCCTATCCAGTTTGGCCTTGGAGAGGAAACTATGTTAGGCTTTGATGTTGTAGTGAGAGGTCTAATTCCTTAGAATATACCAAAATGTAGAGCAGCCATTGTGAAGGGTATATGGTTTGGGTGGCCATTGTATGATGAGGGGAATAGCGAGGAGTGAAAGATGAACCTGATTGGTCCCCTCAATACATTTGGCATAGGAGGTAATGGGTGGTCATCATGGAGGGAGAGTGTTTCCAAGTAACTGAAGCCTTCCATTGAGAGGGAAATGTAGGTTACTTTGGAAGAGCCCCCCATGGATGGGTTTAGGATTCCTAGTGAAGCCACACTCCTTTCCTGTTTTATCCACTGTGGATGTTGGTTGAGTGGTTAAATAGGGAGGAGATGTGGAAATGTAGCTAGATGGTAGGTGCAACTTATAGGTGAATCAAGGGTCAAGTTGGCATGGTTTTCATTACAGTGCAACTAATGGCTCTATGTGAAAGTTCTCTGTGGTGAGCAGAGTTGGATGCTTATGACTGATATTGGATGGAAAGCTTCTTTGGTATCTGATATCGGATAGAATAGTAAAATTCTGTATGGTTTTTGATTGATAATTCTCTGGATAATAATCCTGTAGAGTTTCTGAATTGTATTGTAATTTGTTGTGTTGATATTAATATAATGATTCACCTTTTGCACCAAAAAAAAAAGAAAATGTTAATCTAGATAAAGAGACCAATAAATAGACCCATGAGATCCCGTTGTGAAGCTGGGATAACTATATCCTGGCTTCTAAGAATTGTTCTACATTTTTTTTATATTACCTTAATATAGTTATATTGTCTTTATATACTTTCATAACCGACTACTTTTACACTATGTGGGGATTCTGATAAAAGACATAAAGTTGTATAATAAATGATTATAGGCATTTATCTCGTAAGTGAAATACAATATCTGGATCTAATATATTTCTATTTCAATCATCAGAACCGCAAGTCATGGTGATTGGCGACAAAGTTGACAGTATTTAAGACCTTTTGGTCTTGCACAAATCCCTAGTTAAAGGACTGACTCAGCACTCACCCAGGCGCTTTAAGTTATAAAAATCCTTCATAACCCCTAAATTTTCAAGAACCTCCATCAGGACAAAAAATTCTTAGTGATCTTCATGAGTACAACCTAATAAATGCTGACACGATTGAAGAACATATTATTGGAGCAGTACGAATTGGAATAACCTATATTCTCAGATGTAGGGTGTCACGTACGACATACATAAAAGTTGGATGCCTCTACAGAATCACTCACCAAACCGAAACTCACTATCCCTTCCAAACAAAATTTAAGATAACAGATAGCATAAATGTGCATTAAACTGTATGTATTAGCAGCAATGTTCAATAAGGATACGAACAATAATCAGTAGGCTGCCTTAAATGGGAGTACAACAATTAATATTAACAAAAAGCTAACACATCGCTTACTAAATGGCCAGATGTTTCAGAACTACATTTAACATGTAAACTTCAAGATACATCTTAATACAAATTACTTATGGATGTAATTATGTAGGGCCTTAAACGTTTTATATCAACAATTAGAAACACCAGAAACTAGTAACCATAACTTAGAGAGATAAACTACAAGTCACGTGTACTTATAAAATCAAAAGGTGTAAAAAGTGAGTAACCTGAGTCTTCCCAAGGCGAGAATCAAGGTCGACTTCATAATCCCTATGCTTCAACGGTTTCCTTTGCACTGGCGGACCTTTCGCTGCAATCATTGATCGCATTTTTAAATAAAAAACCGAAACATGTATATTCACATTTTAAACAAAACAAAATGTCAGTGTGTTTGGGATTGCGTCTTTGGAGTACTTCATCTAATTAACGCATTGGGCGAAACACGGATAGTCAAGAAATAATGTTTGGCAAACCATTTGAAATAAAGTTACTATCTTAGAGCGAAAAAAAAAAAAAAAAACATGAAACACAAAGTGAAGTATTTATACTTACATTTAGATTTAGCACGGTCCAACTCCTGAACGACAAAAGAAAAACAAAGTCAGCACCAAAAAAGATAAAAATGATGAAGTAAAAAGAATGAAATAAAAAAGAAGAATGAACCTTTTCTTCGCGTTCACGAGCACGTTGCAAATACTCTTCTTTATCAAACTTCCTTCTGAATGTATTGTCAACTCCAGCACCCTGCATACAAAAAGATATTCAAATCATTATTATTATAAAAAACTTAAAATAAAGTGATGGGATTTGGGAATTAAAACCCTAAGTAAATAAAAACATCGAGCTTACGGTGTTGGGCTGAGCCATTGTTTGGTTCGATTTGATTTAATTTAGTTAGGGTTTAACGATCACCGAGTTTCGTTTGTTAGAAATCTATGATTTTGAATTTCAGGGGGTCAAGTTATTAACGAACAGAAGAGTTATTTATTTCTCTTTACTTATACTGTGTTCTTGAGTTTTGTCATTAAAGAAAATGGAAGTAAAGTAAAGTAAAACACTTTACTTCCTTTTCCGCCCACTTTTGGGAGGAAACAAAATCACACAAATTACACTAACTTTACTTCCATTTCATTTACTTTTCCTCCTTAAGTAAAACTCAAGAACACAATGTGGAAGTAAATATCTTCACTTTACTTCCCTTTCACTTTCTTTTCTTTAATGATCCGACTCGAGAACACAGCGTTAGGAAGGTACAAGGTACTACAAGATAACCTATGACTCCGATAAGGGTTTGGGGCCGTTTGGTTTGTAGAGATTTAGAATTAGGATTTAATCATTTAAATTTGGATTTAAATTATTATTTGGGTTTTGGATTTGATTTAAAAGCTATTTATTTGTCATAGGGGTGAGCGAAAAATCGAAAAGACAGAATAAACCGAAAACTGAAATCAAACCGAACCGAACCGAACTACTAATTCGGTTCTCGGGTTGGATATGGGTTTGGCAGTTTGAACCGAAAACCGAATTCATATAAATATATATGTTTTTTATATATTTATATATATAGACGAGTACCCGCGCCTAGCGGAAGCGATGTCTAGTTTTCTGCAAAGTTCCGATGACCCATAAGTTTCTTTCAACAAACTGTATTTGTAGCATTAGATAATCGTTTTCGAATAACTACAATTCTGATGCGTGGTTGCATAGCAGCATAAATATATAGTTTTTTAAAAAATTATGTGGAGTCGATCTAAGTGTGTGAGTATATTTTCTAATATGATTGTTTTAAGTTATTAAGATTTTTAGTAATAATAGATTCAAGCATTACAAAAAGCAACGGTATTATGTAGTTGGCAATATTATATTGTTGTTTAGAGGTATAGCCAACATGTGTGACCGCTTTTTCTTGTTTTGTCAGTAATTTAGGCAGTGATAACTATTTTTTTTACATGTGTAACGTTTATCATTTGGTGTGTGGCTTTTAAAATTGTAACTTTGCAAATTGGATATCACCATAAAGATTATTTTGTACTATCTATTTGTATAGATATTTATGCATTGTTCAAAGCTATTTGTTTGAGGTACAAATAATTATCGCTAAAGATAACAATAATATTTATTTTTGTGATTTTAATAAACTTACATAACATTATTGATACACTGGACAAAGGGCTATACAATATATATATTAACTTTTAAACGACGATTCATATATGCTAGTCCCTTAAATGGTGCAAGAGCAACATTTTTTAAAATAAACTAAAAACTACAATTACTTGGTCTCTCCTTTCAAAAAAATTATCACGGGTTCCACAACTACTTGATCATTTCTCATATAATTTTGTCAAATTTGAAACCCGATTTCACCCGGGTGGTTCAACTGGTTGAACCGTTCCGATAAAAAAGCAGGTCGATTTAAACCGAGTCAAACCGATAGGTTGGGTCGAAAAAATGTCAAATTAAACCGGGTCAGCCCGCCAGGTTTGAAGCGTCACGGGTCAACCCGGTATCGGTTTCAACAGGTCAACCCGGTATCGGTTTCAACGGGTCAACCCGGTATCGGTTTCAATTGGTTGTTTTTAATTTGGTAGATGTGTTTTTAATTGGGTGTACAATGTGAATAAATTATTGTACTTTTAAGTAATGGTGTTTTAATAAGAGTATTAATTATATTATTTATTTCTCTCTCCATTGACCATATTTTCAACATTCAACTTTCAACATTTTTCACTTTTTCCACTTTGACCATTTTTCCATTTTATATAGTATAGATATTTATATATTTTTATGTGTATTTATATATAAATAAATACTATTAAAAAGTTATCATAATATAATAAAACATTTTTTATGCTTGAAATATATTTTTTTTGCTAAATAAGTAAATATCTATATAATTATTAATTTTTTTTTTAAACAATAGTGAAATTCGGGTTATTCGGGTCAACCCAAAAACCGAACCGAATTAGAATTCAACCCAACCGAACCGAAAACCGAATTTGAATTTGGTTCGGTTCGGTTCTCGGGTTGACCTAAAAAAACTTTTTAACCGAATTAACCGAACCGAACTAACCGAACAACCCGATAACCGAACCGATCTAACACCCCTAATTTGTTATGAATATCTATATTTATAAATTTATAAATATTTATAGTGCATTTAGGACTTTTAAAAATAGAAGTCTTAATTTTTTAAGCTTACACATGTTACAACATTTAGTAATTCATATAATTAAATCTTACACTACACTAATTGCATTATAATGTACACTAATGACACATTAAATTTTAGTATTAAAATGGATGTTACAAACCTAAAATAATGCAAATTTAAAGTTTTAAATTTTATCATATACATTTAAATTTTACTAAGAGCAAATGCATATAATTATGAAAATCTATATTACGGAAATTTAAACACGCATTTATTTTTTAGGACTATCAAACCGGTAAACCGTCATATACCGACTATCATTGCATACCGCTAAAAGGTTAAGATACGACAAAAACTGCATATTTGGTATCCCGCTGCTTTGCGCAGGTGCGATGCTAGTTTATTATAATGATTGTATACATTTATCATCACATTTATATCTCTAACTTGTAACCTCCATTTTTATGATTGGTCTTGTAATACACGCACTGCACTCTTTTTCCCTTAGCTATGGTTTTTCTCCCACTGGGTTTTTTCCTAGCAAGGTTTTTAATGAGGCGGTATTGAAAGCGTATTTTGAATGATGTACAATCAAGGGGGAATGTTATGAATATTTATTATAATGATTGTACACATTCATATCCCTAATTTGTAACCTCCATCTTTATGATTGGTCTTGTAACATCTAATATTGTACTTAATACCATTCATGTTAAGGTCCTTATAAATAAGGGCACCTAATGTAATGTGAAGACACACCAATAAAAAGTTCTATCTTTCTCTTCCATACTCACTTATATTCTCTTGCTTATTGTTCTTATTATGCTACTAGGCTCGTTGTTATACAACATTATTATAAAAGAAACCATATAGAATTTATAATTAAGGGTTTGTTTGGTTTGTAGTTGGGTATAGGATTATGTAGAGGTGGCAAAACAGGCGGATTGACCGAGCATGGGTCACTGTTTAAACGAGTTACGGGCTAAATGGGCATTGGCTAAATGGACGCATGTTATAATAATAGCTTTAGAAAATACTCAAAACGACGAAATAAATTCTGCAAATGTAACACCTCATTTATATTTAAAAAATTAAATATATTATTTATAAGTTTTTCTTTAAAAACAGTTGTTATGTTCTCTAATTGACAAAAAATATATGTCCGTTTGTGCTCATTTAACTTTTAAATTGGCAATATATGCCCATTTAAAAAAAAGAAATTAGCTAACTGTGCCCAAATCTTTTACAAATTTGTTCAAATTAGCTCATTTTTTTATTTTGGCACAAATTGCCACATCTAGGATTAGGCTTTAGGGTGCGTTTGTTTTGATGGAGCAGAGGTTGGATTTGGAAATAAATGGTTGAATCCGATGTTTGGTTAGTATACACAGGCCACCAAATAGTAGCTCAATCCGAAAATCAAGCTGCACTCTTTTTCCCTTAGCTATGGTTTTTCTCCCACTGGGTTTTTTCCTAGCAAGGTTTTAATGAGGCGGTATTGAAAGCGTATTTTGAATGATGTACAATCAAGGGGGAATGTTATGAATATTTATTATAATGATTGTACACATTCATATCCCTAACTTGTAACCCCCATCTTTATGATTGGTCTTGTAACATCTAATATTGTACTTAATATCATTCATGTTAAGGTCCTTATAAATAAGGGCACCTAATGTAATGTGAAGACACACCAATAAAAAGTTCTATCTTTCTCTTCCATACTCACTTATATTCTCTTGCTTATTGTTCTTATTATGCTACTAGGCTCGTTGTTATACAACATTATTATAAAAGAAACCATATAGAATTTATAATTAAGGGTTTGTTTGGTTTGTAGTTGGGTATAGGATTATGTAGAGGTGGCAAAACAGGCGGATTGACCGAGCATGGGTCATTGTTCAAACGAGTTACGGGCTAAATGGGCATTGGCTAAATGGACGCATATTATAATAATAGCTTTAGAAAAGACTCAAAACGACGAAATAAATTCTGCAAATGTAACACCTCATTTATATTTAAAAAATTAAATCTATATATATAATAAACAAAGGTTTTTTTGAAATTCTATCCACCTCATAAAAGCCACCTTGGCACTGCCCATGTGAATAAAGCCAGGTCATCAAAGCCAGGTCATCAATATCACATCTTCTTTTGTCAACATCTCATTCAAAACATAAAACATAACTTTTAAGTCAAGATATAATCGCATATCATAAATATCATAAAAGACCAGTAATAAAAATCTGTTCAAGGTCTTAAAACCACAATATTCAATTCGAGATTCTCAAAGGTTTTCAAGGTCTGTAAAAGGTATCATTCAATTCAATGGTTTTGGTGTTTGTGTACAATTCTCAATTCATAATCGTTATTCAATTCATAACTGGTAAGACACTTTTATGTCCATATCCACATCATTATTATTCATCTTCAAATCCGGGTTTTGTTATTATTTGTTGAATCGACTATTATTTTCAATGTGTATATCACTTGATAACTAAGTATGATAATCTTGAATATCTGTTTCAATTTTCAAAATGAATAAGGGCATTAGAATCAATATATTAGTTATCTGTCTCTTTCATATTAGTAAAAAACTACTTTTCTAATGATCATGGTTAATGTTTAAATGGTGTACAAGAATCGATGAAACTTGGTTAATTGGGGATATAATGATGATGTTCAGGTTTTGTACGTGTTGGCTTCTTATAGGTTATGTGATCTTAAAGATGCTTAACAAGTGTTTGATGTAATGCCCAAAAGAGGTGGTTGTCGTGCAAATGGGGTAACTCTCAAAATGTTGGTATTTAGTTTTTCACTGTTATGCATTCATCATAAAATCTATAGTGTTTATTCTCTATTGTTCTTTTTCTATTGCAAAAAATGTGTATAAGTTGTGGTTGTGCAAGTGAGGTAAGGTAGATACGTAACTTCAATTATAAGGGCCAAAGTGTTTTAGCTAACTAGGATAGATAATGTAATCCCGTCAATGTCGTTTCATTTACGAGTTAGGAGCGATTCCAACACAAAGATAAATGAATGCTAATTTTCAAGTAAAATGCTATGACCCGACTAGATATAGTAAGCTTTGTCCAGAAGTCTCGTATAAAGCAACACATGTAATGGTCATATTTGTGATTTGTTTAGTTAAGTAGATGCATATATGGTATAAAATGTCACTCTTCAGCCAAAACAACTATTTGGTTCATATAGTTTTTATAGCTTTTCGTAAAGATGGCTAATGGAAATATACATAGGTTGTTTCTCACAGGTTTGACCGTACAACCGATAAACCTAGCGTCGCATTGGTTGATTTTGTCATATGCCCTCCACGATGGTTGGTTGCTGAACATACCTTTAGACGTACGCACTATCACCGCAATTGCATGAGTGAATTTATGGGTTTTACTCATGGAGGATATGAGGTACTGTTCCATTACTCATTACCATATATTCTTTGTTACATGCGACTAAGATATAAAAGATATATTGACCCATTCATCGGCAAATGGGTCATAATTGCCACCTGTATAAAGAACTCAAGAAATGACACTTACAGGCGATAGCTTATGGGTTTCTCCCTGGTGGTGCAACACTTCACAGTTGCATGACTCTATGGTTTTTACGCAAAAACTTTGAGGTAAGCTCCCCACACCTTTGTGGTTTATTGCATAAATTGGTTGATAAAGGGTAGTTTCTGTAAAACCCGAATTTCTAAAATTCACAAAAAGACCAAAATACCCTATGATCAAAAAGTATGAATAATTAATTTAAAGAGTACCAAATAAGCTATGTAAATTCAGAAAATTTTCAGATATGATCATAATAAATTTTAAGAACTTTATAAGTTTAATTTTTGTTTTTTTTTTAAAGTATAAAAATCGGCCATATAATTATTTAGGCCCGAAAAGTATTTAAACTAATTAATAAAATGTATAAATTAAGAATAAGGCCCAAAGTAATTTAAGAAAAATGTATGGTAATTTTTATGAGCCCAATACATTATATAGCCCATATAAAAATTATAAAAACCATATATAAACACATTATACGGTTTATTCTAATCCCTAACGATTCCAAAACCTTGGCCGACACTCTAAAACCATAAACAATTCGACATTCGTTTTTCAAGGCTTAGAGCTATTTTCTTGGACGAGTTTGAAGGTAAAGAAGGTGTTAAAAATCTGGTTCGAGGTTCTAAGGTGCTGATTTGATCGTTGTGATTTTCTTGGTCGATTAGGGTTTACCGAGTGGAGTTGGTGTATTCTTTTTGTTCTAATGTCCTGATTTCATCAAGGGTATGTTTCAAATATTATTTTCAGTCCTAAAAATCATATAGAACCTGTAAAAATTATTCATGCATATTTAACAAGTAGTATGGAGTTGTTTTGAATTAAAACCCTAAAAGCGTATAAAATAGAGAACGAGCATATAATAATTTTTGGGACCATGATCTAAATTTTCTGGAGACTCTTATATATTATACGACCTGAATAAAATACATATTAGTGAATTCGAAGCTTGTGTGAATTGTTATGGATTTGTTTTGTTCGATCGCGTATGAAAAAGGAAGAATTAAAAAGGGACGATTAGGGCTTGGATAAAACTAGAGTTTGTTTGTTATGATAAAGATTAATTAATGCTGTAGTAATGATGAATTAATGATGGGTTAAACCTAGGTTTAGGGTTGTTCTTGAAATTATGCATCAATTGGTTTTAAATAAAAGTTTTGGGTTGGTTTTGTAAATTATGAAACTTAAAGGTTATTTCTGTAAACAGTAAAATAAAGGTACTGAACATATAAGAATAAGTATGAGGGTTAAACGTGTAATTTTGGATATTTAGAGGGCCATTCGAATCGTTATTTATTTAAAAGGGTATGTTTTGTAAATTCTAAAACCTTTGGGCTAAAATTGTAAAATCTGATAATATAAGGTTAGATCGTATAATTAAAGATGTTAAAAGTGTAATATGTAATTACAGTAATTATGGGTCGACATGTGTGAGTTAATTTCGTAAAGACATGCATGAGTTGAGTTAACTTCCGTTTGAGTTTTTATACGTTCTAGGTCAAGGTGGAAGTTATTAAAAGAAGTAACATTTAAATTAAATGCGTATTAAGTGGTATTAAAAACATGAGAAAAACCCTAGAACATAAATAGGAAGTTGGTTAGGGTTAAAAGCTAAATGTGTAAATTCGTGTTTTCATGTGAGAATGGTAAGTCTTGGAATCATTAATAATTAGTAATTAAGAGTATAATGAGCTAGTGCTAAGCGGGATGTAAACATGCGTGAGTTATGATTTTATGTAAGGAACTAAGTGTCACGAATTAAAAGTATTGCATGCATGGTCTCATTAAGGTTGTGTTCGAACAATGTTACGTGTGAGTCTTGGTTAATCATGTAAGTTATGAAGGCTTGTGTAAACTATTTTGAAAAAGAGTCCTAAAATCCGTTCTTGACATTTGTAAACACTATACTTTGAACGACGATCATATAAGCCCTCAATTAAGATATTTGTCATATTAAACCCTTAAATTTACAATTTGTCATTTGCAACTCATAAGTTTGGCTAATTAATGGTTAAGATTCTAAAATGTTGGAATTTCGTCCGTCACTAAAAATGAGAATATCCTGATAACTCCAAGAATATTAATGAGATTAATCCGTTATAACTTTAATGATGCTAATAAGTATTAAATAAATCATAATCCGTGTAGATTCGTTGAAGGAGACGCGACGTTACATCTTCGTGATTCACTCATTCGTTTGTTTTCCCTCTCATTTGCTTTAAGGTACAGATATTCTGACCTTTTCAGTAAAGGTTCCTTATGACATTCTTTTCGTTAGCTCTCCTATTTTACTTATTAGGGTTCCCGATGCCATTGCTATGAACCCTTTTCTGATTGTTTGATCTGTTGCTTATCTGAACTTCTGTTTTATTGAACCATGCAATATCTGATTGAACTTGTGTTATGAAGACTCTGACATGCACATTTGTTGAACCTTACTAAGTTTAATTATGAACTTCTAATTATGAATGTATGATTTGTGACTGTGATATGAACCTCTGACTTCTGAATATTTGAATGTGAACCTTATGGTATGAACTATATGATATGTTATCTGTGACCTTGTGTTTGATTATGATCTGTGTCATATCTGAAGATCTGTTTGACCTAAGTTAGTTTGACACCCGAGCCAAATATTTCACTGGTCATGGGGGTTCCATGTCCGCGTCAGTGATGCACCTCTGACATGACTCTAGGGCAGTAGAGTGATGTTCTGCCACGTCCCTTTCCGTTATCTGTTTATTAATAGTATGGCCACTATCCGTCTGTTGGGGCGTATGGATGCATCCTAGATCTGATCTGTTATCCGATATGATTTGTCTAGTGAATGATGTCGTGTGCAATACGCGTCTTCACAAAATTCTAGGAGCTAGCTACTTCAAATTATTTTCTGAGGTTACTTTCTGAATAAGGAAGATATTTCTGATATGATATGTTCTGGGCTCGTGGTAGTTTAACTAAATCTTTGTCTGTTATTTCTATGTTAAGTATTCTGATTATGATTCGGTATGTACAAGTGTTTATGTTTTTGTATAATTATGTGATTACCGACTGTTATGCTAGGATAGGATTAATATGTTTAAACATGATTCGTATATCTGACATTATGTTAGTTTATCATTACGTGAATTCGTTTATCTGTGAGATGAATGTGCTAATGTGAAAGTAAGTATCCTGAAAGTTGATAGGTACAATTGTTCCGTTAATCTGGTAAACTTTGCCTATACGTTAGGGTATTTATCTGTTTATGATTTGATCTGCTATGTTTAAACTCTGCTGATGTTAAGATTTGATCTGACAACTGGTTTAATTATGATGTCTGTTTTGATAAATTGCTATTTGCTATGATATATCTTTTGTTTATTTAGTTATAGTTTGTTTACTGGGTTTTCTATCTGTATGTGTGACTGCCATGATTTGTCCGCTATTTCCGCTGCTACAATATTGAATTAATTGTGTTAAATGTGGATTAATTAATTTCTATGAATGCCATGATTATTTTTCTAGAAAGTGTTTCCGTTAGCCTTTAGATATTCGGTTTGGCTTATATGAACTCTACTATCTGGATGTATTGAATGTCTGGTTATTTTGATGTGTTTGCGTTGGTGTCATTTAAGGTGCTATGTGTTGTCTTTTATCTGTTAGTTGTTCTTTCGGATTTCTGTATATTTGCGCTTCCGCAGAATCCTCAATGATTCAGTATTCTCATTTCTGTTGTGATTTTGTTATTCGTATCTTTGTTTTGTTTAGCTTTTGTTTCGTTATATCTGTTCACTGGGCTTTGTAAGCTCAGCCGCATTTTCTTTTCCTGTGGCAGGTATTTAGCATTCAAGATGAGCTTATGGGATAGCTTATCTGGGTTGAGAGTAGAGGCAACAACAAGATTTGAAATAGGGATCTTAGATTTATTTTGATTATTAAGTTATTATGTTTTCTTTTGATTATTTTGTAAAGGCTTCCGCTATTGTATATTATTTAAAGTTCTGCTATGAAACCGTATTGTGATATCTTTACCCTTGTCGGGTTGGGGTGTTACAGTTTCAATGCACGGTTCTTGATGAGATATTGTGATTATAATTTAATTGAAGCATCTTCACGCACCGTTTTCATAGGTCTGCGTATTTGAAAGTTAGAGCACCGTTTCAGGGTACCTTTCAAAGAGCTACGTGCTCTTTTCATTTGAAAGTTGATGCGTATTTGTTTGAGCATGTACCTTTCAAATGTCATCCAACTCCACGGTGCCTTATAAAACTGAAGCATCTGCACGCGCCGTTGCCTGAAGTCATTCAAAATTCTTGGAAACAGGTTACCTTTTTCATGTTTCTGGTATTTTATTTTTTAAACATTAGCTATACGATTAGATGGGTTGAGCATGAACTATTTGCATTGTTAGTGACCCGGAGGTTAGGGTCGACCCACCATCTTGGACATAACCTGACTTGACACCCTCCAAACACCATTTGGATATAATTGTTACTGAAAATATCCTATACTCATTGTAAAAGCCATTGTGTCTAGGATATTATTCTCATTATCATAATCTCAGTTGCATTTCTATGTAAAGAATTCTTGAACTTTAATATAAATAGTTTATGGCTAGAGAATTTGGTGGTAATTTAATGGTTATTAGTAGGTAAAAAGTTACAACCATATCACATTAGCATATTTACTAAGATATTATTTCATATAATATCATCTGACTCTTCATTGATCATTGTCACGTTGTTATTGCTAGCATTAAAGCTAACAGTTGTTTTGAGACAACATGTGATGTGGAAATTCATGAATGAGTCTTGATCTTTTAAATATTTTTATAGGAAAAACGATAACTCTAGCTTACTATGTGAAATGTTGTAAAATTATCGACATAACGCCGAAAGTGAAAGTGAGTAAATGTACTAACGTTATGGATTTGACTTAGTTTTAGAACAAAGTAACTTTTAAATCAGATGTCTACATAGAACAACATAGTAAATTAGCTTGACAACAGGGAATATAATATATGTATGTGTTTATATGCTAAGAACCGTGAACTAGCGTAGTAGAAACGCACCTTTAGCATCCGTAATTTTCATACCATTCATAGCTTAAGTGTCATATCAAATTCACTATAAAAAAATGTGAAAAAGGCCTCAAACTTTGGTTTGTAGAATGAAATAATTGTCGCGTGCTCATTTTTAGGCTTCGAATTTATACTTCACTTTAAATGCAGACTTTGCGTTTTATACTTACATTTACTTCTTACATGCACAATCTTTTGGCTCATATGGTGTTACATGAATGAGTTCGCTACAGGATAAGGACACGTAAGCTGGTATGGTTACGCAACAAAAAGGTAAAATTGAATTGCTGATTGACTTATGCTATAGTTGGTATTTAAGAAGTTCATTATATTGATTTGCATGTGAGCTGGTATAGTTACACAATTAAACTGGCCCATATTTATGAATCAAGGATACAAGAGTTGCAAATAATTCCCATGGAGGCACAAAAAATAACAAGAATCGATGTGTGTAACACCACTATCATCTCGAGGTTGAAACTTAGTCCTTCCAACAAGAGGTTTCTATTGAAGATTAACGAAGATAGTTTCCCATAGCTATTTCTTTCTATCATCTAATGCAAACTGTTGTTTCATGTTATGATTTTATATATGCAAGTTTCTTTTTCGCCTTAACTTGTGAAAAATTTGGATTATTGTTTGAGAATTACTATTTGTTACTTTAAGTATTTGAACCTTTGTTTTCAAACTCTTTATAAGCCACCCGTGATTTATCACGGGTTTATAGGCTAGTATATTATATTTATAAGTTTTTCTTTAAAAACAATTGTTATGTTCTCTAATTGACAAAAAAATATGTGTCCGTTTGTGCTCATTTAACTTTTAAATTGGCAATATATGCCCATTTAAAAAAAACAAATTAGCTAACTGTGCCCAAATCTTTTACAAATTTGTTCAAATTAGCTCATTTTTTTATTTTGGCACAAATTGCCACATCTAGGATTAGGCTTTAGGGTGCGTTTGTTTTGATGGAGTAGAGGTTGGATTTGGAAATAAATGGTTGAATCCGACGTTTGGTTAGTATGCACAGGCCACCAAATAGTAGCTCAATCCGAAAATCAAGCTGTCACAAAACCTGAGTGGACCCTTGTCATTAGATAGAATACCCAGACATCACGTGAAGAAGATATTCTCTAATTCAATAAAGTAAAGCCACCATTCTTCAGTGATGAGCTTTAACGAACAAATCTTATGTCTTTTTCCTAAAGAAAATTTGTTTTCTACTAGAACAAGTCCACTGCGAGCCGAGCGGAAAAAATGACTCAACCGAGCCGAGGCACTATTCACCAAGTGGAACCATATACTATCTTTACTAAGCCATCCGCCCCTTCCCCTATACCTGGCTACTTCTCGCTTACTAAAGCGTACTTCGTTTCCCAAGACGGGCGACTCCCTCTTTTTTCCGGTAAGAAAGCGGTTTTTCCCTCAGGTTCCTTGATTGCTTCCAGACAGTCAAGTTGATCACACAAGCTAACCACTTGTGAATGGTCAACCGTAATAAAATTAAAACTGTCTAAAACCAATACAATTATGATCTGGAGAGTATAGTGTTTCCACAGGTCGTTAAGTCCCACGGAGGATTAATGGTGTTTAACACTTTCAGATGTCGAATAATCACTAAGGATAGTGATCAGTAAGGATTTTTGTTTATAATTATACTCCTGATTGATTGGAATATATTTGAATACAGAATTGTAAAGCACAACAATCGATAAGAAACGTAAATAATGCGTTTATTAAATTACGTAAACGTACAAAATAAAACGTGAGATCTAAGAAATAAAAGGCCTACAAATATGAAAATGATATTTTTGGAATCCTAAAAATTAAAGAAAATTATTGGAAAAACAAAATTATTTTTATAACTATTTATTTAATTATTATTAATTAAAAACTATTTTAAAATATTTAATAATACCCTAAAATATAATAAAATAGGAAATAAAGCTAGAAAAATGAAATTATGACTTAGGAAAATCTAAAATATTATAAAACTAATTTTAAAACTGAAAAGATATTTTTTATGCTTTTTATTTATTTATTATTAATTAATTACTATTTAAAATACACTTAAATTCAAGAAAATATAAAATTAACCTGGAAAAATAAAATTTTAACTTAGAAAAATCTAGAATATTAAAAAACTAATTTTAAAACTGAAAAGATATTTTTTATGTTTTTTATTTATTTATTATTAATTATTTAATACTTTTAACTATTTTAAATTCTAATAAATACTAAACAGACAGAGAAAATTATGAAACTTTTTATAAAAATATCTTATGATGACAGAAAACTAAGAAAATTATAAAAACATAATTTGCTTAATAATAAGCTGAAAAGAAAAATTAAAAAGCTAATTTCTATTAAATAAACGCTATCACTATTTTAAAAATGATGTTTTTGTGGTTTTTATTTTTGAAAACTATTTAACTACTGATATTAAGTAACTTTAATGAAAACAAAAATTTTACAACTTAAAAATAAGCTATTTAGAAGCTTAAAAGCCCAACAGTGGAGTTATGAGCTTATTTTGATGAATTAAGCTCAAACAAGCTTACAAGCTGAAACCAAAGCTGAAATAAGATGCAATAAGCTCAAAACTACTTATATGAAGCTAATAAACACAAGGAACCATATTAATAAGCTGAAATAATCAAATAAGCACTTATATTAAACTAAGAAACCAAACAGTCCTGTGGAGATTTTCTAAGCAAGATTAAGCTAATGAAATAAGCTCAAAAGCTCAAAACAAAGACTGAGTCAACAAGCTGGGTTGGTGGGCAATCCAAAAAGCCAAAATTCACAAGCTAAGGAGTACCAGAGAGTTTTTGACAAGCTTGTGAAAAAGCTCTTAAATCTGTGCACAGGGCATGTTTTCAAACAAGGACTCAAAAGAAGCTGAAAAATAAGCTATTAAACAAGCTATCTAGAAAATATAAAAAATACAGTGATGAAGATGAGCAACTAGATTTTAATAACCCAAAAGCTCAAATCTTAAAAACTAATATTAAGTCCTATAGAAAATAATCTAGTTTATTCAAAAATGACCAAACTGAAAATTTTGACTTTTCTAATTACTCTATCAAGTTGACTATTATGAACTTTAAATTGATTCTAATCACTGATTGTGATGTATTAAGGTGAACTAATACTGATTTGATCAATGATAACAACTTATGAACATGAAATCATGATCATAGAACTTGAAAATCCAACAGTTAATGAACAAAAGATGATCAAAGGATAATTTGACTTTTTACTAAATAAGGACTGGTTTTTATGGTGTCTTTGAGTTATTAGGAACTAATGTGATATGAGACAAGCACAAGCAATAACACAAACAACCTATAACACAGTTAAACTAACAAATCCAAACACCCTTTAATGAGACTGTTATGAAACTTTTAGTACCAAAACAGATTTTTAAGCTAAGAAACCTAGTAATTAACTTATATTAACCATTTTAAGACAAAATTATACTAAAATTAACAGACTTTAAGCACTTATACTATGTAATGCAAATTATGAGAAATTGCTTACAAATTGAGATTCAAGTGGAAACTGAGAACCAAAGATTGAAACAACTTCCTATAGCTTCCCAAGAAGCTCTAAAACCAAGGGCAATCCTGTATATACCCTGCTCCAGCTTTGACCTTCATTTCCATGGATTTTTTTATTTTTCACTAATTTATTTGTATTTTTGGTATTTTTTCTTTTTTATACTAAACTGACTTTTAAATGTTTCTAATAGCTTTAATAAGCTATCTAGGAGCTTATATTGACTTATGAGTCCAAGACATCAGCTACAAACAACATTCAAACTATCATGATATTTTTGAACTTTGAAAATTGAACAAACTGAAATGAAACTTAAAACTTGAAATTACTTGTTGCAAAAGTTGTACAATACACTGAAATTACTTAAAAAAGTACTTGAAAACTTTAAATTACACTGGAAGGTTTAAAGAAATAAAAACGATTAAGAAATTTAAAAGTTACACTACATACTCTTCTACATTGCACCAATCCTTCTTTATAATGATCATTTCAGCTTTGTGTCGACATCTGAATCTTTCCCACCTCTCTTGAGCCATTGGATCTCTCTGAATCATTAGAACCATCCATTTGGAGTTTTGGCGCCAAAAGTCTATTGGCGGGTTTCAATCAATTAATGAACTTTGGTGGGATGTGGAGGTGGATGGGGACAAGGTAAGGTGGTGGTGAGGTGATAGGAGCAAGTGGAATTGAAAACCATG
Organism: Chrysanthemum makinoi; assembly: GCA_910596185.1. Classification (NCBI taxonomy): domain Eukaryota; kingdom Viridiplantae; phylum Streptophyta; class Magnoliopsida; order Asterales; family Asteraceae; genus Chrysanthemum; species Chrysanthemum makinoi. The sequence goes on from OU343221.1 coordinate 190,478,345, forward strand.
GTGGTTTGATGGGTCACTGGTTTTGGCGGGTATATGTGAGGGAGATGCACAGTAATGGTGGTGTTTGACTTTGGTTGACCGGATTTTATTAATAACGTGGGAGGGGTCAAAATGGGTATATGGACGGGTCAAAATGGTTTTGGACTGGCTCAAGGGTCAAGTTCAAGGGTCAAGTGGTTTGGGCTTGGGCACAAGTTGGGCCAGCTGGGTTGGATTTGGGTTGGATTTGGTTTTGGGTTTAGTAATAAAAAGGTGTCCGTTTGGTTTGTTATTAACACAAGGACCGAATTTGTAATTTCACCAAACTTTAAGGACTGATCTTGTAGTTTTTCCAAAGTTCACACAAGGACCAAACCTGCCATATGTGAATAGTACAAGGACCACTTTTGCATAAAATTCCATTTTTATAAATCCAAGGACCTTTTATGACAATTTTCAAAGTTAAGGGACCAAAGTTGTAATTTTGAAATTTTTAAACTTCAAAGGGCCAATTTTGACAACTCATAAATCCCTAAGGACTTTAAATGATATTTTTCTTTATTTTGATTTACCAGGGACTGTTTTTGACAACTTTTGAAACTTGAGGGACTAAAACTGCCAATTATGCAAACTTGATACGTTTTTCATATGATTTTGGTATTTTTGCATTTAAAACACATAAAACACTTATTTGTGATATTTTTATCATTTTGATGCATTTCTGAGTGTTTTCAGATGTTTTTGGCATTCTAAACGGTATAAAAATGATGAGTATTTAGACACTCATCATTCCTCCCTGACCTTATATGGAGAAATAAATGCTTAAGGAAAAGACGCCCTCGAAGCTGACGCGTCAGTCCCCTCCGTGGAAAACTAGAAAGGGAGTTTAATAGTTTTGCCGATTAAAACTTCGTTTTAAAGTATTTAGATCAACTTATGTCAATCCATTTAGATCGTGTGTTGGATATTGATAGATAAACATATAAGTAAGTAATGCAAGAGATAAATAGTAAAGGAACACAAAACCACGACACGAGTATTTATAGTGGTTCGGCTATAAAGACACCTTCCTTTCCCGACTCCACTCCCCGAGTACCCAACTCGAGAGTTTCTAAGCACTACACAGCACAAGCTCCTTAATGTAGCGGAGAAGCCTTTACAACGTCGCCTGCTCTTTATCCGGTACAAGGCTAGACACTGAGTTCTTCCACGAGGTAGAACCAAACCTATCACAACGTCGCCTACACTTTATCCAATACAAGGCTAGATACCGAGTTCCATTACAAAGGAGGAACTACTACCCAACACTACTACCCAACACAACTACCCAAAGGAGAAACACTCCTTTTTACAATACTAGAAAGGATATCAATATACTTTAACCCAAACTACACAACTTGTACATCGACGCACCATATCGTATGTACACCTTCGGTACCATTCACCAATGCCTTCAACACGACACTCTATGGAGGGAGGAAAGAACTATCAACAAGATGCACTTCAGTGGTCTTAATGATGACGAAGCTTAGCAACTCATGACCTTGAGCTTGCACGTCTTCAAGAGGTGGTGATCTCGCCTTTAAGAGGAACCTAGAGAATCACACAAAGATAAAACTACATAGAATGATCCTTTGGATCTGTGGTTAGAGAGGTTAGAACATAGAGAGAATGTCTAAAAGGGGTAGTGAGCAAGATAGAAATGGCTCACTATTTATAGGCAAAACAAGCCTACTGTCCCACGATTCCAGCGGATCCTTCACCCAACGGATCCGGCCAGTACAATTCTAGGGATCCGCCTGCTGGGTTAGCTTAGTCCGGATTTTGGGTTGCAAATCAGGTTATGGGTTATGGGTTATGGACCATGGGTCATGAACTTTAGATCATGGATACTCAACAAGATACAATGTACCTAGTCAATGGGTTATGGATCTTGGGTCATGGATAATATCCAACATGACTTCATGTATGATGTCATGCAATGGGTCATAGGTTATGGATCATGCTCCATGGGTATGGGTTATGGACTTTGGTTCTTACCCAACAAGATTCATTGTACCTAGTCAATGTATCATTGGTCTTGGGTCATGGGTTATGGACTTTGATTTTTACCATTTATTTACCCATTACAACATATACAACGTACATATATATTTTTATAAAATGTAAGTAAACAATATTACTTGTAAGTGTTTTATAAAAATGTCTTTGGTTTTATATAACTTATTTAACTAAACATGTTTTGATGGTTTTGATATGTTTAGTAAAAGTGTTTAGTACACTATTGGCTCAAAGCTTTTACGTATTTTATTTATTTCGTTAAAATGATTTTACATCGACAAAACATTAGAAGATCGTAAAATATAAATATACGTTTTTATTATTTATTTGTATTAACAATCTCCCCTTTAAGTTGATGACAAAACATAAGATTATTTTAAGGGAAAAATAAATTTCGTAAAAATTTGAATTGAATTTTGTACTCTCTTCTCCCCCTTTTTGTCGAAATAAAAAGAGCGTCGAAAAAAAAAACTAACACATAGTGGAAAACGTTTTGAGAAAAACTTGTGAAAAGTAAGAAAATGAGAAAGAGTTAGAGAAAAAAATGTAAAGAGAAGTAGTAAGGTAAGAAGGAGGTTCTCGTCTTAGCCCCCCTTGACAGATGCTTCCCTTTGGTGAGGACGTCAAGTAATTAGAAAGACTAAATGAGTATATTGCAAGTATTTTGCAATGGTTTTAACTTTGACGAAATGCTCCCCCTTGACGATTTCTCCCTTTTGATGACGGCGTCAAGTAGTTAGGAAGCCTAAGTGAATGTTTTGCAAGTGTTTTGCAATGCTTTACTTTGATGAAAAGCTCCCCCTTGTTGAGGGCGTCAAATTCTTCATGTGTATTTTGAAAATCTACAAAACAAATGTTAGAAAACAAGTATATGGTGCATTGTTTCCTGCAAATGAGCTTCAATATAGCTCAAAAATGTAATCTATCCACTGGTTTTGCCGGATCCTTCATGTGAGGGATCCGTCCAGGCAAAAACTTGGGAACCGTGTACCTGCAACTTATTGGCAGCAATGTAGATATAAATAGTAACATGAATGTCCAAATGAGTTATGTATTGCACCAAACATATTCACATAACTATATAGCATAGAAACACGTACTTTCATTAAATAAAACAAGAGAAATGATACGCATATCTCTAAAACTAAGAAAATTATACAAACATGTATTAAAGAAAAATTCCTAATAATCTAAGTTGCGCCTAAGACTGGAGGAAGACACCATTTAGGTACGGTTAGATTCATTGACTTCATCAAATCGTTCAAGAAGGTGATAGAACATGAAACGCAATTCATCACGTACTTCATGAACTAACCCTTGGACATATTGACAATGAAAGCAATCACTGTTATTTAATTAAAAGGGGAGAAGAAATAAAACTTACATATGCTTTCAAAACATACATCTAATCTTAAGTTTTACTCATCATAACGTTATGTTTTGTCATAAACAAAAAGGGGGACATTGTTAATACAAATAAACCGTAAAAACGTTTATTCATATTTAGAGATCTCGTTGTGTTTTGTTGATGACAAATATAAAGTTATCATAAGTAAAATTATAAGAATACATGTTATCTTGTAAAGTATATACATTTGGTCATTCACATAAAATGTTGTAATAATTCATTTGTTGTAATAGTTTATGTAATATGATGGGTAATATCCAAGACCCATGACCCATACCCATTGAGCTAATCCATAATCCATGACCCATTGCATGACATCATGCATTAAATCATGTTGGGTATTATCCATGACCCATGACCCAATGTCCATAACCCATGACCCAAGACGTATGACCCATTGTCTAGATACATTGTATCTTGTTGGGTACCCATGGCTCATACCCATAACCCATAACCCAGTTTGCAACCCAAAATCCGGACTGGTACAACCCAGACTGCCGGATCCCAAGGATTGGATCCGCCGTAACCGGGCTACAGTAAGTGTGACACACGGTAAATTTTCACAAAAATTTAACTGATAATTAGTAATTTATTATTACTAAGCATGAGTCATTAAGCATGCATAAGCTTTTCCTGATCATTTGAGTAGATAACTCGCATACAATAAAAATTTCACCACTCTTGCATTCATATCATTTTATGAATATTTCATTTTGTCTTATGATTTAAATTGTAAGACGAGAGGTTATCTCGTTTTCCCCAGTGACCGACACTGCACGCGTACCGACACTATGATAAGGACTCGCTAAAACAAACGACAAATGTCCGTGACATGGAATATTACAAAGATAAAAATATTTCAGACACGTAACAATAAAATACTACGAATAAAAGTTATCAAACAACGATACCTTGGTCACAATGTAACATCGCGAGACACAAAGTATATAACACACTTACCTTTAAACATGAACTTTTATAAAACTCAAATACAAGTAAAACCCAAGTGCATGTACACAAAATAAATTATAGGTATACATTACACCTACCCTCACTTTGTTACTTACATTACCTTATATTACTTTGTTTTTATACATAAAATACATTTACAAAGAAGACTTAATAGAAAGTAGGTGAACCCTCTTTGTCTTCTCCTCTACTCACGACAAAAATACCACACAAACCAGGAAAAAGGAAAAGTGAGAGATATCCAAATATTCTTCTTCCTCCCCTAGCCCTGCGCCTCTCCTAGGCCGAATCTCTCTAAAAGAAGTTAACCCAACATATTCATCCAACATATCCATCTCTCTCATACCTAAATCCATGTAAGTTTTGCTTCCCAAATCCCTCTTGATGCGCCGCTACCCATCGATGGAATCCAAGGAAGATCAAGATAAACCACAAGAGAGAAACAAATCTTTCCACCAATCTATCTTGAGCTTATATCCAAGATTCGTTTGGTTTTGGAAGTAAACTATTTTTGGCTTCAAACAAAGTTGCAAGATGAAAAGGCTTGGTCAAAGACTCCTTTCTTAATCCTTCTTAAGCTACTCGAAGGGCTGAGGTGCACACAAATCAAATCTCAAATCCACTCCAAAGAGTAATATTTTCGAAGGTACTGTAAAGTGGGTTAAACTCTGATTCAGTCTCGGTAGAGATTCGGTTTGTGTGGAGCTCTCGAGTTAGCCTTCATCTTCGTCATCTTCGCCTCACTTTCATAAGGTTCACCTTTAATTCTTTTCCTTGTAAATTTGTTGTAACATAAACTTTGATAATAAAATGTTAAATGGTGGTATCTTGTTGTGATTCGAGTGTATAAGCTAGGGAGAAACTCAAGTAAAAATGTGATCTTTTGTCAAAGCATATTAGTAGTCTATACTTGTCAAGTTCCGTAAGAGTAAAATAGTGGACGTGATGAGACCAAAATGAGTAGTACTCGACTACCATGTGGTTTCGTCACACCTTGCTTTTACTAGCCGTCGATGGTTAAGTCAAGTCTCATTTGAGACACATCTCCTTCATAGTCGATTTCCTTTCGTTAACCCTTTTCTTTCATAAGTACATTTTGCCATCGAAATTAATAATGTTTCGGAGATGTATAAGTCGACAACTCCATTCTTGGTAGTACCATGGTAACATAGTCATAATCACTAGTCGAGAGTTTCGGCTTCGTAGGTTGGAGCGTGAACGAAACAAGCGACTAGAGCCATAATACTCACGTCACAGTTGAAAGCCAAGGATAAGAACCTCTACAATATAAACATGGAAATGAAATTTTTTTTTCTAAAAAGCTCTGTTAACAAAGATGTGGTATTATTGCTGGGCCAACCCATTTCGTTTTTCTTTTTCTCGATGAGATCATCACACCGGGCCAGGCCCAAGGTTTGGTACCATGTTGACATCTAGATTGGGCCACAACCCATGGGTAACTATGTAATACCTGTTAGTGTGTCTAAATTTGTCAAATAAGGTGATACCCGGGACAGTTTATCGGACGACAATAACGAAAACCATTCACTGTCTATCATTTCTTTCCACTTCGTTACGTATCGTCTTAACGTCAAATATGTACACTAGTTGTAACTTAACGAAAAATATACAAAAGCTTGGCATAAACAACAAGCATTCTAAAAACATGGTTCAAGTAGTATTGCACGTCAAAATTTACGACAACATATGTATGTCGAGTGAACTTTCCATTAGAACTATATATATCAAATCTCGTTAAACAAATAAATACCACTATATCATTTGATCATATATTAAATTTGAAAGTCTTCGAATTTAACTCAAGTATTTTCTAAATACAATTAGAAAATAAATCAATTATATATAAATGATTTTGACAATATCATTTTGTGTCAACTTAAATAAGTATATATACGTTTATATACTTACAAATGGAACATTTTAATTATTTGTTTTAAATCAAACTTTGGATTTTAAAACCATATTAATGTCGATATGAAAAGTATATATACTTCGTATACTTACTAGTAAAAACCATTTTAACGAATTTTACAAACTTACGTTTAGTATTAACACAATTATAAAAACCATTGAACTATTTTAAGTAAGGAATACTTACAACAATGAACTAAATATTGCCCTCCTTATCTAGGTCGCGTGTCGGTGCCGTTTCGCAACAAACACTAAATCCCGCTTTTGGATTGCATTTCACTAAGGTGAGTTTCATAGCCCCACTTTTACTTGATGAACTGTTTTATACATTTTGGGGTGAGAATTATGCAAAACATTTTATGGACCTAAACCATCACATGATTACTATTACGTGGTTTAGCCTAAGCCCTTATGTCCCTAGAGAATGCCCTTTTTCATCAACCGTCAATTCCCCATTGGGAAACGCGAATGTTATAAATAGATCTATTGAGGGTGACTCCTCCGTTCGGTTGGCCATGCTTAGGCCAAGGCGAAACGTATACCATGTCGGAACCGAGTGTAGAGGGACAAAACACTCGCTATGGGCCCCTATATTGTATGACATCTTTTAGCATACAGAAACTGCCGTAGTATCGGTTGCATGAACTTAGAGCTAACGTAATAGACTTTCATCCATATATCATTATATTCGTTGTAATGATTATATGACTTTTCTTATGGTCCGAACTTACTATTTAAACTTAAACCTATGAACTCACCAGCTTTTAGCTGACCTTTTAGCATATTTTCTCAGGTGTTTAAGTTATGTTCATGAAGGCAAGGCAAAAAGCGGATGTATGGTCGTAGTAGTTGATGCGTGCAAAACCGTCAAGTTCTCTCACGCAAGCGTAAGGAAACTTAAAACTGCTTAAGCACGAAATCAATGAAGATCTGAGGAGTATAGGGTCTCCCCGGGTCGTTATGTCCCAGCGAGCTGTGCAATGGATTATCGAACGAATAGTGATCGCGAGATTTGAACGGAAAAGGAGATTTGGACTTATTATAACTACGGAAAAAGGACATAAACTACAAGGGCTAAAATGAAAATTAAAGGAAATTAGAAAGATAAAACCTATTAAATAAACGCTATCACTATAATTAAAATGATGAACGTTTAAAACTTAAAACGTACGTTTAAATTAAAATCTACGCGACGTGCAAAAATAAAAAGTGAAACTAAATCAATATTAACCCTAAAAATATGAAAATGATGTTTTTACAATCCTAATGATAAAAGAAAATTTATGGAAAAAGAAAATTATTTTTAAGACTAATTATCTAATTAAAAACTATTTTTAACTAATAATTAATTACCTAAAATATAAGAAAATATGAAATTAAGCTAGAAAAATAAGATTAACACTTGGAAAAGTCTAAAATATCAAAATAGACTTTTCAAAACTATTTTTATATTTTTATGACTATTTATCTATTTTCTAGGAATTTTAAACTATTAAGAACTAATTAAATTACTAAAAATTACCAAATGGACTATGAAAAATCTAGAAAATTAATTTTTCTACTTTTTATATTTATCTAAGTCTAAGAAAAATGAAAACTTATTTTTTGAAGCTTTTTCTAATTTTTTATATTAAATGCTATTTAAAAAGTGCTAAAAACTAATAAAAATAAAGAAAAATAGTAAAACAAATGAGAAAAATCTGAAAATTTCAGGAAAATTCTAAAATTATATTAAGAAGCTATGAAAATTAGAAAAACAGGTACTTGTGTACAAGATTATGCAACTGTTGTGAGAGTGCTTATTGAAATAAGCACAAAATAAGCCAAATGATTAAGACAGGCAACCAACTGTTAACAGAAGTTCTAATAAGCTATATTGACCAAAATGAAATAGAAATCAACAAGCTCTAACTACTGAATAGCACAATATAACAGATTTGATGTTTTATGTTATTAAGCTAAACACAGTTTTGAGTACTAGCTTGCAGACCAAGAACAAGCACACAAACAAGCTCTAAACTGAAAACCAATTATTGCAATCTCAACTAGACCTGAGTGACTATTTGTAACCAAAATACCAGCTTCTAACAAGCCAAAATGAATCCTGTGCAAGTCGCACAAAAGCTGAGCAAATACTCGGCTAATCGAGTTTGGTGCGAGGGCACAAGGGGTTCACTTTAAGCCCCTGCACAAGCTTATCCACAAAGCTTAAGGCAAAAACAGATATGAGGACTTAGAAACAACCCAGTAGACTACTTGTAGACCAAATTTCAGGACCTAAAGACCTCTAATGAAACCTGTGCAACTGCTGCACTTTCTGCATAAACAAGATTTTTGACCATTTTGACTTTTTGCAACAGATTCAAATTTTGACTTTGGTGAAGTTTGATCCAAATTTTATGATTGATATTGATGTTAAATGAAGTAATGAAGCTATACCAACCTTTGTTAATGACTTTTAAACACAAAATGAATGACTTGCTCTTTAAAAATTCCCACAGTGACCTGTTGAGACAGTTTCAAATGATTTTGACTTTTTGAGCTTAGCAGGCACAAAGTGAGACAGATTTGAGTACAAAATGGCTAAACAAACTTGATCAAATAAAAGTTATGCACTGATCAAATCCTGAACACCATTAAATCAGCAATTCCAAACACTACCTAATGCAACTGTTTGTGAATCAAAACTGATCCAAACACTTAACCAACTTGTAAATGTGATCAAGCTCACTTAATATGATTAAAATACTGCTATGAGAACAAGTTTTAACAGGTTTAAACCACTAGAACTAATTATGCTTGAAACTTAAATTTTAACTTACAAAGAGTCCAAGCCACTATGGCATGCATACATGAGAAACAAGAACCTCTAACCTAGATAACCAACCCATTGCTTTCCATTTCAACCCATTTCCAAGCTGCATCATCCATTGCACCTTTCCATTACCATATTGACCAATGTTTGACTTTTGTTGACCAAGGATCAAATGAGCTTAAATCTTGAATTTAAGTTTATAAAAAGCTTTTGTAAGCTTCTAAAAGCTATTTAGAACTGAGAAATGATATGTATGAAGCTTGTATATAAGACTTGGACTTGGAAATTTGCAACAGTGGACACAAATTGTGAATGTTAAACACAAACTGATATTAATACTTGAATTGAGTTTTAATACACTTAAAAGCTTAAAGTTGATACGTTTTAACTAGAAATTACAAGTCGATCTTTGAATTAACAATTTTACATAAAAACGACATAATTAAGAAAATAAAAACTAGTAGTCTCTCTCTCTTGCTTCCAAATGCTCCTTTTTATAATCCAATGTCTTTATCTCTCTCTCGAGCAAATCCCAACATCAATCTTGACCCTTGATTGGCTAGAACTCATCTTAGCCGTTTATGCAATTTTGGCGCCAAATCCTGTTTTGGATATCTGGGGCAGGAAAGGTGATGCATTAAATGTAATGGGATGGTTGGTGAGGTGGGGGGGACAACTGGTGTGGTAGAGTGGATAATAGGTGGCTGGTGGCTGGGCATGGTGGGCAGACAAGGGGGAGGAAAAGGTGGGAAAGGGGGGCGGTTTTTTGTTTGTTTAAACATTGGGTTTGGGTCGGGTAAAATGGTTTGGGCTAGGGGAGTTTTATTTGGGCTTGGGTAACAATTTAAGTCCGTTTGGTTTGTAGGATTATTAATACAAGGACCAAAGATGTAACATTCCAATTTCCAAGGACCAAATGTGTAAGTTATGAAAAGTAGTCAAAAAGGTTTGTTTTGCCAATGTTTAATAGTCCAAGGTCTAGTTTGACATTTTTGAAAATTTCCAAGGACTAAATTTGAACATTTTGGATTTTCAGGGACTGAATTGTAATTTTCTCAAAACTTTTAGATTTTCCACCAAAGGACTAAATATGACAATTTATGATTTTAAAAAGACCTTTGGTGATTTTTCTTTTGAAATTTTGGCTCAGGGACTATTTTTGACAATTTATGAAACTTGGGGGACTAAAACTGCAATTTTTGCAAATTTGAAATGTTTTTCATCTGATTTTGATCATTTTGCATTTGAAACACATAAAACACCGATTTGTGATATTTTGATCATTTTGATGTGTTTCTGAGTGTTTTCAGATGATTTTGCAGTTTATATTGTACAAAAATGATGAGTATTTAGACACTCATCAATCCCCCACACTAAACTATTGCTAGTCCCTAGCAATCTTTTTGAGAAAAACTTAATGGATTTGCGTCTCTTTACCAAAAGCCATTACTTCTGGAGTAGCCAAATGTTTCAGTTCAAGCAAGAACCATGGTACACCGATAACCATGTGATTTTGAGCAAACCACCAGCTTTCAACGGATGTGATTTTGTCTTTACCGTAAGCCGTACCCTTACGGACTAGCCAACTCTTAGATAAATTATCCGAATTATCTTTGGTGAGCTGAATACCAATTATGGTTTTTCCACTGCCTTTACCACAAGCCATAATCTTGCGGGCTAGCCAACTCTTCACTTTTTAGGATATGGTGATCTGAGAACCATACAATTTTGGGCAAATTGCAAGCCATATAAACGGATTTGATTAATCTTTACCAAGAGCCGTTTGCTCCTGGATTAGCCAATCCTTTTGTCTTATAGACATGGCGGACTGATAACCAAATGAGTAAGTGTAGAACACTTACTCCAAAAAAAATTTTGGCCAAAAACGGGGGAATTGGTATAATTATATGATAAAATTCGTGAGAATTCAAAAATTTGATGCGTGCAAAACCGTCAAGTTCTCTCACGCAAGCGTAAGGAAACTTAAAACTGCTTAAGCACGAAATCAATGAAGATCTGAGGAGTATAGGGTCTCCCCGGGTCGTTATGTCCCAGCGAGCTGTGCAATGGATTATCGAACGAATAGTGATCGCGAGATTTGAACGGAAAAGGAGATTTGGACTTATTATAACTACGGAAAAAGGACATAAACTACAAGGGCTAAAATGAAAATTAAAGGAAATTAGAAAGATAAAACCTATTAAATAAACGCTATCACTATAATTAAAGTGATGAACGTTTAAAATTAAAAACGTGCGTTTAAATTAAAATCTACGCGGCGTGCAAAATAAAAGTGAAACTAAATCAATATTAACCCTAAAAATATGAAAATGATGTTTTTACAATCCTAATGATAAAAGAAAATTTATGGAAAAAGAAAATTATTTTTAAGACTAATTATCTAATTAAAACTATTTTTAACTAATAATTAATTACCTAAAATATAAGAAAATATGAAATTAAGCTAGAAAAATAAGATTAACACTTGGAAAAGTCTAAAATATCAAAATAGACTTTTCAAAACTATTTTTATATTTTTATGACTATTTATCTATTTTCTAGGAATTTTAAACTATTAAGAACTAATTAAATTACTAAAAATTACCAAATGGACTATGAAAAATCTAGAAAATTAATTTTTCTACTTTTTATATTTATCTAAGTCTAAGAAAAATGAAAACTTATTTTTTTGAAGCTTTTTCTAATTTTTTATATTAAATGCTATTTAAAAAGTGCTAAAAACTAATAAAAATCAAGAAAAATAGTAAAACAGCTGAGAAAAATCTGAAAATTTCAGGAAAATTCTAAAATTATATTAAGAAGCTATGAAAATTAGAAAAACAGGTACTTGTGTACAAGATTATGCAACTGTTGTGAGAGTGCTTATTGAAATAAGCACAAAATAAGCCAAATGATTAAGACAGGCAACCAATCTGTTACAGAAGTTCTAATAAGCTATATTGACCAAAATGAAACAGAAATCAACAAGCTCTAACTACTGAATAGCACAATATAACAGATTTGATGTTTTATGTTATTAAGCTAAACACAGTTTTGAGTACTAGCTTGCAGACCAAGAACAAGCACACAAACAAGCTCTAAACTGAAAACCAATTATTGCAATCTCAACTAGACCTGAGTGACTATTTGTAACCAAAATACCAGCTTCTAACAAGCCAAAATGAATCCTGTGCAAGCTGCACAAAAGGCGAGCAAATACTCACTAATCTGAGTTTGGTGCGAGCACAAGGGTTCACTTTAAGCCCCTGCACAAGCTTATCCACAAAGCTTAAGGCAAAAACAGATATGAGGACTTAGAAACAACCCAGTAGACTACTTGTAGACCAAATTTCAGGACCTAAAGACCTCTAATGAAACCTGTGCAACTGCTGCACTTTCTGCATAAACAAGATTTTTGACCATTTTGACTTTTTGCAACAGATTCAAATTTTGACTTTGGTGAAGTTTGATCCAAATTTTATGATTGATATTGATGTTAAATGAAGTAATGAAGCTATACCAACCTTTGTTAATGACTTTTAAACACAAAATGAATGACTTGCTCTTTAAAATTCCCACGTGACTGTTGAGACAGTTTCAAATGATTTTGACTTTTTGAGCTTAGCAGGCACAAAGTGAGACAGATTTGAGTACAAAATGGCTAAACAAACTTGATCAAATAAAAGTTATGCAGATCAAATCACGAACACCATTAAATCAGCAATTCCAAACACTACCTAATGCAACTGTTTGTGAATCAAAACTGATCCAAACACTTAACCAACTTGTAAATGTGATCAAGCTCACTTAATATGATTAAAATACTGCTATGAGAACAAGTTTTAACAGGTTTAAACCACTAGAACTAATTATGCTTGAAACTTAAATTTTAACTTACAAAGAGTCCAAGCCACTATGGCATGCATACATGAGAAACAAGAACCTCTAACCTAGATAACCAACCCATTGCTTTCCATTTCAACCCATTTCCAAGCCTGCATCATCCACTGCACCTTTCCATTACCATATTGACCAATGTTTGACTTTTGTTGACCAAGGATCAAATGAGCTTAAATCTTGAATTTAAGTTTATAAAAAGCTTTTGTAAGCTTCTAAAAGCTATTTAGAACTGAGAAATGATATGTATGAAGCTTGTATATAAGACTTGGACTTGGAAATTTGCAACAGTGGACACAAATTGTGAATGTTAAACACAAACTGATATTAATACTTGAATTGAGTTTTAATACACTTAAAAGCTTAAAGTTGATACATTTTAACTAGAAATTACAAGTCTGATGCTGAATTAACAATTTTACATAAAAAACGACATAAGTAAGAAAATAAAAACTAGTAGTCTCTCTCTCTTGCTTCCAAATGCTCCTTTTTATAATCCAATGTCTTTATCTCTCTTCTCTGAGCAAATCCCAACATCAATCTTGACCCTTGATTGGCTAGAACTCATCTTAGCCGTTTATGCAATTTTGGCGCCAAATCCTGTTTTGGATATCCAAGGCGGGAAAGGTGATGCATTAAATGTAATGGGATGGTTGGTGAGGTGGGGGGGACAACTGGTGTGGTAGAGTGGATAATAGGTGGTGGTGGTGGGCATGGTGGGCAGACAAGGGGGAGGAAAAGGTGGGAAAGGGGGGCGGTTTTTTGTTTGTTTAAACATTGGGTTTGGGTCGGGTAAAATGGTTTGGGCTAGGGGAGTTTTATTTGGGCTTGGGTAACAATTTAAGTCCGTTTGGTTTGTAGGATTATTAATACAAGGACCAAAGATGTAACATTCCAATTTCCAAGGACCAAATGTGTAAGTTATGAAAAGTAGTCAAAAAGGTTTGTTTTGCCAATGTTTAATAGTCCAAGGTCTAGTTTGACATTTTTGAAAATTTCCAAGGACTAAATTTGAACATTTTGGATTTTCAGGGACTGAATTGTAATTTTCTCAAAACTTTTAGATTTTCCACCAAAGGACTAAATATGACAATTTATGATTTTAAAAAGACCTTTGGTGATTTTTCTTTTGAAATTTTGGCTCAGGGACTATTTTTGACAATTTATGAAACTTGGGGGACTAAAACTGCAATTTTTGCAAATTTGAAATGTTTTTCATCTGATTTTGATCATTTTGCATTTGAAACACATAAAACACTGATTTGTGATATTTTGATCATTTTGATGTGTTTCTGAGTGTTTTCAGATGATTTTGCAGTTTATATTGTACAAAAATGATGAGTATTTAGACACTCATCAATCCCCCACACTAAACTATTGCTAGTCCCTAGCAATCTTTTTGAGAAAAACTTAATGGATTTGCGTCTCTTTACCAAAAGCCATTACTTCTGGAGTAGCCAAATGTTTCAGTTCAAGCAAGAACCATGGTACACCGATAACCATGTGATTTTGAGCAAACCACCGGCTTTCAACGGATTTGATTTTGTCTTTACCAGAAGCCGTACCCTTCGGACTAGCCAACTCTTAGATAAATTATCGAATTATCTTTGGTGAGTGAATACCAATTATGGTTTTCCACGCCTTTACCACAAGCCATAATCTTGCGGGCTAGCCAACTCTTCACTTTTTAGGATATGGTGACTGAGAACCATACAATTTTGGGCAAATTGCAAGCCATATAAACGGATTTGATTAATCTTTACCAAGAGCCGTTTGCTCCTGGATTAGCCAATCCTTTTGTCTTATAGACATGGCGGACTGATAACCAAATGAGTAAGTGTAGAACACTTACTCCAAAAAAATTTTGGCCAAAACGGGGGAATTGGTATAATTATATGATAAAATTCGTGAGAATTCCCCCCCTACACTTAGAAATGAATATTGCCCTCAATATTCAAAGTACCGTGGTTATGCGAAACAAAGAACGTAAAAGGGAAATATTACGGCCATTATTTTAGAAAGAAGATTTTTGTTGAAAACATGTGGGGCAACCCCCCCACACTTAGGGTGGTAGAAAATAGAAAGAAGTCAGAAATATGGGTGAAAACCCATATAGTGTGCTATTGTTTTTGATTACCGAGTCGCTAGCTTGACTCGACCCCGAATTAATTGGTTCATGGGGAAGCAAAGTGGAAGGAACAATCTCCATCGGACTTTCAATCAAGATGTTTGGACAAACATTGAAGCACGTGAAAGTTCCACACCGATGAGATATACATAGAACCGGCTCAAAAATGGTACATGAAAATGCCGGGATCAAAGATAATGTCTTCATTCCCGAAGGAGTGAAGAACAGGAGAAGTTACAGGATAGGTGAAGAAGAGATAGAAAATCATGATAAACATCATGACTAACTCATCTTCATCTATAGGAGGATCCATAATTTCAGGATTATGAATCTCATCATTTAAGCTTATGTGATCAAGACAATTCTCGGGAGTGTCTAGATCAAAATAGAATTTATCATACTCCGGCGGAGATATGATATGAGTGAGTTCATCTGAGAACTCCATGAAGGTGAATGAATCATATTCAGAATTGATATGAGTGGGTTCAATGGTGAACTCCTCAAAAGTAAATGATTCATGATTAAGGAGAGAATTATTAGAATGAAAAGTGGTACTGCCACTAGTCTTCTCTCCCATATTATCAAAACAGGAGGCTTTCATTTCCGGAATAGAATCATCGGAAAGAATGTCACTATCCTTAATGGGGATAGGAGATGAAATAGGTTTCTCTTTGAAAGCCTCGATTTTAGAAATGAGAAGACTGACATTCAATAATGTTGCACGAAGTGCTTCATCTTTGATTTCAGTGTCAGTAACTTCATCATTCTCTTCTTCTAAGCTAACAAGCTCAGAAGGTGAATCTTCCACATAAATGATGTCTCCACAAGATAACGAATCATCATCAGAATCGGAGAACATCTCAACATGATCATTTTGGAAGACAAGAGGAGGAGGGATATCACACACATGATCAAGAATTCCCTGTGACTCTCTTGGGATTGGGACAAGGTCCTCAACACTAGACTTTATCAATTCGTCCGATTCCTTTTCAGGAACAGTGTCAAGATGCTCGTCCCCCATAATAAGAGAGTGAGTGTGAATCTCGGGTGTGATAGCAGTTGTTGGAGATGGAATCTCAACTGCTGGAATATCAACTGACTGAGGGGGTTGAGAATTATTATTTCTAAAAGGATAAAAACCCTCCTCGTCATCATCATAAAGAGCTGCCTTAAGAAATTGGGAACGTCTTAGAGCTGCATGCTCTAGGACTAATAATTCTTCCCTCGATTGGCGGGCCTCTCGCTCTTCGGCTAACAATTCTCCTATGGTCTTTTCACCACTCACTTGATTCTTAAAGTTACTAATCATATCCTCAAGTGTTTTCATTGCGGTTTCAAGATCCTGGGAAATTTCTTGAGACAACGGCTCAGATGGAGTTTGAACCGTATAGTGCTGTGGAGGTTGGAAAGTATCAAACATGTGAGAGTCATGATTGTTACAAGGAACTGGGTTCCCTATTTGACAATCAGAGCTGAAATGGGGACCTACACAGTACTCACAACAGATAAAAGCTGTTGAGTGCGGGACAGTGAATCATATGGATTTTGGTCATATCCAAAGTTCTGAGCATCACCGGAAAACTGTTCATAGATAAACGTGTTTCCGGATTGACACTCAAATTCTAGGTGAGGACCTCCACAAAATTCACAGCAGGTATGTTGGTTATATGATAAGTCGGGCTGTGGTGGGTAATTGGAAAAATTAGAGGGGTCGTTAAATGAGTTCGGATTAGGATCATAATCAAATGAATTCCTCGAACCATAAAACAAACAACTCCCGTTATGGATATCATTACCACATTGTACGCACGTACACCAACGACAGGGTGAACCAAAGAGAGGCTCACCACAACCGACACAAGGAATAAACGATTGCATTTGAAAGTTATGAAGAGGAATCAGTTTATCCAAAGAATCAACAAAACCAACATGTTGATCCGGATGACTATCAAGTCTCGAAGAACATTCAGAAAGATCAGGAGGTGGGACAAGTGGTGTGCTCTGAGAGCTAGCAATTTCCACCACTTCCGTTATGGTCTTCGGTTCTTGAATGGGTTCATCGGGTTGTGGCGGATGGTCGGAAAAACTTGGAGAATCATCGCGAGAGTTATCAGATAATTCGCACCAATAACAATATTTGCTTGCACCCATCCTTCCACATCGCTTGTATAAACAATCCGGATTCGACAATCGGTGATCCTCTTCCATACGGCTTTTGCAGTGGAAACAACGAGGATAACCGATCGTCGCCATGAGAATTAAACATTTAGAGGATTAAGAAGAGAATCAAATGATTGAGAGGATACGAAGAATAGAATTAAACGGCAAAAGAGGGTAAGAGAAATAGAATCAACGAATAAGAGGAATGAGAAGAGTGTTTTTGGTATTTTTGGATAAGAAAATATAAACATATACAGATGGATGGTATGAACAAAGAGTGAGGCTCAAACAACTAATCTGCTAGACGTAAGACAATCAGCACGCACAGCTCCCCGGCAGCGGCGCCAAAAATTTGATGCGTGCAAAACCGTCAAGTTCTCTCACGCAAGCGTAAGGAAACTTAAAACTGCTTAAGCACGAAATCAATGAAGATCTGAGGAGTATAGGGTCTCCCCGGGTCGTTATGTCCCAGCGAGCTGTGCAATGGATTATCGAACGAATAGTGATCGCGAGATTTGAACGGAAAAGGAGATTTGGACTTATTATAACTACGGAAAAAGGACATAAACTACAAGGGCTAAAATGAAAATTAAAGGAAATTAGAAAGATAAAACCTATTAAATAAACGCTATCACTATAATTAAAATGATGAACGTTTAAAACTTAAAACGTACGTTTAAATTAAAATCTACGCGACGTGCAAAATAAAAAGTGAAACTAAATCAATATTAACCCTAAAAATATGAAAATGATGTTTTTACAATCCTAATGATAAAAGAAAATTTATGGAAAAAGAAAATTATTTTTAAGACTAATTATCTAATTAAAAACTATTTTTAACTAATAATTAATTACCTAAAATATAAGAAAATATGAAATTAAGCTAGAAAAATAAGATTAACACTTGGAAAAGTCTAAAATATCAAAATAGACTTTTCAAAACTATTTTTATATTTTTATGACTATTTATCTATTTTCTAGGAATTTTAAACTATTAAGAACTAATTAAATTACTAAAAATTACCAAATGGACTATGAAAAATCTAGAAAATTAATTTTTCTACTTTATATATTTATCTAAGTCTAAGAAAAATGAAAACTTATTTTTTTGAAGCTTTTTCTAATTTTTTATATTAAATGCTATTTAAAAAGTGCTAAAAACTAATAAAAATCAAGAAAAATAGTAAAACAGCTGAGAAAAATCTGAAAATTTCAGGAAAATTCTAAAATTATATTAAGAAGCTATGAAAATTAGAAAAACAGGTACTTGTGTACAAGATTATGCAACTGTTGTGAGAGTGCTTATTGAAATAAGCACAAAATAAGCCAAATGATTAAGACAGGCAACCAACTGTTAACAGAAGTTCTAATAAGCTATATTGACCAAAATGAAACAGAAATCAACAAGCTCTAACTACTGAATAGCACAATATAACAGATTTGATGTTTTATGTTATTAAGCTAAACACAGTTTTGAGTACTAGCTTGCAGACCAAGAACAAGCACACAAACAAGCTCTAAACTGAAAACCAATTATTGCAATCTCAACTAGACCTGAGTGACTATTTGTAACCAAAATACCAGCTTCTAACAAGCCAAAATGAATCCTGTGCAAGCTGCACAAAAGCTGAGCAAATACTCAGCTAATACTGAGTTTGGTGCAGGGCACAAGGGGTTCACTTTAAGCCCCTGCACAAGCTTATCCACAAAGCTTAAGGCAAAAACAGATATGAGGACTTAGAAACAACCCAGTAGACTACTTGTAGACCAAATTTCAGGACCTAAAGACCTCTAATGAAACCTGTGCAACTGCTGCACTTTCTGCATAAACAAGATTTTTGACCATTTTGACTTTTTGCAACAGATTCAAATTTTGACTTTGGTGAAGTTTGATCCAAATTTTATGATTGATATTGATGTTAAATGAAGTAATGAAGCTATACCAACCTTTGTTAATGACTTTTAAACACAAAATGAATGACTTGCTCTTTAAAAATTCCCACAGTGACCTGTTGAGACAGTTTCAAATGATTTTGACTTTTTGAGCTTAGCAGGCACAAAGTGAGACAGATTTGAGTACAAAATGGCTAAACAAACTTGATCAAATAAAAGTTATGCACTGATCAAATCCTGAACACCATTAAATCAGCAATTCCAAACACTACCTAATGCAACTGTTTGTGAATCAAAACTGATCCAAACACTTAACCAACTTGTAAATGTGATCAAGCTCACTTAATA
This sequence comes from Chrysanthemum makinoi, assembly GCA_910596185.1. Lineage (NCBI taxonomy): Eukaryota > Viridiplantae > Streptophyta > Magnoliopsida > Asterales > Asteraceae > Chrysanthemum > Chrysanthemum makinoi. Next base: position 190,497,935 of record OU343221.1, read on the forward strand.
TGATTAAAATACTGCTATGAGAACAAGTTTTAACAGGTTTAAACCACTAGAACTAATTATGCTTGAAACTTAAATTTTAACTTACAAAGAGTCCAAGCCACTATGGCATGCATACATGAGAAACAAGAACCTCTAACCTAGATAACCAACCCATTGCTTTCCATTTCAACCCATTTCCAAGCCTGCATCATCCACTGCACCTTTCCATTACCATATTGACCAATGTTTGACTTTTGTTGACCAAGGATCAAATGAGCTTAAATCTTGAATTTAAGTTTATAAAAAGCTTTTGTAAGCTTCTAAAAGCTATTTAGAACTGAGAAATGATATGTATGAAGCTTGTATATAAGACTTGGACTTGGAAATTTGCAACAGTGGACACAAATTGTGAATGTTAAACACAAACTGATATTAATACTTGAATTGAGTTTTAATACACTTAAAAGCTTAAAGTTGATACGTTTTAACTAGAAATTACAAGTCTGATGCTGAATTAACAATTTTACATAAAAAACGACATAAGTAAGAAAATAAAAACTAGTAGTCTCTCTCTCTTGCTTCCAAATGCTCCTTTTTATAATCCAATGTCTTTATCTCTCTTCTCTGAGCAAATCCCAACATCAATCTTGACCCTTGATTGGCTAGAACTCATCTTAGCCGTTTATGCAATTTTGGCGCCAAATCCTGTTTTGGATATCTGGGGCAGGAAAGGTGATGCATTAAATGTAATGGGATGGTTGGTGAGGTGGGGGGGACAACTGGTGTGGTAGAGTGGATAATAGGTGGCTGGTGGCTGGGCATGGTGGGCAGACAAGGGGGAGGAAAAGGTGGGAAAGGGGGGCGGTTTTTTGTTTGTTTAAACATTGGGTTTGGGTCGGGTAAAATGGTTTGGGCTAGGGGAGTTTTATTTGGGCTTGGGTAACAATTTAAGTCCGTTTGGTTTGTAGGATTATTAATACAAGGACCAAAGATGTAACATTCCAATTTCCAAGGACCAAATGTGTAAGTTATGAAAAGTAGTCAAAAAGGTTTGTTTTGCCAATGTTTAATAGTCCAAGGTCTAGTTTGACATTTTTGAAAATTTCCAAGGACTAAATTTGAACATTTTGGATTTTCAGGGACTGAATTGTAATTTTCTCAAAACTTTTAGATTTTCCACCAAAGGACTAAATATGACAATTTATGATTTTAAAAAGACCTTTGGTGATTTTTCTTTGAAATTTTGGCTCGAGGGACTATTTTTGACAATTTATGAAACTTGGGGACTAAAAGCGCAATTTTTGCAAATTTGAAATGTTTTTCATCTGATTTTGATCATTTTGCATTTGAAACACATAAAACACTGATTTGTGATATTTTGATCATTTTGATGTGTTTCTGAGTGTTTTCAGATGATTTTGCAGTTTATATTGTACAAAAATGATGAGTATTTAGACACTCATCAGTAGTATTAAAGAAGTGTTTTTACACAAAAATGATGTTTTTACATTGGGACCACTAAAACTAATGGGATGTGCCTATTTATTTAAACTATGTTGTAAGACAATGTTTTAAATATATTTTATGAAATCAAACGGAGTATGTATTCCGTTCTTTATTACTTGTGTTATGATTTACCAAATCCCGTAACGCTCCCGAATAACACGTATGCTTCCGCTAAACAAAATTTGGGGGTGTTACAGTAAGCTTTTGTGCCTATAAATAGTGAGTCATTTCTTCATTGTTACTCACCCTTCTTCTTACAACTCTCTCATATATTATCTCACTCTTGTAATCTCTGATCACTTGATCAATCTAGTTGTTCTTCTTTATTTTGTTGTGATTCTCATATAGGTCATTCTTAAAGGCGAGATCACGATATACTACAAGTCATCCAAGCAAAGGGTCCTTGATTGGTTTTTCCATCTACAAGATTTCTATAGCAAGATATTGTATTTCATATTTCACATAGTTGCTGTGTAATATTTGTGTTGGTTTGGTCCGCCGTGCTAAGGACTCGGTATTTAGCTTTGTACCGAAAAAAGTGTAAGCGACGTTGTGAGGCTTCTCCGCCGTGTTGAAGGAGCTTGTTGACATAGTGCTTGAACTCTCGAGTGGGGAACTCGGGGAGTGGAGTAGGGCAAGGAAGGTGTCCTTGTAGCCGAACCGCTATAAATCACTTGAATCGCTACTCTCTATCCTTTACTTTACTTGATTTCATTATTTACTTTACTTATTGTTTTATACTATCTATCCATCCATACGAATTCACATAAGATCGAATTTAAATCTTTGAAACTTAAATTAAAATCGGTAAAACTATTCAACCCCCTTCTAGTTTTCCACAATCTGTTTTCACCCAGTTACAAATAAGTTATTATTAGTTACAAGGGCAACGAACAAATAACGAAAGGAGACGAGTCGCCTTGCACTAAAATGGCCAAGTCTAACAAGAATACAAATATATAAATACTCAGGGGATCAATGACAGAAAAAAGATCATTAACCTACGCGTTGTGCAAACACCTCTTCATAATATAAAGTGTCAACAACATCAAAAAATGGGCGATCACAATTCATTCTCGAAACAAAAGAAGTTGACAAACATGAATGACAGAGAAAACTTCAAAGAAAAGATGACAAAAATAACTCAAAGTGTATTATTCACCATAAATACCCAAAATCATTTTAGGCGTTTTCCAACATTTATGGGAACACATACACAAAGTGGATCCACAAACCCCGAGGAAACCGGGAAAAGAAGTTGAAAGGACGTGCGTGTGGTTGTAAACAAAAACAAAACGCAGGCATTTCCAATATTTGAATTATTATCACACCAACCAAGAAGGAAAGAGAATGTTGATGGCTGTAAAGATAACTATGTCAAAAAAAACCCAGGCCATCTTCACATTCAATGCCTATGAGGCCTGGGTGACAATGGGCAAACAAAACGACAACTACACACCGACAAGCTAGGCTTTTCCAGTTTTGTGAATAAAAACATAGCCTCGAAAAGTGTCATATCATTCCAAAAAATAGAAGCATCAAAGTCCATAACCATATCTTACAAGAGCTCCATATACTAATAGATTAAGGGGGATTTGATAGCGTATGTGGGTTCTAGGGGTGGAAACGAGCCGAGCCGCTCGTGAAAAGCTCGAGATCGGATCGGTAAAAAGATCGAATGAGCCGAGCCTAAACGAGATCGAGCCCGAGCTCGAGCCTAAGTTTGAGCTCATTTAATAAACGAGCTCGAGCCCGAGCCTATACAAAAAGATCGAGTAGGCTCGTGAGCCTAAACGAGCCCTAGAAATATATGCGTATATATAAATTGTCTATACGTATAACCATATACGAGCTTAAACGAATTAAACGAGCTCGAGCCTTTTGTTGATGAGTCGAGCTTCATTTGAACTTTGTTTTCTTCAAAAGTTAGTCGAGCCCGAGCTAAGCTCGATCTTGTGAAAATTTTCACAAGCCGAGCTCGAGCTCAATACATATAAACGAGCCGAGCTCGAGATCTGGCAGGCTCGGGCTTGGCTCGACTCGTTTCCACCCCTAGTGAGTTCTAGCCCAAAAAGCTAGAGCCCATACATTCAGAGCAGGCCCAAGACAGGCCCATAACACGCTCTACCTGGGGAGCAAGTTCCCAGGCCTGACGCTAGTCGAACCAAGTCTGGATGATACCTCTAGGCAAAGGCTCGAATTTGATCTTATCCCAAAAGGCCGTTACCATAGACAACACGTGTCACTACCTCATTGTCTAAAGGTAGTGTTGCGAACACCTCGTTGATACGCGTATGGAACATTCCATACCCTGGGAGAGCCAAGAATATCACGTCACATGTCATTTTTGTCTCCTTCTTTGGATGTCCACCACGTGGACCGTCCTTAACCATTGGATTGCATCCATGGGTGATATAAAACCCTCGATGCATCTCTATAAATAAAGGTCCATTCCCACGGAATGGACTAACTCATTCATACCGTGAAGCTAATTCATCTTCACACATACTACACACACCTTGTAGTCGTTGTTACACCAACACTTGACTCTGGTCATAGCTTGCGGTCCTTACTGAATGTGAGAAACCAAACGTATAAATATGATCACCCAACCCTTAATACGTACACGTTTAATGAATATAAAAGCTCATAGCAACGCGTGGTAACCATTTACCTCGTAGTTAAAATTTATTATATACATGTTTTTTTTTAAATTTTGTTTTTCTCCATTTTGTTTAATATTTGATAATTTATTACTTAATTGATCTAAATTTATTTATATGTTTGTTTTTATTTTTGTCTTAATTTTTGTTACCTTTTATAAGACCAAATTTAAGCACTAATTTATATCAATGCTATATATAAAAAAAATGAAAAGTGAAAACTTAAAGTATTTTAAGAAGTTGTTACATTATTTTCGGAACACATATGCAAAGCTGAAAACTATTAACACACTATTAATACACATCGAAAATCGGGTTAACCCGAGCGCTTCAAGCCCGGCAGGTTGATCTGGTTTAAGTTGACCTGTTTTTCGATTAGAACGGTTTAAAAGATTGAAGCGGGTTTCAAAGCATTAAATTTAATCCTCAAATCCTTAATATTTTCTTATTTTTCATTTATAATCATAAATTTTTTTTATCACTAAAACTATTTACCGTTATAAAATCCTATTTTTATGCGCGAGTAATCGTTTAGTAAAAAAAAAGCAAATAATAAACACCCAATTGTATCCGAAAACAAACTTGGGAACAATATGTTCAACATATTGATTTTAAGCTTCTAGGCTTTAGTTAGATGATGACATGTTTGGATCAATGAGCTATTGACATGTGTCACTAATGACACCAACCCGAATAAACATAAACACAAATATATATTTTAACAAGAAAAACCCATTTGCACTGAATTTACATACGGAGTATTTTATACGTAAATCTCTAGAAATTGACTAGTTAAAGAGTCAAAAATTGGATCCTGAACCTAAACTTAACGTAACACACACACACACACACACACATTCTGAGGGTCTTTAAATCCGCATCACATTTCTTTCACCAACAAACTATCTGAAACGAAAAATGAGTCGATTTTGTTTATTTGTAGCTGTAGCTCTGATCTTGATCTCGTCGGCGGTTGCCGACGTGGTGGTATTGACAGAGGAGAATTTCGAGAAGGAAGTGGGTCAAGATCGTGGCGCTCTCGTTGAATTCTATGCCCCTTGGTATATATAACTCTTTACTTATTGTTAATCTGATTTTGTTTTTTACTTTATTTTATGCGATGGATCTAGATCTGAATCAGGTTGACTCATATTTGAGGTGTTGTTAGTGGATAAAGTGTTTGATTGTTTATAGTCAAATTTAGAATTATTATGTTTTCAGGAGGGTGTTTGGTTTGAGCTATGAACATGAGGGAATGACTTTAGTTGTTTGGTTACAAGGTGTAATTAAAAATAGGAATTAAACATATGTAGTGAAGCTTACTTGGTTACTTGTAGACAAGAGTTGTTTGCGAATGATTATGAATTTCATTTAATTGATATGTTGGCTAAGTGTATTATATAGCATTGGATTTTGACTTGTCTTGTGTGCCAGGTGTGGACACTGTAAAAAGCTCGCTCCCGAATATGAAAAACTTGGTGCAAGCTTCAAAAAGTCAAAATCCGTTTTGATCGGAAAGGTAAAACACCAAAACTTTGAGTTTCCATTCGCTTGATTTTGTTTTAACACAATTTTGATGTACAAAATCATAGGATCACACAACACCAAGATATATATGTTTTTGATTTTTTTTTCGAGATATATGGTAATCAATCTTGTATGTAGTTCAGAAAGTTGATAACAATACCAATTATAATCGGCTCTTTTTTATATGATTTTATGTCACTTTTATAACTTGTTATAAATGATTTTGAATCTCAACTATTATGACATCCCTTTGAAATGTGAAAGATACCATAGTTAGTTAATATTTAGAACATAATGGCAACTTGGCAAGGGATTATTGTTAATCAGTTCTCTTTACTAACCCCTTATGCGTCTATTCCTTGTCTGTGTTGCCAGGTTGACTGCGATGAGCATAAAGCCGTTTGTACCAAATTTGGAGTTTCTGGTTACCCCACCATCCAGTGGTTTCCTAAGGGATCTTTGGAACCCAAAAAGTAAGTGTCGTTTTTGTTCTATTATTTTCTCTATGGATCTCAGCACGTCCTGTCCTTCAAAAATATCTCACGTTCTATTGTTTATTTATGCATTGGTTTTCATTCCTGCTCTCTTTGCGTCTCTACTTGATTTTAGTATCCTTTTTTTCTGAACAAGTATGCCTTTGATTCCACTAGGTATGAAGGCGCCCGAACTGCTGAAGCACTTGTTGAGTTTGTTAACCTTGAAGGAGGTATTTGGTTTCGATGATTTTACTTTCTTTTCGTCTTATTCCTTGTTTAGAGTGTTCAATTTTAGTATTCGTTTTCATGCTGTTACATATTTGTAATAGAAGAAAAACATTATGTATATAACGTATATTAGATACTTGAAATGTACAAGCGCACAATTATGTGCATCTATACCTTACACTTATCGTTATTGGTTTCTTTCACATATCTTCAAGCTATCATGCACCATAAGATATTTAAGAAAAACCTTTTTAAAAAAAATAAACATGCTTAAGTTACTGGTGACAGAATTACAGTAAATTTTGTTTTTAACATATTCTGTATTGTTTAATTTTCAGGGACCAATGCAAAGATCGCTTCAGTTCCCTCAAGTGTGGTTATACTAAATTCTGATAACTTTGACAAAATTGTATTGAATGGCAACAAAGATGTGTTGGTCGAGTTCTATGCACCCTGGTCAGTCATGTTTGATATATACAGTATTCATGTTTCTCATGGTTTTTGCTTGGATTAATTACCTATTCTATTTCTTTATATGATAACTGAGATAGATGCTGATTATTAATATTTTTGCAACTTACAATCTTGTCTCCTGTTGCAGGTGTGGGCATTGCAAGAGTCTTGCTCCTGTAAGTATTTGAGCTCTTAATCTCTATTTGCTAACTGGACCCTGATAGCCAACATACAGTATACTGATTGTCTTTTTTTCTTCAGACTTACGAAACTCTTGCAGCTGCATTCAAAAATGAAGAAGACGTGGTTATTGCCAATCTTGATGCTGACAATCATAAGGATCTTGCCGAAAAGTAAGTACATAGATGTTTATGGCTCTTTCTAGAAATAAATATTATGGTTCATGGAGGTTTGGGCATCTTTTTGATAGGTTTTTGTCACTTATCCTGTAATTTTGGCTTATGTAGGTATGGTGTGAGTGGTTATCCAACAATCAAGTTCTTCCCAAAGACTAACAAAGATGGTGAAGACTATGAAGGCGGGCGTGATATAGACAGTTTTGTGACCTTCATCAACGAGAAGTGTGGTACCAGTCGTGATGCGAAGGGCCAACTCACCTCCACTGTTAGTATTTAACTTACAAATTGAGTCTTAACAACAAATTTTGTTATAAATCTAATGTTTCTTTTTTTATCTTCCATGTAGGCTGGTATAATTGCTGAATTGGATAGCTTGGTCAAGGAGTTTGTAAGTGCTGGTAGCGAAGAAAAGAAAGCAGTATATGCCAAGATTGAGGAGGAAGTTGGAAAGCTCACGGGTTCTTCTGCAGGGTAATCTTTTTATTCAGCTTCCTGTATGCATTCTTCTGTTTATTTCCATAATTTTTATTGGTTGTGTCATTTTTTATAAGAGATGGCTTATAAGAGATGGCAAACAGAGTGGTGGACGAGTTGGAAACGGATCGAAACAATCAACACTTTAGGACAAGTGAAATTGGTTGGCTGGATTATCAAAACCCTTTTATATTATATTTCTCTAATTTTATAAATATTTACTTTTTCAAATATGATTAAAGCTATGTTGTAACATTGATAATCTCATAATCCAGCGTTTCGAAACAAAAAGGCTTACTTACGATGTTTTATGCATGTGACTTCACTTTGGGTGACTTACGACTAGGGGTGAAAACGAGCCGAGCCGAGCCCGAGCCTGCCAGAGCTCGAGCTCGGCTCGTTTATATATAAAAAGCTCGAGCTCGAGCTCGTTTCGAGCCTCACTTTTTGAGCTCGAGCTCGGCTCGTGAAATTTTTCACAAGCTCGAGCTCGGCTCGTTAACACAAGGCTCGGCTCGTTAACACAAGGCTCGAGCTCGTTAACACGTTTATACGTATAGAAAATGCATATACGTATACTAGAAGGGTACCCGCGCAATGCGGCGGCGGGTACCCGCTGACTATAACATGATTGGAATAAATGAAATAAAAGTTAAAGTTGTAAAAATTTTAATTAAAATAAAATAAACCCACAAAAAATAAAAACTAAAAACTCATAAAAATATATTAAAATGGATGTTGAATTAAAGAGCATAAAATTTTAGAAAATATGGTGAAATTAGATTATAAAAAAAATAAGTAGATAAAAGATATTTTAATTTGAAAATAAAGATGAATTTTTAGTTGAGAAGTGACACATGTCATTTTATAATTGGAGCTTCTTATCTTAATTTTTGGTGGTTAGGAGTTAGGCTTGGAGTTTGTTAGAAGTTAGGCTTGGAGTTTGTTAAGAAGTGACACATGTCATCTCATGATTGGAGCTCCTTATCTTAATTTAAAGCCTTCTAAAATTAAAAGACTTAATTTTTAAGCCTTCTAATTTTAGAAGGTAGTATAGATATTTCTAGGTCTCGTTTAGGCTCGCGAGCCTAAACGAGCTTTTTGTATAGAGCTCGGGCTCGAGCTCGATTATTAAATGAGCCCAAACTTAGGCTCGAGCTCGGGCTCGAGCTCGTTCTAGCTTTTTACCGATTCGATCTCGAGCTTTTCACGAGCGGCTCGGCTTGTTTCCACCCCCACTTACGACCTGTTCCATCTGTTCTCGTTTCAGCAAATTTTTAAGAAACGCCCGTGGCCCTGCAGAGGCAAAATGTAACCCAGTTTGACCTGTTAGTCATAAACCAATCTAATTTGCCACCTCTATTGGTTTATCACCAGGGTTTTGGAACATGGTTGTGGAATGTAATTCATCTCTTTTGTTAGTATGTCATCACAATTTTCACACTTATGTTTCCATGTGAACTTCAGATACGGCAAGATTTACTTGAAAGCAGCCAAGAGTAGTCTGAGCAAAGGTGGTGATTATGCTAAAAATGAGATCCAACGTCTTGAACGTATCCTTTCTAAGGTAAAAGTCATTCATCTTTCCACTCAATTATTCACCTTGTTATTTATGCTTCTTAAGCTTAAAATTTTTGGTAAATACCTTGCTTATTACTGGAAGTACAAATGTAGCTGTCATTACTAAAAATTAAAGAAGTATAAGAAATTAAAATAACAAGGTGAATAACATCCCTGAAAAAAAGTGGGGTCGAGCGGGGTTGGGTAACAGTGAAAAAAGGTAGTAGCTTTTTATATGGCACTAAATTCTTGGGTCCGTTTGACCTAAATTTCTCTTCTGAATTTTCTTTTTAGTTTTTATATAACTAGTGGTGCTAAATATAATCACTGAAACATATCACGATATTGATTTTAGTATTTTATTAAGAGCTTTAGTTAAGTGGTTCTATATTTGTATGCAATAAACATGAACCCTGGCGTTTTGGCTCAGTTATCCCTTCTATCCATTTGACCCTTTGAAAATAAATCATAATTTAAATCAACCCATTCATAAATGGTCGAAATTGCCACCTTTATTGACCAGTATTGCATATTCTTGATTTTCGTACCTGCAAACCCTATAGGAAATGAATATGATTTGCTTCGTCAAGGATTTCAACACCAATTAATTAGAAGCATCTGATTGTGATTTTTGTCTATCTTTGCAGTCGATTAGCCCTGTAAAGGCCGACGAGTTCACCCTCAAGAAGAACATCTTATCCGCTTTTGCGTGATAACTGACAGGAATCAGCGGTTACTACGAGTCACAGAGATGTTTGATATCCTCTCCTCTCGAGGTAGTCCAGCTTGGGTGACGTACTATCTTTACATCCCGAGTTTAATTTCCTTTTTGCTAACCGTAGGGGAGAGAATAGCCATTCTGTAGACGGTAGTACCGCCAGTGACGGTAGAATCTTAAACTTGTCAGAACTACCATAGTTGTGTTCTGTTTTCTAGTTTTTGGAACTTACGGCATACATTTGGTGCTATTTGAGGGGTGTTTATTGTACTGTGAATTCATATTATATACTGTTTCAGTGGTTACCGTACACATAAAATAGTAAAAATGGTTTATTACCAATGCACTAACATCTGTATATATGATCATATCTTGGCATGTATGCAACATTATCGTCTCATTTTTGGTTGGATATGATTGCTTAGTACATACTGCACCCAAGCCTTTAGCCTACCACTGTAAATGAGCTGTTTTGGGTAATGATATCACCAGTTGATCAAATAGGCGAACTTACATTCGTTAATGCCAATGAATAAAAAAGACATGAATAACTTGTTACAGGTTTGCAGTTCCTTAGGGGACTTAGTCATGACAGGTATCGTATGCTCATTTGGTGGCAATGCATATGCAACACGTTGTTTAAGTACTAGCTGTTAAACTTAACTATTCCATGGATTAATGGCGGAGCAATTGAACATCTACAACTCGTGTTGATCACAACTGGTTTTCCCAAAATTGTAGTAGTTATTGGTATGCAATAAATAGAATGAGATCATTAGCTGATTAGTAAACACGTTGAATCAACAAAAAGATGTTTTGAGTTTTAGCAAAGCCACTGTGTAACATACCAACAGAACATGTCTCAAAGTGCTATTGTCTAGCTATGCATTTGAATCATTTCAAGCTTTGCTTTACAGAAGGATTATACTTCTAAATGCTTGAGATACCAAATCATTCGTGTATCATCTGAACAACAAACACCCATTACATTTGTTTCTATTGACACGAACTCATAAGTTACAACTCATTAATTGTGATCTAATCATCTAGCTTGAAACCGTTAGGCGTTTTGGTCCAGACCATTTTCACACGCCTACCAGTTAAGTGTTACTGTTGACCGACTAATTTTTTTTGGAAGGCAACAATTAACCATCCAACTGTAAGATCATGCTAGTTTTTCAAAGTATGAATACACAAAACCTTAATTGGACCAACGATCTTTTGGTTTTCTCTCGAGCATTTATCTGCTGCCCCAGCACCTCTCTTTGTGCGGGCAAGTTTAGCTTTTTTCTCAGTTCTGTGTGTTAAATATTCGTTCGCCCTTAGACCAAATTTCTCATTTGTCTATATTGTTTCATGTCTTTTTTCAAATATGTTTTGCGTTTTAAAAAAAGCGTATCGAACCTATTCGTATAGTTTCTTGATTCGCATTCTTGTGGAAGCACAAAAACTTATTGTGTATGTGAATAGAAATCTAAAGAGGATAGTTGAATAGTGATTTACAATACATTAAGTGACAAAAAGGAATTACACTAAAATTTAATTGACTCGAAACTCGTGGGCCTTGTGAGACACGCTTGATCAATCCGTACTCCACTCATCTACATGTTCTAGACAAGGCATAAAGACATAATAAGATCTAAACATCTATTTCCACATAAGTTCAAAAAAAAAAAAAAAACATCTATTTCCACAAAAAAGTGTAGATTGGCGGGTATTTTAACACTCGGGGTCTTTTTGACCGCATGTTGTATTCACCCTACAGGAATAGCCCCAAAGAATTCTCACGGCCTAGTGGGGCACCACTAACCTGGAGTGGCCTTGGCCAAGACTCAGACTCGAGCTCTTATTCCACAAAGTCTCCAGGTGTGCCTATAGGCCATGGAGGTGGGTACTATATGAAGCAAATACCAAAAATGAGACTTGAACTTAGGGTCTATGACTGGCCTTGAAAGAAACGCTTCAACCATTGAATTGGGTATAACGCCCATTGGTACTAGTAACATCTATTTGACATTGCATGACAATATTAAAATAAGTGCACGAACCAAAACTTACAACTTCAAGTTTCAATAAAAAGGAAATGCGAGTGTTTATAGTTAAAAGTAAATATGGTTCATTGGTTCCGTCGTGTAAGTACTCAAACAGCTTTATATCAAGGTCGGTTTTTGTTACTTTTTTTATTATCGATTTTTTCAAAGTCTTGTTTAATATCATACGGAGTAATAATATGTTAGTATGAATCTTTAGAGATGGCTAATGATTTGTACACTCTAATTTTTTATTTTCAGACATTTAAATCTGTGCATTAAGCAATTGTACATTTATCATATAGAGCTTTATCGATTTGTACATTTAAATGTACGAATAACAAATAAGATTGTACCAATCAATACCTTTTAGAGATACATAATTAAAAAGTGAACAAGACAAAAATGAGGAAACGTGGGAGTGTCAGGGATTCTTTCACATGGATCACACCACCTTAAAAAAACCAATAATTCCCACTTTTATGAAAGCTGTGCATCTCTGAATTTCCCATGTGACACTGTTTTTCTACACATTTTATTTCATAAAAATATCATTTTGGAATAGGAGATGATTTATACACTTCACAAAATAATTGATAAATTTATTATGTTTGGACATTTATACTATCACAGGGTGAAAATGTAAGGGTATTCGTGAGGGTATAAATGTCAAAACACAATAAATTTAAATGTACCAATTATTTTATAAAGTGTACAAATCACCTTCTTTTGGAATAGTTCTTGTATTTGTTTTTGCTAATTTTCCCTTTTGACTTTTATCAAAACTACTGTTGCAGCTGCGATTATCTGTGTAACTAAATTGTTTTCCCTCTTAATAGTACATTTTTAGCGACCAATGTTATCGGTTTTACATTATACTTGACGATAAATAGAAAAGATTTTCGGTTAAAATAACTTAGGGTGGTGGCAACCCACGTTCGGCATGCATTGGCATGCATGATGCCGATCGGTGTGGGTATTGCCTCCAATTCGACATTAAACGGCATGGTCCTTCGGTTTGTAGAATCGGTATGTTATACCGAATTGGTATGAAACGAAATGTGAACGTTGGGGTTTAAATTCTAGCCGTTGGACATTAAATGGGGTAGCCGTTGCATGGTTTAAAAAAAAAAAAAATTACTCTCCCTCTATAAATTAACAAACTCAATTCTATTTTTTAACACAAATTAAATCACATCTCTTTACACTTTTTAAAAACATTCTCATGGATCCAAGAAAATCAAAAGGTGGTTCGTCATCCAAAAGCCGTGGACGAGGTTCTCGCTCCATTCGGCCCACAAATTCAATCACAACCCGCTCCATACATTCCTCAAATGAGTCCTCCTCAATATTATCCTCAAATGACTTCTCCATCTTACTTTCAACCCCAATATTTTCACCAACCACCACCATTGACTCCAACTCAATACACGATGTCCCCTACAAGTGACTTTGACCCGTTCGAGTACCGTGACGGTGCATAGTGTAGCTGCGAGCTTCGACACATACACAACAAATAAGACACAACTATTGCAGACGGCAGTGGCGGCAAAAGTTGCAAAGAATTAAATGGCCGAAAAGTTCTTGGCGACAAAAATCGCTTTAATGGAAGAAAAGCATATGTTTAGGGCGCTGAAATTCTATAAGGAACCGCACGATAACATAACCGACCCAAATATACTAGCGTTCACTCTTGGCAAAAAACGTGAGCTCGCGGCGAAATATGGATGGACTTGCGATTTTTAGATATATGTTTTAGTTCGTTGTTTTTATTAATGCGATTTAGTTTATGTAATTTTCTTTTAAGTATTAATAAAATATTATGTTTTTATTAAATTGTTTAATATAATTATAAAAAAAAAAATAGTTGAGGTATGTGTTAGACATGGTTGCCACTAAAAATCAATTGTTAGGTATGAGATTGGTATGAGATGAGATGGAAGGATATTATTGGTGGGTGATTAGGCATGAAAAAAGGCTTAGGCATGGTTGCCACCACCCTTAGAGATGAGATTCTGAAAAATGACAAAAACATTAATAAATTACTTACTAAAATTTATTATTAGCATTACTAAAATATATGAAAGTGATGGCTATTCTACATATACGACCTTGTATATTGTGATAGACGTTGTAATTAGTTTATTGGTTCGGTTATCGGGTTATTCGGTTTATTCGGTTCGGTTAATTTTTTTTGGGTAAAACCGAAAATCAAACCGAACCGAATTCAAATTTGATTAAACCGAACCAAATAACTCGAAATACTTAATTTTATTTATTTATTGAGTTTTAATGGTCATTTTATGTATATAAATATATAAAAAATATATATGAATTCGGTTTTTGTTCGATTTTCGGTTTAGATTGTCAAAATCATATCCAAACCGAAAACCGAATATTTAATTCGGTTCGGTTCAGTTGCAAATTCGATTTAGTTCGGTTTCGGTTTTTGGTTCGTGTGGATATTACCCGAATTTTGAACACCCCTAGTTGTAATAGACATTTAGTCTTAGTATTGAGCTTATTAGATTGGGCTAAGCTAATAGGCACTAGTTTATGATAAGCTAAGTATTAACAATATACAAGCCCAAGCCCATGACAACAAACCAAGCCCATGAAAGCCTTGTACGAGGCCTCTAAGCATAAGGCACCTCAAGGGTTTAGTAATGATAACAATAATTCACTAAAAATGAGTGCATGTAAGGTAGGCTAAGGCGATTTGAGTGTAACATTTGGGGGTGGATTGTAAACAATGCTCTTCATTGATATTCCTGAAAACCGAAACTGTTAGGTCACTAGTTTTACAAACACAAGTTATATAGAAAGGAGATGAGGCGATTGAACAAGTTATCACACACACACACACACGTATAATAATGCGGTTAAGGCAAAGAGAGGCGTGAATGAAAAGAACTTGAACAACCAACCTTCAAATGAAGGTTATTACATGGTTTATATAGGCAAGGAGCTAGGGCAACACTCCCTCTCCTTCCCTATTCCTTATTGGGCTTGGGCCTAAGCTTATGGGCCTTCTACATAAGCTTGACCTTAAACAAACATAAAGGCCATAATAAAGCTACCTATTACATATGAAATATAAATACTTGAAATACTGTTTAGGAGTGATTCCAACAATCTCCCCTCAAGTATATATGAATGTAAACAGTGAAGGCGTTGATGTAATAGTAGCGAGTTGACGTCGACATTCTTCTTCTTGTGAGAAGAATTGTCTTGATTCAACAATCTCCCGGTGTGAGAGATAGTTATCTTTGAACAGTTATGCTTTGACGCCATCTTTAACTTTGTTCTTTGATCATTGTTCTTTGTGGTGAAAGTGATAGTATGTTGTTGTTCCGTCGATCATCCCAGTCGTTCACGCCACCATTTTGCCGGTGTCTCCACGCCATTCTTCAACATGCTCACACGCTCTTTGACGTTGGAATTCAGTACTGATGAAGTTCTTTAAGTCTTTAACTTTGTAGATTCTTTGGTTTGACGAAGAATCATTCTTACTGTTGTGTTGCATTGAGATAGAACTTCCATTAGTGATGATGTTGACGTGAGCATGAGAAGTATCAAAGACGATCATCCCGCCCAAAGCTTCCATAAGAAGAAAACATTTCAAACGGTTAGTAATAAGCGGTTCCGACTTACAAGTTTGAACTTCGAGAGTGTCAACAGCATAGTGTGAGGACACAACTCTAATTCTTACAAAGGCCGCTCCTGAACTGGAGTCCCACAAGTGAGATAACGCGATGTACCGGGTACATCTGAAGCTCGATGAGTCGGTATAACCAAGCATCACCTCACGACATGAGACCGCTTGAGACCACTAAGCGCAATCCACGGGGAGTTGCGAGCGTTTAACTGCTATCGTGGTCTGTTTGATGTTGACCACGGCAGGAGTTTCCATTCAATCACTGCGGATCACAAATGTGAACCTCTCATAAATGTTCTCGACAGATTGCTAAGATCTGTGAAGGACTCGATATGAACCATTGATGATCTTATTAGTTGATCATCAAGTGATTAAATGTCAAGTGTTTCTAAGAGATCTTTTGATGAATCTCGTGGCTCTAGACTCAATAGTGCGCTTTGGTTTTCCTGAGCGGAGACTAGGGAGAGGGTCTCCTTCTTCAATACCAGCCATCTCTAAGAGAAAGCCAATAGTTTACGTAGGGTTCCCTGTGAGAATGAAACAAGCTTCTGTTGAGAAAAACTTGAGTGGCTAAGAAGGTTTAGTGCATGCGTCACTGGGTCCATGACGACTTTTAATCTTCAATACCGGCGTCACTAAGTGACCATGGTGTCTGCCCTAAGTTGAATAATCTGGAGGGCTATTTCTTTTCACCCTTTTCTTTGCATTTCTTTTTAATTCTTCAACTCCTTCTTTCTCCGATTCTCATTTTCTCCTTTTTACAATCATACCTAAGGACTTCTAAATACTAACTATTTGTAGTGTCCTTGGGTAGATCCCTCCGGCTCTGGCGGATCATAGGACGGTTATTCCTAACCTTAGTCACCTTATAACTCCATGACTAACCTATATTTGCCATTAAAACCATCAGATGATAAAATATCTCAAAGGGTTTGTTAATGAAAAACATGTTTGAACCACTGTGAGAGATGAAGTTTTGCATAAATACTCCCTCCACATGTGCTCAATAGTTTTAACGGTTAAATGCACAGTGAGGAAAGAGCGCGCGCTTTTTGAATTGATCCATCAAGATAGACAATCCCCTCGAGACACGGTTACGTTGCATAGTTAAAGAGTTACATTGTCAGCTTTTAGGTGACAATTAGCTCTAATAACTACCTTGAAGGTGTAGACAAACTTTAGAAGGTTGTCAAACCCGTCAGAGTTCATGTCTATCAAAAGTTTCTCGAATGGTACATTCTACTCAGACAAGTCCTTTGCGAGACACGTTTACATCACTAGCGAACTAGCTTGAAATTATTACCCGTCCAAACACAAGTTATATAGAAACCTGTGTACATCACAAGGTATTTGAAACCTGTCTCTGATACCACTGTTAGGTCACTAGTTTTACAAACACAAGTTATATAGAAAGGAGATGAGGCGATTGAACAAGTTATCACACACACACACACGTATAATAATGCGGTTAAGGCAAAGAGAGGCGTTAATGAAAAGAACTTGAACAACCAACCTTCAAATGAAGGTTATTACATGGTTTATATAGGCAAGGAGCTAGGGCAACACTCCCTCTCCTTCCCTATTCCTTATTGGGCTTGGGCCTAAGCTTATGGGCCTTCTACATAAGCTTGACCTTAAACAAACATAAAGGCCATAATAAAGCTACCTATTACATATGAAATATAAATACTTGAAATACTGTTTAGGAGTGATTCCAACAGAAACGTCATGAGAACTGCGAAAAAGTTAGGCTCTGAGGGATTAACTAGGGGTATCGTGTACTAAAGATGAGTACATCGCAAGGGTGTGGGGAAAATTACTCAACCAATGTGGAAGAAGTAATTAAATTACAGGTTTCAAACAAGGGTTATCCTAATGCCTTTTATCATTTAGTTAATCTTAACTACACGAATGTAGTCTCATTAGCGATCTCGAAATGCATTACAAAACAAGTTCTAGAATGTATTATACTACCGGTACACTCACTAAGCATTAAAGATGAATGCTTTTATTCCTAAAGATCTAAGGGCGAACCTCTGTTAGGATTTAGAAAATCCAGTCATTAAAGTGTCGGTCACCTCAAATATATGTAATCGTTAGAAAGCTCGTAGTCGTAGTCATTTAATATTAGTTAGTATTTAGTTAAGTAACACCGTGGAGGACGAACGGGTCTTTACCCACCAGATGCCCGATCCACACCGTGGGGCGTGTCTTGTAAGAAAACTACAAATACCCTCTACCTCCCAAGGTAGAGGGTTGGAGCTTCAATACCATTTTTCTTTGTTTCACATAGTTCTCAACTCTCTTCCCTTTCTCTCTCTAGAACTTTCTCTCTCTAAACCTTGTATACGCCCCAAATGGTTATGGTTTGATGTATTTGTGAAATCCAATATATTACAATTGGTATCAAGAGCCATGGTTTGATCACTCATCTTTCATGCTCTTTGTTTTGGTGGATTTCATAAGGTTTTTGGGGTTATAAGTGTTTAGAAGAGTTTGAATCATTTGGTCAATTTCTAGTGTTAAAGTTTGAATTTTGATTGTACTTTTGTGTTTAGGATCATCATATGTGTTTAGGTTTTGAATTGGAAGGCTTGAATCATCGTGGTTGGGTTGTTTTTGATTGATAAAGTGGTTGTTTTTTGAATATTGTACGGCGAGTTAGCCGAGCCACCGGTATGCGTTTCTAGGAAGCGATTTGCTTTGTTATTGGAAGCGAGTTGGTTTATGCGACTTGGCTATTAAGCTTTAGTTGTCCGTTTCTAGCGAGTTGATACTTAAGCGAGTTTTCTTGGAAGCGAGTTGGTTTATGCGACTGGCTATTGCGAGTTGATTCTTTAGCGACTTGGGTTTTAAGCGACTTGTCTATTAAGCGAGTTGTATCTTTATGCGACTTGGGTTTTAAGCGACTTGTCTATTAAGCGAGTTGGTTTATGCGACTTGGCTGTTAAGCGAGTTGTCCATTTATGCGACTTGTCCACTAAGCGAGTTGATCTTTAAGCGAGTTGATCTTTAAGCGAGTTGGTTAGGGTGCGACTTGTCAAGTTTACTACTTGTCTATTGAGACTTATCACTTCTTCGTGCTACTTTACGTTTACGGTTGTTCTTTTGATTTTGTAAAATCCCGTGAAAGAATCAATTTTCCGGTTTAATCAAAGAATAGTAAAATCCCGTAGAATCTGGAATCATGTCTAACAACGTACCTACTATCGCTTCTACTGTAGCCTGAGGACGAAGCATTTGGATCGGATACTCGTCCACCTATGCTTGACAAGAATCGACTATGACTCATGGGCTCAACGAATTAGGTTGTACCGTTTGGGAAAGGAAAATGGGGTTAACATTCTCAAATCAATTGATGAAGGACCTTATCAGATTGAGACTACAAGAGACACACTTGAAACTGCTGCGGATGGTACAGTGACCTTAGGATTGGATAGACCCAAGACGTATGATGAGCTCAGTGATAAGGAGAAAAAGAGATATGATGCGAGATATCGTGGCTTCAAACATTGTACTTCGTGGTCTTCCAAAGGACATCTACAAACTAATCAATCACAACACCGAAGCCAAAGCAGCTTTGGGATAATGTCAAGATGCTTCTCTGGTCTCGAATTAACCAAAGAAGACAGAGAATCTCAACTGTATGATGACTTTGAGCACTTTAAGATGAAACAAGGAGAAAGTGTCACTGAATATTACGTGAGGTTCCACAAGCTTGTGAATGACATGAGGAATATCAAAATGACTATGCCAAATATTCAGCTAAATTCAAAGTTTGTGAACAACATGAATCCCGAATGGCACGAATTTGTCACTTCAGTCAAGTTAACAAAAGGTTTGAGGAACACCAACTATGAGAAATTGTATGCGTACTTGCTTCAGAATGAGAGACATGCTATGTTTGAACGAATGATCTTGGAAAAATTAAATTCAAATTCTGGTAATGCAAGTTCGTCAAATGATTCAAAAACCTTTTACACCAATGTAGGAATAACCACAAAAGCTTCTCAAGTCATACCAACGGGTAATGGTAACTACAAGCTCATTCCAGATCCATCATATAAGCCTCCAGATCCAAACACACTCATGGAAAACTTCATCAATCAATTGTCTCTCATGGTTAGTCAAAATCTGAATTCCACTCCACACACCAACAATAACCTCAGAACAACATCCAATCCACACAATCAAGCTACTATCAGAGATGGTAAGGTAGTGGTGCAGAATGTGCAAGGAAGACGGTATGAACAAGGAATGACTGAGCAGTTATGGTAATATGGAGCAGGTGGAGGATTTGTGACTAATCAGAATCGTGGAAGGAATGAAAATCAAGTACAAGGAAAGCCAATCAAATGCTACAACTGTGGTGGTGATGGACATATTGCAAGGAACTGCACATCTCCAAAACGCCTCAAAATGCAGAGTATTTCAGGGACAAGATGTCTGGTGCAAGCTCGGGACAGATGGAGTAGTTTTGATGAAGTAGAGTTCTGCTTTTGCGAAGGAAATGCCAAAACCTATGATGCCGATGTGGATGAGCGACCAATTTAGGAAATAGGTCACAATCATCAAAATGCCTTTCAAGTTACTGACTGTGATGCATTTGACTCTGATGTCGATGATGAACCTATTGCCCGACAATCTTCATGGCTAGCATTTCACCAATGGTCTCTCCAAAGGTTTCATCACCACACAGCTGGTCCATCCATAGATTCAATCATCTCAGAGGTATTAAAACTATACGATGAAGTTGATGAGCAAGAGATGCATAACAAAGTACAATCACATGAAACTAATGAATCAGATATTGATTATGTGGGTAATAGTAATGTTGTTTCATATGATCAATATGTGATTCAAAGTGAAAGTGAGATTGTACCAAGTGAGGCATCTTCTGCAGTCAATGATGACTATGTTTTTGATGAATACACTCCATGTGCCCCTGATGACTCTGTTATCTTTGAACTGAATGCCTATAAGGAACAAGTTGCTATTTATGAACAACGTGCTAAGTTTGAGTTAACTACCCGTGAGCAGGAAATGGATGACCAAATGCGTACAATTATTAGAAAAAGTAATTTTAGAGAAGTGTTAAAACAAAAGTTAAACTCCTTACAAGAAAAGCTTTCTAAAACTGTTAAGCAAAAGCAAGAACTCCAAGATAATGTTAAAGTGCTTAAACAAGAATTTAATGCTAAGGAATCAAAACTTTTGAATGACTTTTCCAATCTAAAAACTTTGAAAAACAAGCTTGAAAATAAGTTGTATGTACAAGGGAATACCATTCAGACTGGTCACATGATCACTAAGCATAGAGTCTTCAGCAATAAGCATAGCATTCCCCTCGTAAAGGAACCGAATCCTGAATATGGTAAAGTGGCTAGAGAAGCTCAGAAGGTAATATATGATGGTAATGAAATCCTTAAGCCTAGGCAGAAACCTAGTTGCGCTGAGTGCACTGAGGAAGATATGCAATTAGATGAAGTCACTAGGGAGAAAATGGATAAAAAGCTAAAAGATCCCGAGTGTAAAAGCAAAACATAACGTTCAAACCCCATGATTACACTAAAGAAAATTGGATTTCCATGAACATGTTTAAGCCTCAAACTCTATTAACCCCAGAACAAGTTTTTTGGAAAAAGGACATAGATATGCAAAAATCTAATGCACTTGTTAAAGTAAACACTCCCCTTAGGAAAATGCCTCCAGCGACTGTGTATCCTCCGAATACACCAATGCATTTAGTTCCTAGATCTATTCCCACTAAGAGCAAGACCTTAATCAGCCTATATGTTGTTTATCAACTATTCTTTGATTTTGAAAAGACACATAAGAAAAGAATCACACCTAGAGGGATAACTGAAGGGGAGAGGGGTTTTGAGCAAACTAAAGAATGCTATTTAACTGAGGTCATACTTTTCTTTAAACAATTAAAAGGTCAATTTGAGAGTCTTCAAAAAGGGATAGACTCAGATATTAAAGAAATGGAAAAGGAATTTGATGCAATGATAGTTGAGGTCAATAATTATGAACGGGAACTCAAATATAATGAAATTGAAAGGAAGAATCTGCATATCTTAAGTGAGAACTTAGTATTGAGTTGTGTGGCTCAAGATGTGTTTTATACTGTTACTAAGCATTCTATTACTGCTTCTCAATTTCATGAATTATCTGTTGCTTTGAAAGTTTCCTATGATCGTGTCATTGAGCTTGAAAACAAAAACTCAAAACTAAATGAGAAAATTGACCAGGATGATCACGATAATTTGGTAAAACATTTTTCTAAGCTAGAAGTTGAACATTTTGATTTGCAACTAAAATATCAACATCTCAAAGAAAATGTCAAAACCTCAAACATCATGACATCTTCAAATGGTCCAGAGTTTGATGCAGTTTTTGAAATAGACAAACGTGACGAACAGATTCAAGCTCACCGTAACACGATCAGAAAGTTGAAAGCCCAAATTTCACAATTAAAGGGCGAAAAGAACAATGTGACTGGCTCTCAAGTGCCTCCTCCTTTAGATTCTCAATTTTCTCAAAACTTTCATCTTCAAAACATCATTAACGTGTTACAACAAGAAAATGAGAGTTTTCTAGAAGAAAATGAAAAGGTCAAACGACACTTCAAAGAGTTATACGATTCAATGAAAGTCACTCGTGACAAAAATAATGAAACAATAACTTCGTTACAAAAGGAAATTGAGAATCAAGAGTCGTAAAAGGAAAATGCCACTTGTCTTTAATGAGAATGTTGCATCAAAGTCATCTGCGATTGTAAATATATCGTATTTAAATACATTCCTCCTCATCTTAGAAATAACGAATTTGGGTTTCATTAATATTTTTAATACCTTAAGGATAGTCTAGAGTGTCTCCGTGAGATTGTCGAAGAGGATTGCATAAACAAACCACTTGATAGTGAAGTTAAGTATGCATGCTTATATGCCAAACGATCTCAGGAACTTTTAGAATGCTTAAGAGCAACATGCCCTAAATCCTTGTGTAAGAAAGATAAAGTTGTGATACCTTGTTCTATGCCTAATTCTAAGTATGTAACACATTCTATGCCCAGTATCAAGAAAGTGAGTTTCAATGTGCCTTCAAGTAGCTCAGATCCCAGCACTTCCATGCCCAGTATTAAGAAAGTGAATTTTAATGTGCCTTCAAGTAGCTCGAGATCCCAAGACTTCTAAACCCGAATTGCAAAAAGTAGCAAAACCAACTAATGTTCCCATTCCTCTACAGAGTAGAAAGTGACACTAAAGCTAGCAGGTCAAAGCCTCAAGGCAACACAAAGAATGATAGGACCTCGCAAGCTAGGAATGTTTTGTGGAAGAGAGTAGAAGATCACCTTAGGAAGAATTTGAATAAAATGAATCGTGTTGATTCTAGTGATAGCTCTAAGCGCGTTGTAATTAATGCTAATCGCTACTTTTGGCAAAACATGTAATGATGATTGCTTGGTTTCATGTACTAATCATGTATGTGGTGTGAATGATTTGATTAATGCTGTTAAATACCCAGTTAAAATTGTTAATGCCAAAAATCAAGCTAAGAAGGCTAGAAAGCAAAGGCGGAAGAAGGTTAGAAAACATTGGAAACCCACAGGAAGAAAATTTAGTAATATAGGTTATCAATGGATACCTACTAGCCGTAAATTTAATCTTAATGAGTTGTGCCATAAATTTTCTAAGTCAATGCCCATTAGGAAATGGATGCCCACTGGTAGAACTATACCTTTAAGAAGTGAACATGCTTTAAATAGATCTACTGTTTCTACTAGCCCGACATCTACCACTAATGACTTTATTGACTCTGTTTCTGATGTGGTTGTTCCAATCTCTTTGTCTAACCAAGTGGAACCCATTATTGCATGGGGTTCCCATTTATCCAGTTATCCATTCTTGTCTGTGTTCCACTGCAGATCGTTCAAATCATTCTGTGGTACTGGACTCAGTCCGCTCCAAGCATATGACTGGAGACCGGTCGCGCTCATGAACTTCGTGAGTAAATTCATCGGGACTGTTAGATTCGGGAATGATCATTTCGGTGCGATTATGGGTTATGGAGATTATGTTGTTGGTGATAGTGTAATCTCCAGGGTATATTATGTTGAAGGTCTTGGTCATAACTTATTTTCTGTCAGTCAATTCCGTGATTCTGATCTAGAAGTGGCCTTCCGAAAACATACGTGTTTCGTTAGAGAACTTGATGGTGTGGAACTTTTAAGAGGAATACGTGGTTCAAACCTATACACCATCTCTATCGAAGATATGATGAAGTCTTCTCCAATTTGCTTGTTGGCAAAGGCTTTGAAGACAAAGTCATGGTTATGGCATCGTCGTCTCAATCACTTGAACTTCGGCACCATAAATGATCTTTCTAGAAAGGACTTAGTAAGAGGCTTACCTAGACTAAAGTATGAAAAGGATCATTGATTGGTCCTAAACTAGTCATATTTATATTAGTCAACCACTTGTGAATGGTCAACCATAAAAGTCAAACTAATCTAGGACCAAAGGCAATTAAAATCTATGGGAGTATAGAATTATATCCCCAGGTCGTTAAGTCCAAACGAGGTGTGTAAACTGTAATACAACGAATCTGTGTGTCTTTGAAATGATATTGAATATATAAAAACAGAATCATTGACTAACACTAGGAATGTGAATAGTGATAGCTCTGTCACAGCTATGTTGTTAAAAACGTGCAATCAGAAACCTAAAAAAAAACGTAAAAGATATACAAACGTACGTTTAAATTAAACGTAAACGTATAAAAATAAAACGATTATAACTATAGTAGGGATTTGCATATCTTAGCGACTTAAATGCAAATTAAATATAATTAAAATTTTTAGCTATAATTTACAAATTTATATAAAAGTTAAGAAAATCTAAAAAAACTAAAATGCGTACGTGTATGTAGTAATTACATAAACGTAACAAAAATAAAAGTTAATTTGGTCCAATACAACTCCCACAAATGTGAAAATCATATTTTTGGAATCCTAAAAAGATAAGAAAATTATTAGAAAATTAAAATAAATTTTTACACTATTAAATTAATTAATATAAATTAAAAATGAATTAAATGTATTTAATAATTAATTAAATAATAAGAAAATCTAAAATTAACTTAAATAAATGAAATAAAGAATCTGAAAAATCTAAAATATTATAAAATGAGTTTTAAAACTGAAAATGTATATTTTTACACAATTATTCTATTTATTATTAATTATTTACTATTATTAATTACTAAAAACTATTATTGATTTATTAAAAGTATTAAATGAATAAAGAAAATTCTGAAACTTTATACAAAATTCTAAAATAAATATAAGAAGCTGAGAAAAATCTAAAAACTATATGTCCTTAACAAAAATAAGCTAATAAGAAATTAAGCTTCTAAATAGAAGCTATCACTTAGCTTTAAAGTGGAGCTTTTTGGTTTTTCTTTTTCTCGACTAACTAATATCGATATTATACATGTTTAATGAAAACAAAACTTTACAAACTAAGAAATAAGCAATTCATGGGCTTATGACTCCCCAGCTAAGCTTTTGGCTTAACAGTTGAACTAAAGCTCAGAATAAGCTTGGAAAATGCTTTACAAAGGAAACAAAAGAAAAAAGTAAGATGTACACAAATCCAATGGACAAGTATGAACAAGATTTATGCATTGGAATGGTGCACCAGTGTGAGCTTATGGTTTAGACAGTTAAGCTTTTTGGGCTTAACTTGGATGGAGTGAGGGCTTGAATAAGCCTGGTATAAGCTCCACACAGGAAAGTAAAGGAGAAATAATATATGTACAAGTGATATGAACAAGTATAAACAAGCATGTGTACTGGATTTCATCAAATAAGCTCACATAAGCTAATAAGCAATTCCAAATCCAAAGTACTGCTGAACCATTACAAGGTACTGCTGAACCATTGCAAGGTATCACGACTTGATTGGCAAATTAAGCTAAAAGAATAAGCTCACAAGTACCAACTAAGTATGGAAGTAGCAAGCTGGGTTGGTTGGCTTTCCAAAAAGCCCAAGCTCAACCTATGGGGTCCACAGATTAGCTTTTGAGGAGCTTATGAAGAAGCTATGGTTTCTCGAGTTCTTAGCATACTCAAGAAAGTGATGATAAGTATAAGCTACTTGCAGCCCTAGTAAATAGGATACAATGGGAAAATTAAGTGCTGGATCAAGGAGTTGGGTGGATGAGCTTCACATAAAGCTAAAATACTTAAGCTTATGATCACTAAGGAGCTTTTAGAAGTCAGTTGAAATGGTGTAAGTTCATGAATTACTCAGTGAACTGTTATGAGTGGGCAAACAACAAGCTCCTATAGGACTTATCAAATAAGCTCATGAGAGCTCAACAAACACTAAACTAGAGATTATGGTTGCTTGGCTTTCTGAAAAGCCAAAGCTCACAACATCAAGCTCAGTAAGGAGCTTTTTATAAGCTTGGGAAAAACAACTCAACTTCACTTTGCTTGCTTCAAGAAAGTGAGTTTGGTGGGACAAAAAGGTGAAAGTGATTAAGCTATCTAGATAAGCTACAAATGTAAAAGCAAGCATAAACATAACAAATAAGCCATACAGGCAACACAAAGAAGCCAAATACTAGGGCTAAGATCAATTCCATAAGGCTTATGCAATTGATCGCCTAGACATTCTACGGTGGCAAAAACAAACTAAGAATAAGCACATAAATAAGCTATTAAACATGACATATAAAAATTAACAAAAATAGAATAAGCAAGATTAGCAACAAAACTAAAACATCCTAAAAGCACAGATTATGAATTTTAATATTAAAGCCTAGAGAAAATTATCTAGTTTATTCAAAAATGACAAAAAGGAAAATTTGACTTTTAACTAAAAACTAAAAAGTTGACTAAACTGAATTTAAAACTTAAACTACTGATTTAATATGTTATATTAAGCTATAAGAACATGAAATAAACAAAGATAAACAAGATTTAAACAAGTATGCAAGATTATGAGTTCTAACAATCTCACAAAGGCTCATAATGAGATTGTCAAGTGTCAAATTGACTTTCTACCATGCTACACCACTTGATTAAGGTTTCACTGAGGTAAATAGGCCATATGAGGAGTTCATCAAACAAGAACAACCACAAACACAACCTTAAACACAGATTCACTATTAGATCCAAACAACCCTTTAATGGATCATATGCGCTTTTCAAAGCAAAAGATAGTGTAAACCAATTCCATCAAATCCAGAGGAACCAAAGTGTCAAAATGGACCTTTTAAGCCTAAACAAGTAGTCACACATGTCTAGGTCTAGGATTGTCAAAAACTAGCATATTGACAGTCAAGTGCAATATCAGGCACCACAATCAAATCAAAACATAACAACCTAATATAAAACTTTAATATCATTAACAAACAACAAAGAAACACAGAAACATGAAAATTATAGAATCTAAAACACTGAAACAAGAAAATGCAAAATGGTAAAATGAGCTTACAAGTGAATCCAAGCTGAAAATGAGAACCATGGCCACAGAACACATCCTAAGGCTTTCCACAAAGCTTCTAAACCAAAGGCAATCCACAATTAACCTTGCTCCATGCAGTTTCACCAAGATCACTTTATTATTTTTGGATTTTCATTGTTTTTCTTGATTTTTTAGTGTTTTCTGAATTTTAAATACTAAACTTGTTTTAAGGTTTCTAAAAGCTTTAAAGCTTTGTGATGAGTGTCTAAATACTCATCATTTTTGTACTGTTTAGAATGCCAAAACATCTGAAAACACTCAGAAATGCATCAAAATGATGAAAATATCACAAACAAGTGTTTTATGTGTTTTAAATGAAAAAATATCAAAATCAGATGAAAAACGTATCAAGTTTGCATAATTGGCAGTTTTTGTCCCCCAAGTTTCAAAAGTTGTCAAATTTAGTCCCTGGTAAATCAAAATAAAGAAAAATATCATTTAAGGTCCTTGGGATTCAAAAGTTGTCAAAACAAACCCCTCAAAGTTTAAAAATCATAAAATGACAACTTTAGTCCCTAAAGTTTGAAAATTGTCATAAATAGTCCTTGGTGAATTTAAAAAGTGAAAAATTATCAAATATTAACCTTGTACTATTCATAAATGACAAAATTTGTTCTTATGGTGAACTTTGGAGAAATTACCTGTTTGGTCCCTCAAGTTTCAAAAATGGCAAAAAGTACCCTTGGACATATTAAAATTAACATTATTGGTCCTTTGGTAAATGAAACTTGGCAAATTTAACCCTTGTGATAACTTTGGAAATGTTACAATTTCAGTCCCTTAGTTTTCAGAAGTTACATGAATGGTCCTTGTGTTTACTAACTACAATAACCAAATGGACCCTTATTATTATCTAAACCCAA
This sequence comes from Chrysanthemum makinoi, assembly GCA_910596185.1. NCBI lineage: Eukaryota > Viridiplantae > Streptophyta > Magnoliopsida > Asterales > Asteraceae > Chrysanthemum > Chrysanthemum makinoi. The sequence continues at coordinate 190,525,969 of OU343221.1, forward strand.
ATCCAATCCATTACACCAGCTGGCCCAATACCAAGCCCAAAACCCACAGTTTAAAATAGAAACCCGCCTACCACTGTACACCTCTCTCTCCCACACCTGTTATCCCAAAACCAGTGGTCTCACCACCTCACCACCACTTTCCACCTTATCCCCCCAGCTGGTTAACAACCCCCCTCCACCTCCACAACCTCCAAAACCCATTAAATGCAAAAAAATCTGCTAAAGATATTTTTGGCGCCAAATTGCAAATCAAAGGCTGAGATGAGTTTGACTGATCCAAAGGCCAGGATTAATGATGGGATTTCTTCAGAGACTCAAGTGGAACCTTTTTCTTGAATAAAAAGGAGAAAAGTAGCAGGGTAGGGATATAATTAGAGTAGTTTAGTTTTTTACATGTCGTTTTAGTTAATTTCAAATTTCCAGTGTATTTTAAGTCTTTCCAGTACTTTGTTTAAGTTATTAAAGTATATTTGAATCTTTTCCAATCCTTAATTTCAAAGTTCAGTCTTATTTCATGTTTGTGAAATTTTCAAGTTCAAATTTTCAATGTGTCCTAATGTTGTTTGTATCTGTTAATAAGGACTTATAAGATCACATAAGTTCCTAGATAGCTTATTTAAGCTATTAGAAACCCTTAAAATTCAGTTTAGAAGCAAAAAGCAAAAATTCATAAAAATCAAGAAAAAATAGTAAAAAATTAAAAATCTATAGAGAAATGATCAAGAAACTGAAGCATAGCTGATTTTGGATTGATTTTGGGGATAAAGCTTTGTGGAAAGCTATAGGAAGTGGTATTGATCCTCAGTTCTCTGTCTTATGCATGAACTCAACTTGTAAGCCATTTCTTAAAAATTTGCAATTTTTAGTATAGTTGTTATAATCCTGTTAGATATAGCTTAATACTGTCTAAATATAGTCATTATCAGATAATAAATAGATGTCTTAGTTTAAAAACTTGTTTTAGCATTAAAAGCTTCATACAGCTTATATTAAGGGGTGTTTGGATTGTCCTTATTAACTGTGTTATAGGTTGATCATGTCATTGTTCTTGTTTTCTATATGTTATCTTAGGTTCTAATAACTCATTTCAACAATAAAAACTAGTCCTAGTTTAGTAAAAAGTCAAAATAGCTTATAATCTTAATTTGCCATATCACTGTTAAGATTTTATATTGCTATTCTCATCAAATTAGCTTAAAACTTGTTAACATAGCTTAATATAATCTTATTATAGCTTATTACAACATATTCAGTCTATAGAATCAAACCTAAGTTCATAAAAGTCAAAATATTAGTGTAATTAAAAAGTCAAAATTTCCTAGAAGCAATTTTTGAATAAACTTTACAATTTCACTGTGATCTTACCATTAAGATTTAGTCTAAATGCTTTTGGGATATTAAAGTTTAGCTGCTTAACTAAATTAGAAAAATATTATTTTACTTATACTTAGCTTATAAAATGCTTATTTCTTTGTCTCTTTTAAACCCCTTTTCTGAAAATTGCCCTGTGCACAGATTTGCTAACCATTTTCACAAGCTCATAAAAAGCTTAATAGTAAACCATAGCTTGTGAAATTTGGTTCTTTGTGTAGCTAACCTAGCCATCTTAAGGTCCCAAGCTTAAAATTTCAATTTCTAGCTTATTTACTAGGGCTGCAACAAGCTTATTGTTTGTCCCATTTCTGTATAAACATGATAACCCATTACTAACAAGCTTTTTCATAAGCTCACCACAAGCTCATTAGTGAACCCCAGTGTTTGATCTTGGACTTTTTGGAAAGCTTACCAACCCAAACTTGTTGACTCAGTCTTTGTTTTGAGCTTTTGAGCTTATTTCATTAGCTTAAATTGGCTTAGAAAATCTCCACAGGACTGTTTGGTAGATAGGTTTAGAATAAGTGCTTATTTGATTATTACAGCTTATCAATATGGTTCTTTGTGTTTTTTTTAGCTTAATATAAGTAGCTTTTAACTTGTTGAATCTTATTACATCTTTGGTTTTAGCTTGTAAGTTTGTTTGAGCTTAAAACATCCAAATAAGCTCATTAGCTTAACTGTTGACTTTATAAGCTTATAAACAGCTTATTTTTAAGTTTGAAAATTTTTGTTTTTATTAAAGTTGTTTATTTTCATTAGTTAAGTAAGTTTGTAAAAGAAAATTTCCAAAATAAAAATAAAAGAGCAAAAAGGTGGGAGGCAGGCTCGAACCTGAGACCTCCCACCTATTGAGAGTGATATGATGTACCTGTATGCCATTGCGCCCTTGGGTCTTTCTTGGTTTTAGTTTGCAAGATTAAATATATAAGGTAGTTTGCTAGGTTATAGCTTATTAGCTTATTCGACTTTTAGCAGCTTATTTGTAGAAGCTTTTACATGTTTTGTATTTTTCCTAGCCTTGTATTGATATAAAGTATTTTATAAAAAAGTTTCAGAATTTTCTAAATAGTTTTAGTATTTTTAATCAATTATTTAGTCTAAATTAGTATTTAATTCATAATAAAAAATATAAAAGTCTAAAAAATATAAATCTTTTTTCTAAAATTTTATTTTGTCATATAGTAAGTAAGAAAATTGTTTTTACACTTGTAGGACTTTTATTTCAAAAATTTTACGTTTTTACTTGCGCACTCGCGTAATTTTTATATAAAACGCACGTTTTCATTTTAAGTCACGTTTTTAGGTAATTTAAGTTTACGTTTTAATTAAAATAGTTTATTTAAGTTATTTTATTTTATAAATCACAAAAACATCATTGTAAAAATAGTGATAGCGTTTATTTAATATATTTTAGCTTTTTAATTTTCTTTAATTTGCATTTAAGCCCCTGTAATTTTCAATTTTCTCTTTAGGTATAAATAACTCAAAATCCTTACTGATCACTATCCTTAGTGATTATTCGACATCTGTCTGTGTTAAACACCATTCATCCTCCGTGGGACTTAACGACCCAGGAATCCACTATATTCCTCTGATCTTAATTGCATTTGCTTTCTGAGCTGTTTTAAGTTTATTACGGTTGACCATTCACAAGTGGTCAGCTTGTGTGATTAAACTTGACCGTTTGGAAGCCGATCACTTTGTCAGGAGCTTATATGAGCTTAAAGAAGTCCATTAAACAACTACATAACAAGAATTTAAAGTGACTTGAAAATTAAAGGAATTTAAGTAAGAACTTGAAACTGAAATGATACTTGAAATTAAACTGAAAATAAAGTTTCATTACACTACTTTGATGAGAATACAACATTGAAAGCAATAAAATGACTTGAAATTAAAGAAAGCAGTAAACTTAATTAACTACGTGACCTAGGCTAATCCAAAGGTAAGTCTTCTCTTTGTCTCTCCTCTGATCTTTATAGTCATTTGAGTTCCCACTAGCTTCCTGGTCAAATCCCACTTGCAATCTTGACCTTTGATTGCTCTGAATTCATCTTAGCCGTTTAAACTACTTTTGGTGCCAAAAGTGTTATAGGCTGCTTGGGGCAGTTTTAGAGCAATTAATGCTTCTTGGTTGCTTGTGGAGGTGGAAGGGACATGGTTGGATAGGTTTAGAGGTCAAGTTGAAGAGTGGGTAACAAAAACAGAGGATTGTGAGGTGAGGTTAAGTCGATGGTGTGGGAATGCATTAAATGCATTGTAGGCAGGTGTATAGGTGGAAGGAGGTGGTGGTGAGAGTTGTTAGACAGCTGGGGGTGAGGTGGAAAGGTGGTGAATACCACTGGTTTTAGGATTGCGTGAGGTGAGGGAGATGAACAGCAGGCGGGTTTACTTGGGTTTGACCGGGGTTCAAAATGGGGGTTCTCAGGATATTGACAGGGGTCTTTTGGGTTTGGCTGGGGGTTCAAAATACACAAAAGGGTCCGTTTGGTTTTGGATTATCACAAGGACCATATTTGTAATATTCTGAAAGTTGAGGGGCCTGATTTAACAAGTTTCCAAAGTATCTTCAAGGGACCAAACCTGCCAAATATACAATAACACAAGGACCAAAGTTGCATTTTTTAACATTTTAAAACTTTAAGGACCATTTGTGTCAATTTTGGATTTTGAGGGGGTGAAATTGTAAATTTCCCAAAAGTTATCAAAAGGTTCCAAATTATAAATTATGAATAGTACAAGGTTATTATTTGTTAAGTTTACATTTTTAAATACCCAGGGACTAATTTTGCCATTTTTGAAACTTGAGGGGTAAAAGTTGCCAATTTGTGAAAACTTTCATCCAGGGATTATTTGTGAACATGTTTGATTATCCAAGGACTAAAGTTGACTTTTCATACATTTTAAACTTTCAGGGACTAGTTTTATCAATTTGTGAAACTCCAGTGGACCTGAAAATGACAGTTTGTGAACTTTGCATGCTTTTCACTTATTTTCAATATTTTTGTACCTGAATCACATAAAAACACATTTCAATGATATTTGTAACATTTATATAGTCATTTGTGTGTTTTTGGCTGTTTTTGTGGGTTTAAATAATATAAAATATATGTGTATTTAGACACATATCAATCATCTTTGCTCAGCATGCCAATTGGGAAAAAGCAAGAAGTATGCCCACAAACCCAAACCTACAAACTCAGTTATGGAAGTTCTTCATACCATTCACATGAATTTATGTGGACCCATGAGAGTGCAGACTATTAACGGGAAGAAATATGTGTTAGTTGCGGTTGATGATTACTCTCGATTTACCTGGGTTAAGTTCTTGAGGACAAAGGATGAAACTCCAGATGTCATCATTAAACTTATCAAACAACTGCAGGTTCGACTTAACAAGATTGTTAGAATTATCCGAACTGACAATGGAACTGAGTTTGTTAATAAAGAACTTAGTGAGTTTTATGAAAGTTTTGGAATCAGTCATCAAAGAAGTGTTCCACGAACTCCTCAACAAAACGGTGTAGTTGAAAGACAAAATCGAACTCTTGTGGAAGCCGCTAGAACAATGCTGATTTATTCAAAGGTTCCAACATTTCTCTGGGCCGAAGCCATTGCCACTGCATGCTACACCAAAAATCGATCCCTAATTCACACAACTCATGGAAAAACCCCGTATGAAATTGTTCACAATCGAAAACCTGACCTATCCTTCCTTCGCGTGTTCGGTGCTTTGTGTTACCCAACTAATGAAGGTCAAGATTTAGGTAAACTGAAAGCTAAAGCGGACATTGGAGTATTTGTAGGATATGCACCAAACAGAAAAGGATACCGAATCTACAACAAAAGAACCCAAAATATCATGGAAACAATTCACGTTACGTTCGATGAGCTAACCGGTCAAATGGCTCCAGGACAATCAAGTTCTGGACCCGCATCACAACCTTCATCAAGTAGTCCCATCAGTTCTTCTCTTGTACAAAATCCCTCACCAGCAACTCCATATGTACCTCCTTCAGAAGATGATTTGAAGAAATTGTTTGATCCAATGTTTGATGAGCACTTTGAGCCAATTGCTAATGATATATCAAATCCATCAACAGAGGCTGCTCCTATCCCTGTCAACGTAGATAACCCTTCAGTTTCTATGTCATTGAGTCAAGAAGCGCCTTCTGCTGATCACTCAGTCTCATCATCAATTCCTCAATCATCAAGTGTACATCATGGAATTGTTTCTGGCACCTATGATGGAGATAACCCCTTTGATACTCCTGAAGATGCTCCTTTTGAGAACATATTTGCTCCTAAACCATCATCAGAACCATCTTCATCAGGTGAAAACGACTCTGCTACTTCAGTTCCTCAACAACAACCACACGAACACCTTAGAAAATGGACACATGACCATCCATTGGACAACATCATTGGAAATCCCTCTCATCCAGTATCCACTCGTAAACAACTTGCAACTGATGACTTATGGTGCTTCTTCAACTCCGTACTATCCAAGGTCGAACCAAAAGACGTTAAAATTACCATGAATGAAGACAGCTGGTTCAATGCCAAGCAAGAGGAAATTCATGAGTTCGATCGATTAGATGTATGGGAATTAGTACCTGCTCCTGACTGTGCTATGATCATTGCTCTAAAGTGGATCTTCAAAGTAAAACTTGATGAGCATGGTGATGAGTTAAAGAACAAGGCTCAATTAGTTGCAAAAGGATACCGTCAAGAGGATGGTATTGACTTTGAAGAATCATTTGCTCTAGTTGCATGTATCGAGGCAATCAGAATCTTCCTGGCCAACGCTACAAGTAAGAACATGGTAGTCTATCATACGGATGTAAAGACGGCTTTTCTTAACGGAGATCTTAAAGAAATCGTATACGTCAGCCAACCTGAAGGTTTTGTGAATCCAGAGCATCCTACTCTTGTCTATCGCTTGAAAAAGGCTCTTTACGGTTTGAAGTAAGCTCCAAGGGCATGGTACGATACGCTATCAAAGTTTCTTCTATCTACTGGATTCATCAAAGGAGCAGTTGATCCGACATTGTTCACCAGAAAGTCAGGCAAACACTTAATTCACGTTCAAATCTATGTTGATGATATTATTTTTGCCTCGACTGACCCCAATGAATGTGACCGTTTTTCTAAGGAGATGGGCTCCAAATTTCAAATGTCAATGATGGGACAAATGTCATTTTTCTTGGGATTACAAATTTCACAAAGTCCCGGAGGCATTTTTATCAATCAATCTAAATATGCTAATGAAATTTTAAAGAAATTTGGATTTGACACTGTTGACACTCCTATGGTGGAGTGTACCAAACTGGATGAGGACCACTCAGGGATCATGGTAGATCAAACGAAATATCGTAGTATGATTAGATCCCTGATGTACCTTACGCCAGAGACCGACATATCTGTTCACTGTATGCATGTGTGCTAGATACCGTGCTAAGCCTAACAAAAGCACCTTGAAGCGGTTAAACGGGTCTTTCGGTATCTCCAAGGAACCATCAACATGGGTCTTTGGTACCCGAAGGACACCGGTATGTCACTAACGACCTATGCAGATGCTGACCATGCAGGGTGTCAAGATACACGCCGAAGCACGCCTGGAGGTGCTCGCTTTTGGGTGATAAGCTTGTGAGCTGGTCTTCAAAGAAACAAATGAGTACTTCTATATCCTCTACAGAGGCTGAATACATATCCATGTCATCTTGTTGTGCTCAAATCCTATGGATGAGATCCCAATTATCTGACTATGGCTTTGAATTCAACAAAATCCCTCTGTATTGTGATAACAAAAGTGCCATTGCTCTCTCCTGCAACAACGTTCAACATTCAAGAGCGAAGCACATCGACATTCGACATCATTTCATTCGGGAACAAGTGGAAAAAGGTGTGGTAGATTTCTATTTTGTGAGGACTGAATACCAGTTAGCAGACATCTTCACCAAAGCTCTTCCTAGAGAGCGTTTTGAGTTTATCCTTCCACGACTTGGTCTAAAGAGTCTACAACCGGAAACACTCAAACGTCTTCAAGAGGAAGACGAGGAGTAAATGTTTTTCTTCATCTATCTCTTGTAAATATTTTTTCAAAAAGCAAAATACAAAATTATAAAACCCACAAAAGAAAATAGAAAAATATAAAATTTCAAAATCCATAAAAATTAGAAAATCTTGAAAAATTCCAAAAATATTGTTATTTTGTCATGCTTTTCTTAATTCGATAACATCTACGGACTTTGGGTTGTCATTCAAAGAGTGTCACGGGTCTTTAGATGTTCTTCGAATGTACATAAATTTGTTATCAAAAAAAAAAAAAAATGTGACGGAGAAAAATGGTGGTTTATTGTCATTTCAGACAGTAACCCGTTTTTAAAAGAAAGAACAGAGCCATGGTTAATCTTAAATTTTCAAATCTCATGCTCTGATTCTCACAACAAATGTTTGTCGTCAAAAAGATAAATGTTTCTTTCCAAATATTTTTCCTTCTAATGATTCTTCTGAAAAATATTTGTTATCTAATGAAAACTAAATAGCTTTGTAAAATAACTCGGACTCAATTTTTTGTGAAAATCATCAGGACTTGTCATTTGTCAAAATCTCTATCTCTCAATCAACAACTTATGTCATTGATTGAGGGGGAGAATTATTTCAATTAAATCAAAAGGTTATTTGTCGTTCAGACCAAGGTAATGTCATGTTTTTCAAAAGATACTCAAGCATGTCCAATCATTGGAGTTTAAAGTCTCATATGTGATCCTTATCAGTTACAATGTTTTTCAAAAGCAAGTCACTATTCTCCTCAAAAGTTTTCAAAATTTAAATCAATAGAGATCACAAATCTCAAAGGATTTGAAAAGTGTGATCGGGGGAGAATTTGTGATTTAAATTGGATTGAAACTGATAATTCGATAAATGGTTTTATAAGTGATTAACAAGCTCTCCTCCCTACATGTGCCAAACGATTTCAATTTTCCATGCACATGTTAAGGGGGAGCATCTATAACAAACCAATGAGGATTGAATCGTGATTGATTTGTCTCTAAGTGCAGGTTTTCCCTAATATGTGCAAAACACTTTCGAATCTCGATGCACACTTTCGAATCTCGATGCACATATTGAGGGGGAGAAAATTTTTGAAAATCAAATCCTTTCCCAAAAATATCTTTAACTGTATTTGAAACACTAATTTTGATCGGGAAGGTGATGTCGATATTTTTAGAAAATATTGAACAAAGAAGTGAATTCTTCCTCTTGCCTCCATATGCCAAAATGATTTCAAACATACGTTGCACATGTTGAGGGGGAGCCTGTTTCTAAAATATCAAAAACAATTCAGGTACAAAATGCTTTGATAATATATCACAAGTACCTGGATTGATTGTCAAATGGTTTTCAATTGGTTCCAATGGCAGATGAACAATACCAAAAAGACCGACCAAATTTACTTTATGTATGGTGATATAAGGATGGTTAGGTTAGGTATTCGTTCCCACGATCCCGCCAGAGCCGGAGGGATCTACCCAGGGACAATCCACTAGATAGTGCAGAGTCCTTAGGTATGATGAAAAAAGGAGAAAAGTGAGAAATGGGAAGAGTGCGGACTGAGATATAGCTAGAACTAGAATAAACCCAACAAGGTTCTAGTAATGAAGTCTCGGTAAGCACTGAAGGGGTTGAAGAATGAAAAAGAAATGAATGTGAAAAGGGTGAAAATAAATAGCCCTCCATTATTTCAACCTTAGGGCAGAAACCAGGTTCAATTCATATGCTACTGGCTGTTACCTAGGTAACACCGGTATTGAAGACAAGACGTCATGGACCCAGTGACGCACTGCACTACATCTTCCCAAGCTACTCAAGTTTCTCTTAAAAGGACTTGTTTCATTCTCACGGGGAACCTACGTTATCTATCGACTTTCTCTTAGAGATGGTTGATATTGAAGAAGGAGACCCTCTCCCTAGTCTCCGGCATAGGAGCCAAATGTGCACTATTGAGTCTAGAGCCACGAGATCATCTAACAAATCTCATTAGGACACAATCAATGAAGACTCACTGTTTCACACAATGTGGAAAGTGAGAACATATCTCATGAGTCCTACGCATTATCCTTGTGGTATTGCCAGAACATCTGAGTGATATGCCAACATACTCACAATGAAGTTGGAAAGCCTTCTAGAGCCAACATCAAACAAGCTCTTGGTAGGTGGCATGTGAGATCTATCCAATAGATCAACCATGTAACAACTGAACAAAAACAATATAGCGATTCAAATTTATGAATCAATCCTGGTTCAGGTTATGTATTGACGGATACCTTTGAAAAACCGGTCGTTGTGCTTAAAATTCTTTTCTCTAGCACATCGACTGTGTATTAATATTTCAAAATAAAAGGTGTTTATGATTGATAATTGATTTTCCTTAAAACCTTCGTTGTATTGCAAAAACAATTTATATTGAGCAGTACTTGATTGTTTTTCAAATCTCTTTTCATCAATCAGTGAATCTCAAATTCGCTGGTTCACTTATTTCGTGTTGTCTTCTTTGAGACGTTCCGGTTTGAGAACAGCTAGAACAGCTGCGAAACCCTGTCAAGGAGATTCTTAGGAATCCTACCTGATCACAGGCAGTACTTGTACTGGTCAACGGGGAACCGTGGGCCGTGTACCTCAATTCAACGAAAGTGATCAAAGACACTTTCGTGTGTTTTATTGCTAACTGTTGTTTGTAGGTATATTTGGACGGTTGCGGTGATCGAATTGAGAAGTCAATCCAAAGCCGCATGCTCACAAGATCCACACTTAATTGAAGAAATCATGACTTGTGCATATCTACAGAACCTGGCTCTGATATTTTTATACTATGCTTCTGCTACGCTGCTGCAAATATCATGAATCAACTATAGCTTCCGCTACTCTGATGAGAAGAAATCATGATCAAGAATGTGAGCATGTCGGTCCACTGTCACAACATCACATAATGTCAACACTACAAAGGAAGAGTCAGAGATTTATGCAAGCTGATGATCTCAAAGCTGGCTCAAAACTCATCATCACGTGGATCAGTTAAAGACCTCCACTTGAATTTTCCAAACATACAAAACATGAAGAATCAAAGACTACGGGCTACAGAGCAATGAACTTAAACAAGAATCCAAGAACAATCTTAAAGTAATATCTTTTTGTATTCTGTGTAATTTGAGGTGACCTCCCTTAGGGGGAGATTGTTAGGATTTAGAAAATCCAGTCATTAAAGTGTCAGTCACCTCAAGTATATGTAATCGTTAGAAAGCTCGTAGTCGTAGTCATTTAATATTAGTTAGTATTTAGTTAAGTAACACTTTGGAGGACGGACGGGTCTTTACCCACTGTATTCCTGATCCACAGCCCGTAGGAGGCATGTCTTGTAAGAAAACTATAAATACCCTCTACCTCCCAAGGTAGAGGGTTGAAGCTTCAATACCATTTTTCTTTGTTTCACATAGTTCCCAAGTCTCTTCCCTTTCTCTCTCTAGAACTTTCTCTCTCTAAACCTTGTATACGCCCCATATGGTTATGGTTTGATGTGTTTGTGAAATCCTATATATTACAACCTCACATTTTTTGGGTGGAATTATATGGTTTTTGTGCTAGTCATATAATTCCTATCCATGAGACGCTTTATTAAGACTAAAGTTTAACTCGTAAATGTCATAAAAAATTTTAAATTTGGTGCTAAAATTGCCCTAACAAATATTTCTCCTAGTTTATTACACAAATTACCAAGGACAAGACAAATAATCAAGTGAGTGAATAATTTTTAAGTTCCCTTTTTATTCTCCCTCACTACACTTAAACTGAAAATTGTCCCCAATGTTCCCCGAAAGTATCAAAGTTATGATAAAGGAAGGTAAGTTAAAAGAGAAAGAAACTAATACTCCCCTGATTAGCTCGGTAGGATATATATGAAGTTGCGGTTAAATTCTCTTCCAAGAAGAATAAATAAGTACTAAGTGCTTCTTTCATCATGTGTTTCTTCTTCTTGTCCAATATAACCTGCACACTCATAAAAAAACAAACGAAACCTCCGCGTAAAATCAACGGTAAAACTATATATGACACACAACTAAACTAGAAAGCGAGTAAGATATAATGCTTGTAGAATGGATGTTTGCAGTTTTTCTGGAAAATTAAGAATTAAGAATTTCCAAAAATCACAAGTTACACCGAAAACAAAACTAACATTCTGTATCTACATTGCCTGATGTCGTCAGGTGTTTATCATGACGCCGTCAGGTTGTCCTGACAAAAATTGGTCTGACACGTTTTTCTGGAAAAATTCTGGAAAACTTAACTCATTAAAACTTGGAAAAGTTTTTGCAAAACATCCATTATGACTCGATACAAGCATTCGACTCTAATAAACACACAAATGTATACAATTTCAATTATTGTTAATCTCATGTTCATGTTCTTAAAAACATATGTGATCTTCCCTCCACTTATCTTTTTTGAAAAATACCTTTATATGCAATTAAAACGAGGTTAAAAACAAAATAAAGCATTTTCACAAAGTTTAACATGAGAATAAACAACAATGAAAAAGATATATAAACACACAAACAAAATTTGAAAAGCAAAACAAGCAAAAAATTAAGCATGAGTTTCCACCCACGAAGCGCTTTTCTTTATTTATGAGTCTTGTAGCTAGACTCGAAGTCGTGCCCTACGTGTCTTCTTTTTTTCTCATCATTGCAAAATCTATCATGTTGACAAAGTACTCATTGACTCTATAACTAGGCCCTAGGGTCAAACAATCCTTATAGTAGAGTCTCCTTTTCTTTCATATAAAGTCCATGCCTTTTATATATCTTCTTTGCTCTTTTCCTCAAAAGCTCTAATGTTATCCCTTTCAAAGTAGGATAGAGGACCATATCCGCTAACTTTTTAAGGCATCCTATACGAAATTTTATCGCCCCCTTTCGAAAATCTAACCGTTCCCTCGTATTTATTATAGCTTAGCTTAGATTTTTCAATAAACGGTTTTCCTAACACTACATGGGACAAGCTATAGTCGATGACACATCCTATATCTTCTAAGATCATAAAATCTACTAAGTAGGTGAAGTTTCCTACAAAGACGTGTACATCCTTGACTCTTCCCACAAAATTGCAAACTCCACCGGGATACTTAAGGTCCCTCCTAATCTTAAGTCGCACATTCATTATGTCATTGTAAACAGCCGAGGACATCACGTTAATAGGAGAGTCTATATCTATGTAAGCGTGCTCGACATTCCTATATCCAATCATACAAGGGATCTTAATGTTCCAAGGACTCCCTCTCCTAATCTTTGGGCAAATTCTAACGATGGGTCATCGAGGATTATCGATTATGTACTTGTGATACGCAATTTATTCCTTAGTGGGATAACGGTTAAAATAGGCATTAGTTTCATCATCCTCACTTTCATTTATTATTTTAGTGACCTTAATGTCGCCTCCTCCTAAGTCATTACCCGAGTCATTGCTAACCATTAAATCAATACCCGATGCGCTAGCCGCTTTTTCAAGTTCATCCTTAATTGTACTCTCAAGTAACCTATGTAATTCTTTAAGCTCATCGATTTCACTAGTGATTTGGTTGCGAAGAAGGTTAAAAGAATGTTGATCAAGTAGTTGGTTTAGAGTTGGTGGGACGTGTGGTGGTTGATTGAGTGGAAGTGGTTGATGTGGTGGTGGATCGTTGTTGGGTGGGTTATCACCTTCCATGATGAAAAGTGATGAGATTAAGAACAAAAACACGAAGAAAGGGGATAGACTAAAAGAAAGCTAATGAAAAAGGGAAAAAAGCTCACTTGATAGGAATCAAGCGAGTAGACCTAAATGATATAGAAATCTAACTTGCTATTCTATTCCCCGGCAGCGGCGCCAAAAACTTGATGTGTGGGGTTCGGGGTCGATAAGACTTCCTTTTCTACGAGCAAGTTTTTCTACCATCTAGGCAGTGAACCTAATCGTTGTAGTGTAGTATGTGGTAAGCCTAGGGGATTGTTTCGTTCTCTAGAGGAATAGGAATGCTAGAAAGAGATATATGACGAGAAGGTGGGGTTGAGGGAGATTCTTGTTAGTCTTTTTATGTTTTTTAGAAAGCAAGGTAAATATGTCATGGTATAGGAGTGGGGGGTGGTGCTTCTACCAATTTTAACTACTTTTAATAACTACTTACTAATTAACTACTTTAACTATGGATAGATTATGCTTAATTGAAGTGTGCTCGTATGATGATTAAAAATGTGTTTACTTAGATGTTCTTACTCCCTAGTTATCTCTTATTGGTCGGTTGAATTGTCACATCCTCATCTTAACTGGGGCGTTGTGTTAGTGCAAATATTACGATATTTAATCTATACATTCTCATTTGTTTTGTTGATGACAAACATGTTACTTGTAATACATAACGTAAAATGTATAAGTTACTTGTAATTATATTTTGTCTCAACATACTCTCAACACCTCTCGACGACTCAAGTCCTTGTATGCTACAACACAGGTTCGTACATGTTTGTTATGTTGTGTTATGATCAAACCCCTAACAAACCATTAAACATGTTTAGTTAAATAGTTTATAAAACACTTAACATAAGTAAATGTGTTGGGTAAAACCCATGACCCATGACCCAAGACCCATACCCAATGTCTAGATACATTGTACCTTGGTGGGTACTCAAAACCATGACCCATAGCCCATGGTTTCAACCCATAAACTATGGGTAAAGAGGAGCTTGCACGGATCCATCAAATGACCCACGGATCCCTTGGAATTACAAGGGCCGGATCCCTCAAGGAGGGATCCTTGGGGCAGAACATGGTTTTGGTCTTTTTGCCTATAAATAGCAAACCACTTCTTACCATTTCTTCACACCTTCACACATAGTTTCTCTCCACCATTTCTAGGATATTTAGATCATTAGGAAACATGTAAACCACCCTCATCTCATATGATCATAATGCTTCTAACTCTTATTTGTTGTAAGCATACTCCTGAAGTGATCCTCCAAAGCAAGCTTAGAGATCTTGCTTCCTTACCTACTGAAGTGATCACCCATCTCAAGATACAAGCACATGAAGATCTTCTACAACAAGCTTGGGAAACTTGTCATCTTCATTCATAGAAGACTAACTACATCATGCTTTTTGATGACTTATAGTCCATATTCGGGTCATGAACCCGACCAACAAACGCTACTAGCAACGGAGCCCAGTACGAATGGGCTAACCCGGTAACGGTTTGGGCTCACGAAGGCCCAAACCCAAAGTTATTTATGGTTTTGGATATCGGATATCTCTTATTTATGAGATATGCATTGATTGACCGACTTAGGCGGGATACACCGAAGGTTGGGGAACACGAAACCAACAAGGATTTCGTGTGTATGATCGGTGCAAAACCGTCAAGTTTTCTCACGCGAGCTAGCCACTTGTGAATGGTTAACTGTAAGGAACTTAAAACAGCTCACACACCAAATGCAATTTAGATCAGGAGAATACAGTGGATTCCCGGGTTGTTAAGTCCCACGGAGGATGACTGGTGTTTAACACAATCAGATGTCGAATAATCACTAAGGATAGTGATCAGTAAGGATTTTGAGTTATTTTATAAATTACAGGGACTGAAATGCAAATTAAAGGAAATTAAAAAGATAAACTATCTTAAATAAACGCTATCACTGATTTTATACTGATGTTTTTTTGATTTTATGTTTTTATAAAACTTGAATTAAAAACTACGCGACGTACAAAAGAAAATGTGAAACTGAACCAATATTAATCCTAAAAATATGAAATTGATATTTTTACAAACCTAATGATAAAAGAAAATTTTAAGAAAAAGAAAATTATTTTTATAACTATTTATCTAATTATTATTAATTAAAAACTATTTTTAACTATTTAATAATAACCTAAAATGCAAGAAAATAGGAAATAAAGCTAGAAAAATAAAATTAAGACTTGGAAAAATCTAAAATAACAAAAGAGAATTTTCAAAACTATTTTTATATTTTTCTGATTATTTTTCTATTTTTTCATGAATTTTAAACTATTTAAAACTAATTAAAATGCTAAAAATTACAAAATAAACTATGAAAAATCTGGAAAATTACTTTTTTTACTTTTTATATTTATCTAAACTTAATAAAAATGAAAAATTATTTTTTTGAACTTTTTCTGAATTAATTGTATTAAAAGCTATTTAAATAATCCTAAAAACTGTTTTTAATTAAGAAAAATAGCAAACTGTTATGAAAAATTATGAAAATTTCAGGAAAAGTCTAATTTAATATGTAGAATCTAGGAAAATTAGAAAAACAATGGCTTGTTTGGTAGATTATGAAATCTGAAACCAAGTGCTTATGTAATAAGCACTTTAAATAAGCACAAGGTTCAAACTGAGCACCACATTTTCACAGAAGCTATTTTATGGTAAAAGTAATCTAAAACAACTAAAAACAACAGGACTTAACCTCTGAATTGCAACATGCTAAGATTTTGATGATTTGAGTTAAGTTGCTAAAACAGATTTGAGTGCTACTTTGTAGCTGGAAGATAAGCACTTAAATAAACTGGAAATTGGAAAACAGCTATTGGGGACTAAAGAAGACCTGGCTAGGTACCTTCAAACCAAAAACTAGCCCTAGAGAAGCTCTGTGGAGCTCTTGAAAAGCTCTGCAAAAGCTTGAGAACAACTCAGCTCTGACTGAGTTGTATGAACAGGGCACTTAAGCCCTGTTTGATGAGCTTGTTTGAGGGCTTTAGAAAATTACTAAAATTATAAAAAAATGACAATAAGGAAACAGACCAGTTGAAGATTTAAAGTCCTAAGTTTCAATGAAATTGACCCAATAATGTGCTCATGAAAAATCCTTCTAGTTGGGCCAAAACTGAGTTTTGCAAGATTTTTTTTGACTTTTAACAATTATGAAAGGTTGACTTTCTTGAACTTTAATCCTAATTTGTTGACTGAATATGATGTTTATTGATGAAATTAAGCTACTGCAACCTATGTCTATGAATATTGAACACAAAACAAGAGTTTGGCTTTGCACAACTACAACAGTTAAGTACTTAAGACTGTTTTAAAGTAAATTTGACTTTGGTCGTTTGTAGATGCAATATTAAGACAGAGTTGAGTTCAAATAAGCTAACCAAACATGAAACAACAGGTTACAACCTCTGAACAAACCTAAGACACAGATTAAGTATCAAATCCAAACACCCTTTACAAACTGTTTTATAATCAAAACTAAGCTAAACACTGATTTAACTCATCTCACCCATTAAACTAACTCTAATATCTTAATTACTACTGATTAAACTTGTCTACACTACTTAATGACCACAGAATTCAAAATATAAACACAAACTGCAACTATGAAGAAAAACTGAAATTAGGAGTACCAACTTACAAAGGTCCAAACTGTTTGTGCAGCTTAATCCAAACCAAATACTACTACTCTATATCAAATCCAACCCATTTCCAAGCACTGCATCACCCATTTCCAAACTTATACCCATGTTCCTTCATCAGTTGACTTTCGTTGACCAAAGATGAAAACTGCTTGTACCTACTTGATAAACTCACTAAAAGCTATAATAAGCTTCAATGAGCTTATTTGAACTTGAAAATAAGCTTGTTGAAGCTTGGATGTAACAGTTGAAGATTGCAATTTGAAACAGTAAACTTGAAACTTGAATTATAAATGAACCATTGAATTAAGCTTTGAAACTGAGTTACAATGATCAAAACACTTGGTTTTAGTACAATAAAGCTTAAAGATACAAAATCATAAACTAATTAAGACAGTTTTATAAAAAACGACATACATTAAATTAAAAAACTAAAAAACTGCCTTCTCTCTTCTTCTCTTCCTCTTTTTATACTTCAAATGGCTCTCCACGTGTCCTCTGAGCCAATCCCACCTCTCACTCTGACCAATGGATGAGTTTTGAGTGTGTTGGTCGTTTTTATCATTTTGGCGGGAAAAGGGATTTGACTTGTGGCTCTGTGAAATAGCTAGTAGGGGGGGTGGCATTTATTGTAGTGGGTTGAGTGATGATGAGGGGTGGAGGGTTAGTGGAGAAAAGGTGATGGGAGGTGAGACTGTGTTGCAGGCAAGAGATGGGGAAGACAAGCAGGAGGTGGCGGGGTTCTGCTTGTTTGACTTGGTTTGACTTGGGGTTCAAAAACAGGTAATGACAGGGGGGTCAAAGGTTTAAAGGTAGGGGTCTAAATGTGCAAAGGGTTCAAAGGTTCATGGTTTAGTTTAATATTTCAAGGACCTAATTTGCAACTTCTGATTTTTGAAGGACCAATCCTGCCAATTTCCCAAAGTTGTCACAAGGACCAAAATTGACAAGTTAAGAATCCCTAAGGATTTAAAATGAGATTTTTCTTTATTTAGATTTACCAGGGACTGTTTTTGACAACTTTTGAAATTTGGGGGACTAAAACTGCCAATTATGCAAACTTGATACGTTTTTCACCAGATTTTGATATTTTTGCATTTAAAACACATAAAACACTTATTTGTGATATTTTTATCATTTTGATGCATTTCTGAGTGTTTTCAGATGTTTTTGCAGTTTAATTTGTACAAAAATGATGAGTATTTGGACACTCATCAATCCCCCACACTAAGATATTGCTAGTCCCTAGCAATGTTTTGAGAAAAATTAATGGATTTCATCTCTTTACCAAAAGCCATTACTTCTGGAGTAGCCAAATGTTTCAGTTCAAGTAAGAGCCTTGGTACACCGATAACCAAATGATTTTGAGCAAATCACCAACTTCCAACGGATTTGATTTGTCTTTACCAGAAGCCGTTTGCTTCGGACTAGCCAACTCTTAGATAATATATCTTTGGTGAGCTGATTACCAATTATGGTTTTTCCACTGCCTTTACCACAAGCCATAAACTTGCGGGCTAGCCAACTCTTCACTTTTAAGGATATGGTGAGCTGAATACCATTCAATTTTGGGCAAATTGCAAGCCGTCAACGGATTTGAGATATCTTTACCAAGAGCCGTTTGCTCCTGGATTAGCCAGTCCTTCTGTTTATTAGACAAGGCGGACTGATAACCATAAGATGAGTAAGTGAAAAACACTTACTCCAAAAAAATTTTGGCCAAAAATGGGGGAATTAGGCGGTATAATTACATGATAAAATTCGTGAGAATTCCCCCCCACACTTAGAAATGAATATTGCCCTCAATATTCAAAGTACCGGCTGTTATGCCGAAACATAGAACGTAAAAGGGAAATACTACGGCCATTATTTAGCAAGATTTTTTTTTTTCATGAAACTCTTATATACAACAGCGGGGGGCAACTCCCCCACACTAGGGTGGTACACACGGGTGAAAACCCATGTTTAACTATTATTTTTGATTACTGAGTCGCTAGCTTGACTCGATCCCCGCATTCATTGGTTCATGGGGAAAGCAAAGTGGAAAACCAATCTCGATCAGACTTTCGTTCATAGAGTATATGAACATCAGAAAGTTCCACACCGACGAGATACGACCGGTATTTTTAATAGTAGAAACTATAAAGGATAATACGGGGTCAAAGATGGTGTCCTCATTCCCGAAAGAGAAAAGGGAAAGAGCAACCACACCATCTGTGAAGAATGGAATAAAGATGTGCATGAGAATGCATGTCCATTCCTCATTAGTAAGAAGCAAATCACCATTTTTGACATTTTTAAGCTTAAACTTGAAGCTTATATGGTGATTGTCAACAGAATTTCCGGTAGGGAGGGTTGAAAACGGTTCTTCAATCAACAGATTTTCCAAAAAAAGAATGTCCCCCTCCGGATCAAAGTAAGTATTATCAATTCCTGTTGGAATCGACTCATCACTAAGAAAGGCATCGACTTCATTCCAAAAGTTGTCATCTTCCTCACTCGGAGTGAGAGAAGGAATGGAAGAGTCGGAAATAATAAGACTAGGAGATGATGGATCATTTTTGAGCAATTCTTCAATGGGAAGAATGTCTCCTATTGGATTATCAACATCATCATCCACTCCAGATGAAACTGAAGAGAGATTGGTTTCATCCACAGAGTTAACAAACTCGATACGATAAACTGATTCCGGAGGTGGGACAAGTGGTGTGCTCTTAGAGCTAGCAATTTCCACCACTTCCGATAAAGTCTCCGATTCTAGATCATCATCATCAAGAACACTCTTGACTTCCTTGGTACAACTTTCAAACCATTTGTTTGAACCAGGGTTGATTTTCAAAGCTTTTAACTCAGGACGTTTTTGGTGACTCCTCTTAACCGTGAAATTTGAGAGTGTTGCATTGATTCTTTCAGATTTTTGATCAATTGTGGCAACACTATGTTTGGATAGAGGTTTGGAGTTCTGGTTGATCTTAAACGTGAGTTCTTCGTTGTCAACCCGTATGGTCAATTCTTCAACAAATACATCAATTAGAGCACGGCTTGTTCTCAAGAAAGCTCTCCCTAAGATGAGGGGAACTCTAGGATCTGCATCAAAGTCTACTACAACAAAATCAGTAGGAAAATGAAACTTTCCTACTTTTACCACGACATCCTCGGCTATCCCAAGTGGACGAGTTATGGTACAATCCGCTAGCTCGAGTGTCATACAAGTAGATGTAAGTTTAGGAAGAGACAGTTTCTTCCATACTGAAAGTGGCATGAGGTTAATGCTGGCGCCAAGATCAGCCAAGGCGGAGCATTGAACCATCCCTAAGAAATCACAAGGGATTAAAAACCTGCCAGGGTCTTCAAGCTTCTTAAGAAGGACCGCTGAGCATTGCTCATTGAGAGGGGTTTTAGCCATTTCAGATAACTTATCTTTGTTGGTCAGTAAGCCTTTAAGTGTGGATGCAAATTTGGGCATTAGAACGAGAGCATCAACGAAGCTTATATCAAAGTGTAGTTCATTGAAAATTTGGAAAATTTTTTCCATTTGCTCTTTGTTTTTGTCTTTGAGCTTCTCATCATGCATTCTTGATGGGTAAGGAAGCTGACTAGACTTTTGAGCCGGGATGGAAGTTATTTCTGGCTCAGAATTTGTCTTCGGAACTTCGGGTTCCGGACTTAAAGCTTGGACTACCGAAGGTGGGACGCGTGCGGTACTTCGTGGGCTTGAGAAATGCACCTTGTCCGTTGTATCCTTGGTAACTTGACTCATTGCTCCTGGTGGAGGAGGCATTGGAGTCGAAGGTCCATTGTGCGTCTTACCACTTCTGGTTGTGATCGCCTTTGCATCGGCCCTCGGGTTAGCGATCGTGTTGCTCGGTAAAGTACCTGAGCTCGAGGGTCGATCATTTAAAGATTTCTTAATGTCAAATCGGCTAACCAACAACCTGTTCATTTCATCTTGGGATTTCATGAATTGCTTCAATAGCTCATCGATGATGGTATGGAGGAAGTGGAGGGAAATTTTGAGGTCGTATGTTTTGATTATGACCTTGTTGTTGAAAATTCCCTTGGTTAGGATTCACATTCCCCTGAAGTTGATTCCCTCGATTGAAATTGTTTTGATTAAGGTTTCCTTGATGTTGGAAACCTTGATTTGGTCCCGAATAGAAATTACCTTGGTTTTGATAACCTTGGTTCATTCTAGGTTGGTTCGGATTCCGGTTAGGATTCCGGTTAAAACCGGGTGGTGCTTGATAAGTGTTAGCACGGTAGTTTGGTTCATTTTGAGGACGGTATTGATTACCTCCTTGATTTGAAGTACCGGCTATAGCATTAGCTTCAAACGGACTACCATCGGTGGCAGTACAGTTGTAGTATGCATGAGGACCACCACAAGTAACACAAACTTCAACTTTCTTCACTTCACTATATGATGGTGTTTGTGTGAAAGTGACTTTCTTTTGGTTAGCAAGAACCAAAGCCTGAACAATATCCGTGAGTTTGTCAATCTTAGCATCGGTGCTAGATGTACTCACGGGAGATGAAGTAGAAGGTCTAGCATCAGACTGAGTCTGATATGTCTTTGCTCGGAAAGGGCGGACCTGGGACTTGTTTTCAATTATTTGCAAGGCTTCTTTTGTGGTCTTGCTCAGGAAATTACCTCCCGCGGAGGCATTTAAAGAGTCTTGGTCACCTTGGTGCAGACCATTGTAGAAAGTATCCATTTGCATTAACTCGGTAAAACCATGATGCGGACACTTACGGAGCAATTCTTTGTAACGATCCCACGCCTCTCCGAATGATTCATCAAATCTTTGAGAGAATTTCATTATCTCATTCTTAAGACTTGTAGTTCGGGATGGAAGATAGAATTCGTTAACAAACTTTGTGACTAGATCTTCCCATGTCTCAATAGAACGAGGGGGTTGTTTCTCAAGCCAATTCCGGGCTTGTCCCTCTAGAGAAAATGGGAACAGAAGAAGCTTGATAGCTTCATGTGGGACATTCTTGTATTTGATGGTAGATGCAATCTTGTTAAACCATCGAATGTGTGCATGAGGATCATCCCGCTCAAAACCATAGAATTGGCTTTGGGTTACAAGATTAAGCAACCCGGTTTTGAGCTCAAAGGTCTCAACCACGATGGCTGGGACAACAATAGCATCTCCGTAACCCTCGATGGGTGCTTGGAGAAGCTCATTCATCGGCTTGTCTTCTGCCATTAC
Organism: Chrysanthemum makinoi; assembly: GCA_910596185.1. NCBI lineage: Eukaryota > Viridiplantae > Streptophyta > Magnoliopsida > Asterales > Asteraceae > Chrysanthemum > Chrysanthemum makinoi. Next base: position 190,548,021 of record OU343221.1, read on the forward strand.
GGCAGGTGGTGGTGGTGGTAGACGTTCCTCAGTCATGGATGAAGGAGCAGAACGTCCTCTACGTCTACGAGGAATCTTGCCAAGCTCAGAAAGTGGACTTGTAGAGCTGGAAGAACGAGTGCGCATGCACTAAGTTTAAAAATCAATTTTCAAAACAAATGTGAGGCAAAACGACAAGTGAACTTAACCAATAATCACAAATGAAATGGCTTCTTTGAAAAAGGTACACCAAATCACAAGGACACAAAGGAAAGTTTTAAATCAGATGTTCGGGAACTTATTATGGTCACACCCCCAGTTAGTAGGTGTACTGCCTTGATTTGCGGTGGTTGATTTTTATGTATATATTAAGTACCACTGAAAAGACGTAGGTATAGATTTGTGCTGATGGTTTAAAAACTTTTGGACAATATTTTTGGTATCGTCTCGTTTAACCAAATCGTATTTCTTTAAGAATCACCTTAAAAGAAACACAAGCTAGAAAACGTTCCGATTGTTTTGTTGTTTTATATTTTTTTTGGTGTTTTAACACTTTAGGAAAAGTGTTAATGAACTTTTTGATTTTGTTATAACTTTACAAAAAACTGTTTACAAACGATGGTATATGTGCAAGTACGGGTCTGAAAATGCTTAGAACACGCTTACAGCCTCCCCGGCAGCGGCGCCAAAATTTGATCGGTGCAAAACCGTCAAGTTTTCTCACGCGAGCTAGCCACTTGTGAATGGCTAACTGTAAGGAACTTAAAACAGCTCACACACCAAATGCAATTTAGATCAGGAGAATACAGTGGATTCCCGGGTCGTTAAGTCCCACGGAGGATGACTGGTGTTTAACACAATCAGATGTCGAATAATCACTAAGGATAGTGATCAGTAAGGATTTTGAGTTATTTTATAAATTACAGGGACTGAAATGCAAATTAAAGGAAATTAAAAAGATAAACTATCTTAAATAAACGCTATCACTGATTTTATACTGATGTTTTTTGATTTTATGTTTTTATAAAACTTGAATTAAAAACTACGCGACGTACAAAATAAAATGTGAAACTGAAGCAGTATTAATCCTAAAAATATGAAATTGATATTTTTACAAACCTAATGATAAAAGAAAATTTTAAGAAAAAGAAAATTATTTTTATAACTATTTATCTAATTATTATTAATTAAAAACTATTTTTAACTATTTAATAATAACCTAAAATGCAAGAAAATAGGAAATAAAGCTAGAAAAATAAAATTAAGACTTGGAAAAATCTAAAATAACAAAAGAGAATTTTCAAAACTATTTTTATATTTTTCTGATTATTTTTCTATTTTTTATGAATTTTAAACTATTTAAAACTAATTAAAATGCTAAAAATTACAAAATAAACTATGAAAAATCTGGAAAATTACTTTTTTTACTTTTTATATTTATCTAAACTTAAGAAAAATGAAAAATTATTTTTTTGAACTTTTTCTGAATTAATTGTATTAAAAGCTATTTAAATAATCCTAAAAACTGTTTTTAATTAAGAAAAATAGCAAACTGTTATGGAAAATTATGAAAATTTCAGGAAAAGTCTAATTTAATATGTAGAATCTAGGAAAAATAGAAAAACAATGGCTTGTTTGGTAGATTATGAAACTGCAAACCAAGTGCTTATGTAATAAGCACTTTAAATAAGCACAAGGTTCAAACTGAGCACCACATTTTCACAGAAGCTATTTTATGGTAAAAGTAATCTAAAACAACTAAAAACAACAGGACTTAACCTCTGAATTGCAACATGCTAAGATTTTGATGATTTGAGTTAAGTTGCTAAAACAGATTTGAGTGCTACTTTGTAGCTGGAAGATAAGCACTTAAATAAACTGGAAATTGGAAAACAGCTATTGGGGACTAAAGAAGACCTGGCTAGGTACCTTCAAACCAAAAACCAGCCCTAGAGAAGCTCTGTGGAGCTCTTGAAAAGCTCTGCAAAAGCTTGAGAACAACTCAGCTCTGACTGAGTTGTATGAACAGGGCACTTAAGCCCTGTTTGATGAGCTTGTTTGAGGGCTTTAGAAAATTACTAAAATTATGAAAAAATGACAATAAGGAAACAGACCAGTTGAAGATTTAAAGTCCTAAGTTTCAATGAAATTGACCCAATAATGTGCTCATGAAAAATCCTTCTAGTTGGGCCAAAACTGAGTTTTGCAAGATTTTTTTTGACTTTTAACAATTATGAAAGGTTGACTTTCTTGAACTTTAATCCTAATTTGTTGACTGAATATGATGTTTATTGATGAAATTAAGCTACTGCAACCTATGTCTATGAATATTGAACACAAAACAAGAGTTTGGCTTTGCACAACTACAACAGTTAAGTACTTAAGACTGTTTTAAAGTAAATTTGACTTTGGCTGTTTGTAGATGCAATATTAAGACAGAGTTGAGTTCAAATAAGCTAACCAAACATGAAACAACAGGTTACAACCTCTGAACAAACCTAAGACACAGATTAAGTATCAAATCCAAACACCCTTTACAAACTGTTTTATAATCAAAACTAAGCTAAACACTGATTTAACTCATCTCACCCATTAAACTAACTCTAATATCTTAATTACTACTGATTAAACTTGTCTACACTACTTAATGACCACAGAATTCAAAATATAAACACAAACTGCAACTATGAAGAAAAACTGAAATTAGGAGTACCAACTTACAAAGGTCCAAACTGTTTGTGCAGCTTAATCCAAACCAAATACTACTACTCTATATCAAATCCAACCCATTTCCAAGCACTGCATCACCCATTTCCAAACTTATACCCATGTTCCTTCATCAGTTGACTTTCGTTGACCAAAGATGAAAACTGCTTGTACCTACTTGATAAACTCACTAAAAGCTATAATAAGCTTCAATGAGCTTATTTGAACTTGAAAATAAGCTTGTTGAAGCTTGGATGTAACAGTTGAAGATTGCAATTTGAAACAGTAAACTTGAAACTTGAATTATAAATGAACCATTGAATTAAGCTTTGAAACTGAGTTACAATGATCAAAACACTTGGTTTTAGTACAATAAAGCTTAAAGATACAAAATCATAAACTAATTAAGACAGTTTTATAAAAAACGACATACATTAAATTTAAAAAAACTAAAAAACTGCCTTCTCTCTTCTTCTCTTCCTCTTTTTATACTTCAAATGGCTCTCCACGTGTCCTCTGAGCCAATCCCACCTCTCACTCTGACCAATGGATGAGTTTTGAGTGTGTTGGTCGTTTTTATCATTTTGGCGGGAAAAGGGATTTGACTTGTGGCTCTGTGAAATAGCTAGTAGGGGGGGTGGCATTTATTGTAGTGGGTTGAGTGATGATGAGGGGTGGAGGGTTAGTGGAGAAAAGGTGATGGGAGGTGAGACTGTGTTGCAGGCAAGAGATGGGGAAGACAAGCAGGAGGTGGCGGGGTTCTGCTTGTTTGACTTGGTTTGACTTGGGGTTCAAAAACAGGTAATGACAGGGGGGTCAAAGGTTTAAAGGCAGGGGTCTAAATGTGCAAAGGGTTCAAAGGTTCATGGTTTAGTTTAATATTTCAAGGACCTAATTTGCAACTTCTGATTTTTGAAGGACCAATCCTGCCAATTTCCCAAAGTTGTCACAAGGACCAAAATTGACAAGTTAAGAATCCCTAAGGATTTAAAATGAGATTTTTCTTTATTTAGATTTACCAGGGACTGTTTTTGACAACTTTTGAAATTTGGGGGACTAAAACTGCCAATTATGCAAACTTGATACGTTTTTCACCAGATTTTGATATTTTTGCATTTAAAACACATAAAACACTTATTTGTGATATTTTTATCATTTTGATGCATTTCTGAGTGTTTTCAGATGTTTTTGCAGTTTAATTTGTACAAAAATGATGAGTATTTGGACACTCATCAGTGTATATAAGGGGCATCTCAGCCCTCATTAAAAGGTACGATCTTTAAACCTAATTCTCCACTAAACCCTAAAAACGATTACTTACTCTCATGCTGGAGGATAATCGTGGGACACAATCCCACGATAAGCCTAACGATGTTTTCTGTTTACTTAGTGCGCAGGTTTCAAGCATCAAGGTCTAATTGATACGAGAACCAGAGTCCAAATAAGGAAAGCCCAACTTTTGTATCAAAAAGTGGCGCCATCCGTGGGACCACTCACTAAGAACTAGAATGACAAAGCATGGAAACCTAAGTCAGCGATCGCATAGTGACCTGGAAGGGAAGAAGTCGCAAAGTGGATCAGCCTCTAAGCAGGCCTCTGGAACAACCGGTGCGACCAGAAACCAAGGGTCAGATATGGTTTTCACGACCGTGGAACCACGCACGGGGACAACCCATGCTACTACAACCACCAGCGCAGAAGATCCATTGCGCAACCTTTTTACCACCCCCTCCAATCGGTGCCAGAAACGAGCCTCACAAACCCGCCAGATGCACCTGACCGAAACAAGGGTCCAGTGGTGGAAACAGACACCTTCGCTCTAGAAGGAGTCACGCCTGAATTAGCGCCAAGTGACTTCGTGTCTCAAAACTATGAGACCTTGGCTGCCCTCATGCAAGAGGAAGAGAAAAAGAGGTCGAGTCAGAGCCTGACAGCCCGAATCAACTATGACTCAGAGTATGAGACATCCTCATCGCGTCATCGGAGGGAGAGGCACGGGAAGGATAACCGCCGCCCCCAGTGTTTACCAGAATCGGGAGGAGAGTTGAGAACGATGAAGCAGCTGACCTGCAGTATCTAGAAGAACAGGAAGAGGACGGACGGCGTACCAATGTCCATGCTAGACTTGGTGGCCGCAGGGTCCATGACAGATTGGGACGACGACACTCCCCAAGTGAAAGCTCTTCTAGCTCGGATTCTGAGGACAGTCGGCGCAAGCGCCGAAAGAAGGGAAGCTCATCCTCTGATGACTCCTTGGACAACGAGGACAGAGAAACAGGACACTGGAAGTCCATGGGAAGATATCGCGACCAGGAGGAGGAAGATATGTCTCTTCCCTGGCGCCGCTAAAAGGTGGATGCGTTCACTCGGCGCATCAGCGATTTTTCAGAAAATAAGAAAAGGCGCATGCCCTCCAATGTAAAAACCTATGATGGAACAGGCAATCCTAACGATCACCTAACAATTTTCGAATCAGCTGCTACCATTGAAAATTGGCCACAACCTGTGTGGTGCCACATGTTCAATTCCACATTAGTGGGAAATGCGCGAAACTGGTTCAGTAAGCTTCCACGCAGAAGCATTGATGGCTTTGACGAGTTGCGGAAGGCGTTTCGCCTGAACTTCAATCAAAGGAAGAAGTGCGCCAAAAACCCTGTCGAACTTGCCAGGGTAAAACAGCGCCAGGGGGAATCTACAAGAGCTTATGTGGAGCGCTACAAAGATGAGTGCATACATGTCAAGGCATGCCCCGAAATACTAAAAATCTCAGGGTTCATGAACGGGATCAATAACCCAGAACTCATCAAAAGGATGAATGACAAGGTCCCCCAAACGTTTGATGAACTTATGAAATGCACAAGGTCCTTCATCCAAGGAGAAGCTGCCACGGCAGACAACAAGAAAGGCTACTCAAACTATAGGTCACAAGAACAGCCTAGGAGACAATCCATTGACCAGAGTAGCAACCGCAACAAGAGCTACCGCAACCAAGGGAGCGGACGAGATAATGACAAATATACCCCGCTAACCAAGACTCCAAAGGAGATATTCGCGACGGAAGGCGCGAACTTCCCGAGACCCCCACCAATGCGCACCCCAGAAGAGCGGCGCGTGGGGAACATATACTGTGACTATCATGGACAGAAGGGCCACACCACCAATGAGTGTGTCCAATTGCACCAACTAATTGATAAGCTAGTAAAAGAAGGCAGATTGGACCATTTAGTTAAGAACATCAAGGAAGGGAAAGATAAGCAAAAGACTGGGTACAAAAAGGAAGCACCCAAAGAAAAGGCTGATACCATCTACATAATACAATCATGGAAACGAATGACTAGGCAGAAGATCAGCCAAAAGTTTTCCCGTGGAAGCGAAATCTCTTTCCTCACCTTGGCTGCGAACAACGCAGTGGTAGAACCGCTCACCATTGAAATTAACGCAGGGGGTCACGATATCCACCGCATGTATGTTGATGGGGGAGCATCCGCAGACATAATGTATGAACATTGTTTCAAGCGACTGCGACCTGAGATACGAAGTCAGTTAAGCCCGGTCATGACGTCGTTGACCGGTTTTTCAGGAGAAAAGATATGGCTCATGGGGCAAATACGCCTACTAGTCAATGTTGGTAATAAGGAACACTCCACAACAGCCTGGATGAATTTTATGGTGATCAAATCCCCTTCGCCATACAATGGCATTATTGGAAGACCATGGATATCGGCCTTGCGCGCAGTACCGTCTACAGCACATGGGATGCTCAAGTTCCAGGTGGAGGGAGGCATTGTTACTCTCTACAATACCACTGTACCACCTAGAGAATGTAACACGATTACATGTGAGACGGCGCACATTTCAGAACAGCGCGCAGCTAAAGTGTCAAACCTGAGGGTCGCAATTCATCCTGATTACCCAGAGCAAGAAGTGTTGATCGGGGGATCGCTGTCTGATAACGGCAAGACAGCCGTGTGCGTACTCTTGCAAAAGAATCTGGATATCTTTGCATGGGAACCAAAGCACATGACCGGCGTACCACGCTCGATTACAGAACACAAGTTGAGAATCCAACAAGGATACTCCCCAGTACGACAGAAGAAGCGCGGCCAGGCTCCAGAGCGCGCACAATCAATTCTGGCAGAAGTACATAAACTTGTGGATGCAGGTATCATGCGAGAAGTATATTACCATGACTGGCTTTCCAACCCAGTGATGGTCAAGAAGAGCGACGGTAGTTGGCAGATGGGCGTGGACTTCACGGATCTCAACAAAGCATGTCCACAAGACTGCTACCCACTACCAGAGATGGACTGGAAGATAGAATCTTTGTGCGGATACCCACTTAAATGCTTCTTGGATGCATACAAAGGATACCACCAAATCCAGATGGCTAAAGAAGATGAGGAAAAAACGGCCTTCCATACAAGCCAAGGTGTCTATTGTTATACTAAGATGCCCTTTGGCTTAAAGAACGCAGGCGCCACCTACCAGCGATTGGTAGATAATGCATTTGAAAAACAGGTGGGTCGCAACCTTGTTAGGAATTAGAAATTCCATAGTAAAGAGTCGATCACCCCAAATATTCTCTAGCATAAGTTAGCTCGTAGACATATCGTTAGTTACGTTATTTATCAGTTTATTAGTTAGTTATTAGTTTAGTTTAGCGTAGTGCAATACTGTGGAGGAAGGACGGGTCTTTACCCACTGTATACCTGATCCACAGGCCGTCAAGAGGTCGTGTAGTCTGTAACTATAAATACCCTTTCCATCCATGGAAGGGGTGGTGCTTTTCAATCTAACCTTTCATAATTTACAAAGCAAGTCTCTAGCAATAAACACCCTCTCATCTCTTTCTCTCTCTAAATGGCTAACATTTATTTCCATCGTCCAAGACCACCCGAATCATCAAAACAATAAATATTACGATCCTACAAATGGTATCAGAGCCAAGGTTGTTGTGTTTGATGATTTATTATGGCTCGAATACTTGTTTTTAACTGATATTGTACCATTTTTTGTGTCAGAAAAATATTTTTTTCTACTTCTTTGTGATATCAGTTTTTAACTAGTTTTGTGTATCCCTTTTTGGTAATATCAGTCTTTAAATTGTCAAGTGGTCTATTGTTGCTAATATCTGTTTTGTGTCTTCTGTCCAAACAATACCATTGAGTCAATTTTTTGTCACCAATTTCTGTGAAAAACTTGTGGTCAACTGGTTGTTATCGTGGTCATAACGGGTATTATTGAAGCATTTGTATGCAAGTTTTCTGGGTTTTTGCAACTTGGTCGAAATAATCTGTCATTAACTAGTTCGTCTTAGCGACTTGTTACAAACGGCTATTGAGCTTTTTTTTCTAAAATGTGTCTGAAAAGATAGCGGTTTGTTGTCATATTCTTGGTAGCAAGTTGGGTTGCATTTTTGAATGCAACATGATATGTTGTCCAGGTTCAATGTATCCACAATGTAGCGAGTTGTGAGAAAAGGATGTAGCGAGTTGTGACTTAAAAATGGTAGCGACTTGGCAAAACCATTTAGCGACTTATGTCAAGTAAATGAAGCTAGCGACTTGTTATTTAACAAGTTAGCGATTTGTGAATTAGCGACTTGATGTGGGGCTGTTATAGCGACTTGGGTATGATATGTAAAAGTGAATCGACTTGACTCAATGGTTTAGCGACTTAGACTCATGACCCAGTAGCGACTTGACAGAAAGGGGATGAAGAAGAAGTATGACCATGACCACTTGACCACAAAACCCTTATGCCAACTCAGTTGACCTCTTTAATATTACATCATCAGTCAACAAATACCAAAAACAAGATTCCAACTCATTGACCTCAGTCCATTAACATCATCGATCCATCAATTACTTCGAAACACAAACTACAATAACCCTCACCATATTGAAACATATTCATTTTAAATGAACAAATTATAGATCTCAGATTTAAATCGTGTTTGTTAATGAAATATATAGACAACTAGGGTCTTTAACACAAATACTCTATCATCATCGATCTATTGAATAGAATGATAACTTTATGATCTCAGCGTTGATTCATGTGTTATACAAGATATTTCAAGAATATCGTGGGTCTATAAACACAAATCTGTTTGCCTTCATTGATCTATCTCTTATAAGTATAATCTTATATACGAATCTTTTTGAAGGTAAAATAATAACAAGAGTGTTATCATCTTCCCTTCATACTCGATTAGAAACAAAATCATGAATCAATATACCTACCTGAGCTCTTTGATTAGAACACGAAGCCTTGCCATGAACCTAAACCATCCATGTGGTTTATTCGAATGAGGTATCTTGTTGCCATCTTTGTGGCCAAGATGTTGTCTCGAGCCAACCCTGTGGCTCCCTCATTCTGAGGTTAATAAGTCATGTCCGAGTGATGCATCTTCTATGCCACGTTTGATTCTTTTGATTAGAAGGTGGCTGATGGAATTTTGTGAGTTAGGGTTAATTTGTTCTGATTGATATTGTGATGGAGGCGGATTTTTTATTAGGGTTTGGAGAGAATCAGAGATTTGGGGGCGGAGGATATAACTGTTTGTGTTTAGTGAGAGAATTTTTAGGGTAAAGATGTGTGAGATATGAGTGTTAAATATCCCGTATGTTTAGGGTTGAATGTATATTGAGTTTTATGAGTTCATGGGCCGGACACTTTTACATTAAACTTGGGCCTGATCAAGTGTTAATCGAGAATGGATATGGGTTTTTGATTTTATTTACTGATTGGGCCTCAATCATTAAACACACGATTATGAGATATCATATTACTTGCCGTGTGAAATTGTTATTGTGAAATAATGTTTTGGTCGTAATCGGGTGTTAATGGGATTTTGAGTGGACTGTCATTGGAACATTATTATGTGATTAGGTTATTGATCTCTTCGGACTTAGACGCTGACATGAAAAATGTTAAGTGACAGTTTTATGTATTCTGAGTATGGATGTGGTGGATACGGACTCATGATCGTGTATGAGATTTGGACATGGGCTTTGAATGATGAAATGATGGGCTCCTCATGATTGAGAGATGTTTGATAATATGATTTGATGATGTGAGTTGATGGGATGATGAGATTCGTTATGAGGTTTGGCAATTTGGTGTATACATCTTCATGGAAAATTATGTTTGTCTCGGCTTGAATTGTTACTGGAACTAGGGTGACTACGGGGTTGTTTGTACGATATTTTCTCATTAGGATGAGAAGTGAGATTTTCCGGGAGCGTTTACTTATTTCGTCTTCTTTCTTTCTACCCTTCCGCGAAAGATGACTTGTTTGGGCATTTATTGAATGTGATAAAGACTTGGCTATTTAGTTACGTTTGTGATTCTTTCTCGAATAACCCACAACATAGCTATCACTTCGGTGTCTCACTCAGTTGAGAATGTCGAGAGGTTTTGTACATTGGGTACACCGTTTCTTTTTCACGAGGATTAGTACAAGTTTAAGTAACAAATCTGGGGAATTTTACTTCATGCTCATGTTTGGCATATCGGGTTTACTTCACCATGTTGTCACTGCAATAGCCGACAGAATTTGTGGAAGATGTGCTTACCAAAGGGTTTAATGGTTGATGATAGAGAATGAACCGCTGATGAACCACTGCATGTTCTCCTAAAACAGATATTCACCGAAACCAAAGCTGTCATAACACGTTCAAACTAACATTGTTTACGGTTTAGTCTTGATTTTGTAAAATCCCGCGAATGAATCTATTTCTCGGTTTTAATAATAGACTTGTAAAATCCCGTGACAATGGAATCATCCCGGTGTAAATAAAGTGCATTTCCGGCTCTATCTCTCGGTTTATTCTTGGTTTTCTAAAATCCCGCGAAAGAAACTATTTATCGGTTTAAACTATAGAATTGTAAAATCCCGTGATGATGGAACCATCCTGGAGAAAGGAACGTGTATTTCGGGATCTTATCTGATGCTGGTGCTACGGTTTCTACTTCAAAGAAGGGATAAAAGGGTGTACTTCATGAATTGGGTGATTGCTTGGTTATTCTTCATGGCAGTTTGGTTATTACATGGTTTTACGGGGTTATGTGCTTTTAACCATGGTCGAGATGAAACCATTATCATAGTTCACTTAAAACGTCAAAGAAGGCTAGATTTGATCTTTTAATCAGAAGATGTGACAACGGGGTTAATTCACTATTATTTATTTGAGATTGAAGTGAAATATCACGGGCAAGTGTACTTAGTATCTGAAGGTATCGGGGATGGATGGATGAAGATTCTTCAAGATCCTTGTTTGAGCTTATTATCAAAAACTAAGACTTGGAAATCTAGTTATTTTTGGGTGACTTTTTCCTTTTCTTTTTTCCACTTGGGGGAATTGGTATCTTACCACCACAAAATAACTATCACTTTAAGGAGTTACGTTGTAGTGCTCAGTGTCACATTCAATTGTGGATCTTCAAGAGGTAAAGTACGTCTTATACTTGATGGTTGGTTGGATGAAGAGTATAGAGTACTTAGAGATTCAATGGAGAATGAAGTCTCGGCACCGCTCTTTGTTACATATGTGCAAGTATAAGTCACGAGTTCGGGTTAGTTTACTTCAGGGTCAAATTCATCATATTGGGTTTTCTCCATCAGCTGTCACGACAAAGAGCCTACTGAATGATAATGGGGTTGATTACATGTTTGCCAAGAGTAGATGAAAAGAGAGAGATTTATGACGTATGAACACAACAGTTCATGCCTCGTACTCTAAAGAAAAGAAAAGTGTACGTTTCAGTGCGCTTTATCTTCAAAAGAAGAGAAATCTTCTTATGACGTTTGAATACAACAGTTCAAGCCTCGTTCCCTAAAGAAAAGAAATGTGTACGCTTCAGTGCGCATTATCTTCAGAAGAAGAGAAATCTTCTTATTCATGACCATTCTCATAAACATGCTTCATACTTTTTCCATGCGCTTTCAGTCATCAAGTGAACCGGACTACTGTTGATTGTTCTCTTATTCCACTTGCTTAACTATAATGACGATGGTGACATCATGTGCTAATTTTGCGGGGGAGAAGTGTGAATAGACTACATTTGTTGAAGATATTCACTTATTCAATCAAGAATGGCAAATCCGTATGCAATTCTTGAGGGGGAGAAGAAGTGTGAACTTACTGCATGGTTGATTGATTTCTGAGAATAAATGGTCGAACGGCTACAAACTCATGTAAGAACCGAGCTTCTTCTTATCGAGTCATCTTCACATGGAGTTTTCTTGTAAGAGTCGTTGGTCAACATCTTCACACGGGCTGATTTGATCAATGACAAAGTGCTTCCAGTTGCGGAGCTGATTTCTTTGATGAACATCTTTCTGTTCTTGTTTGATTGGGAGGGATTTTAGTTAAGGGGATTTGTTATTTCAAAGTTAACTGGAATGCATTTGGTGAGTTGAAGATGTTGACTTTCTATTCCCCATTGGACAATCTTGAAGAAGGTCGAGTCTACAGTCGGTTCTACATTCTCTGCTACATGTTAGAAGACTTAAGACGAGTTGCATTTGATTATCTAAAGACTTCTTCTTAATCTGGGCATTTATCAAACAGATTGTCGGTTTAGGGGAGAGCACTAATTGGGGGAGAGTGAAATGTCGAATTTAATCCCTAATTAGATTTGCTCACATTCTTCAACAAGTTGATTCTCACAAAGACTTCAAGCGTTCTTCTCATCAGATTTCTAGTATACGGGCTTACAATGAGTTGCTGATTCTGAAGTATCAAAACCAGCAAGGGGGATGGAGACACACATCTAAACACAAAGCTAGTAAACTTGATGAACTTAATTCTTCTAAGTGATTGAAGATATCCCGGGAAGACAAATGTCATGACCGAGTAAACTTGGGGAGGTGTTTTTCATTATCCTCATGATGTGTATTCGGGAGAGTTCTTGAGCATTATACAAAGAGACTGACTGCATCAATTCAACTACATGGGGGAATTGTTCTCTTGACACCTTTTGGAATGGATCGCTTCAGAATTCAGTGGAAATGAAATTTGAGAAGAGGTATTCAAATGTGGGATGATACGTTGCTGTTCTTGTTGATGATATAACCTCGAACGAAGAATCACGGTGATTATTCTTAAAAGGAGCAGCAAGATCGATGATAATGGTGTGCTTCTTCGTACACCTGGCTAAGGGAAGCTTGAAAGAAAGCTTTGAATCTGCTCAGCTAAAGGATTTTCGGTTTGGGGGGAAGCTGCCAAAGCCTCACTTTCAGATGGTTCAATTTCTCTTCTTTTCAAGAGCCTCGGAAGCTTTGGTGGTGGACGTTTAAGAGATGATGATTTCTATCTTATACAACGGGGCTGCTCGTATCATCATCTTCTTAAACTATATCATCTATTCTATCTGTAAATAATTATTAAAAACCAAAATACAAAATTATAAAACCATAAAAAAGAAAATAGAAAAATATTAAACCAACAAAAACCCATAAAAATCAGAAAATTTAAAAAGACCAAAAATATGTTTTCTCAAGACATGTCTTCTGGTATCGATAACATCTGCGGTCTTAGAAATGCCATTCAACAATGGCACGGGACCATAGATGAAGTTCGAGCAGGAGGTGTAAATATTCTTTTCCAAAACATGTCTCTAAAATATGGCTTGCAGTTATTTCAGACTGTAACCCCGTGCTTAAAACTATGGCTTGCTATTATTTCCGATAGCAACCCGTTCTTCAAGGAAGGAAAGTGCTGTGCTAAAATTTTTTTTAAAATTTTCGTGCACTTATCCTAAAACAAAATGAGGAAAGTATGTCGAAGGACTGCTGTTCCTACTCAAATATTTTTCCGTCTAAAATTCTTCAGAAAAATATTTGTTGTTTTCAAAAATGGTGGTAATGAGTTGCTTGAGAAATCAATCAGAATCGGAGTTTTTATAAAAATTGAAAACTCAATCAATGACTTCAGCGCTTTTAAACTTTTCAGTAAAATAAGTCATTGATTGAGGGGGAGAATTTTTTCAAATTTACATCATCTAACGGGCTTTCTTAATTATCCTATATGCTTAATTAAAAATGATGTTAACCTATGTTGAAGAACTAGGTGCCCAGGATATGATTGTTAGGATTAGATGATTAGAGTTTGATGAACACATTATTCCCATGCCTTATATGATTTGATTAATATGTTGAATTGACTTTTATTAGTCGATTACTGTTTGGGTGATGTCGACCACCATATATCTGTATGTGTGTACACTAACATATGCAGGTATCATGGTTTAAAAGAATGTTCCCGATCCAGATCCCACAAATGAAGATGATTGGATGCCGAAAGGAAAGGGTAACTATATCTTGGGTTGACAAATGAAGAAACGGAGCTTAATTGGACTTCTATGGAGAGTTGGCATGGAAAAATGCAATGTAAGAGGTCTCACTGCATTAGCAGATGGTTTTCTTCATCAGCAAATGAAGAAACGGAGCTTAATTTGACCTCAGTTGGCATTAAAATGCAACGTAAGAAGTCTCACTGCATCAGCAGACGGTTTTTCTTCCAAGCCCTACAGCAACAACATAAGCTTCTCAACCACCTAACGTATCTTTGTGCAGGAAATTTGATACCATTTTTTAAACAATTTTCAAATAATATTGTTTTGAAAAATGGAAAAATATTTGTTTTGAAAATAAACTGGACTAAAATTTAAAAATCACCGGACTTCATTTTATCAAAACTATAAGTCACTCAATCATCGACTACGGTCATCGATTGAGGGGGAGAGTGATTTAAAATATATTATTTTCAAACAATATTTCTTCATAAAAGTCCGGATTGTACAAAACAAAGTGGTGATCTAAAGATTTAATGTTATGTCATGGTATGATTTTCTTTAATACTCAAAGATCTTACAAATGAAATTTTTTCTGTTCTTGTTTGATTGTGAAATTGTTTTATTTTACTTAAATGATTTAAATTAGTTGGGATCACAAATCTCAAATGGTTTGATATTTTTGATCGGGGGAGAGATCGTGATTTAAATTTCAAATCTATTTTAGTCCTTTAAAGGCACTCATGCCTCCATGTGCCAAACAATTTCAAATACACGATGCATATGTTGAGGAGGAGCATTTATCCAAAAAACAAGATGAGTATTTAAACAAGGCACATTTTCTCCCATGTTTTCTAAACCTTATTAAATCACTTTGGATCCAAAATCTCAAAGGGTTTAATATTTTTGATCGGGGGAGAATTTGTGATTTAATAATGAAATCTGATAAATGATGATCGACTTGATTCAAAAGTGCATGCTGCTCTCCCATATGTGCTAAACACTTTCGAATCTCGAAGCATATATTGAGGGGGATCATTTCAAAAGAAAATAAACTATAAAGGTACAAAGATTTCTATGTTTCATCATAAAGTACCTTGATTGATTTTCTAATGGTTTTCTGTATGGCAATGCAATCGTGGAAGTACTTCAAAAACCTCTTGCCTCTATGTGATAAAATGATTTCAAATATCCTATGCACATATTGAGGGGGAGAATTTACCAAGAAAATCAAATGGTTTTTTCTATGAAAATTGTGATCAAAGAAAATATTTCAAAGTCCTCTTGCCTCCATGTGCTAAACAATTTCTAAATCATATGCACATGTTGAGGGGGAGGTTTTCTAAATGATCAAAACAATTAAGGTACAAAATGCTTTGATTTTATATCACAAGTACCTTGATTGATTTTTCCAAATGATTCTTCCATTGGTTTCAAAAAGGAAAGAACAATACCAAAAGACCGACCAATTAACTTTATGCATGGTGTTATAAGGATGGTTAGGTTAGGTATTCGTTCCCACGATCCCGCCAGAGCCGGAGAGATCTACCCAGGGAAAAACCACTAGATAGTGTAGAGTCCTTAGGTATGATGAAAAAAAAGGAGAAAAATGAGAAATGGGAAGAGTGCGGACTGAGACTGAGCTAGTACTGGAATAAACCCAACAAGATTCTAGTAATGAAGCCTCAGTAAGCACTGAAGGGGTTGAAGAATGAAAAAGAATTGAATGTGAAAAGGGTGAAAAGAAATAGCCCCTCCAATAATTCAACCTTAGGGCAGAAACCGGGTTCAGTTCATATGCTACTGGTGGTTA
The DNA here is from genome assembly GCA_910596185.1 of Chrysanthemum makinoi. Taxonomy (NCBI): domain Eukaryota; kingdom Viridiplantae; phylum Streptophyta; class Magnoliopsida; order Asterales; family Asteraceae; genus Chrysanthemum; species Chrysanthemum makinoi. The sequence continues at coordinate 190,563,820 of OU343221.1, forward strand.
CTAAGGTAACACTGGTATTAAAGACAAGACATCATGGACCCAGTGATGCACTACACTAAACTTCCCAAGCCACTCAAGTTCCTCTTAAAAGGGCTTGTTTCATTCTCACGAGGAACCTACGTAATCTATCGACTTTCTCTTAGAGATTGTTGATATTGAAGAAGGAGACCCTCTCCCTAGTCTCTGGAATAGGAACCAAATGTGCCCTATTGAGTCTAGAGCCAAGAGATCATCCACAATATCTCATTAGGACACAAAATCAATGAAGACTTGATGTTTCACACAATGTGGAAAGTAAGAATATATATTAAGAGTCCTACGCATTATCCTTGTGGTATTGCCAGAACATCTAAGTGATATGTAAAAAAAATATTCACAATGAAGATGGAAATCCTTCTAGAGCCAACATCAAACAAGCTCTTGGTGGGTGACATGTGAGATCTTTTCTAAAGATCAAGCTTGTGACAACTGGATAGAAATGATGGGGCGATTCACTCGTGAATCAACCTTGGTCCAGGAGAAGGATTTACGGATACCTTTGAAAAACCGGTCGTTGTGCTCAAAAACTCTTTTCTCTAGCACTTCGATTGTGTATTATGTTTTCAAAATAAAAAGGGTATTTATGATTGAAAATTGATTTCTTCTTCTAAACCTTCGTCGTATTGAAAAACTCTTTATCTTAAGCAATACGTGTTGGAATCACTCCTAAACGTTAATCAAGTGTTAGTGATTAACATGTAATAGTTAGCTTATTATGGCCTTTATGTTTGTTATTAGCCTTAGGCTTATGTAGAAGGCCCATAAGCCTAGGCCTAGTCCAATAAAGAAAAGGATAGGAACTAGGAGTGTTGCCCTAGCTTCCCTCCTATAAATATCCCTTGTAAACCTTCATTTGAAGGTTGGTTGTTCAATTTATTTCTTTCACATACATCTCTACGCATAACCGGCTACTCATATCGTGTGTGTGTGTTTGATTTATTGTTCAATCGCCTTTATCTCTTTCTATTAAGCTTGTGTTTTAAAACTAGTGACCTAACAGTGGTATCAATCGCCTATTAGTTGGGTGAACGTATTGTTTCTTGAAGTGGGTTTTTGGTCCTACGCGTAGAACATACGTGCGTGGCTTGATACTTTGGTTCGCTTAAAAACACAATTTTTACACGTTTGAATCCAAGATTCTTGTACTTTCAATGTTTTAAGGTGTTAAAATAACTGTTTTTGGCAAAAAGTTTCAAACTTTACGCGTGTGATGTGCTTCATCGGGGTTTTAAATTTGTAACAAGAATTACCGATTAACTAGGAACACATTCGGGCAAGTATACCCTAGTCAAGTTGTAGTATAGTATATGGTAAATCAAGGTCGTCCCAAGAGACTTGGTTGCACTACAAGTGTCGTTTGTTTGTTTAAGCAAGTAACAAGTAACAAGTTGATGGTTATGATTGTCACGGATCAAACCAACAAGAAAAGCATTATAAGAACAAGTAACAAGTTGATGGTTATGATTGTCACATATCAAACCAACAAGAAAAGCAATATAAGAACAAGCAAGTATCAAAAGATTCATCATTATTCCAATCAAACACAAAATCTCAATAATCATATCAATAACAAACATCTTTAAATAGAAAAGTAACAAGGTTTACCCAAAGTATGAATTACAATAGGCAAAGATGAAGGATTATAGCACTCCTTCAAGCCTCCAATCAACTACAATAGTTCTACCAAGCCGGAAAATGATGTCCAAATGCCTTCGACAACCCTTGAGCACACTACACGAATTTGGCAGAGGTTTGTGGTCTTTTGGGGAAGATAAGTTGGTGTAATTGGTGGAAATTCGTCCTTAAGGGTGGAGGCTTGAATTTCACACCTTTGGTGAAGGTATTGAGAGTGGTTGTGTTCTCTCAAGTTATGGTTTTCTCTCTAGGTGGAAATTCGTCCTTAAGGGTGGAGGCTTGAATTTCACACCTAGAGAGGAGTGGTGGATGAAAGGGATGAGAAAGATGGAGAAGGGATGATGAAATGAGGTGCCAAATGGGTTCTATTTATACTACTACCAAGGCCTAGGGGTATTCAATGCATTTCTTGGAGGCCAAGGAGCTTGGAAGGGACTAGAAACCATGTAGGAAGGGACTAGAATCATATGGAACACGTTTGGAGTCTTAGTAGTGCAGAAATGGCTGAAACAGGACCTCCAACCGGATCCGGTTGAGCTCCAACCGAATCGGTTGGTCTTCTTGACAGCTCTCCAACCGGATCCGGTTACGGGTCTCGACCGATCGGTTGGAGCAAAATCACAAAAATTCATAAACTACAAAGTTGTAGATCTTTCTCTTAGCTTTCCATGGCCGCGAACGAGGGGGGGGGGGGGTCAAACGGAGTCCGTATGCAAAAGTTATGGCCAAAATGGTGAAGGTGTGTCGGGAACAACGAGTCTTCCAATATGTCTTTGTTTTAGCTTCTTTTCTTCATTTCTTTCTCGTTTTCCTTCTTGAACTTTATTCTTGAGTCTTTGGACCACTAACTTGATGACTTTATCTTCTCGAATATACTCCGCAAGTCTTTCTTTGGTCGGGAATTCTTCATACATGGAGAAATCTTCGTGTTTTACTTCTTTTTCCGCATTTTTCTCCACTTTCCTGTACTTGGCTACAAATGAACTAGCAAACGCACTTTTGTACGATTAAGCATTAAAAGCATATGATTATAACCAAATAACACACATAAAAGCACAGATAACGCTACTAAAAACATGCACAATTTGAGCGTTATCAGCGTGGATTTACGTTTTTAAGCTTATTTTTGTTCGAGGGTTTCATCCTACTCGTAACTGTTTTAGACGTTTTGGTTCATCAAGTTTCATACTTTTATGTTATTTTGGTGTTATTGAAGCTATCTCATCACAAAAATCTGGTTTAGAAACATCTTTGGGCAAAATAACTTTTACGAGTAAAGCTACGCGTAAGTGAAACCCTAAACTTACGCGTAACTCACTCCTTGGTTTGATCTTCAGTTTCGTGGTTTACTCCGTGGTTTCTTGCTTGGATAAGCCTGAAAACACGTTGACTTTGGATATATTTTGCACTGTGATAGTGTAAAAGATCATTTGGGATAAAAACCTAAACTTACGCATAAGCATAAAGCTTACGCGTAGAAATCCTACGCATAAGATTCATCTTACGCCTAAGCCTAGTCTTACGCATAAGGTAATCCTACGCCTAACTTTCTACGCCTAACTTTGTGTCTACGCATAACTTTAGTGCCTTTACCCTACTTACGCGTAAGCTAAAACTACGCGTAACCCTCATTGTTACGCGTAACTTTGGTGTTTTTACGCATAAGTCCTACTTGGTTTATTGTGATTTCTACGCCTAAGGATACTTCATCAACAAAGGTTCATTCGACTACAAAGATCCATTTTTACTAACACAAGTTTTCAACATGTCACAACCACAATACTCTAACTATTTCCCTTACACTTATTCTCAACGTCAACAACAACTAACTCAACAACATCAACAATGGAATCAACAACAAGCAATTTATCAACAATAATTTAATCAACAACATACTCCACAACTTGCCGCAATTCCACAACCTCAAATGGTTCAACCACCACCAAGTCTTCAAGTTCAACCCTACACAAATGACTTCAATCAACATCCATCAAGGAACACTATGAAGGAACCCACTTTGATAGACCTCCAATGCTCACTCCAGGAAACTACGATCAATGTGTGATTAGGTTCTTTAGGTTTTTTGATCTGAAGAAGCCACATGGAAAGTTCTTAAAGAAGGTTATCTTGGAAGGTCCATTTCAAATGCCAACTGTCATTGTACCCGGCGATCCAAATGCTAATCCACCAAGAGATGAACAATCAAACATTGCTACTGTTGCAGACTTGAATGCAGAAGAACTTCTACACTATGAAGCTGATGAGCTTGCAATGCAATATATCATTTTAGGATTACCTAACCCAATTCTTCGAAGTGTTGATGCTCAAAAGACTGCAAAGGCAATGTGGGAACATATTCATCTTCTTATGGAAGGATCTGCACTCAATCGGGAGGATATGGAATCCAAAATTTACTTGGCTTATGAACACTTCATGATTGAACCTGGAGAGACACTTGAGTCTTATCATCATCGATTCTCAGACATCATAAATGATTTGGATAAACACAACATCATCATGCCAAGAATTGCCGTTAATACTAAGTTCATGAGTAGTCTTGGTCCTGAATGGGAGAAGTATGTCATTTTTCTCCGTCAAGCGAAGAACATGCATCATTCTACATACGGATTGTTGTACGATTACTTGAAGCCTCATGAAAAGGAAGTTGATAGAGAAAGGATTCTCCGTGCTCAAATTGCTTCACCTTCACAACCGGAAAATCAACAACTTGCGTTATATGCTCAAAACAGTTATTCTCCTCAACCAGCAACTCAACCAACTGCTACAATCACACCATATGATCCTTCACAACCTCAATATCAACAAACTCAATTGGTTTCATACAACAACAACAATGCTCAAGCACTTGTCAGTGAAGCTAATGAGGAATCTGATCCATTCGAAGCATTGCAACAAGGATTTGCTATGATTGCTAATGCTTTTAGCCGTTATACCAACAAATCCAACAACCGTATTCTTTCCTCATCTAACACAAGGAATCAAGCTGTTGTGAACAATGGACGAGTTGAAGTTCAGAATCGTGGTTATGGTCGTCAGATGGGCGGTGGTCAAGGGTTTAATGCTGTGGGTAAGAATAACAATAGAGCTCAAGTGGTGGAACAGGGAAATGCTCAGAATGGGTTGAATGGTCTTCGATGCTACAACTGCAATGAGAAGGGACACCTGGCCAATGCATGCCCAAAGCCGAGGACAAGGGGCAGTGCTTATCACAAAGAGGCTCTTCTCTTGGCTCTTAAGGATGAAGCTGGTGGAACTCTCACAGACAAAGAACAGAGTTTTATGGAAAATGCAGACTCAGATGATGATATGGAGGATTTGCAGGCCAATGCATTTGTTATGTTGATGGCTAATATGCATGAGTTACACATGAGTGACACAGGCCCAGTGTATGACATGATGGCTTGTCTCAGGTACCCGAACAAACCATATTTATCTCCGATCTAATATCTCCGCCAACATCTGAATCCGGCAAGGCTCAGAATGTTCAAAATGAGTCGTCCACATCTCATTCCGACGATTTTCAAATAGACCCCGTCGTCACATTTGACGATCAAGATGACCTTATGGTGTCACTTGATACTCAAATTGACTCCGTGGTTATACTTGAGGATCTAAGTAATGATCATGTTGTGACTCACGTTGAACACGCCGAACTTTTGCCTCATCCAGATTTTTGCTCGTTTAATACAAGACCAACAAACCATAGTGGAAGAATGTCGTGCAATTAATCAGGACTTGAAAAGTAAAAATGCACTGTTAACCAAGGATTTTGAATGTTTACAAAAGCAACTCAACTTTTTCAAAACTCAAGAAAAACGTGAAAAAGGTTTTGAAGCAACCTTTGCTAAATCTCATCAAAATGAAAAATATTTAGAGAGACAGATCGTGATCTAGCGCTTCGAAGAATGCTTTGTTGTTCGAAATAGAACAACTGAAACATGAACATAAAAAGCAAATTAACGCTCTCACCTTGGAAAATCAAAAAGCTAAGGCTGAGTTGTTAACTTGTCAAAAATAGTTCTCTGCATACAAAAAGCATTCAACGAAACGAATAGATGATCATCTTGAAGAAATCATCGGCTTGCAAAACAAACTTAAAGAGTTTAAAACTATTGTTTACAAACATGGTGAGTCGGTCACAACCATTGAAAAGTTTACTTTAAAACCAAATCCAAATGGATATGGACCAAATCTTGCTGATTACAAACCTAAGCTTTCAACCAAAACATTCAAACCAAATCCGAAGTTTCCAGGCAGAATATAAAATTGATAATTCTGTTATGAGTGTTGTTGAATATCATCGTCAAGAGGAATTAGATGCAGAAGACGAGAGTCGATCAAAATTAGAAAATATTGTTTACAACAAACCTTTTAACTATTCAAAAGCGGTCACTTTCGTCACACCAACGGATTCTTCTAACACACCAAGGATTATCATAAAAACGTCTGAGTCTTCTAATGTTAATCCCAAACCAGATTATGCACAAACTTATGGTCCTTTACCTTCCATCAGTGAAGTAAACTCAAAAACTGAAAATCGCAAAATTCTTCGATATTTTGACCTTTTCATGGCTGACCTCAAAACTTTACAACATGAGATAGAATATCATTCTGAAATCAAAGTTCAACATTTTCAATCGCCTCTAGCGCGAGAACAAAGAGATATTTTTCAGAAAAATCTTTTACCAAATGTTAAAAATTTGAAAAGTTGTGCATTGTCTTGGGAAAGGGAATTTCATAAGGAACTTGGATTGATGAAGGTCATTTTTGAGAAAACAGAAACATCTATTTCTAATACTAAACGTAAAAAGAAACTGTTGAGAAAAGATGTTGATCGACTCTTGGAAGATGTCATCTGTGCTGATGTCCATAATGCTGTGTTATTGAATTCTTTGTCATATGCATTTGATTATATCTCTGCTGATAATGTTGATTCTGTGGTAAATGTTGAGAACACGATAATGTGCTTGGATCGAGTCCTTAAAAGTTGAAAATAAACGATTGTCAAATGAACTTTCAAATGCAATACGTCGTCTTAATTGGTGTCAAAAAGATATTCACGATCAACAACTTGCTTTTCAACACAAAATCGCCCAGTTGCGTGCAAAATCTTCCGATCCTAAAATTGAGCAACTGGATGATCAAAACGTGTCTTTTAAGTGTCAAATCTCAAAATATGAACAAGAACTTGTAAAAGTTAAAAGGAATATGGTGTCATATTTGATTTACTCAAAAAGACTCGTGATGAAGCATCAAATGAACTTGATCATTATCTTGCACACACTAAAGAAGTTATGCATTTTACTGGAAATATTCGGTCGAAAATCAAGATTGATTCACACTATCTTCAAGTTAAGAGAAATGTTAGGAAAGTATGAACAACTTCCGCCTACCGTGATTAAGAGAATAGCCCCAGTAACACTTAGTAATCGTGAACCTAGAATCCCTACTGCCAAATCACAAGTTGCGAACGTGCTTCCTTCTCTATGAAACAGGAATAGTTGCGTCTTTTCCAAACGTCCGCACTTCACAGCCTATGAGCACTACATCGACGAATAGGAAATTGCGACCTAAGAAAAGATCAATAAGGCCTGCTAAAGTAGAAGAACACCCTAGGACTATGAATAAGACTCATGTTGCTTCCACTATAGATATTGCGTCCGGCAAATGTAATAGAAATAGTGATGTAACGAATGCTAAACAATTAAGCACTTTTGATATTGTCGATGCACCTTGTGTTATTTGTCGTAAAAGTATGAATTCCGATTGTCATGATAAATGTGTTGCTAAAGCTATCATCTCTCGTTTAAGGAATCCTAAGAACCGGAATACCTCTAGGCCCACTAATCTTTCTAAGTCTGTGCTTGGTAGACCGCCCTCTTTAGATTCTAGCAAACGCATTGCTGTCCCTGTAGCTCCAGTTTCACCTCCTAGGAATATAGTACCACCTAGTGCATTCACTAAGACTAAAGAAAATACTAGTTGGAGATGGCGGAATTGGATATATAACACACTAGGATTTAAATGGATACCTAAAGCTATTGATGTGTGTATGTCTACTATAACTACTCCGGAACCCTCTAACATTTCGGGTTCCACATCTACTTCTATTCCATCTGTGTCGTCTGTGTGTAATGCAGGTGATACAGATCATTCTCTGGATTGTTGATAGCGGATGTTCCCGACACATGACAGGCAACCTTAAACTGTTATCAAACTTTATTGCAAAGTTCATTGGCACTGTCAGATTCGGGAATGATCACTTCGCAGCTATCATGGGCTACGGAGACTACATCAATGGGAACATCGAAATTAGCAGGGTTTATTATGTGGAAGGCCTCGGTCACAATCTGTTTTCAGTAGGTCAGTTCTGTGATGGAGATTTGGAGGTTGCTTTCAGGGAGAAATCTTGTTTCATTCGTGATCCATAAGGAAACGACCTTATATGCGGCTCGCGTAATTCAAGTCTTTACACTATCTCTATGCAAGACATGGTTGCTTCATCTCCCATTTGCTTACTTTCAAAGGCAACATCAACAAAATCCTGGCTATGGCACCGTCGTCTCTCACATCTAAACTTTCAAACCATCACCAACCTCGCTAGACACAAACTAGTTGAAGGACTCCCACGATTTAGATATTCTAAAGATCACCTTTGCTCAGCTTGTGAACAAGGGAAAAGCACTCGTGCTCATTTTCCTTCAAAGGTGGAACACAGCTCTCAGCATGTGCTTCATCTTCTTCACATGGATTTGTGTGGCCCGATGCGCATGCAAACGATCAATGGCAAACGCTACATCTTAGTAATTGTTGATGACTATTCACGCTGGACTTGGGTCTACTTTCTTTGAAGCAAAGACCAAGCTCCACAGATGATCATCACCTTTCTCATGAAAATACAAGTTCAGCTACGAAATACCGTTCGACAAATCGAAACAGAGAGACACTGAATTTGTTAACCAAACTCTTCGTGAATTTTATGAGAAAGTGGGAATTCAGCATCAGACATCTATTGCACGCACACGAGAACAAAACGGAGTTGTTGAAAGACGAAACCGAACGTTAGTGGAAGCTGCCAGAACAATGTTAATCAATGCTAAACTTCCAGATTACTTATGGGCAGAAGCTGTATCTACTGCATGCTATACTCAAAACCGTTCTATGATTACAAAACACCACAACAAAACACCTTTCGAGCTTGTCCACAACAGAAAAACGAATCTCAAACACTTTCATGTATTTGGATCTCTTTGCTATCCGAATAATGATCGTGATGACTTTGGAAAGCTCAAAGCCAAAGCTGACATTGGAGTCTTTATTGGATATTGTGATAATTCTAAAGGTTTTCGAATCTGGAATCGTCGAACAAAGGAGGTTATGGAGACGATTCATGCTCATTTTGATGAACTTCACGAAATGGCTTACGAGTATAACAGCTTAGAACCGGTCACAACCGCTTAAACTTCCCCAAACCCCATCATCGGTGAAACAAGCCCCGAGCTCACTCGTCAACAAATGGAAAGGCTATTTGCTCCGCTGTTCAGTGACGATCTTGATGAGCGTGCTCGGGTGTATCCGCTGTTTCCGCATTTGCTCAACGATAATACTCTTATACGATACACTGCTACAACAACTACGGTTGAAGAAGCACCACCAGTTGACTCCACAACAGTTGAACAAACCGCATCCAACAATGATGAACCGGTGATGATGTTCGAATGAAGTACCCCCACCTGCAGATTTTGATCCAAATGCGTTCTTTAACCCGTTTGCTAATGAGGCTGCTGCACGGATGTCGCGGAATCTTCAACAAGCCATTTGAATCATCAAAATCTGCACAATGTATACCAACATCAACCCTCCACACATAGATGGACAAAAGACCATCCTCTGGAAAATATTATAGGCAACCCGAATCAACCCAGTCGTTCGAGACAACGTCTTCACACGACGGTGAACATTGCATTTATGCACTCACATCTGCCAATCTGAACCTAAAAACATTAAGGAAGCAATGACAAAAGACAACTGGATTGAATCCATGCAAGAAGAACTCAACCAATTCAAACGTCTTGAAGTATGGGAACTGGTTGAAAGACCAACAGGGTCTACGTCATTGGTCTAAAATGGATTTGGAAAAACAAATTGGATGCTGAAGGGAATGTTATCGAAACAAGTCACGTGGTGGCTAAGGGTTATAGCCGGAAGAGGGTATTGACTTTGAAGAATCATTTGCTCCGGTTGCTCGTCTTGAGGTGTTAGGATTTTTCGCATTTGCGGCTCATGAACATCACGGTCTTTCAGATGGATGTAAAACGCTTTTCTCAATGGACAACTTAAAGAAAGCGGTTTATGTTAGTCAACCAGAAGGATTCATTGATCCAGAGTTCCCTAATCATGTCTACAAACGAACAAAGCTCTATGGTCTCAAACAAGCCCCTCGGGCATGGTATGATAAGCTATCATCTTTCCTCATTGCCAATAATTTTACCAAAGGTTCGGTTGACCCAACTCTTTTCATACAATATCACGGGGAACATATTTTAATTGTTCAAATTTATGTGGATGACATCATTTTTGGGTCAACTCATAAAAGTACTCAATCGCTTTTGCAAAACTAATGAAGAAACATTTTGAAATGTCCATGATGGGTGAACTTACGTTCTTTCTAGGACTGCAAGTTCATCAATCACCCCGTGGTATTTTCTTGAGTCAGTCCAAATATGCCCTTGAATTGTTAAACAAATTTGGAATGCAAACTTGTGACACCTATGCCACACCAATGGCTCATACCAAGAAGCTAGGCAGTGATTTACATGGGAAATTGGTTTACCCTACAAAATACCGTAGTATTATTGGGTCTCTCATGTATCTAACGATAGCAGACTGATATTGTCTTTGCCGTATATCTTTGCTCCGTTATCGATCGCGACCAACTGAAACCCACCTCTTCGAGGCTAAAAGAATCCTCCGATACATCAAGGGAACCATTAATTTGGGAATCTGGTATCCGAAGGATTCTGGTTTTGTACTAATCGCTTTTTCGACTGACCACGCAGGATGCTTAGACTCACGGAAAAGTACTTGAGGAGCTTTACAATTTCTTGGTGATAAACTGGTGTCATGGCAATCGAAGAAGCGGGATTGTACATCGTTGTCCTCAACGAAGCGAATATGTAGCCATGTCGTCGTTTGTGCTCAAGTCATTTGGATGAGAACACAACTCAAAGACTATGGTTACGTATTTGACGAATCGATGTCTTCTGCGACAATCGAGCTATTGCGATCTCGTGCAACTTCGTTCAACACTCAAATCAAAGCACATCGATCTTGATATCATTTCATCAAGGACACGTGGAGCAGTCTTGTTGAATTATATTTTGTGGGTACAGAATACCAATTGGCGGATCTTCTCACCAAAGCCTTGCCTCCCGCTAGGTTTAATGAGTTGGTCCAACGGATTGGTATGAGGTGTTTGACTCAAGAGGAATTGGATGACCTCCTAAAAACAGTCTTAAAACACATCAAACACCAAAATCTCTTTTGTAAATATTTTTCAAAAACAAAATACAAAAATATAAAATCCGATAAAACAACAAAAATATTCTTCTATCTATTTTCTTTCAACATTGCAAGTACATTTCTTCCGTCAACACTATAATCTTTCAAAATTCAGTATTTTTCGATCAAGTGTTGAGGGGGAGAAAATAAACACTTAACTGTTTCAAAACATTCATGTACTTGCATGTTACCATATTCTGGTTGTTTCTTTTATCAATGGTGGTAAATTTTATGGTTCATTGACACTCCTCGGACTAAAATTTATAACCTTTCATTATTTTCTTAAGTCAAGGGGGAGTGTCGTCAAGTTTCTTTCTTAAAATCTTTGTTTGGTAACCAAAATGGAAGTTAAATGGCTTTGGATGAAAATGGAAAAGGTGGAGGGACTAAAACTGCCAAAAGCTTAAAGTCATTTTAATAAAAACACCCCACCTAACACTTTCACTTCACATTTATTACCCTAACCAAACAAATCCTACGCCTAAGAATCACTCTTCCAATCCATGTTTTTGATCATCAATTTGTAAGTGGTTAATGTTTCTAACATGATTTTAAAGATTGGTTTTGATTTTCAAACAAATCCAACGGTTGAATTTACGTTTATGGTTGATTTTGTGTTCTTACGCATATGCGTAGAACACATGATCATGTTTGTGAGTTTTTGGTGTTAAGATAATTGTGTCAAAATGTTCTTAAACATCAATGATACCATTTTTCTACTCAAAACGCACCCGAATCACGAATGGTTTGATTTGAAAACTAGGGTTTATGCGTGGTTTTGGGTACTTTCAAATGTGAATGTTTTTGGTCTTAAAGATTGTTGTTTGAAGTTGTTTTCAACAGGAATTGATCATATGTTAACCCATAAACAACCCAGAAACATTAATTGATTTAGAATTAGAAATTAGGGTTTAATGTTCTTGAGTTTTGGGTACTCTTGATTCACCACGAATTGGGTGTTAAAACTTGGTTACTACACTCTCACAACATCTAAGACTTACCACGTTTGGTGCAATTCCTATGGCTAGAAATCATATTCGTAATTCATAAACTTTAGGGTTTTGACTTACGCGTATGACTTTCTACGCGTAAACTGTTTAACAAAGTTTTCATGCCATGATATGTCTTAAAATGAATATATGTGTTAAGATTGATGATATGATGATTTTATTTCAGGCTTGCTACTCGTAAAACTCATAATCAAGGTCATTGATACTCTACGCATAAGGATCACCTTACGCGTAGAAAGTTATGCGTAAGTGAAATCTTACGCGTAACTCTTACGCGTAAGGTTCTACAAAGGGACTAAGCGTATCCTGTGAAGGATATGCGTGCTTGATGACTCTATGCATAAGGTCTACTCTTACGAGTAAGCCTTACCCGTAAGGTTTTATATACGCCTACGCGTAAGCTCTACGCATAAGGTTACTCTGTTCCTACGCGTAACATTTCTTACGCGTAAGTCAGATTCCTATGCATAAGCTTGCGTCTCTGGCGTATACTTATCTGTTTACGCATAAGCTACCATTTCTACGCATAAACCTTGATCAAACCTTCATAATGAATTTTTACGCGTGAAAACTTGTATATAAATGAATCATAGCGTCACGAAACCAATAATGTCACTAATAAGCTTAATCGTTCAATATGTTGTGTTAAATAAGTGATAACATAAACTTTAAAACTTAAAGTTAACTAACTCACGAAACTTTTCACGACGTCATTGGACTATTAGACAAACAAGTGACTTTGGACTCGTAACAACCATTGACTTTATACGTTCAATAATTAGACATTAAAACCTTCTGTTGACTAACATTATGTCTTTCGATATGTTGGTTCTTTTGGCTAATGTTATTTGAGATCACGACATGGCTGCTCAAATGAATGTGGATGCACCTGAGGTTCTCACAATTGTTGATATCTTCCCTAATGGCTATCCAAGGAAGATTGGAAAGAACAATCTAAGAGTTGACTTTGATACCCTCACATGCTCGAGTCTTCTGCTTGATTCTGTGGATATTCTAAAGAATCATCCCTACGAGAACATGCTCTCACACTCTGCTCTGTTCGAGAGATCTACATTCAACAATTCGGAATTCAATGCAAAGGATCAAAGGTCAAAGTCGCGGTGACTGTGACGCTCAATCACAAACAATCACCATCACACATGCAGATCTACGGGCTGTTCTTCTAATTCCTGACATCGAACCAACTGACTTCTATGCCACACCTCTGAAGAGCGATTCTGAAATTCTTGATTGATATTGGCTATGATGAAGCTTAGGAATAATTACTAAGCACTCATGTGGAGCTTAAGAACATTCCCCAACCATGGAGAACCCTCTACATCATCATTACCAAATCGTCTCTGGTGCGTGATAGTGGCTATGAGCATCCCAAGCTCATGGAACTACAAATCTTACGGTCATTAATCAACAAAAGGACATCAAAATTGAAGCTGTTATGGGAAGACATGATGTCATTTCTCAAGAAACTTGGCTCAAAGATTCCCTATGTCGGATACACAAAAGTTGATCGAGAGCACTTGGACTTCATCCGATATTCCCAAGAGGCTCAATGACCCGACAATCACGATATGTTGGTGAGCCTACCCTATCGGTCAGAATCAAGGAATCGTCAACAAAGAAACATGGTCTTTGTGTTGCACGATCACCTTGACTAATGAAATCAAAAGCTCGAGACATACAAAAGGTATCGGTAGCGAGTAAAGAAGGCAAAGTTGGTCATCTCGATGAAAGTCTTCGGTACACCTATAAGGAAAACCAGAAGAGGAAGTGCGAGGAAGTCTGCAAGCACGAAAGTCGAAGGATGTTCCCGGAGGAATCCTCCACGAAAAAGGACAGTTCCCAAGGAAGGTTCCTATTCCGTATCTAAGCCTGAACGGAAAGCTAATGGCGAGGACTCACGAGGTACTGAATCAGATGAAGAGACTTTCTACTCTGAAGCTGCAAGATGAAACTACAACGACATCTAAACCTCCTAGTCCTCCGGTGATCAAGGAAAAGGGAAGACTCCAGTACTTGTGCCTTATGAAGAAAGCTCAAGCTCAGATGAAGAGCAATTGGATAAATCATACAGGAAGAAGTTCAAATTCGTTAGACTTCAACATGTCGCACAACAATTTGCTAAAGAACAAATGGGTGGCCCCGGAGGGTCGAGTGGAGGAGCTCAACCTTCACAGTCGATGCGGTTAATCAACCCGATAAGGGATGCGGTGCCACCACTTTTACAACAACAAACGTGTGGAGGACACTCTTGAAGAACGGAATCGAGAAGTTAGATAAAGTAAAAGTGATGAAGAAGGCTGCAGCCAAAGCCAAAGCTGATGAACAAGCTAAGTCTGGAAATGAAGAAGATGTTGAGTATGATAAGTTTCTTCTAGATAGTCCTGCACGTTCAAAGGAAGAAACTTCTGAGCCACCAAAGGACCCGGAATCTCCTCACATCTCATCATCATCAGATTCTTCATCTCACTCTTCACCACCACCATCAAAGAATTCAACCAAATCATCATCCAAATCATTAAAAAGCCAACTCCATCTTGGATCTCTCAATCAAAGAATCGAATCGTTAAAGCTGTCAAACGAGTCAGAAAGAAAGATATTCTCTACATAAAGTTGAATTTCCTCATTGATCGGATAACATATCTTCATGATGAGAATGACAAGATGAAAGTTGAAAGTATGTACAAAGCTTATGAAGGATGATCTTCAAGGAAGCATGGGCGAGATGATTAAAGGATACTCTCACAAGTTCCTAATGGAGGTCGTTCCGAAAGTGACAAAGGAGATGTATACCGAACAACTTTATCGAATCTCTTACATTTAGCCAAGCAAGCCATGAAATCAACTCCGATGAATTTGAGCATCAATCCAGTTGAAACTACAATCTTCTTAGATGATGAATTGGTGAACCGGCTTGTAGCCCAAATGTCAAAACGCTCTGCAACGTTTGCCTCCCATGAAGCTAAGTTGTTTGAAGCATTCTTTGGAATACCAACTCAAGTCATCATTAGAGAAGAAGGCTGTAAGGCCTAAGCGTTTAAGAGATGACGAAGACAAAGATCAGGATAAGGATAAGGAGCCTAAACGCACAAAGAAGTCGGTGAATCATCTTCCATTCGTACTCAATGTAGCCTCCACCACAAGGACTCTACTCAACAAAGATCTCCTCCTCCCTCTTCTGCAGATAAACCTCGGGATTCCGAGACACCACGGACTCGAAAACCGGTGACCACTTTGAGTATACGGGTGGTGGCGATGAAGAATACCATGAGCCCCAACAACAACCCGCCTCTCCCGACAAAGTACAGAAACCGGAACCCTCATCTAGGCCTAAGAAAAAGAAGAAGAAGGCCCAAGGCGGCGTCCTATCATGGCTAGATGAGATAACTAGAGGAATTTGAATGGTTTTCTACACTTGTTAATTCCACTCCCTAACCTGCTGAAGGTCAAGATCTGGTAGACGGTAATACATTGGAGCATGCAAAGATATTGCAAGAAAAATTCCGAGTAAAGAAGATGATGAAATCTGAGTTGCGGCGAATCAAGAATGAAGCTTTTCAACTGTTAAAAGATAGCTGAGAAAGTGCCATCGAGGTCGAATATCACCTTGAAAACATTGCTCGAGCTATGTCTAATAACATGGATTGGCGCAACCCAGAAGCAAACATCGACTTTACAAAATGGGACAACCCTCCATATTACACCGACTGGTCTAAACCACTACCAACAATCGGCCAACCAAATGAGCCTCGAATTCCATTCCGATATTTCTTCAACAAAGACTTGGATTTTCTTCTATACGGTGGCGATGGTTCTAGGAAATACGCTACATCTTTGACACTTCCATTCCCGGCTGACAATTTACTCTAACTGCATAGCCATCGAGGAAAGGTCTAACCACTTGTTCTCCAACCAAGTGGAAGAGTACAACCGAGATGCAATGTATGGGATTCACCATTGGCTGGAACGCCGAAGAATCTACTACGAAGCTGCCGAGGTTGAAATCTCAACATGAAGTGTTAGGTCCTAAAAGTATCGTTGCCATCAAACACGTTGATCTTTTATCCAAATGGGACTACACTTTTCTCAAGAAGATTGTGGTCAAAGGCAAGAGCGAAAGGTTATGCATTCTCTGAAGGTGACTTTGAGAATTTGTCTATCAATGACATCGAAGACATGTACCTTGCCAAAGTACAGTAGGTATGAGACAATTCTCCCTTGAAGTACAATGTGAATTCATCAAGTCGGTGCTCATCTTCATCGGCATAGTTATCAAAGAACGTGTAGAAGATCTCCAGCTTGCGGTAGAATCTTATCGGACCGTGTCAACTTCACTCCACCTCAGCTTGATCTTCCCGACATCAACCAGCTCTCACAATATACACTCATCGACAAACCATTGGCGTCGTTTACGCAGTGAACTTCAAAGAAATTGCTTAATGGCGTGTAGAGATCTTCACAAGTTTGGAGATCACACTTTGAAGATGGTTAGGGACGGATTGGCTTATCGGTTGAAGGATATACATCAGAAGATTGGGTCTCCTAAGCGATGGAATTCTCGGGATCGAAGGGATGTGAAGAGGATCATCACGATGATTGATGAACGGCTGTATCGAAGGGATCGATTGAGAAGATTGGAGAGCTATGTTGGAGGTCGACCCGGGATTAACATCACCGGCTTTCAACGCGGTTCACACTCCAGCAACATCTGGACTACACGGTACCCTTGAACTGCTTCTTTCATTATAAATTTGGATGTATGATTTATTATGACAATGGCTTGTGCACACATTACAGTGTACAACCCGTTCTTGTAAATAAAGGACCATGTAGTGCACGCTTGATTGCCACAATCCTTATAAAAGGGGCGAAAGCTTCTTACTTTTGAGTAAAACCTATCAAACCTTTCACTTTTCAAGGTTTTGCTCAAAAGAACAAGTACTTCCCTTATGATTTTTCAAAACCTCAACCGTTTATATCACTCGTTGAGGGGGAGTATTTGACAAATAATCTTTGTTCACAAATTGTTCTCAGTGGTCATCTTCCCATAAAACACAAAATGGTCATATTTATTCTCAATATTTCTTCAAAAATAACATTTATATGCCATTTTTGAAGGGGAGAAAAATACGTGATAAGAAATATGTTGTGTTTTGCTATATGAACTCTCGTGTGAAAAGACTTCAACCTACTAATTGACGACATCTTAACTGCTAGTAACTCGAAAAGACTTGTCCGGGACGGGTAATAATTTCAAGCTAGTTCGCTAGTGATGTAAACGTGTCTCGCAAAGGACTTGTCCGAGTAGAATGTACCATTCGAGAAACTCTTGATAGACATGAACTTTGACGGGTTTGACAATCTTTCGGGGTTGTCCACACCTTCAAGATAGTTATTAGAGCTAGTTGTCACCTAAAAGCTGACAATGTATCTCTTTAACTATACAGCGTAATCGTGTCTCGCAAGGGATTGTCTATCTTGAGTCGATCAATTCAAAAGTGTGCGCTCTTTCCTCACTGTGCAGATTTCTGTCAAAACTCTAAAGCACATGTGGAGGGGGGTATTTATGCTAAAAGATAAAACTCTCACAGTGGTTCAAACATGTTTTCATTTACAAACCCTTTGAGAGATTTTCTTAAAAATGGTTTTATGGCAATGGAGTTATATGGTAATTAAGGTTAGGAATAACCGTCCTATGATCCCTTGAGGGAGGGATCTACCCAAGGACACTACCAATAGTTAGAATTTAGAAGTCCTTAGGTATGATTATAAAAAGGAGAAATGAGAATCGGAGAAAGAAGGAGTTGAAGAATTAAAAAGAAATGCAAAGAAAAGGGTGAAAAGAAATAGCCCTCCAGATTATTCAACTCAGGGCAAACACCGGGTTCAATTCATATGCTACTGGTTGTCACTAGATGACACCGGTATTGAAGATTAAAAGCCGTCATGGACCCAGTGACGCATGCACTAAACCTTCTTAGCCACTCAAGTTTCTCTCAACTGAAGCTTGTTTCATTCTCACAGGGAACCCTACATAAACTATCGGCTTTCTCTTAGAGACTGCTGGTATTGAAGAAGGAGACCCTCTCCCTAGTCTCCGCTCAAGAAAACCAAAGCGCACTATTGAGTCTAGAGCCACGAGATTCATCAAAAGATCTCTTAGGTACACTTGACATTTCATCACTTGATGTTCAACAATAAGAACATCGGTGGTACGTTATCGAGTCCTTCACAGATCTTAGCAATCAGTCGAGAACATTTATGAGAGGTTCACATATGTGATCCTCGGTGATTGAATGGAAACTCTTGCCGGGTCTACATCAAAGCGGCCCACGGCGGTCTTCCGGTAACTCCCGTGGATTACGCTTAGTGGTCTCAAGCGGTCTGATGCGTGAGGTGATGCGGTGTACCTCGGCGACTCATCTGAACTGTAGGTGTACGATTTTACATCGCGTTATCTCACTTGTGGGACTCGGTTCAGGAACGGCCTTTGTGAGAATTAGAGTTGTGTTTTCACACTATCTTGTTAACACTCTCGAAGTTCAAACTTGTAAGTGCCGGTATCCGCTTATTACTAACCGTTTTTATGTTTTCTTCTTATGGAAGCTCTGGAGCGGAATGATCGTGCAGATTCTTCACATACTCATGCCAACATCATCACTAATGGAAGTTCTATCTAAAAGCAACACAAAAGTCGGAATGATTCTTCGTCAAACCAAAGAATCTACAAAGTTAAAGACTTAAAGAACTTCATCGATCTTTCTGAAATCCAACGTCAAAGAGCGTATGAGCATGTTGAAGAATGGCGAGGAGACAACGGCGCATCGAAGCGGACACGAGGCGGTTGATGGAACAACAACAACATACTATCACTACCACCAAAAGAACAATGATAAAGAACAAAGACAAAGATGGACGTCAAAGCAAAAGCTGTTCAAAGAAAACTATCTCTCTACTGGGGAGATTGTTGAATCAAGGCAATTCTTCTCACAAGAAAGAAGAATGTCAGAAGATGTCAAAGCTACTATTACATCAACGCCTTCCCCGTTTATAGTTTTTCATCACCAACACTTAGGGGGAGATTGTTGGAATCACTCCTAAACGTTAATCAAGTGTTAGTGATTAACATGTAATAGTTAGCTTATTATGGCCTTTATGTTTGTTATTAGCCTTAGGCTTATGTAGAAGGCCCATAAGCCTAGGCCTAGTCCAATAAGGAAAAGGATGGGAACTAGGAGTGTTGCCCTAGCTTCCCTTCTATAAATACCCCTTGTAAACCTTCATTTGAAGGTTGGTTGTTCAATTTATTTCTTTCACATACATCTCTACGCATAACCGGCTACTCATATCGTGTATGTGTGTTTGATGTATTGTTCAATCGCCTTTATCTCTTTCTATTAAGCTTGTGTTGTAAAACTAGTGACCTAACAATACGCGATTGTTTTCAAATCATTTTCTATCAATCAGCGAATCTCAATTCGCTGGTTCACTCACTCCGTGTTGTCTTCTTTGAGACGTTCCGGTTTGAGAACAGCTAGAACAAATGCAAACCCTGTCAAGGAGATTCGAATTATACCGATCACAAAAGAGATTGTAATGATCAACGGGAATCGTGGGCGCGGTACCTCAATTCAACGAAGTGATCAAAGACACTTTCGTGTTTTAGTTAACTGTCGTATGCGTGTATTCCCATTTACAGTAATGATCGAATTGAGGAGTCAATCCAAAGCGCATGCTCGCAAAGATTCACACTAATTGAAGAAATCATGACGGTGCATATCTACATAACCTCGCTCTGATATTTTTATACTATGCTTCTGAACGCTGCAAGAAATATCATGAGCCAGTGAAGCTTCCGCTACTCTGATGGAAAGATGTCATGATCCTGAAAGTGTGAGTATGTCGGTCCAAAAGTCACAACTTCACATGAAGGCAACACAACTATGGATGATGCAGAGAGATTTACTGTGGCTGATGATCTCAAAGGAAGCTCAAAGATCATCAAGATGTGGATCAGTTCAAAGACCTCCACTCAAAGTACAAAACTATGCGGACTTTGAAGAGTCACTGTTTATGCACAAAGATTGCTGAATTGAAGAATTGAAGTCTACGAGCTCAAGAACAAAGTCAAGAATAGAATGCTAGCATTCGAAATGTAAAACATGGGGTGACCTCCCTTAGGGGGAGATTGTTAGGAATTAGAAATTCCATAGTGAAGAGTCGGTCACCCCAAATATTCTCTAGCATAAGTTAGCTCGTAGACATATCGTTAGTTACGTTATTTATCAGTTTATTAGTTAGTTATTAGTTTAGTTTAGCGTAGTGCAATACCGAGGAAGGACGGTCTTTACCCATCTGATACCGATCCAAGTGCCGCCGAGGTCGTGTAGTCTGTAACTATAAATACCCCTTCCATCCATGGAAGGGGTGGTGCTTTCAATCTAACCTTTCATAATTTACAAAGCAAGTCTCTAGCAAGAAACACCCTCTCATATCTTTCTCTCTCTAAATGGCTAACATGTATTTCCATCATCTAAGAGCACCCGAATCATCAACACAATAAATATTACGATCCTACAAACCTAGAGGTTTACGTTGACGACCTTGTCATAAAAAGCCATACTGAGGACGAATTGGTGCGCGATATTGAAGAAACATTTAAAACACTACGAGAGATTAATATGAAGTTAAATCCTAAGAAATGCACCTTTGGCGCTACAGAAGGCATGTTCCTGGGATATTTGATAGAGCCCGATATCATTAAACCGTGTCCAGAAAAAACGAAGGCTGTTATCCAACTTCCTTCACCGCGCACGTTGAAGGAAGTCTAGTCTCTGAATGGAAAACTAGCCGGTTTGAACAGATTCTTGTCCAAATCAGCAGATAAGTCACTCCCCCTCTTCAAAACGCTCAAGAAGTGTACAAAAAGGGAGATTTTCGCTGGACTACAGAAGCAGAAGAAGCTTTTATATAGCTTAAACAACACTTGGCAGCGCTCCCCACCATAGTCGAGCCCCTCCCAGGGGAAGAGTTAATTATGTACTTATCTGCAACCTATGAAGCAGTCAGTGCGGTGTTACACGACGGACCAACATACAAACACCGGTATACTTTGTGCCAGAGCAAAGCACTCAAGAAAAGCGGAGGTTAACTATAGCGCAATGGAGAAGCCTGGTCTTGGCGCTAGTATTCGCCGCAAATCCAAGCCGGCTGCATGAGATACTTCAGCACCCATAGTGGTGATCACAAACCAACCTATCAAGCAAATAATCTCCAAACCCGACGCATCAGGACGACTATAGAAGTGGATCGTGTTGCTAGGTGAGCATAACATCTCCTACAGACCACGCACTGCAATTAAAGGGCAGATACTAGCAGACTTCATCATTGAAAAACCGGACACTGATGATGCACCTTCAGAAAGCAAAGTAGAACTACAAGAACCATGGATCCTATTCATGGATGGATCTTCATGCGTTGATAGGTCAGGCGTAGGCCTTATCCTCACGAGTCCAGAAGGAATAGAATTCACTTACGCACTGTGTTTTGAATTCACAGCTAGAAACAACGAGGCAGAGTATGAAGCCCTTATTGCTGGACTACGCATTGCAGCTCGAATGGGCATACGCAACCTAGAAGCAAATATGGATTCTCGTTTGGTAGCCAACCATGTGTTGGGCGAATATGTGGCTAAAGAGGAAAACATGATTCAATACCTCGACAAGACCAAGTCCCTAATCCAGGGCTTTGACATGTTTACCATCAAACAAGTTCCTAGAGGGGAAAACAGAAAGGCGGATGCACTGAGCAAGATTTCATCCACAAGCTTTGCGCACCTATCAAAACAGGTATTGGTGGAAACTCTAAAGAGCAAGTCCATCTCGGAGATAGAGATATCCACGGTAATAGAGGAACAAGGTCCTACATGGATGATTCCAATCGTCGAGTTTATAAGCAAGGGCGTATTGCCCCAAGAGCAGAAGGACGCCCGACGAGTACGGCGCACATCACAGAGGTTTTAACTTCGGGACGATATACTATATCGGCGTTCATTTCTACAACCATGGCTTCGATGTGTAGGACCTCTTCAAACAGATTACGTACTCCGACAGATCCACGCTGGTTCATGTAGTATGCACTCGGGACCACATCCGTTGTGGCGCGCGCTTTACGGTGGGGATACTATGGCCTACGATGCACCGTGACGCACGGGACTTAATAAGAAAGTCTGGCGACTGCCAAGTTCACAGACCCATTCCACGCCAACCACAACAGGAGCTAACACCTATTACGTCACCATGGCCATTCTATAAATGGGGTATCGACATTGCCGGCCCCTTCTCTGTTGCAGCAGGGGGATTGAAATTCCTTATAGTGGTCGTAGAATATTTCACCAAGTGGATTGAAGCAAAGGCGGTCGCGACAATCACAGGAAATCAGGTAAAACAGTTTGTTTGGGAAAATATCGTATGCCGTTTTGGATTACCTGGGGAAATCATCTCGGACAACAGAAAACAATTTTGTGACAACCCTTTCAAGGAATGGTGCGAAAAACTAAATATTACACAGCACTTCGCGTCGGTTAAACACCCATAAACCAATGGTTTAGTCGAGCGTGCAAATCGAAGTCTGGGCGAAGGAATTAAAGCACGCTTAGACAAACACAAAGGCAGGTGGGTGGAGGAGTTATCGCATGTCTTGTGGGCGCACCGCACGACAATCAAAATCAACACTGGAGACACTCCCTTTTCTCTTGTCTATGGAATAGAAGCCGTCATACCAGTCGAAATTGGGATGCCAACTATTCGTACTGCCGAAGTTAATGTTACAACCAATGACGATGAACGGTGTATTGACTTGGATCTGCTGGAAGAAAGGCGCGAACGCGCAGCTATATGCGAGGCGAGAGCTAAGTCAAAAATGAAAGGATACTATGACGCTAAGTTTCGAAGCACCTCATTCAGACCAGGTGACTTTGTATATCGCGCTAATGATGCGAGCCATGCAGAAGATACATGAAAACTTGGACCAAAGTAGGAAGGACCTTATGAGGTCATTGAAGCATTAGGGAAGGGCGCGTACAAGCTGCGTGACATGGATGGTCGTGAGCTACCACGCACATGGAACATCTGCAATCTCTAACGATATTATCTCTAGGAACGGCCACGGCCCAGCGCACGGACACCACTGCACTTTAGTATAGTGCTCAATAAATATCTGTGTATTTACATTCTGTTTTACTTAGGCAAATGTCTTTTTTCTTCTTACAAAAACTTGCAAGTAATAATAAAACATCGCGATTTCTAGCTAACTCCGCAACACATTTCAATTTGTTATTTACATCTTATTTATGTCTTAACATTGTTGTTATCTTATCTTTTGCCTACATGGCGTGCATGCACTTACTAAACCCACGATGGTAAAAAGGATGAGTAAACCTACTAAATAACTCGTTGAGTAAGAGGGTTGCAAACCCATCAACATTGGATCATGCATCCTTGTTAAACACCTTATTTTCAAGACGTTGGAATAAGTTCAATGCGCATTCCACGATGGATGCGCAACAATGCATACTGTGCGCGTTTAACAAATTAGGAATCAAGACTCTTGACTCCTTAATATGATATTTACAGTATGCTGCATATCAAATTAGGAATCAAGAATGTTAGATCATGACTTTCATACATGATTATGGACTTCATATATTCTTCCTGCTTATACAACTGTTTGATTCTTAGACAACGAGAACGTTTTTCATGCAAAGACGGATAACTAAAATTATAAGTCGCAACCACATTCAGATTAACACACCTTCAACAAAATGAAAATTTTATTAAGGACCACGAGTTCTTACAAAAAGGATATTTACAAAGAGACTATAACCTATATACTATTACAAAGCCTAAGAGATGAGCTCTCCACATGGCTTGCAGCGTCCCCAGCCTCCTTCAGTTTCTTCAACAAATCAGAATCCTGGCGCGATACCGTGGCAACACTAACAGGTACCCCGTCATATCTAGGGAGATGCGCTGCGCCAAGACCGCACAGAATGGCCTTCCCCTTTACGCCCTTCTTCTTTGCAAGCCTCATAGCATGGGATTCTAAGGATTCCTGCAAAGGAATTTCTTTCTCAAGCACAAAAGGGTTTAGGATGTCGCGGGGGCGAGCAAAGATAGGCACTTGCAGCTGTAACTCATCAGGCTTCAAAAAATAATCAGGCTGCGCTTCTGCATTATCAGCACGGTGGCGGGCCAAGGTTACCCCCTCCATAATCACACCAATGGGGTAATCTTGGTCGCGCTCCAACTCCGCGATCAGAGGAAACTCCAACAACTTCATCTTCTCCATTGCAGCAACCAGATCATCATACGCTCGCTCATTATACCCGGGCACCTGCGCGGCATGTACTTTCAAAAGGCCACCCTCATGAAGCTCTTCTATAGCCTCTGCCTTGCCACGCGCTGGCGCTTTACTACAACCCCCTCAAATCGTCTACCACCTCTCGAGATTCCAAAGTGCTGAGGGAAGCAAAGGCAAGCTGCTTCGGCGATAGTGGAAACAAGGCGAGGATCTGACTCTTCATTATATTCAATCTTGAGCTTGCGACTTCATCTCTGCTTCTCTAGCAAACCTCCAGCGTTTGACCGAAACTCCTCCAACGCGAGAAGTGCTAATTTTCCCGTTCTCCAAATATCCAAGAGCCCAAACGCACGTAGCCTTATAATCCTCTAACGCGGCACGCTCCTGGCTCACTTGGTTCAACAAAGACATCTTTTCCTCAGCAAGTTTTTGGGAATAAGAGCTCGCCGCCTCTACCTCAGCCTGAGCACTAGCCAAACGTGCCTCTAGCAATGCAATCTGTTTGTCCTTCTTAGCGCTCTGGCTACTCTCCCCAGTATACATTGACTTCAGTTGCGCTACCAATGTAGCCTGGTGCGCAGCAGCCAAACCAAGCTCCTCAACAAGTTGGTCCATTAGCACATACCCAGATGCCAATGGATCGACGCCTTGGTCCTCTGGCACAGGAGGGTTAGTGCGAATAGGACTCGCCTTGGGTGGCGACTCAACACTGCACGCAAACAAAGAAATTTTATGATTATTTTATACAACAAATAAGGATGCACTAAGTGTTTCGGCGACAATACTTACTTGGGAGGAGTTGTCTCAGGTACGCGGAGGGGCGATGATTCACCTGATGATGACTCCACATCATGAATGACAGGGCGTTTCCTCCTAGATGAGCCTGCGCCGTCATCACCAGGTGTCCTATTGCGCTTGACCCCTTGGTCTGCTTCCTCTGGCTCTTCTTGGAAGACTTCCACGCTCTCCACTACATTTGCGCGTGAAAGCTCTGCCACAAGCGAATGTACCCTGGGGCTGGGCACACTGCGCAGAGGGATTGCCTCCAGCGCAACGGAGGAATCACCCACCGGTTCCTCCAGCTGCATCTCCATGGTGCGCCCCGCAGTAGCCTCCAGAATAGGGACTTCCCCCTCTCTCAAAGGGCACACCCCAACGGTAACCTGGCGAGGTTTCGCCAATTGCACAATGCTGAACAAATCCATCTCTGCGCAGCAAGAAACAAACAAAATCAAGTTATATAAAGTACAAAGGTGAAAAGAAAGGCTCACATTAATAAAGCAAAGGAGTACGAAGGACGAGAACCCACCCTGGTCATCCGCGTCTAAGAAGGTTGGCATCTCATCAGGCATATCAAAATAGTTACGACTGATGCCCATGTGCACCAAAAATTCCTCGGGGTAGGAATTGATGGGAATACGATTGGCGTTTATCGTTTCTGCATCATCAACGCTGTATGTTCCAGGGAGGGGGCGCTCATCGCCGGTAGCAAACTTTGGGTATAGAAGGCGAAACGCCAAGGGAACAACGCCTCATCAACCCAGAAAATTTTTCTCTCCAGTTCCTCAGCGCGTCTAGTTTATCAGTGTAGCATTACAGCCGCCCTGCGCGCTTAGCAAACGAGACCCACCCGTTTGACCACGTAGTATGGTAAAACGCGAGAAAGAGATAGATAGTGGGGTTAATCGCTAACAAACGGCAATCAACCTCGAAGTTGGTTATTTTTGCTGCACCTATACAGTGCAGTTGGGATATGTGTAAGCGATAGTAATTTAATACGTCGCACAAGAATAAAGAGATGGGAACACGTTGATTCGCGAATTCGAAAAAATGTGTGTACCCACACTTTCCCTTCAAGAAAATCTGCTACCGATGCCTGCGCAGCCGGAACTACCGGATGTAGCGCAAGCGGGATATAATAGACCGAGGATGAACTTGAACTCACAAAGTTCATCCTCGGTCATATCGGATGCAAAATCAGTTAATCCACGAACCATAATCAGGTTTAGAATGCGCACGCGCGGTTACCTTTAAGTGTTTGTGGTTTTCTTGGTGGATATTTCAAGCTTGTCAACAATGGTGGAAATGTTTTTTTTACTGTGATAAACACAGTAAATGGGGGTGGTAGTTTATATAGGGTTTCACTTTCCTTTCACTTTCTCGACACGTGGATCTCACTTTCTCTAAACGTGTGGCTGGGAGTTGCTGACGTGGCACACTTTCCATTCACTTTCCCACATTTTACGAGGTATGTATTTGACATATTTTGACTTGATTCACCATGTATTCTTTAAGGCGGGAAACTTTTTTTTAGCTTCTCCGCTACTACTCGAATAATATATGGGCTGCAGCTATTAGTCTAGCATCCGTGGGTCTCATTCTGCGCATACTAGACTGGGGGGACATGATGACGTATAGTCAATATTCGGGTCATGAACCCGACCAACAAACGCTAATAGCAACGGAGCCCAGTGCGAATGGGCTAACCCGGTAACGGTTTGGGCTCACGAAGGCCCAAACCCAAAGTTATTTATGGTTTTGGATATCGGATATCTCTTATTTATGAGATATGCATTGATTGACCGACTTAGGCGGGATACGCAGAAGGTTGGGGAACATGAAACCAGCAAGGATTTCGTGTGTATATAAGGGGCATCTCGGCCCTCATTAAAAGGTACGATCTTTAAACCTAATTCTCCACTAAACCCTAAAAACGATTACTTACTCTCACGCCGGAGGATAATCGTGGGTGACAATCCCACGATAAGCCTAACGGTGTATCATTGTTTACTTAGTGCGCAGGTTTCAAGCATCAAGGTCTAATTGATACGAGAACCGGAGTCCAAATAAGGAAACCCAACTTTTGTATCAACACTTTGGGTTCTTGATGTTTAGTTTAGGATTTCATATCCATTAGACACATTGTCTTAGATATTGTCTAGTATCATATTCTTGTATCTATGACTAGACTAGATGGTTTATGTGTTTGTGCCATAAAACACAAGGTTTGTTATGTTGGGCCACAAAACATAACGGGTATCATAGATGTGTTATATATCTATGACTAGACTAGATGGGTTATGTGTTTGTGCCATAAAACACAAGGTTTGTTATGTTGGGCCACAAAACATAACGGGTGTCATAGATGTGTCTAAGGCATTAGTGAAGGTCTTGAGTAATCTAACCAAGGTCATTAGTGAAAGGTGCCTAAGGTGTACATTCGATATGGTGTGTTTCGATGTACAAGATAGAGTAGTATTGGATCCAAGGATATTGATATCCTTGATGGTGTATAAGGAGTTGGTCTCCTTAGGGGTATAGGTGTTGGTGTAGTGTTTGGTAGTAGTTCCTCCATTGAAATGGAACTAGG
This sequence comes from Chrysanthemum makinoi, assembly GCA_910596185.1. Lineage (NCBI taxonomy): Eukaryota > Viridiplantae > Streptophyta > Magnoliopsida > Asterales > Asteraceae > Chrysanthemum > Chrysanthemum makinoi. The sequence continues at coordinate 190,591,834 of OU343221.1, forward strand.
TACTTAGCCTAGTACCTACTAAAGGGTAGGCGACGTTGTGATAGGATTAGTTCTCCTTGGGTGAAAGAACTTCGGTGGTTAGCCTAGCACCGGATAAAAGGTAGGCGACGTTGTGTTAGGTGTGGTTCACCTTGGTGTGAAAGAACACGGTATTTAGCTTTGTACCCAGGAAAAGGTGTAGCGACGTTGTGAAGGCTTCTACGCCATAAGGAGTTGGTGTAGTGTTTACGAACTCTCGAGTAGGTGACTCGGGGAGTGGAGTAGGGCAAGGAAGGTGTCCTTGTAGCCTAACCACTATAAATCCTCATGTTGGTTTGTCTATCCTTTTACTTATCGCTTTACTCTTATTCTTGCATTACATTGTTTATTTTCTATGTGGTTGATGTCTATGTTTGTGATACATACTTGGTCTTTCATATAGTCATAAACTATATTTAACACTTTACATATTATGACACGCTTGATCAAGAAAAGCAACTGGACTAATAATGGTGAAACTTGATTTATAATGAACCATTAATCTTGCGGAATCTTATGTGATATTAAGTGGTTGGCCTTACATGCGTATCGTTAAATGCATCCTCGCGTCGAGATTAGCAAATGCAATGGTTTATACTATATTTGATTCAAAAGTTTTAAGTTTTAAGGAGCGTATTCACCACCTTACGTTTTCACAATTGGTATCAGAGTGGGTTGGCTCTAGTTTTAGAACAAATGGTTTTCAAAATGAGTAAGGTCCTTATATCAAATTTTTAGTGAAGTCAAGCATAATATGAAAAGTGTTTTGTCGATTTTTTTTCTTTGAAGTTTTGTTGTTAGATATCTTGTTAATCAAGCTTGTATAAAGGTAAAAATGGATAATATAACTTCACTAAAAAGTCTACAAAGGTTATACCTTTTTGTCGGGTCAAAACGTGCATTTTTTTAATTCTGTGTCAGATCCGCGGATCCCTCATGTTACACTGGACGGATCCCTCAAGCAAGGGATCCGTGGTACAGAAGACAGTTTTTGTCTGAATTTCAAAAATTCATAACTAATTAACCGTAATTCGTTAGAAGTCGTTCCACATATCATTTTAAAGGTATTTGAGTCTACTTTTATTTAAAAATGATTTCATAAACTGATTCAAAACAAAAATTTACAGAATCATTGATTTATAATAGAAAGTCATTTTTCGATCATAACTTTTGCATAAACTTTTGATCTAATTGGAGACGGATGTTTTCGTTTTTGAACAACAATGTGTCCTATTTTGAAATTAACGTTTTAATCATATTTATAAATATAAAAGAAACTAATCAAGCTTGGTATATGATGACGTACCCTCCGTTCTGCTAACGAGCGTTACATTCACTATGGTACTTAGCTTACCATTTGTACAAAGGGTATGATGTACACTCCTAAAGGAAGAATCCTATGCCTTCGACCTGCACCTAAAGCACTCATAGTGTCTAACCTCTATCAAGGTTCGGAGCCTGGCCTCCATCAAGGCCTCCATCACAGTTCGGAGACTGGCCTCCATCAATGATCGGAGTCCCTTCCATCAAGGCCTCCATCACAGTTCGGAGCCTGGCCTCCATCACTGATCGGAGCCCCCTCCATCAAGGCCTCCATCACAGTTCGGAGCCTGGCCTCCGTCACTGTACGGAGCCCCCTCTGTTAAGGCCTCCGTCACTGTTCAGAGCCCCCTCCGAGATGTGTCAAAGCCCTTCTATTCGAAGGCCCAAGTTAGGTCTGCTGACTTGGTCAAACCCACGATCTCCCTCCCTTTCCTGGCTTCCCTGCCAAGTTAGGGAACGTGGGTCACTAAGCCTAGGGTTACCCACAAAGCATGGGACTCCCATGTTCTCCTACATTTGCGCAGAGGTGCCCCTAACCTTATTTCTTCCACTATAAATAGGTTGGGACGGGCAGTGAAGGGTATGGTAAGTTCATTCAAGACTCATCTCTTTACTTACACACACTTACATAACCATAACTCATACTTACTCTCACGCCGTTGGAGGTGGTTCGCGAGGTCCTACCCTTGCGTAATCACTTAACGTAGTGTCTTCTATTTCTTATTTTCAGGTTATCTTGCACTCGGCATCACCACCATCACCCCTAACTCTGTCAATCACCATTGACGGCCTGGTATGTGCATCTTTTTGTACAATCAGTATACATGTTTATATTTAACACAAAGCGATGAAAAGAACTTTCGTATGCTATGCTATATGATAAATTGTCTTCCTTGCATTACTTGATTATTTGCTTATCTCTAATAGCTTTTGTGCTTGTTTGATTGAATAACATATGTGGTTTCCTTACCTTGCTTTTCATTCTCTTGTTTGTCGATTTAGTAATATTCTACTAATCAATGTGCTATTTGAAGGAGTGTTTGGGATAACATCTAGTTGTGTCAAAAATGTTAGGTTAAATACTTAGATAAGTCATATAAGTTGAAAAATGTTTAAAACATGTAATACACTAAATGGCTTTTTGATTGAGTTTTTCATATGTGCAACATAAATGTTTTATGTGCTTATATGTTGCCTTGTTTTCTTGTATCTTTTTCTAAGAACAACAAGAATGTACATCGGATCATAACCTACACTTGTGTTGATGATGTACTCTCCCGTTTTCCTTTTCATGATCGCTTTCCAAGCTTCATAGTAGGATTGACAACTTGATTATTTCATCCGATATACTCAAGTAAATTATTCTGCAAACGCAAATATAATTTTCATATCCGAAAGTCCAAACTCGAGCTTTCCAACAACATATGTTGAACTAGCTCATCCAACCATTTTTTTGTTCACCATATGGACAATTTTTTTTTAACATGACACCTTCGTCACCTTAGTTGTTTCAAGTATAATATTAATAAAAACGTAGCAAAGTATCATCATTGTTACTCTTCGATAGGCCATTGTAGAAATATAAATTTTCTTAACTTGAGAATGAATACTGGAGAACTTATTGCACTAGAAACTCAATTTGACCTAACGGTTGAATTCTTCCTTGATAGAAGTTGGGTATGTGGAATCGCCTGTAAAAATGGTCGTGTTTAGCCGTAATTGAGCACCACTAGTAATAGTCTCATATTCATTCTCTCACTTGAGAAATTTATACTCCTATGTTTTCCTAAAGTAAGTTTACAATGGAAATACTTTGCATTGTCTTAGGATTACTAATCAAACAAGTTGTAAAATTAATTTTTCTTTTAGTTAATCACAACCACTTGCCTCTTCAAGTGATTATCTTGCTTTGATCGAGAAGAGCTACATGACTTCATGGACGAAGCTCATTGTATGCTAATCACCATCCATAATGACTAGATTGTCCTAAACTAACACCTCACAACTCTTTTGTCTTGAACACCATCATGTGCTCTTTTCTTTCTAGACACATACCTTGCATGTCATTGTTAGTGTAAATGATTTACTAATCTAGACTGTAAATCTATTTTGGGCTTCTTGAATAGTGCTTGTTAAGTTTGCTAAACCTTTGTGTCATTTGTGAGCTCGATCTCATTTGATTGCCTATATGTTATCTCTACATGCTCTCCTTGCTTTTCTTAATGTGTTTACATGTATACTTGCTGTAGAAATCATTAGTTTCATAATTCGAAACATAGAGCAAAATTCTGCAACTATTCTGTTAAGAAAATCTGTCTCTGAAGCCGGATCCCTTACATTTAACTAGACGGATCCCTCAAGTGAAGGATCCATGGGATCCGGGTGGATAGAAGTTCCTTTTTAGCCTCCTTGCATCAATCCAATATTCTAGACCTTATTGGACTAGTTAAACATGCTACATTAGGATCACTTAAACTTTCCTTAGGCTTAGTTGATCTCACATTCACTCATGGATGATTTAGGATCACATTCAAAGTATTTTTGATTTATCATTACTTCAAAACTCACCATCTTTCCGCTCCAATGTTTACACATTGTTCCTCTCATCTCAAAACACTTAGTTTGATATTTCTCTCAATTTTAGCAAATTGATTTTAGTCATCCTTACCTCAAAATAGGCTCAAAAACTAGTTTTTAATTTCTTATGATTTTTAAGAAATTTTCCAAATCTCTCTTAAGTCATCATCTGATCTCTAGGATCATTTAACACCACTTGACACTCTCAAATTTCTTAGTGTCATCTTTGATCATCCACTGGTGCTCATAAAGCCCCATTTTCCATAAAAGGCAATCATTAGCTACCATCAATCATTCTCTCTTGATCATTTAAGTCCATCTTCATATAAGACACTTAATAGACTGAGTAACTTAGGATATGTAGGTGCCAGACCTTGCTAGAACCCAATCACCTCTTTTTCACCTCATATGTTAGCCGGATCCCTAGACTTAAGCTAGCCGGATCCCTCTAGTGAGGGAACCGGTGGAACCGTGGAACAGTAGGTACATTATCTCTTTAGATAATTATTTCAAATTTCCTTTTTCCACACAAGCACTTTTTCAACACTTAGGATTATCATTTTCTTTTATGTTTATAAATGAGTTACATTTATATGATCCTTTACGTGTTCTTTTCGTTTCATGATTTTATGTGCACAATTTATCCATTTGTATAATTGTTTTCCTTTTGTACTAACTCTTTCGGATTCTTGTAGGATGACAATGGTCGATTTCATCATCAAGTCAAGTTGTGCTCATTCGCACATTTTTTGATATTCCTAATCTTGCATCATCCTAACCATCTTACTTCACTTTTATCACTACTCACAAAGTTATCATGTTTACCACCTCTATTGAGTCATCAACCAAGTCAAAGATTCACCTTGATACGTTTCATCACCGTGTCCAAGGTCTAGTTCATGAACTACGTGATGAAGTATGTTTCATGTTCTACCACATCCTACTTGTGTCAACCACAATCTCAAACCACAAGCTACTTGTGTCAACCACATCCTACAAGTGTCTTACTACCACTACAATTCATGGTCGCTCAACCATCTTTCACAAACATCTATGTTGTCAAAAGCCAAGTGAATTTCGTAATGAAATGCGTCTCATCCCTAAGCACATTTTTTTCTTACCTTGAACAAACCTTACAACCTCTAAACCAACCATGATGATGCAAGTAGTAGGATTATTCTCTTTTTGACAATAATCCTTTCTTTGTAGGTTCACATATATACACTATGATGTGTATGGGATTCTCGTCTATTTATGGACGAAATTTTACACTAATTTGTTTTTTTGTAGGTTCTTCTTGACGCCCTCGAGCTAGGGAGAGCTTCCGTCGAGCATTTATAAAGTGCATCATATGACTTACTCGTCCAAGGACGAATATAATTTTGCACTAACTTTTTGTTTTGTAGATTTTCAAAACACACTAGGAGAACTTGACGCTCTCAATAAAGGGGAGTTTTTCATCAAAAACATTGCAAAGTTTGCAATAATTTTGTCTTAGCCTTCCTAAAATACTTGACCCCTTTAACAAGGGGGCGCAACCGTCAAGGGGGAGCATGCACACATTCATTCTTCTAAATTCGTTTATGTTTCAACAAAAGGGAGATTTCTTTCTCATCATATATTTTTCCTTTTTCTTCTCTTTTTAACACTAACCTTGATGTAGGTTAAGCCTCAAAAATTTGATCCATTGAGCCGTTGGCAATAATGGTTATAATTCAAAGGATCTTTCTATTTTTTTGTGTGTGTGATTCTCTAGGTTCCTCTTAAAGGCGAGATCACCACCTTTTGAAGACGTGCAAGCTCAAAGTCATGAGTTGCTAAGCTTCGTCATTAGTATTTCGTGTTGAAGGTATTGGCGTGGTGTGCCAATTGGAGCAATAAGGTGTTTTCATTTTAACTTCACTAGGGATGATGCAAACTCGCCATTCTTGGGAGAAATTAAGTTTAAAGGACACACCCTTTTTGTTTCGACAAAAGGGGAGAAGAGTGTAAACGAAGAAGGTAATGTATAGGAAGTACGGACACAAGTAACTTTGACATTTTACCTATCTATTACGTTTACATATATTTTGTCATCATCAAAAGGGGGAGATTGTTAGTGCAAATATTACGATATTTAATCTATACATTCTCATTTGTTTTGTTGATGACAAACATGTAACTTGTAATACATAACGTAAAATGTATAAGTTACTTGTAATTATATTTTGTCTCAACATACTCTCAACACCTCTCGACGACTCAATTCCTTGTATGCTACAACACAGGTTCGTACATGTTTGTTATGTTGTGTTATGATCAAACCCCTAACAAACCATTAAACATGTTTAGTTAAATAGTTTATAAAACACTTAACATAAGTAAATGTGTTGGGTAAAACCCATGACCCATGACCCAAGACCCATACCTAATGTCTAGATACATTGTACCTTGGTGGGTACTCAAAACCATGACCCATAGCCCATGGTTTCAACCCATAAACTATGGGTAAAGAGGAGCGTGCACGGATCCCTAAAATGACCCACGGATCCCTTGGAATTACAAGGGCTGGATCCCTCCAGGAGGGATCCTTGGGGAAGAACATGGTTTTGGTCTTTTTGCCAATAAATAGCAAACCACTTCTTACCATTTCTTCACACCTTCACACATAGTTTCTCTCCACCATTTCTAGGATATTTAGATCATTAGGAAACATGTAAACCACCCTCATCTCATATGATCATAATGCTTCTAACTCTCATTTGTTGTAAGCATACTCCCGAAGTGATCCTCCAAAGCAAGCTTAGAGATCTTGCTTCCTTACCTACTGAAGTGATCACCCATTACAAGATACAAGCACATGAAGATCTTCTACAACAAGCTTGGGAAACTTGTCATCTTCATTCATAGAAGACTAACTACATCATGCTTTGGGTTCTTGATGTTTAGTTTAGGATTTCATATCCATTAGACACATTGTCTTGGATATTGTCTAGTATCATATTCTTATATCTATGACTAGACTTGTTGGTTTATGTGTTTGTGCCATAAAACACAAGGTTTGTTATGTTGGGCCACAAAATATAACGGGTATCATAGATGTGTTATATATCTATGACTAGACTAGATGGTTTATGTGTTTGTGCCATAAAACACAAGGTTTGTTATGTTGGGCCACAAAACATAACGGGTGTCATAGATGTGTCGAAGGCATTAGTGAAGGGTGCCGAGTAATCTAACCTAGGGCATTAGTGAAAGGTGCCCAAGGTGTACATTCGATATGGTGTGTTTCGATGTACAAGATAGAGTAGTATTGGATCCAAGGATATTGATATCCTTGATGGTGTTGTAATAAGGAGTTGGTCTCCTTAGGGGTATAGGTGTTGGTGTAGTGTTGGGTAGTAGTTCCTCCATTGAAATGGAACTAGGTACTTAGCCTAGTACCTAATAAAGGGTAGGCGACGTTGTAATAGGATTAGTTATCCTTGGGTGAAAGAACTTCGGTGGTTAGCCTAGCACGGATAAAGGGTAGGCGACGTTGTGTTAGGTGTGGTTCACCTTGGTGTGAAAGAACTTGGTATTTAGCTTTGTACGGAAAAGGTGTAGCGACGTTGTGAAGGCTTCTCGCCATAAGGAGTTGGTGTAGTGTTCTGAACTCTCGAGTAGGTGACTCGGGAGTGGAGTAGGGCAAGGAAGGTGTCCTTGTAGCCGAACCACTATAAATCCTCATGTTGGTTTGTCTATCCTTTTACTTATCGCTTTACTCTTATTCTTGCATTACATTGTTTATTTTCTATGTGGTTGATGTCTATGTTTGTGATACATACTTGGTCTTTCATATAGTCATAAACTATATTTAACAATTTACATATTATGACACGCTTGATCAAGAAAAAGTAACCGGACTAATAATGGTGAAACTTGATTTATAATGAACCATTAATCTTGCAGAATCTTATGTGATATTAAAGGGTTGGCCTTACATGCCATAATGCGTTAAATGCATCCTCGCGTCGAGATTAGCAAATGCAATGGTTTATACTATATTTGATACAAAAGTTTTAAGTTTTAAACGGAAACGTATTCACCCCCCTCTCTACGTTTTCACACGTTGTATTCCGTTTAGTCGTAGGGTGGTGCCTAATTCCCCAGTTCTATAAATTGCAACTCTCCTCTAGACTATCTGGGATCGGCGAGTACAATTTTATCTCCCCCGAATACTCTACTATCCTTTAGCTACAATTCACGCAATAAACACAATGAATGGCCTAAGTGCACTCTTAAGCTTTTTTGCTATTTAGGATGTTCAAGCTCGTAACAATTAAAGAAGAAGCCGGTTTTCCTTACTCTAGTGTCTAACATTTAAGACAAGAGACAACCTAACAATAATTAACAACTAGGTTTTATAGATCTAAGCAAACACAAGGATAATTTAGCTACTCATGTTAAACAAGCAAGCATATACACAAACAATTGAACATGGGGTAGAGATAATGATAATTTAGATAAACAAACTTATCTTGTGATATAAAATAGGGTATGGGACCATATACTGTCCAATTCGGACTACAACTGAATTAGGGTTTGCTCTTCAAAGTTCTACCTCCTTTAAAACAGAAAAATTGAATCTATATATAGATTTACAAGTGCGACGACGTCACCTTTTGCTAGTGACGCCGTCAGGTCGCCGTCATTAGGGTTTTGTTTGGGCCAAGTCATCGTTAGGACGGCGTCAGCTTATGAGTGTGACGCCGTCAGTCTTCATGAAGGACGTCGTCTGAGCTTGGTTCTTGGGTGTCTAGTGTGGAAAATGATAGTGATGCCTTCCAGAGTTTAGGCGTGATGCCGTTAGGTTATAGAACAAGAATTTGTTCTGAGCCGTCACTTGTATTCTGATTAAAACTTCTATATAGGGACGACGTCGCCCTTTGGTTGGGACGCCGTCAGGTGTTGCTGGAGTGCCTTTTATCGTGACTTTGCAATTTTCTTCATGTTTTCGATCCTTTTCGTCCAAATATGCTTCATTCCAGCATTTTGCTTCCAAAAGACCTAAAATGTGAAAAGGAACGATTTTAAGTAGTAATCGATATAAAATGTGTTGATTTAGGGCTTAAATGACCCTTTAAAAATGTATGTTTTAAATCCTTATCATTAATACTGCTAGTACTAATGTTAATACTGTTAGGCAGAGTTAATACTGCTAGTATTAACATTACTATTGTTGGCAGTTACAACTGCTTAATGACCATATTTAATTGGTCGTGTAACCACTATTAGCTATAATGAGGATAATTATGAGGCGATTAATGGGCCGATTAATCCTCATAATTTCATTTGTCTGTCTATGAGTATTTTCCTATAAATAAGAAATCATAGATGCATGAATATACACAGAAAACATAAACACTTGGATGCAAAATAGTTATTGATTTGTGCCTTAATCATTAACATACATCTGGTATTATCCCAAATAGATATTCGTGATACCCAAGCATTTTGATCAAATAGTTTACTTTAAAAAGTGATAACACGATTCCAAGTGATATCTTGTAACCATTCATTGGTAATTAATTAGGATATTGATTATCTTCACCCTGCTCTAAGCTAATAACCCCCAACATATTTCATCATGAAATTATTAAGGGCCCGTTTGGTGTGTGGTCGGGTTTAGAATTGGATTTCGATTTGGGATTGGTTTAAAAGATTTGGGTTTGATGTGGTGAAAAATAAGAGAGAGAAAATATATTATTATATATAAATAAATTTAATTTATAAGATTATATTGCATTAAAAATACAGTTGGAAATAAAATAAAAATAAAAATAAATATAATAAAGAAGCAAAGGACATAATTTTGTGGTTAAAAATTTGATAGTACAAATAATGTCAGGAAAAACTTTGATACACGAACCAAATCCACCAATATTGAGTTGAATGAGTTTTGTGGGCCCAATCTTATATGTGATTTCAAAAGTATCATAACAAACTAGTTTTTTTGGTTTAATTCGACTCCAACAGTTAAAAAACCTCAAACCAAACACGTACTAAGTAGTTAAAATATGTTATTCCAACATAGTAATAATGTTAGCATACATATGAAATTCGTTTGAGAGTTTGAATGCAACTTTGTACTAATTGTGTAATACAACTAAGGGTCACTGAATTTTGTGAATTTGTTCGCTTAAGTTATTATGCATTTAGTTGGGGGAAAACACCTTTATTTTCTACAAAATATTTTGTGAAAAACTAGGAAAACAGAGATCGCGTTTAAATCAACGCTTTTCAACACAATATTTTGCAAAACACAAAATCTCCTATTTTCTAACTTAACAAGGAAAACTACAAAATAAATTTTAGTTGTTTTTCTTGTTTTCCTTTGTAACCCACAACCTTCCTTCCCCTTCTTCAAAATAGAAAATTCAAATTCAAACATCAACTAAACGCGTTTTTATATTTTCAAGTGTTTTGTGGAGATAAATTTCTCTCTCAAATTTATACAAAACTAGAGATAGAAAACAAGAGAATTTTTTCTCCAACTAAACACTCTCCAAAGTTTTGTTTTTTTTTCAATCAGGCTACTGAATTTGCTACTAAACAAGTAAGTAAACTGATATTTTTTTCTAACATGTTGTAGCAGGTTACATTCCACTTGGAATATCAAATATTTTAGAAATTTTAATAATCTTTATGTATGGGTAATTTTGACCCTCTACAATCAAACAAATACAAAAATTGCAAATTTGACGCGCAGTTGGAGGTGGCTGCTATGATCTTTCGCTCGTGGTGGCACCACCACCTGTAGT
>OU343221.1:190602633-190629066 GCA_910596185.1 Chrysanthemum makinoi
GACTAGCCTGTGTTGAGTTGTGTATTTCTTTAGCGAGTTGATACCAAAGCGAGTTGACTGTTTAGTTACTTGTCCATTGAGACTTGTCACTTCTTCGTGCTACATTTTTACGGTTGTTCTTTTGGTTTAGTAAAATCCCGTGAAAGAATCAATTTCCCGATTTAATCAAAGAATAGTAAAATCCCGTAGAACTTGTAATCATGTCTAACAACGTAACTACTATCGTTTCTTACGTAGGGGCGTTCAAGCAGTGGATGGATACTCGTCCACCTATGCTTGTGAAGCTGATTATGACTCATGGGCTCAACGAATCAGGTTTATCTTGTTTGGGAAAGGAAAATGGGGTCAACATTCTCAAATCAATTGATGAAGGACCTTATTAAATTGAGACTACAAGAGACATAATTGATACTGCTGCAGACGGAACAATGATCTTTGGATTGGACATACCATAGACGTATGATGAGCTTAGTGATAAGGAGAAAAAGAGATTCTATCTTTGATATCGAGGGCTTCAAACATTATACTTCAGGGTCTTCCAAAAGATATCTACAAGCTTATCAATCACAAAACTGAAGCCAAGGCGGTTTGGGATAATGTCAAGATGCTTCTCTCGGGTTCTGAATTTACTAAGGAAGATGAGAATCACAATATGATGAATTTGAGCACTTTACGATGAAACCAGAAGAAAGTGTCTATGAATATTATGTGAGGTTACACAAGCTTGTGAATGATATGAGGAATATCAAAATGACCATGCCGAATATTCAATTGAAATCAAAGTTTGTGAACAACATGAATTCCGAATGGCACAAATTCGTCACCTCTGTGAAGCTAACCAAAGGATTAAATAACACCAACTATGAGCAACTGTATGCCTTCCTTAGCTTGAGAATGAGAGGCATGCTATGTTTGAAAGAATGATTCTTGAGCAGTTCAAAACTAAGCGAGGAGAAACAAGTTCTTCAAATGATTCAACGACCTTTTACACAAATGTTGGAATTACCACAAAAGCTTCTCAAGTCATACCTACGGGTAATGGTAACTACAAGCTCATTCACGATCCACATATAAGCCTCGGACTCAAACACAATCATGGAAAACTTCATCAATCAACTGTCTCTCATGGTTAGTCAAAATCTGAATACCACTCCTCATACCAACAATAACCTCGAACGACATCCAACCCACACAATCAAGCTCTGTCGAGAGATGGAAAGGTTATGGTGCAACCCGATTCAAGGAAGGCATTATGAACAGGGAAGAGGTGGAGTAGGTGGAGGGTATGTGGCTAATCAGAATCGTGGAAGAAATACCAATCAGGGACAAGTAAAGCCAATCAAGTGCTACAACTGTGGTGGTGATGTACACATTGCAAGGAACTGCACATCTCCAAAACGCCCTCAAAATGCAGAATACTTCAGAGACAAGATGTTGCTTGTGCAAGCTCAGGACAATGGTGCAGTTTTTGTAGGACCTTACTTTTATCAACCTTATCACAAACCCAACACGTTATGCGTATAACACGTTCAACACAAACACAAACCTATGCGTAAATAAAGAAGGAAAGATTAAGATGTTGGTGACTTGATGTTTATAAAACCGTGTATGTTGTGAGAGAAAGATGAACACAATAAGTTGTATATTCCAAAGGAAACACACACACACACACACACTCAAGCACACACCACAAATAACTCATTTGAGGTGAATTTATAGTACAAATACTAGACGCCCTAATGGGTTTTGGGATGGGCTTGGATTGGGTTGGATTGGATATTTGGCAAGCTTATCATAACTAGTACCCATTTAGCTTAGTCCAATCCACGAGCCCGTTGACTATTCTATCACGATATCTAACACACGTTACAAAGTTCCTAAACGTGAATGACCATCACTTCTAATAAAAACTATTAAGGCTAACAATCTCCCCCTAAGGGGTGGTCATTCAAATGATGCTCCACTTGATTAGGTCTTTACTTTTCTCGAGCTTGAACTTTGTGTGTAGATATAGAATAGTCTCGAATCTTTGTTCCTTCATGCTTTGTGACCAGATAATGTAGTTGTCTACCGTTGTCACCTCCGTTGGTTAGGTGTCTCCGCGTCTTTCTCCACCATGCTCACACTTCTATTTGACTTTTAATTACCAATGACGTAGTTCTCGAGTCTTTATACTTTGTAGATTCTATGACATTGACGAAGAATCATTTTTAACTTTGTGTAGCCTTTGATTATGATGAGAACTTTCATGTGTTGTTGGTATGAGCATGTGGATGCCTGCACGATCAATCCACTCAGAGCTTCCATAAGAATAAAACATAAAACAGGTTAGTAATAAGCGGATTCCGGCACTTACAAGTTTGAATTTCGAGGGTGTTAACAGCATAGTGTGAAAACACGTCTCTAGTTCTCACAAGGGCCATTCTGAAGCTGAGTCCCACAAGTGAGATAACGCGATATACCTAAGTACATCTACAGTTCAGATGAGTCGTTGAGGTACACGAAGCATCACCCACACGGTATACCGTTTGAGACACACTAAGCGTAATCCACGGGGAGTTACCGAAGTGACCTGCTGTCAGAGCTGCTTGATGTTGACCTGGGAGTTTCCATTCAATCACGAGGATCACAATTGTGAAACCTCTCATAAATGTTACGGCGATTGCTAAGATCTGCGTAGGACTCTAGAATATATCACTTGTGCCCTTAATGATGAACAACAAGCGATGTCATGTCATGTGTTCCTATGAGATCTTTTGATGAATCTCGTGGCTCTAGACTCAATAAGTGCATTTTGGTTTTCTGGCGGAGACTAGGAGAGGGTCTCCTTCTTCAATACCAACGATCTCTAAGAGAAAGTCGATAGATTATGTAGGGTTCGCAGTGAGAATGAAACAAATCCCTTTTGAGAGGAATTGAGTGGCTAGAATGTTTAGTGCGAGTCGTCCTTTGGGTCCATGGCGTCTTTGTCTTCAATACCGGTGTCATCTTAGTGACAACCAGTAGCAGATGAATTGAACCGGTTTACGCCCTAAGGTTGATTATGGAGGGCTATTTCTTTTCACCCTTTCTTTACATTTCTTTTAATTCTTCAACCCCTTCTTTCTCCTTTCTCACATTACTCCTTTTTCAATCATACCTAAGGACTTCTAATACTAACTATTTGAGATGTCCTTGGGTAGATCCCTCCGGCTCTGGCGGATCATAGGAAGGATTTCCTATCCTTAGTCACCTTATAACTCCATGACTGTCCTATTGTTGCCATAAAACCATTTTTCTTGAAAATCTCAGAGTGTTTATGATTGAAAACATGTTTGAGACACTCGAAGAGTTTTATATTTTGAAACACTCCCCCTTCACATGTGCTTATAAGTTTTGACAGAAATCTGCACATAGAGGGTAGAGTTCGCACTTTTTGAATTGATCGGCTCATGATAGACAATTCCCCACGAGACACGGTTACGTTGCCTAGTTAAAGAGTTCCATTGTCAGTTTTTAGGTGACAACTAGCTCTAATAACTAACTTGAAGATGTAAACACTCCTTGAAAAGGAGGTTAGACCCATGAAGGTGCATATCTATCACAAGTTTCTCGAGATGGTACATTTACTGACTTTGATTCCCCGTCAATTCATTGGTTCCGTCTGAGTCGAGCTCATTTTGAGATTCAAACAATGATCATTAAAATTTTTTTATCGCATTTTAATCACGTCTCCTCCCCCTAAAAAATAGCATATTCGAGATATTTTTGATATCAACTGATTAAACAAACATTTTAGAATCTTATGGGGAGACAAACGGATTTGATTTAAGCATGAATTTGGAACTTTTTAGTTTTATACTCCCCCTTTAATAAAGCATAATCAATTAAAGGGTTTTAGAGGGAGTTATCTTGAGCACAAAGTATTTTGAAAGATTTTGAAAAATCTTTTTGAACAATCTTGAAAAGGTGCTCAAGATGATGATGATTTCTCACCATTTTTAAATGTAGTGCACTGAAGCGTACACTTGATTTTCATTAAAAGCACGAGTTTTGATTTGAAAAATAATCAAAAGTCGTCATTTTGGTCCGGGTTTGAAATCTTGAAGTATCTGAAAGCCATAGTTTAGAAGATATTTTGAGAAACGACATGTTTTGAAAAACATTAAATAACTCTCGCTCAAGCATTTGTACATACCCGTATCATTGTTGAATGACATTTCTAGAAGCGTCTGAATATCGATTATCGAGAGACATGTCGTGAGAAGAATATTTTTGGATTTTTGATTTTATATTGTTTTGTATTTTTTGAAAGTTTTATATTTTTATATTTTGCTTTTGTTGGTTTTCAAATTTTGTATTTTGTTTTTCAAAAATATTTACAGCGAAGCTTTTGGAAAAGCATTTTCAAGAAGATTGAAGCGTTCTAACTCCTCAGGGGTTAGGCTTCGCATTCCAAGTCGTCGAACTAAATATTCAAACCTTTCTTTTGGAAGGGCTTTAGTTAATAGATCGGCGAGTTGGTAATCTATCTTCACGAAGAATAATTCAACAGTACCATTTTCGACGTACTCTTTGATGAAGTGATAGCGGACACGGATATGCTTAGTCTTTGAGTGATGAACAGATTGCATGATATGGCTATGGCACTTTTCGAGTCACAATACATAGGTATTTTATCGAAAGTAAAGCCATAATCTGTGAGTTGTGTTCTCATCCACAAAACTTGAGCACAACAGCGAGATAGAGACACATACTCGGCCGGTTGAAAGTGCAGTGCAATCTTGTTTCTTTGAAGACCGACTTACTAACTTTTCACCCAAAATTGTGCTCCTCGGATGTACTTTTTCTTTGTAACTTGATCACTGCGTGGTCGCATCCGAAAAAGAAATTAGATCAAATCCGGATTCCTTCGGATACCAAAGTCCCATGTGAATGGATGTCTTCAGTTACCGAAAGATCCGTTTAACCTCTTTGAGGTGCGATTCGGTAGGCTTTGCACGAAACCGTGCTAATAAGCAAACAACAAATTGAATATCAGTCGACTAGCGGTAAGGTACATGAGAGAACCAATCATGCTCGATATTTCTTGGATCAATAGGTTTCCCAAACAAATCGGCTTCAATTTTTGGTGAAGTTACCATTGGTGTTCCGACCGAATCACAATTATCCATACCATGATTTTTCAAAATCTCAGTCGTATATTTAGCTTGATTTATAAAAATTCCACGTGGGGATTGATGTATTTGTAAACCAAGAAAGAATTTTAGTTCCCCATCATGGACATTTCAAATTTGCTTTGCATGAGATTTTCAAAGTGTTTTGAAAGATTCGAATTAGTGGACCCAAAGATGATGTCGTCCACGTAAATCTGAACAATCAAAATGTCGTTTTTGCATTTTTGTGTAAACAAGGTAGGATCAACTGTTCCTTTGGTGAAATTGTTTTGGATAAGGAAAGAGGACGGTTCGTCATACCACGCTCTCGGAGCTTGTTTTAAACCATAGATTGCATTTTTGAGTTTGTAGACGTAGTCTGGATGTTCCATGTCTATGAAGCCTTCTGGTGGACTCACGTACACTTCTTCTTCGAGTTCCATTCAAGAACGCGGTCTTAATGTCCATCGATAAACCGTGATGTTTTTGTGGCGGCATAGGCTAAGAATATCTGGACTTCAAGTCTAGCTACCGCGAATGACTCTTCAAAGTCTATCCCTTCCTCTTGTGCGTATCCTTTGGCCACAAGGCGAGCTTTGTTGCGAATTACAGTCATCTCTTCATCCCTTTTGTTCTTCCATAACCATTTAAGATCAATGCGTGAAGCGTCAATGGGTCTTGGAACCATTTCCCAAGAGTCATGTAGGCGGTATTGAAGAAGTTCCTCTGCATCGCTTCTATCCACTTGGGTTACGCCATTGCCTGCATGAATGTTCTTGGTCTCTATATTGCTAATCGAGCAAAGGTAAATGCATAAGTCATGTCGGTGGCAAGTTGGCGTCTCGTCTGAATTGGTCGTGAAGGTTCACCAATAACTTGTTCAATTGGGTGGTCTTTTGTCCACTTTAGAGTAGAAGGATACCGTTGGTTAAATGTATGCGAGTTAGATGGTTCCCTTAAGCTTGAAGATGATTCAGCTGATTCCGTAGCAAACGGGTTTTCAAATAAGTCGTCATCTAACGTTGCATCGTTATGGTTGTGGTTTTGCTCATCAAGCTCGGTAGAGCGGGTGCAATAAGCGTAGTAGATGTAGATGATTTTGATGGAGTTGGTGCATTGGTTTCGACCGTTGTAGATGCATCTTCTGTTGGTGGTGGTGGTGGATGATGATTTTGGCGGGTCTTGTGAATGATGGTTTGATGCATTTGTCGAAGTTCCACCATAGTATTCATCGAACATTAACTCAAAGAAATTCTCCCATTCTTGTTCTTTAGGATTGTCAAGCGAATTTGATTGAGCTCTTTGAAGTCACAGTCCGACGATGTGTCCGAGAGTGCTGTCGGTTTAGTGCGGGTTCTAGGCGAGTCTCTCGGGAAGCCATTTGATTGATGTCGATAGCATACAAGTTTGTATCGATTCGGTTAAGAGATTGCCATCCAAGTCTCTAACGAAGCAAGCATTTTTCCTAAAAGC
The DNA here is from genome assembly GCA_910596185.1 of Chrysanthemum makinoi. Taxonomy (NCBI): domain Eukaryota; kingdom Viridiplantae; phylum Streptophyta; class Magnoliopsida; order Asterales; family Asteraceae; genus Chrysanthemum; species Chrysanthemum makinoi. The sequence continues at coordinate 190,609,242 of OU343221.1, forward strand.
AACCTCTAAATGCATCCGCGAGCTGCCCGTGAAAACAAATTGTGTCCCAACCCTTCGACATAGTAAACCCGAGTGATCAAATAATTTCCAAAGGTAGATCTCCATAACCCATGATAGCTGCTACATGATCATTTCCAAAATGAACGGTTCCCATGAATTTCGGACAAAATTGATCAGCACTTGATTCCCGGTCATGTGCTTGGAGCAACCCGAGTCGACGATCCAAAGACAAATTTCGATAACCATGAAAAAGAATATTGTGGAAACCGTTTTGATTTTGGTTCCTTTGGGTTAGAGGTAATATTCTGATCACACTCAGAGAGGTTTTCTACAGGGGAATTCGGTTTATCACTCATTTTACCATTCTGGAGTGTGAAAGTTCTACTTGTGGGTTTCCAAATATCATCCCTAAAGTATACACTATAGTTCCTGTCAGTAGTGTAAAGCCTAAGTTTTGCAACTAGTCTTCCTACTCGTTTAGCGTAAGATCTTTTTGGAACGTTCTTCTTAATAGGCTTATCATTCACATTCTTAGAAACACAATCATCTTGAACATTGATTAAAGGTTTCTTGCAAGTTAAACAAAGAGATTCAACACATTCATTAGACTTAGGAAGTTTCATAGGTTCAGTACATTCAGATGAAATGTCTTTCTTATTCAAAAGCGGTAAATTCCTAGGGTGTTCTTCTACTTTCTTCTCTTTATTCAAGCTACTACTCCTAGAGGCAGTCAAGACTCTATTGTTCCTTGTATTGCTCTTAGGCTTTAGTATGCTGCTCCTAGAGGTGCTTCTTAGTCCTGTTGAAAGTAAGGCACACTCATTAGGATTCACATTTTTATCTAGAGAAGAGGTTTCGGCTTTCCTAGTCTCTTTAGAGTGCTTTTCTAAACTTATGTCGTTTGTCCCATATGGTTTAGTTGTGGAGGCAGACGCATTAGTGGTACTCATCTTAAAAAGTCCAGGTGCTAAAACTTTTGGTTTCTCGATAACCGCTTTTCCTTTATCAACATGTTGTTTAGGTAGGGCAGGTGGAGTGACTGGTTTTGATGAAACATTTTTCTCATTGACTTTTGGAGGAGGCATAGAAACATACATTTTTTGTTTGGAAACGGTTTGGGATCATTTGCTTTCTCCGATCAATGGTTTTGTAATCACAGTATCCACTGCCTTTCCTTTTTGATTTTCGGATGAGCCCTCAAAAGATCATTTTTTGCTTTCATGTCATTGTAGGCACGCTCATACGACAATTTGTCATATTTGCATTCCTCAGTTTTTCGATCAAGTTGTTTAAAATATGACACATTTTCTTTTCAAGTTTTTCAAGAGCTTTTTCATATTTTGAAACAATTTGGAGGTCTCTGGAGTCTTTCATGATCTTCAACATAATATGTTTGCAAAATAATGGACATAATATCAGTAGTCAAAACATCTTGAAGAGAATCATTTAAATTTTCCAAAACTTTGATGTGTTCAACACTTTCATTAGCTTGCTTTACTAGGGATTTATGGTCCTTGACAAAGTCAGTTGTTTCTTTCAAAAATGCTTGTTCAAAATAAATTACCCTTGAGTTGATGTTATTGGTGAGGGGCAATTTGAGTTTCAAAAACTTTTTGTTCAATATCAAAACTATTAAACCAGATGTTGGTTGTAATATGAGTTTTAGTTTTAACAGTCTCCTAAAGTCGCCCAATTCTAGTTTTAACATCGTCTAAAATGCTTCGCATCACTTGTGTTAAAAGGATTGTTTGAAGACATTTGTTCAATGTTCGATAGAGATTTGGAGACAAAAGCGGTTTTGAAACCGATTTTGAAACAGGAGTTGACACTTTGTTTGAAACACTTGGTTTGGTGGAAAGCGTTGATTGAGAAACAAACGAAATACCATTAATTTTGTTCCATTTGTTATAATCAATTGGTTTGATTTCCGAATGTTTTTGTTTCATTTTTGATCTACTCTCCTCAGATAGTTCCAACGTTTCAAGAGAATCATGCACAATTATGGGTTCATGCAAAGGTTTTCCATTGTTCAACACATTCCGTTGTTTCTGAGCTTTCTTAAGGAAACAAGGAGGTGAGTTACCAAGAGCCATTTTATGTGAAGTATGAAAAATCGGATTTACTTGATTAGAAAGCATCTTGTTTGTTTTAGTGGAATGAACCGTTGTAAGAAGTAAATTATCCAATTTTTGATAGTTTCATTTTTATCCAGAATTTCATCAAGAATAGAATCTTCTCGTTTTGAAAAATCAGCAATCAACTGTTTCTTCTCTTTTTCAAGATCAGAAAACTGTGTTTTTTGTTTAGAAAGTTGATCATTTAGTTCAAAAATTTCCTTGTTTAAAGATTTTATTTTCAAGTTCAGATTCACATCAAGTGTATCATACTTGATTTGCAATTGTTTTTTCTCTTAAAACGAATCTCGTAACCAATTTCTAATTACGATATTTTGTTTGTATGAAATTCATAGGCTCTGGCGTTCTCTTTGTAACTCTCAAGCTCAGTGGTCAATTTAACATTCGCGGCCTTAACTTCGTGATTGACCTTACTCACTTTCTCAATTTCAATGCCACAGTTATTGATTAATGATTCAAAATAAGCACATGTTTCTTCATCGGTCTCGTATTTTGTGCCACACGCCTCCACTAGGATCCACATCGGAGTTTGAGTAAGTATTGCTACAACTTCGATTGTCCATATATGTATCATAAGTAGGTGCTTGATGTCAGAATGTTGTTTATCATGAGTAAACACATCAAATATGACATTGTTATAGCATGGTTCAATGATTGGTACCTCGAATCTGCGTTGGCGTTATAGGCGGGAGGTGCGTCGAGTCATTGTCGTACTTAGTCTCTGAAGATTTGCCATGAAGATGCAGTTTGCATTGAGTTCCTCGAGGTCTTCCAAATCATCCACAATAGCGAAGAAATCATTTTCCTCAGCACTTAATTGCATCCCTGCTTCTTGCTTTTGTGCTAACAACATAGCTTTCCGAAGAAACTCAGCATTCTTCTTGTGCGGCTTAGTGGGACAGTTTAGTGCCATGTGACCCATTCCTTGACAGTTATAACACTTAACCTGATTACCCCGATTCACATTTCCATAATTCCCAACATTTGACCGGCGCAACATTCCCATTCGATTACCCACTTCTCTATTCCCAACATTCGTCCCATCGATTTCCAACATTGACCCAACCGATTACCACGATACGGAACCGCTGATTACCCATCGAAATCTAGTAGCATATCCCTGCTGATTCCCAATAACTCCAACCATTTGTCCTTGATTACTCATATTCACACCCGGTGCAATTTGCACATTGCGAGTGTTTGATGAAATCCTTTGATTGTTGTTAGTTGGTGTGGAATAGCGACTTCTAAATGCTTTGCCCAATAAAGAGAATACTTGTAGCAAGGCTTCTTCTTGTTCTTAGGATCGGTGATTCCTTGTTCACTGGTATTGTGGATCTTGTTGTTGAATGACTTGTTGTTAGGTGGATAGAATTGTTGTTGAGGAAAACACCTTGTGGTTGTGGAATGTATTCTGCAAGTTGTTGTTGTTGGAAGATGATGAAGCTTGTTGTTGTGTATTCACCGAAGGTTGAGTCTTTGCAATAAGTGCCAATGGATCATGATTCTTTGCCAATCTTTCTTTACTGACTTCATTCACTTCACTTGGTTTTGTTTGAGAAAATCATTGAGTTGATCAAAGTTCACCTGATGAAGGTCTTTTGTTTGGTTGACAATAGTGACAGATCGTCCCCATTCTTACGGAAGATTGTTCAGAACTTGATGTTTTGAGCGATAGTTACGGGTGCTAGCTTGTTTACGATTAGCTCATTCATCAAAGTACAAAACCTTCCATAGTAGGATTCAATGGGTTCTCACGGAGTTGAAGTGAACTTTTCCCATTCAGTTAGCAACTTGTTCTCCATGTCTTGTTGACCAATTTCTGTTCCATGACAAAGCCGTCTAACACGTTCCCACATATCGAAAGCGGTTTCACAATTTCTGCAAAGACAAAGATGTCTATTGGTAAACCCAGTTGGATAATATGAATTGCCATGTCATCTGCATCGACTTGCTTGATCCTCTTCTTCATGTATTGATTCGGTTTGAGTATGATAAGATGGTGGGGCGTCGGGAGTTCCGGGGTCTAGGATTTGTCGAGGCTTGAAGGGTCCATTCGTAATGGAGTTAATCATGAGTTTTCCATTAGGTTTGGTCTTGATGTAGCGAAGCATACGACTTTTCCATTGAAGATAACCACCTTTTGCCAAAATAGGAGGACGGTTTTGCACCGGTGCATGAATGTCTTGTTGAGTTGCCATTGATGAAGGTATGATCTGATAAAGTTGATGTAGGATCGATTCAACGATAGAGGAGTTGAGGTTGATGAAGATTAATCTCGGTTGAGGTTTTAGAAAGTCGCACTTTCGTAACCTTGGTTCTTAGGGGTAAAAAAAATTTTCTCCCAAAATTTGAAATTCACTATAAAAATCAATTCTAAGGTCGTATGAAAAATTTGAGTTATGACAATTTGGACGCCAAATTTGACCTGAAAAATTTGAATTTAGGCCCAAAAATTTGAATTTTTGACTCAAAATTTGCAGCTTAAACCAAAACTTGAATCTCGCGTAAAAATTGAACGTTTAGTCTCCTCAAAAATTTAAATTTTACTCAAGTTTTCCCGCCAAAAAACTCAGACTTTATGAGTAAAAATTTGGATTTTTTTTTTTTTAAACCTTTATGCGTAGAAAGAGCTTAGGCGTAGACCAAAAAAGTTACGAGTAGGATGGCTTAGGCGTAGGATTCCTTAGGCGTAGGAAATGCTTATACGTAAGTTTAAAGTTAGGCGTAGAAAAACTTATGCGTAAGATTTAGTTATCGTAAGACAAGCTTAGCGTAAGAAAATACTTAAAGCGTAAAGTGTTCTACAGCGTAAGTCTAAGCTTATGCGTAAGATTAGGTTTTGCCCAAAATCCTTTACACTATCACAGTGTAAAAGATATCCAAAGTCGAAGTGTTCCACAAACTTATCCAAGTGAGGGAAGCATTGAGTAATCGTTGAAGCTTCGAAGAATGCACTAAAAGCTTATGCGTGAAAGTTATGCGTGGAGAGAGGCGTTGACTTTTCTTACGCGTAGAACTAGGGTTTTGACCTACGCGTAAAAAATTTCAGTGATTCAAACGATTTCTCTTGCACAAAAGACCTTAAAAACACTCGAATAACACAAAATGTTAACCTTTTTCACCCAAAGTGCTTAGAAAGCTACGGTAGAAATGACCAATGAACCAAACACGAGTTTAAAATGAAGAAAAACACGTAAAGCTTGAACTTTTGCAAAAACTGAAACTTTAGCACCAAATAAACCTTAAACCACAAGAATCTTGAATTTTAAGTGCAAAAATTAAAGCTTTAAGCGTGAAAACTTTGATAACTTGGCTTCAGTAACACTACAAAAAACTTCAACCAAAACACTCCTAAACCATTGTTAGGCGATTGATACCAATTGTAGGACCTTACTTTTATCAACCTTATCACAAACCCAACACGTTATGCGTATAACACGTTCAACACAAACACAAACCTATGCGTAAATAAAGAAGGAAAGATTAAGATGTTGGTGACTTGATGTTTATAAAACCGTGTATGTTGTGAGAGAAAGATGAACACAATAAGTTGTATATTCCAAAGGAAAAACACACACACACACACTCAAGCACACACCTCAAATGACTCATTTGAGGTGAATTTATAGTACAAATACTTAATGCCCTAATGGGCTTTGGGATGGGATTGGATTGGGTTGGATTGGATATTTGGCAAGCTTATCATAACTAGTACCCATTTAGCTTAGTCCAATCCACGAGCCCGTTGACTATTCTATCACGATATCTAACACACGTTACAAAGTTCCTAAACGTGAATGACCATCACTTTTAATAAAAACTATTAAGGCTAACAGTTTTGGATGAAGAGGAGTTGTTATTTCTTGCAGAGGGGAATGCTAAGACATATGATGCAGATGTGGATGAGCAGCCAATTCAGGAAATTGGTCACAATCATCAAAATGCCTTTCAAGTTGCCGATTGTGATCCATATGACTCTGATGTCGATGATGAACCTCTGGACAATCTTCATGGCTAGCATTTCTCCAACGGTCTCTCCAAAGGTCTCATCATCAGAGCAAGTTGGTCCATCCAAAGAATCAATCATCTCCGAGGTATTAAAATTATATGATGAAGTTGATGAGCAAAAGATACATGACAAAGTCCAATCACATGAAACTTGTGAAACATATATTGTTAATATGGGTAATAGTAATATTGTCCCATATGATCAATATGTGATCCAAAGTGAAAGTGTGATTGAACCAAGTGATGCATCTTCTGAAGTCAATGATGACTATGTTTTTGATGAATACACTCCATGTGCCCCGATGATTACGTAATCTCTGAACTTAATACCTATAAAGAACAAGTTGCCATTGATGAACAACGCGCTAAGTTTGAGTTAACCACTCGTGGCGGAAATGGATGACCAAATGCGTACAATTATTAGAAAAAGTAACTTTAGGGAAGAAATACTAAAACAAGAGCTAGACTCCTTGAAAGAAAAGGTTAATAAAGCGGCTAAGCAAAAACAAGAACTTCAAGAAAATGTGAAAGTGCTTAAGCATGAATTTAATGCTAAGGAATCAAAACTTTTAAATGAATTTTCCAACCTAAAAACTTTGAAAAACAAACTTGAAAACAAATTATACATACAAGGAAACACCATTGATTTTCACATGATCACTAAGCATAGAGTTCTAAGTGACAAACCTAGTGTTGCATTAGTTGATGAACCAAACCCTGAGGCTTGTAAGAAAGCTAGAGAAGCACAAAAAGTAATTTATGATGGCAATGAAATCCTTAAGCCTAGGAGAAACCTAGTTAGCGAGAATCTTGAGGAAGATAGGCAGATAGAAGAATTCACTAGAAAAAAATTGGATGAAAAACTTAAGAGCCCTTCATGCATAGAAAAGAAAATCAGTTATAAAACACCCAACTATGCTAAGGATAATTGGATTGCATTTAACAAGTTTAGACCTCAAACACAACTGACCCCTAAACAAGTGTTCTGGAAAAGGGATATGGACATGAAAAAAGCTGATGAGTTTGTTGAACAGAATCCCCCATGTAGAAGAATGGTTCCTGCCACTGTATATCCCCCCAATACACCAATGCATTTAGTTCCTAGATCTATTCCCACCAAGAGCAATACCTTAATCAGTCAGTATGTTATTTATCAATTATTTGTTGATTTTGAGAAGACATGTAAAAAAAAGGATCACACCTCTGGGATAGCGAAAGGGAGAGGGTTTTGAGCAAACTAAAGAATGCTATTTAACCGAGGTCATGCCTTTCTTTAAACAATTAAAAGGTCAATTTGAGAGTCTTAAAAAGGGATGGATTCAGATATTAAAGAAATGGAAAAGGAATTTGATGCAATGATAGTTGAGGTCAATGACTATGAGCGAGAATTAAAATATAATGAGATTGATAGGAAAAACTTGCATACCTTAAATGAGAATCTGATTTACGAATGTATCACTCAAGATGTGTTTTACACTGCCATGAATTGTTCAATTAATGCATCTCAATTTCATGAATTATCTGTTGCTCTGAAAGTTTCCCATGATCGTGTCATTGAGCTTGAGAAAACTAACTCTAAATTGCATGAGAAAGTTGAGCGGGATGATCATGATAACCTGGTGAAACAGTTTTCTAAATTTGAAGTTGAGCATCTTGCTTTGCAATTAAAATATCAACATCTAAAAGAAAATATTAAAACCTCAAATATCAAGACATCCTTGGATGCTCCTGAATTTGATGCAGTTTTGAAATCAGCAAACGTGATGAACATATTCGAGCTCATTGTAACACGATCAGAAAAATGAGAACCCAAATTTCACAATTAAAGGGTGAAAAGAACTATGTAACTGGCTCCCAAATGCCTCCTCCTTTAGATTCTCAGTGTTCTCAAACTTTTCATCTTCAAAACTTGATTAATGTTTTACAAAAGGAAATTGAGAATCTGAGGAGTCAGGTAAAATGGAAAATGCCACTTGTCTTTAACGAGAATGTTGCATCAAAGTCATCTGTATTTGTAAATATCTTGTGGTATTAAATACATTCCTCCTCATCTTAGAAATAATGAACTGGCGTTTCATAACTATTTCGTTCATCTTAAGGATAGTCTCGAATGTCTCCGTGAAATTGTAGAGGAGGATTTCATAAACAAGCCCCTTGGTAGTGAAATTAGGTTTGCTTGCATTCAGGCCAAACGATCTCAAGAGCTGTTAGAATGCTTAAGAGCAACATGCCCTAAATCCAATGGTAAGAAGGATAAAATAGTTGTGCCTTGTTCTATGCCTGATTTTAAGAATGCCAATCTTGATATGCCTCACTCAGTGCCTAAAGTTAAGCATGTAAGCTTCAATGTGCCTTTAAGTAGTTCAGATCCCAGCACTTCTAAACCTAAAATGCAAATGGTAGCAAAACCAACTAATGTTCCCATTCCCTCTGAGAGTAAAAAGTGACACCAAAGCGGGCAGGTCAAAGCCTCAAGGCAATACAGAGCAAGATAGGACCTCGCAAGCTAAGGGTAATCAATGGAGGAAAGTAGAAGACTACCCTAGGAACTTTAAGTTGGAATTAAATAAAACGAATCGTGTTGATTCTAGTATTAGCTTTAAGCGTACTGTAATTAATTCATTTTCTACTACTACTTGCAAAACATGTAATGAATGTTTGATTTCAATCGGTGTTTATCATGAATGTCTTGTGAATGATGTGAGTAATGCTTTGTTAAATGCCTGTTAAGATTGTTAATGCCAAAAATCAAGCTAAGAAGGCTAGAAAGCAATGGCGGAAGAAGGTTAGAAAACATTGGAAACCCACAAGAAGGAAACTTAGTAACATAGGTTATCGTGGATACCTTGGCGCAAATTCAATCTTAATGAGATGTGCGCTAAATTATCTAGATCAATTCCCATTAGGAAATGGATGCCTACTTGTAGAACTATTCCTTTAAGAAGTGAATATACTTTGAATAGGTCAAATCACGGACACTAGCCTGCATCTATCCCGATGATTCCATTGTTTCTACTTGATGTGGGTGTTCCAATCACTGTTACTAACCAAATGGAACCCATTCTTGCATGGGGATCCCAATTATCCAATTATCCATTATTGTATGTGTTCAATTGCGGATCGTTCAAATCGTTACTTGGACTCAGTTCCAAGCATATGATTGGAGACCGTCCGACTCATGAACTTTGTGAGTAAATTCATCGGGAATGTTAGATTCGGGAATGATCATTTCGGTGCAATTATGGGTTATGAAGACTATGTTGTTGGTGATAGTGTTATCTCCCGGGTATATTACGTTGAAGGTCTTGGTCATAACTTATTCTCTGTCGGTCAATTACGTGATTCGATCTAGAAGTGGCCTTCAGAAAACATACTTGTTTCGTTAGAGAACTTGATGGTAGAGAACTTTTAAGAGGAACACGTGGTTCAAATCTATACACCATCTCTATCGAAGATATGATGAAGTATTCTCCAATCGCTTGTTGTCAAAGGCTTCGAAAACAAAGTCATGGTTATGGCATCGTCGTCTAAATCACTTGAACTTTGGCACCATAAATGATCTCTCCCGAAAGGACTTAGTAATAGGCTTACCTAGACTAAAGTATGAAAAGGATCATCTTTGTTCAACATGCCAATTGGGAAAAAGCAAGAAGTATGCCCACAAACCCAAACCTACAAACTCCGTTATGGAAGTTCTTCATACCATTCACATGGATTTATGTGGACCCATGAGAGTGCAGAATATTTTTGGGAAGAAATATGTGTTAGTTGTGGTTGATGATTATTCTCGATTTACTTGGGTCAAGTTCTTAAGGACAAAGGATGAAACTCCAGATATCATCATCAAACTTATCAAAGCAACTGAGTTCGACTTAACAAAACTGTCATAATCATCCGAGCGGACAATGGAACTAAGTTTGTTAACAAAGAACTTAGTGAGTTTAATGAAAGTGTTGGAATCAGTCATCAAAGAAGTGTTCCACGAACTCCTCAACAGGACGGTGTAGTTGAAAGACGAAATCGAACTCTTGTGGAAGCCGCTAGAACAATCTTTGATTTACTCAAAGGTTCCAATGTTTCTCGAGGGGAAGCCATTGCCACGCATGCTACACTCAAAATCGATCCCTTATTCACACTTCTCATGGAAAAACTCCATATGAACTTGTCCACAATCAAAAACCTAATCTTTCATTCCTTCATGTGTTTGGTGCATTGTGTTATCCAACTAATGAGGGTCAAGACTTAGGCAAACTTAAAGCTAAAGCAGACATTGGAGTACTTGTAGGATATGCACCAAGCGAGAAAAGGATACGAATCTACAACAAAAGAACCGAAATATCATGGAAACAATTCACGTTACGTTCGATGAGCTGACCGGTCAAATGGCTCCGGACAACCCGATTCGGACCGCATCACAACCTTCATCAAGTAGTCCCATCGGGTTCTACTCTTGTACACGATTCTTCACCAGCAACTCCTTATGTACCTCATTCAGAAGATGATTTGAAGAAATTGTTTGATCTAATGTTTGATGAACACTATGAACCAATTGCTAATGATCTGTCAATTCCATCAACAAAGGCTGCTCTTATCCCTGTCAATGAAGTTAACCCTTCAGTTTCTATGTCATTAAGTCAAGAAGCGCCTGCTGCTGATCACTCTGTCTCATCAACAAATTATCAATCATCGAGTGTACATCATGGAATTGTGTCGGGCACCTTTGATGAAGATAATCCCTTTTCTACTCCCGAAGATGCCCCCTTTGAGAACATATTTGCTCCGGAACCATCATCAGAACCATCTTCATCAGGAGAAAATGTCTCTGCTACTTCAGTTCCTCAACATCAACCACACGAACACCTTATAAAATGGACACATGATCATCCATTGGACAACATCATTAGAAATCCCTCTCGTCCAGTATCCACACGTAAACAACTTGCAACTGATACCTTATGGTGCTTCTTCAACTCTGTACTATCCAAGGTCGAACCAAAAGACGTTAAATCTAGAATGAATGAAGACAGCTTGTTTAATGCCATGCAAGAAGAAATTCATGAGTTCGATCGACTAGATTTATGGGAATTAGTACTGCTCGACGTGCTATGATCATTGCTCTAAAGTGGATCTTCAAAGTAAAACTTGATGAGCATGGTGATGTATTAAAGAACAAGGCTCGATTGGTTGCAAAAGGATACCGTCAAGAGGAGGGTATTGACTTTGAACAATCATTTGCTCCATTGCTCGTGATCGAGGCAATCAGAATCTTCTTGGCTAATGCAGCAAGTAAGAACATGGTATTCTATCAGATGGATGTAAAGACGGCTTTTCTTAACGGAGATATTAAAGAAGTCGTATACGTCAGCCAACCTGAAGGTTTTGTGGATCCAGAGCATCCTACTCTTGTCTATCGCGAAGAAGGCTCTTTACGGTTTGAAGCAAGCTCCAAGGGCATGGTATGATACGCTATCAATGTTTCTTCTATCTGGATTCACAAAGGAGCGGTTGATCCGACATTGTTCACCATAAAGTCAGACAAATATTTAATTCATGTTCAAATCTATGTTGATGATATTATTTTTGCCTCGACTGACCCCAATGAATGTGACCGTTTTTCTAAGGAGATGGGCTCCAAACTTCAAATGTCAATGATGGGACAAATGTCATTTTTCTTGGGATTACAAATTTCACAAAGTCCCGGAGGCATTTTTATTAATCAATCTAAATATGCAAATGAAATTTTAAAGAAATTTGGATTTGACACTTGTGACACCGTTGACACTCCCATAGTGGAACATACCAAACTGGATGAGGAATACTCAGGGATCATGGTAGATCAAACGAAATATCGAAGTATGATTGGATCCGTGATATACCTCACAGCCAGCAGACCTGATATTTTGTTCGCTGTATGCATGTGTGCTAGATACCAGGTTAAGCCTACCAAAAAGCACCTTCAAGTGGTTTAACGGGTCTTTCTGTATCTCTAAGGAACCATCAACATGGGACTTTGGTACCCGAAGGACACCGGTATGTCACTAACAGCCTATGCAGATGCTGGCCATGCAGGATGTCAAGATACACGTCGGAAACGTGGAGGTGCTCAGTTTTTGGGTGATAAGCTTGTGAGCTGGTCTTCAAAGAAACAAATGAGTACTTCTATATCCTCTACAGAGGCTGAATACATAGCCATGTCATCTTGTTGTGCTCAAATCCTATGGATGAGATCCCAATTATCTGACTATGGCTTTGAATTCAACAAAATCCCTCTGTATAGTGATAAAAAAAGTGCCATTGCTCTCTCCTGAAACAACGTTCAGCACTCAAGAGCAAAGCACATCGACATTCGACATCATTTCATACGGGGAACAAGTGGAAAAAGGTGTGGTAGAACTCTATTTTGTGAGAACTGAATACCAGTTAGTAGACATCTTCACCAAAGCTCTTCCTAGAGAATGTTTTGAGTTTATCCTTCCACGACTTGGTCTAAAGAGCCTACAACCGAAAACACTCAAACGTCTTCAAGAGGAAGACAAGGAGTAAATGGTTTCTTCTTCATCTATCTCTTGTATATATTTATTCAAAAAGCAAAATACAAAATTTCAAAACCCACAAAAGAAAAAAGAAAATTATAAAATTTTCAAAAATCCATAAAAATTAGAAAATCTTGAAAAATTCTAAAAAAATATTGTTATTTTGTCATGTTTTTCTTTATTCGATATCATCTACGGACTTTGTGTTGACATTCAAAGAATGTCACGGATTTTTAGATGTTCTTCGAATGTACATAAATTGCTTTAAAAAAAATGAGGCAGAGAAAAATGGTGGTTTATTGTCATTTCAGGCAGTAACCTGTTTTAAAAGTAAAGAACAGAGCCATGCTTAATCTTATTTTTCAAATCTCATGCTCGATTCTTAAACAAATGTTTGTCACCAAAAAGACAAATGTTTCTCTTTCCAAATATTTTTCCGTCTAATGATTCTTCCGAAAAATATTTGTCATCTAATGAAAACAAAATTGCTTTGAAAATACCTCGTACTCTATCCATTTTTGAAAATCATCTGGGCTTATCTTTGTCAAAATCTCTAACACTCAATCAAAAACTCATGTCATTGATTGAGGGGGAGAATGATTTCAATTCAATCAAAAGGTGATTTTCAAACAATTGGCACGTAAAAGAGCAAGGTCTACTTTTGGATAATCAAAATGAACAATGTTTTATACAAGTGGTTCAATACCTTGGCTATTGTTATGTTTTCAAAAGATATTTATGCATGAATGGTCAATGGAGTTTAAAGTCTCAAAATCTAATCCTTATCAGTTAAAATGTCTTTCAAAAGCAAGTCAGTATTCTCCTCAAAAGCTCTCAAAATTTAATTTAAATCAATAGAGATCACAACTCTCAAAGGATTTGAAAATTGTGATCGGGGGAGAATTTGTGATTTAAATTGGATTTAAACTGATAATTTATTAAATGGTTTTATAAGTGATTAACAAGGTCCTCCTGCATGTGCCAAACGATTTCAAATTTTCCATGCACATGTTAAGGGGGAAGCATTTATATCAAACCAAAATGGATTAAAATGTGATGATTTGTCTCTAAGTGCATGAGTTTTCCTAATAAGTGCTAAACAATTTCAAAATCAGATGCACATATTGAGGGGGAGCAAATTTTAGAAAACCACATTCTTTCTCGAAAATATCTTCAAGCTCAGTATTAAACACGATTTTGATCGAGAAAGTAATGTCGAGATTTTTAGAAAATATTTATCAAAGAAGTGAATTCTTCCTCTTGCCTCCATGTGCCAAAATGATTTCAAACATATGATGCACATGTTGAGGGGGAGCCGTTTTCTAAAAATATCAAAAATGATTCAGGTACAAAATGTTTTGATCATGTATCACAAGTACTTGGATTGTTTTTCAAATGGTTTTTAATTGGTTCCAATGGCTGATGAACAATACCAAAAAGACCGACCAAATTTACTTTATGAATGGTGATATAAGGATGGTTAGGTTAGGTATTCGTTCCCACGATCCCGCCAGATCCGGAGGGATCTACCCAGGGACAATCCACTAGATAGTGTAGAGTCCTTAGGTATAATGAAAAAAAAGGAGAAAAGTGAGATATGAGAAGAGTGCGGACGGAGATAGAGCTAGAACTGGAATAAACCCAACAAGGTTCTAGTAATGAAATATCGTTAGCAGAAGGGGTTGAAGAATGAAAAGAAATGAATGAGAAAAGGGTGAAAAGAAATAGCCCTCCATTATTTCAACCTTAGAGCGTAAAAGGGTTCAATTCATATGCTACTTGTTGTTACCTTGGTAACACCGGTATTGAAGACAAGACGTCATGGACCCAGTGACGCACTACACTACATCTTCCCAAGCTACTCAAGTTCCTCTTAAAAAGACTTGTTTCTTTCTCACAGGGGAACCTACATTATGTATCGACTTTCTCTTAGAGATGGTTGATATTGAAGAAGGAGACCCTCTCCCTAGTCTCCGGCATAGGAACCAAATGTGCACTATTGAGTCTAGAGCCACAAGATCATCAATAAATCTCATTAGGACAAAATCAATGAAGACTCTCTGTTTCACACAATGTGGAAAGAGAGAATATACATTTAGAGTCCTACGCATTATCCTTGTGGTATTGCCAGAACATCTGAGTGATATACAAACATATTCACAACGAAGATGGAAAGCCTTCTAGAGCCAACATCAAACAAGATCTTGGTAGATGGCATGTGAGATCTATCCAATAGATCAACCATGTGACAACTGAACAGAAACAATGGGGCGATTCAAATTTTTGAGTCAATCCTGGTTCAGGTTATGGATCGACGGATACCTTTGAAAAACCGGTCGTTGTGCTTAAAACTCTTTTCTCTAGCACATCGGCCGTGTATTAATATTTCAAAATAAAAGGTGTTTATGATTGATAATTGATTTTCTTTAAAACCTTCGTTGTATTGCAAAAACATTTATTTTGAGCACTGACACCCTGATTGTTTTCAAATCTCTTTCATCAATCGGTGAATCTTAAATTGCGGTTCACTCACTCCGTGTTGTCTTCTTTGAGATGTTAGGTTTGAGAGTGTACGCTAGCAAACATTTCTGAAAACCACATCAAGGAGATTCTTGAATTTTACGATCATGACGTACTTGTGATCAATCTGGGAACCGTGGGCCGTGTACCTCAATTCAACGAAAGTGATCAAAGACACTTTCTCGCACTTTATTGCTTCAAATGCTGTATGCGGGTACACCCGATGTTTGTATCGAGAATGGAGAGGTCAATTCATAGCCACATGCTCACACAACACATTCATTTCAAAAGAAATCATGATAAGTGCATCAACGACTCTGATATTATCACTCCATGCTTCTGCTATGCTGCTGCAAATATCATGAATCAACAAAAGCTTCCGCTACTCTGATGAGAAGAAATCATGATCCATAATGTGAGCATGTCGGTCCACTGTCACAACATCACATGTTAGGTTCCCATATTAGTAACACAAGCATCAATATAAGAAATAGAAGAGAAGAGTGATCGGTTGAACACTTAACACACACACACACGAATGTATAAGAAAGGTTATGCGTAAATGGGAAATGATAAAATGAACAACCAACCCTCAAGTGATGGTTTACAAGCATTATTTATAGGAAGGAACTAGGGCAACATGCAAGTTCCCTTCCTTTCCTTTATGGGCTTGGGCCAAGGCTCATGGGCTTTCTACATAAGCCTTGGCATGATTACTAACATAAAAGCCATATTAAGCTAACTATTACATATTAATTACTAACACTTGAATTCTAGTTTAGGAGTGATTCCAACAATCTCCCCCTAAGTGTTAATGATTGATAATATAAACGTTGAAGGTGCTGATGTAATAGTAGCTTTGACATCTTCCGACATTCTTCTTTCTTGTGAGAAGAAATGCCTTGATTCGAACAATCTCCCTAGTGTAGAGAAATTGTTTCCTTTGAAGTATTACGCTTTAACGCGTCATCATTATCTTTGTTCTTTGATCTTTGTTCTTTGTGATGGTAGTGATAGTATGTTATTTGTTGTCTGATCTGGTCACCGCTTCGTTGCTCCGGTGTCTCCACGTCTTTCTTAAACATGCTCACATGCTCTTTAACGTTGGATTTCCTGATGTAGTTCTCTTAGTCTTTAAACTTTGTAGATTCTTTGACATGATGAAGAATCATTCCGACTTTGTGTTGCCTTTTGAGAGAACTTCCATTAGTGATGTTGTTGGTATGAGCATGGGAAGAATTTCACGATCACGGTCCGCTCGAGCTTCCATAAGAAGAAAACATAAGAATGGTTAGTGATAGACGGATTCCAGCACTTACAAGTTTGAACTTCGAGTGTTAGACATAGTGTGAAAACACAACTCTAATACTCACAAAGCTTTCCGCCTGAACCGAGTCCCACAAGTGAGATAACACGATGTACAAGTACACCTACAGCCTTTCGATGAGTCGCTAAGGTACACAGAAGCATCACCACACGACTGTAGACCGTTTGAGACACACTAAGCGTAATCCACGGGGAGTTACCGCGGACTCTGCCGTGGTACGTTTGATGTTGACCCCGGCAGAGTTTCCATTCAATCACTCGAGGATCATGTGTGAACCTCTCATAAATGTTCTCGACAGATTGCTAAGATCTGTGAAGGACTCGATAATGTATCACTTGCGTCCTTATTGTTGAACGACAAGCGAGGAATTGTCAAGTGTACCTAAGAGATCTTTTGATGAATCTCGTGGCTCTAGACTCAATAGTGGCTTTGGTTTTCCCTGAGAGGAGACTAGGGAGAGGGTCTCCTTCTTCAATACCAACAATCTCTAAGAGAAAGCCGATAGTTTACTTAGGGTTCCCTGTGAGAGTGAAACAAGCTTCTTTGAGAGAAACTGAGTGGCTAAGAAGGTTTAGTGCATGCGTCCGGGTCCATGACGACTTTGATCTTCAACCCTGTCATCAAGTGACAACCAAGAGCATATGAATTGAACCCGTGGTTCCGCTAAGTTGAATAATCTGGAGGGCTATTTCTTTTCACCCTTTTCTTTGCTTTTCTTTTTAATTATTCAACTCCTTCTTTCTCCGATTCTCATTTTCTCCTTTTTATAATCATACCTAAGGACTTCTAATTCTAACTATTGGTAGTGTCCTTGGGTAGATCCCTCTGGCTCTGGTGGATCATAGGACGGTTATTCCTAACCTTAATCACCTTATAACTCCATTGCCATAAAAACCGATTGTCATAAAAATCTCTCAAAGTGTTTATTAGTAAAAACATTTTGTACCACTGTGAGAGTTTAAGATTTTGCATAAATACTCCCCCTCCACACATGCTTAAGTGTTTTGACATAAATTTGCATGGTGAGGGAGGAGCGAGCATTTTTGAATTGATCAACTCAAGATAGACAATCCCCCGCGAGACACGATTACGTTGCATAGTTAAAGAGTTACATTGTCAGCTTTTAGGTGACAACTAGCTCTAGTAACTATCTTGAAGGTGTGGACAAACCTCGAAAGGTTGTCAAACCGGTCAAGGTTCATGTCTACCAAGAGTTTCTCAAATGGTACATTCTACTCGGACAAGTCCTTTGCGAGACACGTTTACATCACTAGCGAGCTAGCTTGAAATTATTACCCGTCCAGGACAAGTCTTTTCGAGTTACTAACATTTAAGATATCGTCAATTAATTGGTTAAGTCTGTATCACAAAGATTCATTTGCAATTTCACAACATATTTTTTATCACATAATTTTTCTCCCCCTCAAAAATGACATATAAATGTTATTTTTGATGAAATTTTGATATGGAATATGACCATTTTGAGTTTTCTGGGAAGATTTCTACGAAGAACAATTTTGTGAACAAAGATTTTGGTCAAATACTCCCCCTCAACAACTGATATAAACTTTTGAGGTTTTGAAAATCATAAGGGAAAGTACTTGTTCTTTTGAGCAAAACTTTGAAAAATGAAAGTTTTGATAATTTTTACTCAAAAGTAAGAAGCTTTCGCTCCTTTTATAGGATTGTGGCATCTTTGAGGCGTACCACGGTCCTTTCATTTCAAGAACGGGTTGTAACAACATCGCTATGTGCACAAGCCATATTCATTAAGTAATCACACATCCAAATCAATATAGAAAATGAAATAAGGGTACAGGGAGATTCAGTAGTCCAGAATAACTCGAGTCTGGCGAATGGGCGTTGATAGCCTGGAGAGAAATCCGACGACCACCTACGAAGCTCTCCAAAGTTCTGAACTGGTCCCTTCTAAACAACCTTTCATCAATCCGCATGATGATTCTCTTCACATCCCGCCTCCCGAGAATTCCATCTCTTTTATGACCCAATGCCTTGCTGTATCGCCTTTAACCTATAAGCTAAGCCGTCCCTGACTTTCTTCAGTGTGTGGTCTCCAAACTTATGAAGATCTCTACAAGCCATCAAGCAATTGAGATGAAGTTCACTACGGTAAACTACTCCAAACGGTTTGCTGATGAGAGTGTATTGTGGAAGATGGTTGATGTCAGGAAGTTCAAGCTGAGGTCGTGAGGTTGACATTCCTAAGTTGCGATCTTTACACGCCTCGGATCACTATGCTTCATGAAGATTAGCAAGGACTTGATGTATTCACGCTTGATTTCTCACGAGAATTGTCTCATTCGTCCCGTATGAACCTTGGCAAGATACGATCTTCAATGTCGTTGAGAGACAAATTTCGAAAGTCCGCTTCACGAAATCATAGTCCCTTTCGTCTTGTCTTTTGACTACGATATTCTTGAGGAAAGTGTAGTCCCATTTAGGACGAGAGTTACATGCTTAACAACAATGATCCCTTTATCACTATACACTTCATGTTTAGACCTTCGAACTGGCGGCTTTTGTAGTAGATTCTTGGCGTTCCGCCAATGGTTAATCCCATACATTGCATCAATGTCATATCGCTCCACGCTTTTAGAAAACATGTGAGTAGCCTTTTCCTTGATGGCTATGCAGTTGGAGTATATGGCTGCCGGGAACGGAAGTGTAAGTGACGTACCATATTTCTTTGAACCATCGCTACCGTGTAGAAGAAATTCCATGTCATTGTTGAAGAAGTAGCGGAATGGAATCTTAGGTTGATCTGGTTGGCCAATCGTTGGTAGAGGTCTGGTCCAATCGGTGTAGTATGGAGCATTGTCTTTTCGTGTGAAGTCAATGTTAGCTTCAAGGTTGAGCCAATCGATGTTGTTAGACATAGCTCGTGCTATGTTTTCAAGATGGTATTCAAATTCGATAGCACTTTCCGAGCTGTCTTTGAGCAATTGAAAAGCTTCATTCTTGATGTGTTTTAATTCGAGTTGGTCATCTTCTTCACCGAAACTTCTCTTGAAGTAACTTAGCATGCTCCAATGTTCGACCTTCTACCATATCTTGATCATCAGTTAGGGCGGGAGTAGCATCAACAAGTGTAGAGAACCATTCAAACTCGGAGTCATCTTCGTCTAGCCATGAGACGACATCAGCCTTAGGTGACTTCTTCTTATTTGGCCTAGATGAGGATGCTGGTTTCTTTGTTGAAGCGGGAGAGGTGGGTTGTTGTTGTTGTAGGGGTTCTCAGGTATCTCTTCATCGTTACCACCAGTGTACTCGAAGTGATC
>OU343221.1:190629166-190706623 GCA_910596185.1 Chrysanthemum makinoi
TCCGACGACCCATAAGTTTCTTTCAACAAACTGTATTTGTAGCATTAGAGAATCGTTTTCGAATAACTACAATTTTGATGCGTGGTTGCATAGCAGCATAAATGTATAGTTTTTAAAAAAATTGTGTGGAGTCGATCTAAGTGTGTGAGTATATTTTCTAATAGGATTGTTTTAAGTTATTAAGATTTTTAGTAATAATAGATTCAAGTATTATAAAAAGCAACGGTATTATGTAGTTGTCAATATTATATTGTAGTTTAGAGGTATAGCCAACATGTGTGACCACTTTTTCTTGTTTTTCGGATAATTTAAGTAATGATAACTATTTTTTACATGTGTAGCGTTTATCATTTGGTGTGTGGCTTTTAAAATTGTAACTTTGCAAATTGGATATCACCATATAAGATTATTTTGTACTATGAATTTGTATAGATATTTATGCATTGTTCAAAGCTATTTGTTTGAGGTACAAATAATTATCGCTAAAGATAACAATACTATTTATTTTTGTGATTTTAATAAACTTACATAGCATTAGTGATACACTGGACAAAGGGCTATACAATATATATTAACTTTTAAACGACGATTCATATATGCTAGTCCCTTAAATGGTGCAAGAGCAACATTTTTTAAAATAACATTATACAAATGACAAATTACATGTGTCAAAGCAAAATAAACGAAAAACTACAATTATTTGGTCTCTCCTTTAAAAAAAATTGTCACGGGTTTCACAACTACTTCATCATTTCTCATATAATTTTGTCAAATTTGAAACCCGATTTCACCCGGGTGGTTCAACTGGTTGAACCGTTCCGATAAAAAAAACATGTCGATTTAAACCGAGTCAAACCGATAGGTTGGGTTGAAAAAATGTCAAATTAAACCGTACCACGGGTTTGAAGCGCCACAGTCAACCCGTATCGTTTCAACGGTCCTATCTGTTGGATGACTTTAATTGGTTAGAACGGTGGTGACACCGGTTCATGAACACGTTGGTCGGTCGTCCAATTTTCAAAACTATATGTACCATCAACTTTTTAGCTTGTATGAAGCTTTGCGTGTTTTATAAATATGTATAATGTGTATAATAACATTTACTTTTAATTTTAGGGTGTTTAAAAATAACATTAATTAGTGTGTTTAATTATTTTATATTTTGGATTATGTTGTAGCTTCTTTAAATTATACGTTATGAAAATTTTATTGTACTTTTTAGTAAAGGGTGTTTTAATTAGTTGTTTTTAATTTGGTAGATGTGCTTTTAATTGGTTATACAATGTGAATAAATTATTGTACTTTTAAGTAATGGGGTGTTTTAATAAGAGTATTAATAATATTATTTATTTCTCTCTCCATTGACCATGTTTTCAACATTCAACTTTCAACATTTTTCACTTTTTCCACTTTGACCATTTTTCCATTTTATATAGTATAGATATACAATGGGGTATATTAAACAGCAATATTTGCTTCCTTTAACCAATGTGGGATCGATTTTTAACATTGTTTCCATCAAAAACTAGTAGGCTCATAACGTAAAAGTATGGGAAACGACTCATACAATACCTATCTAATTTACACCATCTATATATTCTTCGAAAAATTGATAGCTTGTTCAATAAGATCACAATAATTATAATAAACTTACATAAAAAGATATATAAACTAGTGATAAACGACACCAATGTGGCACAGCCCAATCTTTCCTACAAATATGTTGATTCTGGGTTAGACTTTACCTATAACATGTCAAATGTTTAAAATTCAAAAGTTTGAGTAAAACCAGAATGGGAAAATTTTGATTATGTGGTTCGAAGATACTTGCATAATATCATTTACCTTCAAAAAGGTACAATGCAACTTGAAGGGCTAGAGGCCAAGAGGGCAACTAGCACTACAAAAAAAAAAGTGGCAATAGTACACACTTTTTTTTCACACTTGTGAAGATGTGAACAATTGTAACATGTTGTTCACACTTGTAAATGTGTACATATTATAGACACTTATAATATTCAAAAATTCACACTTTCAATAGTAGAGAAAAAATTATACATCTAAAAATGTGATTAAATAACATTCACGATTACAAGTGTGAATAAATATTATGTTTTCTTAACACATAAAGATGTGTAAAATATATATATAATTTTGTAACACACTTAAGTGTAAAAAATTATTAAAACCTTTGTATAATTTTGTAACACATGGAAGTGTGAACTTTTGTATAATTTTGTAACACATGGAGGTGTGAACTTTTCTAAATAACCACGTGTCACACATATACACCCGTCTCTTCTTTTTGTCCGAATATTAAATAAAAATAAAACAAAAAAATCCCGCCCCCAGTATTCACTCTTCTCAATTCGATTCACACACAAAAAACCCCAATTCGATTCACAACTGATTCATATATCCCCAGTTCGATTCACAACTGATTCATATATATATCCCCAATTCGATTCACACACAAAAAACCTAATTCGATTCATATATCCCCAATTCGATTCACAACTGATTCATATATCCCAATTCGATTCATATATCATGTTTGTGCATATGGCTGTTTGTTTCGGTTAAACAATCCCCAATTCGATTCACCTATGGCTGTTTGTTTGGGTTTCAATGCTTAATTAGGGTTTCAAGGCTTAACATATGGCTGTTCGTTTGGGTTTCAATTTCGAGGCTTAATATAGGGCTGTTCGTTTGGGTTTCGATGCTTAATTAGGGTTTGGAGGCTTAACATAGGGCTGTTCGTTTGGGTTTCAATACTTACGGTTTTGATGCTTAGGGTTTTGATGCTTAATTAGGGTTAAATTTCGTTATCTTCATTTACGGCTTGAATCTGGTACAATTTCTGTTATTTTTCATAATTAATTTTGATATAGTAGATATTGTTACAGTATGATAAGTGATATTGTTCGTTTGATACGTGATATTGTTCGTTAGTTACAATATGATACGTGATATAGTGTGTTAAAGTATCATAGCGCTAGTTTATGTAGTGAGTCATCTCGAAATATAGTGGCAAATTGATTTCATCTCGAAATATAGTGTGTTAAAGTATGCCAAATTGATATAGTATGTTAACGTATTATGATAAAGTGTGTTACCGTATGATATAGTGGCAGATGTAAAACGCGTTTTTCATCTCTATTAAAGTGTGATACAAATTAGCGTTTTCATCTCTATGATATAGTGTGTTAAAGTATGCCAAATTGATTTCATCTCTAAGTACGTGAGTCTTATACTTAAGTAATTACGCGTGATATTTCGAGTAATGGTGTTATTCGTCATCTGTTATTTTTCATGATTAAATTTTGATATAGTGTGTTAAAGTATGATATGTAAAACGCTAGTTTCTGTTGTTAAAACGTACACAATTTTTGTTTCATATGACATAGTTACAATATGATATAAGTGTATGGAACAATAAATGGATTTCATGATGACTATGTTCACAGTTCTGTTTACGTTAGTTACAATATGATATGTGATATTGTTGGTTTGAAGATGAAATCAAGTTATAGATTGATGTTAACATGTTTAAAACTGAAAATGTAGTTGTATGTGAAACTAGGATCATCTACATGTGTATTTTTTATTTTATTTATTTTATTATTATTATTATTATTATTATTATTTAAATTGTATAGACATGTTTAGGTTAGCGGCATAAATGGATAAAAGTTGGATTAAAGCTCATATAACAAGTAATACTTTTAAAGAAGGAGTCAAGTCTTTTATTGAATTTGCTCGTGCTAGAAGTATAAGAGGAGTAATTTCTTGTCCATGCCTTAGATGTTGTAACGTTGATCATTGGGACGTAAAAACTTGTCATGGCCAAGTCGAAGGAGGAAATTACTATGGGAAACTTTCCAACATTATCGAGCTAGAATATTTTGGTGGATACAAAGTTGTGCTTTTCCATTGTGATTGGGCTGACATTCGACCTTCAAGAGGGCTAAAGAAAGATAAATACGGATTTCCTCTTGTAAACTTTTCTAGGCCGTTAATACACACGGGTGAAAACTTGCAAGATGATCCTTTTATAATATCATCTCAAGCAAGACAAGTTTTCTACATAGAGGATCTAAAAGATGCTGGATGGTCACATGTAATTAGAGCGTCGCCAAGATATATGTTTGACATGGGGACCAAAGTACTTAGAGATGATGATGAGTCTTATACCCTATGCATGCCTTATAATCTTCCAACACTTTATGATGTTAATGAGGCACCAATTTGGCATAAGAAGGACATCGAAATTGAAGATGACGAATAACACCATTAACACCAATTTGCCAATTCGAATTCATTTGCTTTCCCCTTTCTTTGTACTTGTTCAAATCTTGATGGAGAGGGTAATAGCGAACCGGTTGGAGTTAATGTTAGGAATTAGAAATTCCATAGTGAAGTGTCGGTCACCCCAAATATAATCTAGCATAAGTTAGCTCGTAGACATATCGATATTTACTAGTTTATTAGTTAGTCATTAGCTTAGTTTAGCTTAGAGTAACACCGTGGAGGAAGGACGGGTCTTTACCCACTGTATGCCTGATCCACAGTCTGAAGGAGGACGTATTGTATGTAACTATAAATACCCTCTACCTCCCAAGGTAGAGGGTTGGACCTTTCATTCAATCTAACCTTTCTTTCTTTTGTTTACTTTCTCTCTCTAGAAAGGCTCCCATCTTCCACTTTCTCTCTCTACTATCTATCTCATTCGAACCATAGTGTGATTTGTTATGTCTTTATGAAAACCAATATCTAACAATTGGTATCAAGAGTCATGGTTTGATCACTCATCTTTCATGTTTATGGATTTCTAGTGGTTTTCATAAGGTTTTTGGGTTTGAATGAGTTTAGAGTAGTTTACATCATTTGGATCATTTATAGTGTTAAAGTTTGGATTTTGATTGTACTTTTGTGTTTTGAATCATCATAAGTGTTTAGGTTTTGATTTGGAAGGCTTGAATCATCTTGGTTGGACTGTTTTTGGATTGAAAAGTGGTGGTTTTTTGAATATTTGTACGAAGCGAGTTGCGTCTCGATGTACGTTTCTTGGTTGCGAGTTGACTTGTTCATTGAAGCGAGTTGTCACTAAAGCGAGTTGTATCTTAAGCGGTTGTTGTTTAAGCGAGTTGCCTTGGAAGCGAGTTGTCAGCTTATTGAAGCGAGTTGCCTTAGAAGCGAGTTGCCCTAAGCGAGTTGTTATTGAAGCGTGTTGGGTTTCATGCGACTTGAATATTAAGCGAGTTGTGGTTCATGCGACTTGTCTATTAAGGGAGTTTTCATCAAAGCGTGTTGACTTGGCTGCAATTTGTCTAAGGTGCGAGTTGTCTTGGGTGCGTTTTGTTGACTTTTCCCGACAAAACTTCAAACGGCCACAACTTTTGAACCGTAACTCGTTTTCGTTTCTACCCATCAAAACGACCGTGAGAACGAGGAGAATGGCACGCCAAATAAACTAAAGTTCATTCGAGGCCTAAAGGTTATTTTGGTCAACCTTCGAGGCCTAAATCCGCTCCGAACAGAAGTTATTGAGGTTTTTATGTTTTTAGACCTAAATTTCTCCGTAAAAACGGGCATAAACCAATCCAAATCTCAACCAAACAACATCTCTGCTAATCCTACAAACAATCATATGTCCTAACACACAATTGTCTATCATTGTGTCGATCCACCAGTCATCTTAACACGTTCCATTGGTCATTGCTTAACGGTTTGGTCTTCATTTTAGTAAAATCCCGCGAAAGATTCTATTTCTCGGTTTAAATCACAGACTTGTAAAATCCCCGTGTACACAAAAACATCATGTCTTACACTCGATTCAGTGATTTCGAAGTACTTAAATTGTATGATGATGTGGACAACAATGATAATGTATGTTACTCTGAACGGTTAAAAATGATTGAATCAATCAATGAGGATGTGAGATCTTCGTGTTCAGAGTCTGAAAAGAGAGAATTGCACCTGTTTAGACTAAAGAATGCCATGCAAAAGGAAAGTAGCATTGAACCTTATCAACAACTTCACTCACACCTCATGTTACTCACATCGATAGGAATGGAACGAACATGCAATGCCCTTTTCCGTCAAGATTTATCCACATTAACGGGAACATTACTATTGAACTTAGAACAATTAGAACAACAACTTGATAAAGAAAAGGTTCAAAAGGATAGTTCCAGTGCTGCACTTCAAGTGATCCACAACCAATTTCAGTCATTCATCAGTGGGGAATTTAAATCAGATTATGATCAAGACATGACTGAAATATCTTTCAAGAGACACACTGGAATAGAAATTAGCGTGTTCATAGAGACACTTATCCATATCATGGATAATGTGGAGAAGTATATTGAGAAAGTTACTCAGAAAGATGAAAAAGTGGATGAGAATCTGGTGCAGTTGAGAGAAAGTTGTGATGAGTTGGGTAATGTATCAATTGAAGAATCGGGTGTTGTTGAATGCAAAATGTCAGTGACAACAAATAATGATGTAACCAGCTGTTCAGTTACTCCTAACACACAAAAATTGGATACTGAAATCAGTAAGGTGAATGAATGTCGGGCACAATCAAAAGATTGTAGTGTTGAGTCGGGTAAAGCACTAGATGTTGGATCAGTTGACACTGAATACAGAGGCTCAGAGATAGATAAGCTTAACACAGCCAGCGGTCCAGTGACTCTTGTTACACATGATGTGGATGCAGATATCAGACCAAAAATTAAACAGGTGTCATGTAATGAGGTACCCTTAACTGTTCAACATAGTGCATCTGCTAAAGTACTTAAACAAACTAATCATGATGCTGAACATGACTTTGATAAATATTCTGTAACTGAGGCTGAGTCTGAGATTAAGTGTTTCAAAACAAAATATATGGTTGATAAAAAGGCTTTTGATGAACTTTCAAACAAATTCTCAAATCTTGAAAAACATTGCATTTCACTTGAAATTGCGATACAAAGTAAAGAAGAAAGTTTTCAAACTAAGAAACCATGTAAAAATCCGGAATTTCCTGAATTTCGTGAATTTTTTGAAATAAATGATTTAAAAGCTCAGCTTCAAGCCAAAAACTCGACTATTAACAATTTTAAGAAACATATTTCTGGTATGCATGTGAAAAATAATTTGGTTACAAGTAATTCTGATGTTAATGCTATTTATGATATTCAAATGAGAAATGATGAATTAGCAGTTTGTGTAGCCAAATTACTAAAGGAAAATGAGTCTTTGAGAAACCATCACATAGAACTAAGTGACTCTGTCAAAGAAGCTAGAACTAATTCAATGGAACAAACAAATTCTTTGATAGCAAAAATTGATGAAATCAAAGCTCAACTTCAGGAAAAGAGTTTCGCTATTGTTTCCTTAAAAAATGAGCTTAGGAAAACTATAGGGAAAAGTGTGCACACTAAGTTTACAAAACCATCAACCTTGGGGAAACCAGTTTCTCATCCCATTAGAAACCGGTCCGTTGTTAGGCAGCCTACTGCGTTTATATCTGAAAGACCAAAAGTTTCAAAAACTCGGTTTGCCTCCCAAGTTGATGCGATAAAAGTTTTGTCAAAACCAGTCACTTCACCTGAGTTACCTAAGAATAAGGCTTCTAGCTCTGATAACCCTCAACAAGTAGCCACTTCTACTCCCAAAGACTGTAGGAATAGTTCAAAACAGTGTCAAAACCAAGCATTAAAACCCTGAATTCATATGATATGAATGACTTGTGGAAGAACTATTATCTAGAAGAAGTTAGGAAAAAGGCACAGATTCGAAAAGACGGAATTTTAGGTGCAAGACCTAGGGTGATGCATTCCATGAGATTTCAAGGCACTACTAGTAGTAGTAAACCATTACCTAGGAACTCTCAAAAGACTAGGGGTTGTCTTGCTTCTAAGAGTAGTTATATGAAGAAGAATGCTAAGCATGTAGAAAATGAAACTAGAAATTCTGAGTCTTTTCCGAATAAGAAACATTTTCCTAAATCACATGCTAAGGTACAATCCACTAAGGCTACTAACATGGATAAGGTTCAACACGTTATGAAGCAAAACAAACCTAAAACTTCACCTAGATGGATCCCAACTACTAAATCTTTGGAGTCTAGGAATAACGATAAGTCTTCCACTGTGCATAAGAATATCAACAATCCTAGACCTTGCCATAAGTGGATACCGTCTGGTAGAATGTTTAAGGATGTTGGACTTAGGTGGATACCTACCGGAAAACTGTTTACCGATGGCAAAATCAAGGTTGGCCGTGAAACCCCAAAGGGTTTGGATACTAATGTCACTAACCAATATATATGCAATCAATCTTGTAATGTTAGTGCAGTGTAGTCCTTACTCATTGCCGATACTTTGATCCTTCACTACATGGACTGGCTTAAAGTATGGATGACAAATGGATTGATATCTCATAACTCACGGGTTCAAGTAACTCAACCTTGATATTCAATCTGCAATGACGTCTGTTCACATCATTTCAGGCCTCGTACTTCATCATTATGGCGTCTGTAGATAACACTTCAGGCCCCGTTCCTCAAAAAAAAGAAAAGTGTACGCCTCAGTGCGCTTTATCTTTAGAAGAAGAGAAATCTTCATTTTTGTGACCATTCTCATCGACATTCTTCATCAACAAGCTTTATGTTTTTCCTATGCTCATTCAATCCTCAAGTGGATCTACGTTCATTGGTGTATATTCTTATTCACTTGTTTAAATCAAAAATGGCAACTTCGGATGCAATTTTTGAGGGGGAGAAGAGTGCATATACTACACGTTGATGGATGCTTGAATTATGGTCATACGACTCTCCTTCAACGCCTAATGTTTCACTTCTAAGGATAATTGGGATTTATTATTTGGGATTCATTGTTTTTCAAGATATGTTTGATGAGTACTTCCAACCTCCAACGAATGTTGATCATCCAGTTTCTGAAGCTCATGCTCCGGTTCCTACTGACTCAACTGGTTCACCTTCTTCAATTTCCATTGATCAAGATGCACCATCTAAGAAGTACAACTCAGACTACTCAAGAAGCCTAATCTCCAGTTATTCCTCAAGGCGTTGTTAATGACTATCATTGTAGTTGCACTCATGAATAATGATCCGCTCTTTGGTATTCCTTTGCCAAATCTTCACGGATTATTGTTCATGAATAATGATCCGCTCTTTGGTATCCCTTTTCCAAATCTTCACGGATTATTGTGCACTCAGAATCAACCACATGAACATTAAGGAAAATGACTACCTCATCCGCTTGAAGACATTATTGGTGAATCTTCCAAATCAGTCTCTATATGTATATTTTTAGGAAGATGGCATTGATGTTGGTGAATCTTCCAGATTGAAGTTGACTTTCACAATGGCGTGTTCTTATTTGATAACTTGCTCGGGCTTAAGAATTTGAGTTGAAGGCTTGGTTTATCTAGTCACCAGCAGTCGGGGTGGATGGTTAAAGACCGACAATGTGGATAATCTTAAGAGGTGTTAATTTCTCATACTTTGTTTGAGTAGTGAGTACTTAGAGATTTGCTTGAAGCATAGATTCTCGACATCGCTCTTCCAATATTAGTGCAAGATTAAGATACAAATTCTGGGAATTCTACTTCAGTTTCAAGTTTGGTATATCAAGTTTTCTTCATTAGTGATCACTTCAAACTGTCTACATATGGGTTGGTTAAGGTAGTCAAGAAGAGTTTCTGTAGCAGTTTATTCTCACAAGATACATTTGAGCTTATTGTGTTCTTCTCAAAAGATTTCAAGGATATGAGTGTATTATCTTTTGATGATTCTGAGGTATCAAAACCAGCAAGGGGGAAGGAGACATACATTTAAACTCACAACGTGTACACGTGATGAACTTAATACTTCTGCTCTATTGAAGTTATTCCGGGAAGACAAATGTCTTATCCGCAGAGAAACTCAGTGTTTAATTCGTGGAGTTTGGTGTTATTATTCCAACTATTTGGGGGAAGGATGTATCATTCCAACTATTTGGGGGAAGGATGTATTATTCCAACTATTTAGGGGAATTAGTCTCTGGATACTTTTGGTATGTGTTATCTCGCTATCAGTGGGAAGAAATATGAGAAGAATATTTGGAGCGTGAGATGATATTGCTTATCAACATCTTCTATATGATTTATGGTAGTACTTCCGGTTATTGCTTCATGTACACAATGCAATGATGATTCCAATGAGATCGCAACCATCAGGGGAGAGATATGTGTACATCAGGGATGCACAACATGTTCACTTGATCGAGCTAATTTAGTTACTCCGGAGTTGACATCCGCAGAGATAATTAGTGACTCAACATGTTTCATGGATGTCATCGTCTCTACTCTTGTTGGGTACATGTGTACATTATGGGCTGATTGGTTATATGTTAGATAACTGGAATGCATATGGTGAAATGAAGATGTTGATATATTGTTCTCCCGAATAGACAACTGCTCAAACTCGAAGAGTAATGTGTACATCGAGGACGCACAACAGGATCATGTGATCGGGCTTAATCATTTATTTCGGGTTTGATAATCGCAGAAATGATACGTGTTAACTTGTTACTTCGTTGTTATCGTCTTCTTCGGGTTCTTGAGCTTCATACAATTAGACTGTTTGCTTCACTTCTTCTTATTGGAGGAAATGGTCTTTATTCAAAGATTGTCGGTTTGGGGGGAAGCTACCAAAGTCTCACTTTCTGTAGGCTCAATTTCTGACGTCCATTCAAGAGTCACGAAAACTTTGGTGGTGAATGTTTAAGATATGATGACTTCTATCTTCTACTAAGTGTTGAACGATATCCTTATCTCGGTACTCGTATCATCATCTTCTTAAACTATATCATCTTATTTGTATATATTTATCAAAAAGCAAAATACAAAATTATAAAACCAACAAAAAGAAAATAGAAAATTATAAAATTTTAAAAATCAATAAAAAAATAATAAAAAAATAAATCAGAAAATACCAAAAATATTGTTTTTCTCAAGACATGTTTTCTGGTATCGATAACATCTACGGTCTTAGAAATGTCATTCAATAATGGCACGGGACTTTAGATGAAGTTCGAGCAGGAGGTGTAAATATTCTTTTCCAAAACATGTCTCAAAATATGGCTTGCAGTTACTTTAGACTGTAACCCGTGCTTAAACTATAGTTTGCTATTATTTCAGATAGCAACCCACTCTTCAAGAAGGCAAGTTCTGCGCTAAACCAATTTTCAAAAATTTCGTGCACTTATCCTAAAACAAAAAATGAGGAAAGTATATCGAAGGACTACTATTCCTACTCAAATATTTTTCCTTCTAAAATTCTTCAGAAAAATATTTGTGTTAACAAAATGGTGATAAATGAGTTGCTTGTAAATCAATCAGATTTAGAGTTTTCATAAAATTTGAAAACTCAATCAATGACTTCAGCGCTTTTAAACTTTTCAAAAAAATGAGTCATTGATTGAGGGGGAGAATGTTTTCAAATGTATATCATCTAACGGGCTTTCTTAATCATCCTACGTGCTTATCAGAAGAAGATATTTGCCTATGTTGAAGGACTAGGAATTTAGGATTTGATTGTTAGGATTTGATGACTTGTGTTTGATAAACACATAATTCCCATGCCTTTATATGATGTGATTGATATGTTGAATTGACTTTTATTAGTCGATTGTTGTTTGGGTGTTATCGACCACCATATATCTGTTTGTGTTGACTAACCTATGCAGATAAGATGGTTATAAGAATGTTCCCGATCCGGATCCCACAATAGAAGATGATTGGATGCCGAAAGGAAAGGGTAACTATATCTTGGGTTGACAAATGAAGAAACGGGCTTAATTTGACTTCTATGGAGAGTTGGCATGAAAAATGCAACGCCAGAGGTCTCATCCGCATCAGCAGACGGTTTTCTTCCATCCCTACAGCAACAATAGAAGCAGCTCAACCACCTAACGTATCTTTGTGCAGGACAAGCAGTGGATGATAACATTTTTAAAACATTCCGAAAATACTGTTTTGAAAATGGAAAAATATTGGTTTTGAAAATAAAATTGGACTTAATTTTGGATATCACCGGACTTCATTTTATCAAAACTTAAGTCACTCAATCATTGACTACGGTCATCGATTGAGGAGAAGAGTGATTTAAAATAAAATATTTTCAAACAATATTTCATCAATCAAGTCTGTTTGTACAAAATAAGTGGTGATCTAAAGATTTAATGTTATGTCATGGTATGATTTTCTTTAAAACCCAAAGATTTTTCAAAATAAAATTTTTTCTGTTCTTGTTTGATTGTGAAATTGTTTTATTTTACTTAAAGATCTCTTAAAACATCATACCTGACACGAACAATCTTTAATGTCTTAAATTGGTCCAGCTCAGTCATTGTTCAAAAATTAAATCTTGTCACGTCTTTCCCCAAACTTTTCTAAATGATTTAAATCAATTGGGATCACAAATCTCAAATGGTTTGAATTTTTTGATCGGGGGAGAGATCGTGATTTAAATCTCAAAACGGTTTTAAAGGGTGATTGTTTCAAAAGAACTCCTTCCTTCATGTGCCAAACGATTTCAAATACATGATGCACATGATTGAGAAGGAGCATTTAACCAAAAACCAGAAGAGTATTTAAACAAGGCTACATATTCTCCCATGTTTTCCAAACCTTATTAAATCACTTGGGATCCAAAATCTCAAAGGGTTTGATATTTTTGATCGGGGGAGAATTTGTGATTTAATTATGAAATCTGATAAATGATGATCGCTTTGATTCAAAGTGCAAGTTCTCTCTAATATGTGCTAAACTCTTTCGTTTATCTATGCACATATTGAGGGGGAGCAAATAGTTTCTTAATGGTTTTTGTGATCGTGGACGTACTTCAAAAGAACTCTTTCCTCTATATGATAAAATGATTTAAAATATCCTACGCACATTTTTAGGGGGAGAATTTACCAAGAAAATCAAAAGGCCTTTTCTAAGGAAATTATGATCAAAGAAATTATTTCAAAAGAACTTCTTGCCTCCATGTGCTAAACAATTTCATAATCAAATGCACATATTGAGAGGGAGCATTTCTAAATGATCAAAACAATTAAGGTATAAAATGCTTTGATATTATATCACAAGTACCTTGATTGATTTTCCAAATGATTTTTCAATTGGTTTCAAGAAGGAAAGAACAATACCAAAATACCGACCAATTTACTTTATGCACGGTGATATAAGGATGGTTAGGTTAGGTATTCGTTCCCACGATCCCGCCAGAGCCGGAGGAATCTACCCAGGGACAATCCACTAGATAGTGTAGAGTCCTTAGGTATGACGAAAAAAAGGAGAAAATGAGAATATGGGAAGAGTGCCGACTGAGACAGAGCTAGTACTGGAATAAACCCAACAAGGTTCTAGTTATGAAGTCTCGGTAAGTACTGAAGGAGTTGAAGAATGAAAAAGAAATGAATGTAAAAAGGGTGAAAAGAAATAGCCCTCCAGTAATTCAACCTTAGGGCAGAAACCGGGTTCAATACATATGCTACTGGTGGTTACTAAGGTAACGCCGGTATTGAAGACAAGACGTCGTTGAACCAAAGGACGCACTGCACCTAACTTCCCAAGCTACTCAAGTTCCTCTTAAAATGACTTGTTTCATTCTCACGGGGAACCTACATAATCTATCGACTTTTTCCTTTAGATTATTGATATTGAAGATAGAGACCCACTCCCTAGTCTCTGGCATAGGAATCAAATGTGCACAATTGAGTCTAGAGCCAATAGATCATCCACAATATCTCATTAGGACACAACATTAATGAAGACTTGCTGTTTCACACAATGTGGAAAGTAAGAATATATTAAGAGTTGTAAAACCCTAAAATCGTGAACGCATTTAAAAGACTATAATACCCTCAAATAATTCACAACATATAACAGACTCGTTAAATCAATGGGCACTCGACGATAATTGAATTTCACAAGACCTTAAAGATTATTAACCTATAATTAACTCACAATTAACCTATAATAATTATATAACACATTATAAATGTTATATGCACCATTTAAGAAAAACAAATAAATAAGTGTACAAGTAAATTGGAAGGAAAATAAGTTGTGATTTTGAGTCCTTGTTTTCCTGTTTGTTCGGCCAAATTAACGCCTAAAGGGGCTCCCAAATAACTTCCAACTTTAACTTGATCTTATCCCAATCTCACCACCTTATATCCTCTTGTATTGGGAACATAAAATATGGTAAACCCTAAAAAAAATACACGGCAAGGCTCCTCTCCATCCTCCTTTTCTGTCGACACCAACAGCAGTCCAAAGGGAGGATTGTACGAGGTTCGTGTAGGGCTGAATTCGTGTGATTGGTTTGAAGGTCGGATTGGTTTTGGTTGTTGGTATATTGTCGCTGGTCGCGTGACTTCTAGCGCACAAGAGGGTGCCTTGGTTGATTGGTTTTGTCCTTGTTTCTCCTTATTCTTACACGCCAAGGTAACACAAGAATACTCTCATCTCGTCCTTTTGGTTTTTGAATTCGGTCATGGGTTTCTCACACCCTACGCATGCCTTTTATTGCATGAAACATGTTATTTAAGATGTTAAGAAGACTAACATATATTTAATATAATTGCTACACAAAATCATGAGATGACCCTACATATGTCGACTTTTATTCTGGCGTGTTACCAATCAAATGTGTTTGTGTGTACACGTTTATTTGGCCATTAAGAGACCTCAATATGAACCATTTTGATCAACTATAAATATGGTTTTTGAAACATGGGCAGTTTAACAAGAATTTTAAAAAGGGGCGAATCTTTATTTTTTTTGTCATTGGTTCATGTCTTGTGAAACTGTATATGCATACATGGTCTATTGACATGGGCAAATGAGGTATGTTTTGTGAAATCATGCATGGGTCCTGCTTTTTTCTCGAAGAAAAGGAACAAACATGTTACGATTTGTTTTAGTCTCGTTAAGTAAGATGTGTCTCGTTTTGAAATGTGTCTTGTGGGGGGTAGCTTTGAGGGGATCATGGGGAAATGGGTAAACCATTTTGTATGTTTGAAAGTGCGGGAAGGTGAGTCGGGATTAGTCCGTTGGTATGTTTGTTTGGTCGTAAAGCTAAGTATTTTAGACCGCGAGCAAGCTTGATGATAGGCCGATTCTTGTACTTGAAAAATGTTTTAAAGCATATTTTTTTATCAATCGTACGTGGTAAAATAAAACTTCAAAGCTAATTTCGCTATAAACCCTATACTTTGTGATAGTTACAATTTAAACCTCATACTTTGATTTATAAGCTAATAAACCTTAATAAATGTTATATAATTATATAAGACCTAGTAAAATGACAATTATAGCTAACTTACTAAATATAGAAACTTGCTAATTATGAAAAGTAACTAATTATGGAAATCTGTTTAAAATAGAAAGTTACCTAAAATGGAAAGTTACTAATAGTGGAAACCTGCTAAAAATGGAAAGCCGTCTAAAATGAATCATCTGATTCTTAATAAGCGTTATCGAATTCATATAGGTTCCGGACGGCGGGATTGACTCATCGTGTGACCTTACTTTCCTATTTTTGCTTGCTTCGAATGAGGTACAGATATTCTATCCCTTTTCAGTAGGGATTTCTCATGACTTTTTGACCATTTGACTTTGCTTCATTTATGTTATCCCTTGCTATGATTCCTTATGCTATGATCCTTTTGATATGATTCCGATATGATCTTTTGTACGACTGCTTCGCTATGATATTCGTTTGTTATGATTATGAACCTTCTGGTTATAAACCCTTTGATTATGAACCTCTGATTATGAACCTATGTTATGGAACTCTGATATGACCTTTGATATGAACTTTGATATGAACTTTGATATGAACCCTTATGATATGATATGATTATGCTTTGACCCGTCAGTTTGATACCCGAGCCAGATATGTGTTCCTAGTCATGAAGGTAACATGACCGTGTCATTGATGCACCAATGGCATGACTCCAGTGTGCACGAGTGATGTTGCACACCGCCCCCATTATGATATGATTATGAGCTCACTATATGTATATGATTTGGCCACTATGTTTCGGGGGATGGATGCATCCTAGATATGATATGATATTAGTGGATTTAATATGATATGATATGATTTATATGGTGAATGATGTCGTGTGCAATACGCGTCTTCACATTCCGGGAGCTAGCTACTCCATTTGTTACTGAGGTCTCCCCTCCTATTATGTATGGTATTCCGAGGTCATCCCTCCGAATACAATGGTTACTTATGATATGATATGATATGTTCCGGGCTCGTGGTAGATTTCTGACAACCCTTACACTTTTGATAGACCTATATTGTACTTTTTGTTTTCCCCAACGCACCATATTCGGTATAAATTGTTCATTACTCAAGCACTTATATGACTCACTCTACTACCAAGATATATATATTCCATTGCTTTGATCTGCCACACTCTCATTCCGTTACTTCGCACTATCGTTCCATTCACGTATCGGGTTATTATATGCTTATTGAATTTGATTATGCTATTCATGTTTTATGTGACCATTGATTATCCTGCTATGATGTGACTAATATGCGGTTATCTCGAGCAATTGCTTTCATCCGATGATATGTGATCTCACTATTATGTGAACCTCTGAATTGTCTGGTGACCATGCCAATGTGTAATCGATAGTTTTGTCGGTTTATTATGTGTGCTTTGTTCGGTTAATCTCGTGGACTATGACTATCCGGTTGTATCCTTATCCGCTTATTGTTGACCGCCATGTTTACATTTCGTCTAAGCTACGGTTTGATTGGGTAAATGGTTCAACTTGTGACGTCTCGGCTTGTTAATTTGTTTAGTTGTCCTGCTATGTCCTTAATTCATTCAATTATATCGTTATATTGTATTACAACTTGTTACGTGACCTGCCATGTGTGGACTGCTGTTAGTACTTTCCACCGTTATGATGCTTTGGTTATGTTTTCAACTAAGGGTTTCGGTCCTGTGTGATTGCCATGCTTACTTGCTAATTAATTGCTTCCGCCATTAGATTTGTTTGATTTGTATGTCTTCTGATTTCCTGAATTGATTGTATGCCATATATTTGTTGTGTGGATAAGACGCCCGATATGCTTGCTTATGTTTCAGATACTTGTATGTCCGGTTTGTATGTGCTTGTATATATGTCATCGATGCTTTGCTTTGCTTCGTTCTCCTTGTTATATGTTCCTTTTGGATATCTCAGATAATTGTGTTCTGCAGGATCCTCATTGACTCGTTGTTCTTAGTTCGCTGCGACTTTGTTATCAGTTTCATTATTCCATTTCGCATTTCTAATTTCATTTAGCTTTCATTTTGTTATATCTGTTCACTGGGCTTTTTAAGCTCAGCCGCATTTCTTTTCATGCGGCAGGTTTTAGGTTGGAAGATGGGCTTCGATGGGCTGAGAGTTAGAGTATCTGAGTGGACCAACCCTAGCACCTTATTACTTTGGGGCTTATTTTGAAGAGCTTTTGTTTTGAGTTTTTCTTTTCATTTTGGATATTGTGTTTCCTTGTCAGTCAATTGTTTATATGATTTGATACCTCATTTTTAAGGTTTTCTTTTGTGAGGATTTTATTTGTATGTTCTGATATGACACCAGAATGTGACACTTTTGCCCTTATCGGGTTGGGGTGTTACAATTATGGTATCAGAGCACCAGGTTTCGTCTTGTTAACCTTAGGATTGACCTCGGAGGACTGCGTAGACATAGGCTTCCGCTCGTTTCTCGATCTCTTCCGATTCATTTTGATTATCGCTCGATTTGACTTTGATATTCTTTTGTCTTCACCGATTTGGCCTTCTTCTTTTCAAGATCGAACTTTGTTATTTTGTCTTCGTACATCCGTTTGTCGATCGTTAGGTGGAGACTACTCGTGGATTTGAAGTCGATGGTGCTAACTCGCTGCTTTGCAATAGTCCCCAATTTGGGAGAGGTTCGTGAAGTGGGGTTACACCCGACCGCCATTGCGGCCGCTAGAGACATTAGGATGCCGTTGAGGAAGCCGGACGGATCAACCAAAGACGCAAAAGACGGAGACAAGATTCAACTGGTGGCTGAGAAGGTTCATCTACTTCCTATGATGGGGCGCGACTCGTGTTACTCCGATTTGTTTGTCACGCGTTCTGAGACGGTTTGATAATTTGCTATATGATTTGATCGGTATTGCTTTTCGTTGATTTGTTCAGAACACGGTTTGAATCATGAAGTTTTATCATTTGGCATTTTGGTAATATATCAGCTTTTCTTTTGGATCGTCAGTAATGAGTCATAAGGAACCGTTTCGCGCAAGTTGGTGGCCTTCTTCTTTGGTGATATGGTAAGTTGGTTTGATGTATTATATGCTGCATGTATGTGGATCTGGTCTGTTTTGGTATGTTACTTGCTACATGTATGTTATCCGCTTTGTTGTGATATTGGTTATGTGGTTTGTCATGACCCGACGTAATATGATGACAATAAGGACTTGTTATGTGATGCAATTATTATGACGTTCGATCACCGTGATAATACCGAGATCATATAATTTGAACTTATTGGAATCATACGATGTCTTGGGAAATGCCCGGGTTGGTACGCGGAATGGACTAGGACTCATATCCGTATTTGGCACTCCTCATGTTTGTCCGAATTTCGCCTCTTTGCGAGATTCTCACCGCAACCGTTAAGTATGAGTTTTGTACGCTTTAGAACCGAAATCGTATGATCGGTGAAACTATGGATAAATACGTGCCTTAAACTTGTATCGCCTCTCGTGGTACCGTTTGTTATAACTTCAATTTTCGAGGACGAAAATTTCCTTTTAGAGGGGAAGAGTTGTAAAACCCTAAAATCGTGAACGCATTTAAAAGACTATAATACCCTCAAATAATTCACAACATATAACAAAGCTCGTAAATCGATGGGCACTCAATTTATAATTGAATTTCACAAGACCTTAAAGATTATTAACCTATAATTAACTCACAATTAACCTATAATAATTATATAACACATTATAAATGTTATATGCACCATTTAAGAAAAACAAATAAATAAGTGTACAAGTAAATTAGGAAGGAAAATAAGTTGTGATTTTGAGTCCTTGTTTTCCTGCTTGTTCGAAGCCAAATTAACGCTTTCTAAAGGGGCTCCCAAATAACTTCCAACTTTAACTTGATCTTATCCCAATCTCACCACCTTATATCCTCTTGTATTGGGAACATAAAATATGGTAAACCCTAAAAAAATACAGCTAAGAAGGCTCCTCTCCATCCTCCTTTTCCTGTGGCCACACCAACAAAGCAAGTCCAAAGGGAGGATTGTACGAGGTTCGTGTAGGGCTGAATTGGTGATTGGTTCAAGGTCGGATTGGTTTCGTTGTTGGTATATTGCCGCTCTTGTGCGGACTTCTAGCGCACAAGAGGGTGCCTTGGTTGATTGGTTTTGTCCTTGTTTCTCCTTATTCTTACACGCTACAAGGTAACACAAGAATACTCTCGCCTCGCCTTTTGGTTTTCTCAATTCGGTCATGGGTTTCTCACACCCTACGCATGCCTTTTATTGCATGAAACATGTTATTTAAGATGTTAAGAAGACTAACATATATTTAATATAATTGCTACACAAAATAATGAGATGACCCTACATATGTCGACTTTTATTCTGGCGTGTTACCAATCAAATGTGTTTATGTGTACACGTTTATTTGGCCATTAAGAGACCTCAATATGAACCATTTTGATCAACTCTAAATATGGTTTTTGAAACATGGGCAGTTAAACAAGAATTTTAAAAGGGGCTTAATCTTTATTTTTTTGTCATTGGTTCATGTCTTGTGAAATCAGATATGCATACATGGTCTATTGACATGGGCAAATGAGGTATGTTTTGTGAAATCATGCATGGGTCTGTTTTATTCTCGAAGAAAAACGAACAAACATGTTACGATTTGTTTTAGTCTCGTTAAGTAAGATGTGTCTCGTTTTGAAATGTGTCTTGTGGGGGGTAGCTTTGAGGGGATCGCGGGGAAATGGGTAAACCATTTTGTATGTTTGAAAAGGCCGTGAAGGTGAGTCGGGATTAGTCCGTTGGTATGTTTGTTTGGTCGTAAAGCTAAGTATTTTAGACCATGAGCAAGCTTGATGATAGGCCGATTCTTGTACTTGAAAAATGTTGTAAAGCATATTTTTTTATCAATCGTACGTGGTAAAATAAAACTTCAAAGCTAATTTCGCTATAAACCCTATACTTTGTGATAGTTACAATTTAAACCTCATACTTTGATTTATAAGCTAATAAACCTTAATAAATGTTATATAATTATATAAGACCTAGTAAAATGACAATTATAGCTAACTTACTAAATATAGAAACCTGCTAATTATGAAAAGTAACTATTTATGGAAATCGCTTAAAATAGAAAGTTACCTAAAATGGAAAGTTACTAATAGTGGAAACTCCGCTTAAAATGGAAAGTCGCCTAAAATGAATCATCCGATTCTTAATAAGCTGCTATCGAATTCATATAGGTTCGGACGGCTGGATTGACTCATCGTGTGACCTTACTTTCCTATTTTTGCTTGCTTCAATGAGGTACGTGATATTCTATCCCTTTTCAAGAGGGATTTCTCATGACTTTTCAACCCTTTGACTTTGCTTCATTTATGTTATCCCTTGCTATGATTCCTTATGCTATGATCCTTTTGATATGATTCCGATACGATCTTTTGGTACGACTGCTCGCTATGATATTCGCTTGTTATGATTATGAACCTTCCCATGGTTATAAACCCTTGATTATGAACCTCTGATTATGAACCTATGTTATGGAACTCTGATATGACCTTTGATATGAACTTTGATATGAACTTTGATATGAACCCTTATGATATGATATGACTATGCTTTGACTTCGCTTGATACCAATTTGATATGTGTTCCTAGTCATGAAGGTAACATGACCGTGTCATTGATGCACCAATGGCATGACTCCAGTGTGCACGAGTGATGTTGCACACCGGCCCCATTATGATATGATTATGAGCTCACTATATGTATATGATTTGGCCACTATGTTTCCTGGGCTTATGGATGCATCCTAGATATGATATGATATTAGTGGATTTAATATGATATGATATGATTTATATAGTGAATGATGTCGTGTGCAATACAGTCTTTCACATTCCGGGAGCTAGCTACTCCATTTGTTCTGAGGTCTCCTCCTATTATGTATGGTATCCGAGGTCACCCCTCGAATACAATGGTTACTAATGATATGATATGATATGTTCCGCACGCGGTAGATTTGACAACCCTTACACTTTTGATAGACCTATACCTGATTTACTTTCTGTTTCCCCAACGCACCATATTCGGTATAAATTGTTCATTACTCGGTACCCTTTATATGACTCACTCTACTACCAAGATATATATATTCCATTGCTTTGATCTGTCAAACTCTCATTCCGTTATCGCAGGACTATCGTTCCATTCACGCGTATCGGTTATTATATGCTTATTGAATTTGATTATGCTATTCATGTTTTATGTGACCATTGATTATCCTGCTATGATGTGACTAATATGCGGTTATCAGCGAGTTATTGCTTCATCCGATGATATGTGATCTCACTATTATGTGAACCTCTGAATTGTCTGGTGACCATGCCAATGTGTAATCGATAGTTTTGTCAGTTTATTATGTGTGCTTTGTTCGGTTAATCTCGGGACTATGACTATCCTGGTTGTATCCTTATCGCTTATTGTTGACTGCCATGTTTACATTTCCTATGCTACTGGGTTTGATTGGGTAAATGGTTCAACTTGTGCCCGCTTGTTAATTTGTTTATTTGTTGTCCCGCTATGTCCTTAATTCATTCAATTATATCGCTATATTTTATTACTACTTGTTACGTGTGACCGCCATGTGTGGATTTGTTAGTACTTCCAATTTGTTATGATCTTGGTTATGTTTTCAACTAAGGGTTTCTGTCCTGTGTGATTGCCATGCTCACTTGCTAATTAATTGCTTCCGCTTGCCATTAGATTTCTATTTGATTTGTATGTCTTCTGATTTCCTGAATTGATTGTATGCCATATATTTGTTGTGTGGATAAGACGCTCGATATGCTTGCTTATGTTTCAAGATTTGTATGTCCGGTTTGTATGTGCTTGTATATATGTCATCGATGCTTTGCTGCTTGTTCTCCTTGTTATATGTTCCTTTGGATATCTCAGATAATTGTGTTCGGGATCCTCATTGACTCGTTGTTCTTAGTTCGCGCGACTTTGTTATCGGGCTTCATTATTCCATTTCAATTTCATTTCATTTAGCTTTCATTTTGTTATATATCGCTCACCGGGCTTTTTAAGCTCACCGCATTTCTTTTCGCGAGTGCTCTTAGGTTGGAAGATGGGCTTCATGGTGAGAGTTAGAGTATCTGAGTGGACCAACCCTAGCACCTTATTACTTTGGGGCTTATTTTGAATAGCTTTTGTTTTGAGTTTTTCTTTTCATTTTGGATATTGTGTTTCCTTGTCACCAATTGTTTATATGATTTGATACCTCATTTTTAAGGTTTCCGCTTGTTTATTTGTATGTTCGATATGACACCATAATGTGACACTTACGCCCTTATCGGGTTGGGGTGTTACAAGAGTCCCACGATTATCCTTGTGGTATTGCCCGAACATCCGAAAGTGATATGTAAAAGTATTCATAATGAAGATGGAAATCCTCTAGAGCCAACATCAAACAAGCTCTTGGTGGGTGACATGTGAGATCTTTTCAAAAGATCAAGCTTGTGACAAATGGATAGAAACAATGGGGCTTATCTATTCTTGAATCAACCTTGGTCCAGGAAATGAATTAACTAATACTTTTGGAAAAACCGTTCGATGTGCAAATCTTCTTTTCTCTAAGCACATCGAATGTGTACTCATGTTTTCAAACACAAAAAGTATCTCTGATTGTAAAATACTTTTGGAAAACCGCTAGTTGTGCAAATCTCTTCTTTTTCTCTAGCACAACGAATGTGTATTCCTTTTCAAATACAAAAGTATTTTGATTGAAAATTGTTAGCCTTAATAGTTTTTATTAGAAGTGATGGTCATTCACACTTAAGAACTTTGTAACGTGTGTTAGATATCGTGCTAGAATAGTCAACGGGCTCATGGATTGGGCTAAGCTAAATGGATTTTAGTCAAGTTAAGCTAGCCTTATGAAAGATATAATCCAATCCAACCCAATCCAAGCCCATCCCAAAGCCCATTAGGGCATCTTGTATTTGTATTATAAATACACCTCAAATGAGTCATTTGAGGTGTGTGCTTGAGTGTGTGTGTGTGTGTGTGTTTTCTTTGGAGAAATACAACTTATTGTGTTCATCTTTATTTCTTCACATACACGAGTTTCATAACATCAAGTCACCATCTTTCCTTCTTTATCTTTCTACGTTTGTGTTTGGTTTCACGTGGTTATACTTGTATACGTGTTGGGTTTGTGATAAGGTTGATAAAAGTAAGGTCCTACAATTGGTATCATTCGCCTAACAATGGTTTAGGAGTGGTTGGTCGAAGTTTTTGTTTGTGTTGTGTTACGCGTAAAGCTCTCGGTCACAAAAAGTGGATACGCTTAAAACTTTATTGTTCGCACTAAAATCTTCAAGATTCTTGTGGTTTGAGGTTTCTTTAGTGTTAAAGAGTCTAATTTTGCAAAAAAGTTTGAAGCTTTACGTGTTTTACATCAGTTTTAAACTTCGTGCTTATTGAGGTGTACGCTTCTACGCCGTAAGCTTTCTAAGCACTTTGGGTGAAAAAGGTCAATGCATTTTGTGTTATTGGAGTGATTTTAAGGTTGTTTGTGCAATTAAACCGTTTGAATCGTTGGAAATTTTTACGCCGTAGGTCAAAACCCTATTTTTACGCAGTAAGAAAGTCAAAACCCTTTTTCACGCATAACTTCCTACGCATAACTTTTGGTAACTAATCTTGCGGCAAAAGGTGACTCGCTGCTTCCCTCACTTGGATAAGTGTGTGGAACACTTCGACTTCGGATATCTTTACTGCGGTGACAAGGTAAAGGATTTTTGGTTTTAAACCAACTCTTACGCGATAAGCGTAGTGCTTACGAGTAAGCACTCTACGCGATAAGTTAACTCTTACGCCGTAAGGTTCTACTCTACTTCGCTTTAACGCTTACGCATAAGACTTACGTTTAACCTTAAGTTTACGCGTAACTTAGATTTCTACGCATAAGGATTTCTACGCCTAAGCTCTTTACGCATAAGGACTCCTACGCATAAGATCCTACGCATAAGCATCCTACGAATAAACACTCATCTCTACGCGATAAGAACAGCTTTTACGAGTAAGATTGTGACCAAAACTTCAAACGGCTATAACTTTTGAACCGTGAACTCCGCTTTCAGCGTTCTACCATCAAAACGCATCGTAAGAACGAGAAGATTGTCACGCCGATCGTATCGGGGT
Organism: Chrysanthemum makinoi; assembly: GCA_910596185.1. Classification (NCBI taxonomy): domain Eukaryota; kingdom Viridiplantae; phylum Streptophyta; class Magnoliopsida; order Asterales; family Asteraceae; genus Chrysanthemum; species Chrysanthemum makinoi. The sequence continues at coordinate 190,653,719 of OU343221.1, forward strand.
CAACCTTCAAGTCCTAAAACGCTCGTAATAGAAGTTATTGAGGTTTTCGCTTTTAGAGCATACTTTCACTACCTCAACCGAGCTTAATCTTCATCAACCACAACTCCTTTATCGTTGAATCGATCCTACATCAACTTTATCAGATCATACCTTCATCAATGGCAACTCAACAAGACATTCATGCAGCAGGTGCCGAAAATCGTCCTCCTATGTTGGAAAAAGGTGGTTATCTTCAATGGACAAGTCGTATGCTTCGCTACATCAAGACCAAACCTAATGGAAAATTGATGATTCAATCCATTAAGAATGGACCCTTCATACCTCGACAAGTCCAAGACCCTGGAAATGCCGATGCAACACCTCCCGTCCCACCATTTTTTCGTCTTCAAAAAGAATCGGAATACTCAAGAGGATCAGAACAAGTCGAAGCGATGACATGGCAATTCATATTGTCCAACCTGGGTTTACCAAGAGACATCTTTGCCTGCCAGGTTGGTGAAACGCTTCGGACATGTGGGAACGGTTAGACGGCTTTGTCATGGAATCCCAGAAATTGGTCAACAAGATACGGAGAACAAGCTTAACCGCCTGGGAGAAGTTTACCTCTACTGCAGGAGAACCCATTGAATCCTACTTTATGGAAGGTTCGACTTTAATGAATGGTGATAAGAAACAAGTTGACACCCGTAACTATCGTGAGCAACATCAAGTTCCCGAACAATCTTCCGTAAGAATGGGGACGATATGTCACTATTGTCAACCAAACAAAAGACTTACATCAAGTGAACTTTGATCAACTCAACGATTTTCAGAAACAAAACCAAAATGAAGTGAATGAAGTCCGGCAAGAAAGATTAGCAAAGAATCATGATCCATTGGCACTCATTGCAAAGACTCAAACTCCAGTGAATACACAACAACAAGCCTCATCATCTTCCACAAACAACAACTTAAAGAATACATCCCTCAACAACAAAACTATCCACCGAACAACAACATTACCAGAACAAGGAATCACCGATCTTGAAATGGAACCAGAAGAAGCTTTGTCACAAGCATTTGCATTCTTGGGTAAAGCATTCAGAGGTCGCTATTCCACACCAACTAACAACAACCAAAGGTTTTCATCAAACACTCACTTAGAACAAATTGCACGGTAGGGTGTGAATATGGGTCATCAAGGACAAATGGTTGGAGTTATTGGGAATCACAGGATATGCTACGGATTTCGCATGGGTAATCGGGACGGTTCAATCCGGGTAATCGATTGGTCGAATGTTAGGAATAGAGCGTGGGTAATCGAATGGGAATGTTGCAGCCCAAATGCTGGGAATTATGGAAATGTTAATCGTGGTAATCGTGTTAAGTGTTATAACCGCCAAGGATTGGGTCACATGGCAAGGAATTGTCCAACTAAGCCGAAAAAGAAGGATCTATATTCTACCTTGTGTTAATCTATGATGTTGTGTACAAAAGGAACAACTGGACTTCAATTGAGTCCGAGGAACATGACTTCATGGCTATTATGGATGATTTTGAAGACCTCGAGGAAATCAATGCGAACTGCATCTTCATGGCAAATCTTTAGGAGACTAAGTACGGCTTGATTCTCGACGCGACCTCCAAATCTATGACGCCAAAGATTCGAGGTACCAATCAGCGATCCATGCTTTAACAATGTCATATTTGATGTATTTACTCACGACGAATAGCATCTCGTGACATCAAGACCTACTTATGATACATACACGGACAATCCGAAGTTGTAGCAATACTAACTCAAACTCCAAATGTGGATCCTAGTGGAGGCCGTGGCACAAAATCTTGAGATCGATGAGGAAACTCGTGCTTATTTTGAATCATTAATCAACAATCGTGGCATTGAAATTGAGAAAGTTAAAAAGGTCAATCGCGATGTTAAGGCCCCGAATGCCAAATTGACCGCTGAGCTTGAGAGTTACAAGGAGAACGCAAAAGCCTTTGAATTTCGTAAAACAAAGAATCGTAATTAGAAATTGGTTATCGAAATTTGGTTTCTAAAGAACAACTTTTGCAAATCAAGTATAACACACTTGATGTGAATTTGAGCTTGAAAATTAAATCTTTAAACAAGAAAATTTCTGATTTAAATAACCAACTTTCCAAACAAAAAGAAATGTTTTCTAATCTTGAAAAGAAAAGAAGTTGATTGATTCGATTTTTCAAAACGAGAAGATTCTCTTCTTGATGAAATTCTTGATAAGAATGATAAGATAAAAACTTTGGAAAATTTGCTTCTTACAACGGGTCATTCTGCTCAAACAATCAAGATGCTTTCTAATCAAGTAAATCCACGTTTTCATACTAATAATAGAATGGCACTTGGTAACGACCCTTCCTCGTTCCTCAAGAAAGCTCGAAATCTCGAATGTGTTAAACAATGGAAATGTTTTGCATGAACCCATAATTGTGCATGATTCTCATGAAACGTTAGAACTATCTGAGGAGAGTAGATCAAGAATGAAACAAAACATCCGAAATCAAACCAATTGATTATAACAAATGGAATAAAATTAACGGAATTACTTTTGTCAATCAAAAATAAAAGTCAAAGTTCTCCATCACACAAAATGTTTCAAACAAAGAGTCAACTCCTCGCTTCAAAATGCGTTTCAAAACCGGATTGTTGTCTCAAAATCTCTTTCGAACATTGAACAAATGTCTTCAAACAATCCTTTTAACTCAAGTGATGCGAGAAGTATTTTAGACAATGTGAAAACTAGAATTGTGGATCTTCAAGAAACTGTTAAAACTAAAACCACTATTACACCTAATAACCGGTTCTCTAGTTTTGATATTGAACAGAGAAAGTTTTTTGAAACTAAAATTGCCCCTCACTGAATGCCATCGCTGCAAGGGTAATTCATTTTGAACAAGTATTTTTGAAAGAAACAGCTGACTTTGTCAAGGACCATAAAACCTGGTAAAGCAAGCTAACGACTGTGTTGAACAAATCAAAGTTTTGGAAACTTTAAATGACTCTCTCTTCGACGATGTTCTGACTACGGATATTATGTCCATCATTTTACAAACATATTACTTTGAAGATCATGAAAGACTCGATCTGAGACCTCCAAATTGTTTCAAAATATGAAAAGCTCTTGAAAAACTTGAAAATAAAATGTGTCATATTTTAAACAACTTGATCGCAAAACTGAGGAATGCAAATATGACAAATTGTCGTATGAGCGTGCCTACAATGACATGAAAGCGAAAAATTATCTTTTGAGGGCTCAAATTGAAAGTCAAAAGGAAAGGCGTGGATACTTGTGATTAAAAACCATTGATCTGGAGAAAGCAAATGTTCCCAAACCGGTTTCCAAACCAAAAATGTCAGTTTCTATGCCTCCTCCAAAAGTCAATGAGAAAAATGTTTCATCAAAACCGGCCACTCCACCGCCCTACCTAAACAACATGTTGATAAAGGAAAAGCGGTTATCGAGAAACCAAAAGTTTTAGCTCCTGGCCTTTTTAGAATGAGTACCACTAATGCGTCTGCCTCCACATCTAAACCATATGGAACAAACGACATAAGTTTAGAAAAGCACTCTAAAGAGACTAGGAAAGTTGAAACCACCTCCCTTGATAAAAATGTGAATCCTAATGCGTGTGCCTTACCTTCTACTGGACTAGAAAGCACCTCTAGGAGCAGCAGACTAAAGCCTAAGAGCAATACAAGGAACAATAGAATCTCGGCCTCTAGGAGTAGTAGCTTGAATAAAGAGAAGAAAGTAGAAGAACACCCTAGGAATTTACCGCTTTTGAATAAGAAAGACATTTCATCCTGAATGTCTTGAACCTATGAAACTTGCTAAGTCTAATGAATGTGTTGAATCTCTTTGTTTAACTTGCAAGAAATCTTTAATTAATGTTCAAGATGATTATGTTTCTAAGAATGTGAATGATAAGCCTGCTAAGAAGAACGTCCAAAAAGATCTTACGCTAAAAGAGTAGGAAGACTAGTTGCAAAACTTAGGCTTTACACTACTGATAGGAACTATAGTGTATACTATAGGGATGACATTTGGAAACCTACGGGTAGAACTTTCACACTCCAGAATGGTAGAATGAGTAATGAGCCTACTCTCCCAATAGAGAACTTCTTTGAGTGTGATCAGGATTTTACCTCTAACCCAACGGAACCAAAATCAAAATGGTTTCCAAGATCTTCTTCTTCCTGTTATTGGCGTGTTATTGAAATATGTCTTTGGATCGTCGACTGGGTTGCTCCAAGCACATGACTGAATCAAGTCAGCTGATCAATTTCACGTCTGAAATTCATGGAACGTGCACGTTTCGAAATGATCATGTAGCAGCTATCATGGGCTATGGAGATCTAACTTTTGGAAATTATTTGATCACTCGGGTTTACTATTTCGAAGGGTTGGGACACAATTTGTTTTCACAGGCCGGATTACGGATGCGATTTAGAGGTTGCTTTTAGGAAAAATTCTTGCTTCGTTAGAAACTTGGATGGCACTGATCTCCTAACTGGGAATCATGATACAAACTTGTATGCTATCGACATCAATCAAATGGCCTCTTCATCACCAATATGTCTTATGACACGAGCATCCGGAAACAAACAGTCCGTTATGGCATAGAAGGTTATCCCATCTCAATTTCGACACCATCAACAAAATTGCCAAAGACAACATCGCCAACGGACTTCCAAAGTTCAAATACACCAAGGATCACTTATGTCCATCATGCGAACAAGGAAAAAGCAAAAGAGCATCATAAAAACCCAAAACCGTACTCTAGTTCGAAGCAAAGTTGCATATGTTGCACATGGACTTATGTGGCCCAATGAGAGTTGAAAGCATTAATGGGAAAAAGTATATTCTTGTCATTGTCGATGATTATTCGAGATATACATGGGTTAAGTTTCTGAGATCAAAATACGAAGCACCATGCATCATCATCACCTTTCAAACGAATTCAAGTACTTCTTCAAACTCCGGAAGGGTTGTAAGAATGCATAACAACGACCAATTCACAAATCAGAGTTAAGATCTTATTTTGAAGATGTTGGAATCACACATCGACATCAGTTGTTGTTAGAACTCCACAGCAGAATGGGGTAGTTGAAAGAAGAAATCGAACTCTTGTGGAAGCCGCTCGCACAATGCTAATCTATTCTAGTGCACCGCTATTTCTATGGGCCGATTTGCCCTTTGCTTGTTTCACTCGAAATCGATCCCTCATCCATCCAAGATTCAATAAAACCCCATATGAGCTTATGAACAATAAAACCGGATATCTCTTACTTTCACGTGTTTGGCTTTGTGCTATCCTACAAAATGAGAGAAGATCTTGGAAAACTAAAATCAAAAGGTGATATTGGAATCTTCATTGGATATTCAGATAACTCAAGGGCATTCGTGGTGTATAAATGTAAGAACTAGGAGGATCATGGAGACGATGAATGTGAAATTTGATGAACTTTCACATATGGCTTCTGAGAGACTCGCTCTAGAACCCGTACTAAACCCGCAGACTTGGACACATCAGCCAGGACTCGTACCTCAAAGAGCTCAATCAACTTCGTTTGACAATCCTAAAGAACAAGAATGGGAGAATTTCTTTGAGTTAATGTTCGATGAATACTATGGTGGAAACTCGACAAATGCATCAAACCATCATTCCGCTGCACCCGCTCAAAATCATCCTCCACCACCAACTGAAGATGCATCTACAACGGTCGAAACCAATGCACCAACTCCATCTACATAATCTACATCTACTCCTTATTGCACCCGCTCTACCAAAGCAGTTGATAAGCAAAACCAAAACCAGAACGATGCAACGTTAGATGAAGACTTATTTGAAAACCCGCTTGCTACTGGAATCACCGAATCTTCTTCAAGCTTACGAGAACCATCTAACTCATCGCGTGATAACCAACGGTATCCTTCTATTCTGAAGTGGACAAAAGACCACCCAATTGAACAAGTAATTGGTGAACCGTCAAGGCCAATTCGTGACGAGACGCCAACTTGCCACCGACATTTGCGACTTATGCATTTACCTTTGCTCAATTAGCAATATAGAGCCAAAGAACATTCGCAGGCAATGGCGTAACGCATGGATAGAAGCGATGCAAGAGGAACTTCTCCAATACCGTCTACATGACTCTTGGGAAATGGTTCCAAGACCAATTGACATTCGCGCCATTGATCTCAAATGGTTATGGAAGAACAAAAGGGATGAAGAGATGATCAGAATTCGCAACAAAGCTCGCATTGTGGCCAAAGGATATAGACAAGAGGAAGGGATAGACTTTGAAGAGTCATTCGCGGCGGTAGCTAGACTAGAAGCGGCCGGGGATATTCTTAGCCTACGCCACAAAAACATCACGGTTTATCGATGGACATTAAGACGCGCGTTCTTGAATGGAACTCGAAAGAAGAAGTGTAATGCGTGAGTCGGCACCGTAAGGCTTCAGAGACATGGAACATCCCACTACATCTACAAACTCAAAAAGGCAATCTATGGATTGAAACAAGCTCGAGAGCGTGGTATGACGAACTGTCCTCTTTCCTTATCCAAAACAATTTCACCAAAGGCACAGTTGATCCTACCTTGTTTACACAAAAATGCAAAAACGAAATTTTGATTGTTCAGATTTACGTGGACGACATCATCTTTGGGTCCACTAATCCGAATCATTCAAAACATTTTGAAAATCTCATGAAAAGTAAATTTGAAATGTCCATGATGGGGGAACTAAAGTTTTTCTTGGTTTACAAATACATCAATCCCCTCGTGGAATTTTTATAAATCAAGCTAAATACACAACCGAGATTTTGAAAAATCATGGTATGGATAATTGTGACTCGGTCGGAACACCAATAGTAACTTCACCAAACATTGGAGCCGATTTTTTTGGGAAACCTATTGATCCGAAGAAATATCGGAGCGTGATTGGTTCTCTCATGTACCTTACCGCTAGTCTGAAATTCGATATTCATTTTCTTTGTTTGCTTATTAGCACGGTTTCGTGCAAAGCCTACCGAACCGCACCTCAAAGAGGTTAAACGGATCTTCGGTGCACGAAGACATCCATTCACATGGGACTTTGGTATCCGAAGGAATTCGGATTTGATCTAATTGCTTTTTAGGATCACGGACCACTTGGTGATCAAGTTGACAAAAGTACATCCGAGGAGCACAATTTTTGGGTGAAAAGTTAGTAAGCGGTCTTCAAAGAAACAAGATTGCATGCACTTTCAACGGCCGAGTATGTGTCTCTATCTGCATGTTGTGCTCAAGTTCTATGGATGAGAACACAACTCAACGATTATGGCTTTACTTTCAATAAAATACCTATGTATTGTGACTCGAAAAGTGCCATAGCCATATCATGCAATCCTGTTCATCACTCAAAGACTAAGCATATCCGTGTCCGCTACCACTTCATCAAAAAGTACGTCGAAAATGTGCTTGTTGAATTATTCTTCGTGAAGACAGTTACCAACTCGCCGATCTATTTACTAAAGCCCTTCCAAAAGAAAGGTTTGACAACTTAGTTCGACGAATTGAATCTGAAGCCTAACCCCCGAGGAGTTAGAACGTCTTCTCGATTCTTCTTGAAAATGACTTTCCAAAAAGCTTCGCTGTAAATATTTTTTGAAAAACAAAATACAAAATTTGAAAAAACCAACAAAAGCAAAATATAAAAATATAAAACTTTCCAAAAATACAAAAACAATATAAAATCAAAAATCCAAAATATTCTTCTCACGACATGTCTCTCGTATAATCGATATTCTCAGACGCTTCTAGAAATGTCATTCAACAATGATACGGGTATGTACAGATGCTTGAGCGAGAGCTCTTTAATTTGTTTTCTAAAACATGTCGTTTCTCAAAATTTCTTCAAATAAAATGGCTTTCGATACTTCAAGATGCTAAACCCGGACTCAAATGATGACTTTTGATTATTTTCAAATCAAAACTCGTGCTTTTTAATGAAAATCACTAGTGTACTGAGTGCACTACATTTAAAATGGTGAGAAATCATCATCATCTTGAGCACCTTTTCAAGATTGTTCAAAAGATTTTCAAAATCTTTCAAAATATTTTGTGCTCAAGATAACTCCCTCTAAAACCCTTTAATTGATTATGCTTTATTAAAGGGGAGTATAAAACTAAAATGTTCCAAATTCATGCTTAAATCAAATCCGTTTGTCTCCCCAAAAAGATTCTAAAATGTTGTTTAATCCGTTTATATCAAAAATATCACGAATATGCTATTTTTGAGGGGGAGGAGACGTGATTAAAATGTGATCAAAATGTTTAATGATCGGTGTTTGAATCTCAAAATGAGCTCAACTCAGACGGAACCAATGAATTGACGGGAATCAATGTTAGTAAATGTACCATCTCGAGAAACTTGTGATAGATATGCATCTTCATGGGTCTAACCTCCTTTTCAAGGAGTGTTTACAACTTCAAGTTAGTTATTAGAGCTAGTTGTCACCTAAAACTGACAATGGAACTCTTTAACTAGGCAACGTAACCGTGTCTCATGGGGAATTGTCTATCATGAGGCTATCAATTCAAAAGTGCAAACTCTACCCTATGTGCGATATCTGTTAAAACTCATAAGCACATGTGAAGGGGAGTGTTTCGAAAATATAAAACTCTGGAGTGTCTCAAACATGTTTTCTATCATAAACACTCGAGAGATTTTCAAGAAAAATGGTTTTATGGCAACAATAGGACAGTCATGGAGTTATAAGGTGACTAAGGATAGGAAATTCGTCCTATGATCCGCCAGAGCCGGAGGAATCTAACCAAGGACATCACAAATAGTTTAGTATTAGAAGTCCTTAGGTATGATTGAAAAAGGAGTAATGTGAGAAAGGAGAAAGAAGGGGGTGAAGAATTAAAAAGAAATGTAATGAAAAAGGGTGAAAAGAAATAGCCCTCCATATTCAACCTTAGGGCAGAAACCGGGTTCAATTCATTCACTCTTGGTTGTCACTAGATGACACCGGTATTGAAGACAAAGGCGTCATGGACGCCATGATGCACCGCACTAAACCTCCTAGCCACTCAATTCCTCTCGAAGGATTTGTTTCATTCTCACCGGAACCCCGCATAATCTATTGACCTTCTCTTAGAGTTGGTTGATATTGAAGAATGAGACCCTCTCCCTAGTTTCCGCTCAGGAAAACCAAAATGCACTAATTGAGTCTAGAGCCACGAGATTCATCAAAAGATCTCATAGGAACACATGACATGACATCGCTTGTTGCTCATCAATAAGGACACAAGTGATATATTCTAGAGTCCTACGCAGATCTTAGCATCTGCCGTAACATCTATGAGAAGTTTCACATATGTGATCTTTAGTGATTGAATGGAAACTCTGCCGGGTCAACATCAAGCACCGACAGTCACTTCGGTAACTCCCGTGGATTACGCTTAGTGTGTCTCAAACGGTCTACAGTCGTGGGGTGATGCTTGGTGTACCTCGACTCATCCGTAGATGTATTTCGGTATATCGCGTTATCTCACTTGTGGGACTCAGTTCGAGAACGGCCCTTGTGAGAATTAAAGACGTGTTTTCACACTATGATGTTAACACCCTCGAAATTCAAACTTGTAAGTGCCGGAATCCGCTTATTACTAACCTGTTTTATGTTTTATTCTTATGGAAGCTCGAGCCGGATTGATCGTTGACTCGCCACATGCTCATACCAACAACAAATGAAGTTCTCATCAAAATCAAAGGCTACACAACGTTAAAGATGATTCTTCGTCAATGTCAAAGAATCTACAAAGTTTAAAGACTAGAGAACTTCATCTCATCAGAACTTCAAAGTCAAATAGAAGTGTGAGCATGGTGGAGAATGACGTGGAGACACCAAACCAACGAAGTTGACAACGGCAGAATACCACATTATCTGATCACAAAGCATGAAGGAACAATGAAACAAGACTATTCTATATCTACACACAAAGTTCAAGCTCGAGAAAAGTAAAGACCTATTCAAGTGGAGCATCTTTTGAATGACCACCCCTTAGGGGGAGATTGTTAGCCTTAATAGTTTTTATTAGAAGTGATGGTCATTCACACTTAGGAACTTTGTAACGTGTGTTAGATATCGTGCTAGAATAGTCAACGGGCTCATGGATTGGGCTAAGCTAAATGGCTTTTAGTCAAGTTAAGCTAGCCTTATGAAAGATATAATCCAATCCAACCCAATCCAAGCCCATCCCAAAGCCCATTAGGGCATCTTGTATTTGTACTATAAATACACCTCAAATGAGTCATTTGAGGTGTGTGCTTAAGTGTGTGTGTGTGTGTGTTTTCTTTGGAGAAATACAACTTATTGTGTTCATCTTTATTTCTTCACATACACGAGTTTCATAACATCAAGTCGCCATCTTTCCTTCTTTATCTTTCTACGTTTGTGTTTAGTTTCACGTGGTTATACTTGTATACGTGTTGGGTTTGTGATAAGGTTGATAAAAGTAAGGTCCTACAAAAATTGATCTTTCTCCTAAACCTTCGTCGTATTGCAAAACTCTTTCTTCAAGCAATACGCGATTGTTTTGAAATCAATTTTTCATCAATCAGTGAATCTCAATTCGCTGGTTCACTCACTCCGTGTTGTCTTCTTTGAGACGCTCAGGTTTGAGAACGGCTAGAGCAGCTGCGAAACCCTGTCAAGGAAATTCTTTGGAATTTTACGATCACAGTAAGATTTGTCTTGATCAAGCGGGAACCGTGGGCCGTGTACCTCAATTCAACGAAAGTGATCAAAAGACACTTTCGTGTGTTTTATTGCTAACTGTTGTTTGCAGGTACATTTGGACGGTTACATGGATCATAATTGAGAAGTCAATCACCGCATGCTCACAAAGCATCCACACTTAATTGAAGAAATCATGACTAGTGCATATCTTCATAACTGCTCGATATTTTTATACTATGCTTCTGCTAAGCTGTTGCAAATATCATGAACCAAAGAAAGCTTCCGCTACTCTGATGGAAAGATGTCATGTTCCTGAAAGTGTGAGCATGTCGGTCTGAAAGTCACAATATCACATGAAGGCAACACTAAAAAGGGTGATCTAGAGATTTACTGTGGTTGATGATCTCAAAGAAAGCTCGAAGATTATCAAAGATGTGGATCAGTTCAAAGACCTCCACTTAAAGTACAAAGTAATCAGACTATGAAAAGTCACTACTTAAGAACAAAGATTGCGGAAGTGAAGAATTAAAGTCTACGAGCTCAAGACTGAAGATAAAATAGAATGCTAGGATTCGAAATGTAAAACATGGGGTGACCTCCCTTAAGGGGAGATTGTTAGGAATTAGAAATTCCATAGTGAAGTGTCGGTCACCCCAAATATAATCTAGCATAAGTTAGCTCGTAGACATATCGATATTTACTGGTTTATTAGTTAGTCATTAGCTTAGTTTAGCTTAGAGTAACACCGTGGAGGAAGGACGGGTCTTTACCCACCGTATGCCTGATCCACGAAGCAGGACTTATTGTATGTAACTATAAATACCCTCTACCTCACAAGGTAGAGAGTTGGACATTTCATTCAATCTAACCTTTCTTTCTTTTGTTTACTTTCTCTCTCTAGAAAGGCTCCCATCTTCCACTTTCTCTCTCTACAATCTATCTCATTCAAACCATAGTGTGATTTGTTATGTGTTTATGAAAACCAATATCTAACAGTTAAGGATAAGAATTTTATGTTTTCAAATGGTTTCGGGCAGAATCTGAATTCTGATATGTCAAGTATCACCTTCTGAAGTTCTATGTCAGCTGCTATCATACAGGAGTAGATTTAAGCCTTGTTATTAGATATGTCGCTAGATATTAGTAATTATCAACATGCTTCTGATTTGAAAATTAGCAAACTTATTTTGGTCTAGTGTTTTACCTTTTATCATTTAGAATATTGAAACACCCCTATTTGAAAATTAGCAAACTTATTAGCAAACGTAATGAGTTTATGTGATGTGTAGTTTACGTGTGTTCAGTTGTTGACGTTTACATATTGTGAATTTATATGCTGTTTCATTTGGTACTGGAATCTCGGTTTGGTTTTGTAATTTGGATGTCTGGTTGCTTAATGCGATCAAGGCACCTATATTTTATAATAGCGGTGTCTGCATTTGGTTATGTAACATCTTTGCTGTTAGAAATCTGCTTTTTGTTATCCAGTGGTAATTATTTTTTTCTTCTGTTGTCAAGAAGTAATAATGTATCATCGGAGGGTTTTTTTTAGTGTCCTGAGTAAAGCAGTATACAATGAACTTTTCTGTCTTAAAGGGTGTTTTGGATTGCTAATCCTAAGAGCTTATAAGCACACCTGTTTGACAAATTGCTATAAATAAATAATGCCATTTATGTTACGAGACTCAAACAGTTAATGTCATGGTAAGGAACCGTTTTCTGAAAGTAGATATGGAATAAGGTCCACTTCATTCTGATGTTTAGTTAATGTCATGGTAAGGAAGTGTGTGTTTAACGTGTGCATAATGTGTGCATATTCGTCAGCTTTTTTCTTTTCTTTTCTAAGTATTATATGTGGAATTGATATGATTTGATTTGATCGTTTTTGTAGGGGAAGAAGAAGGAAGGCAATCCGGTTAGATATATAACAAGGTCACTAGTTGTACTTTCGAGTTCCTCCTAAAATTTTCAGGTATTGTTCATTCCTTTATACACATTTAGCACCACTACTGATGCATTTTGAGGTATCAACTTCTAGTTTTTTATTTTGTCATTAAGGTACTTTGTATGACTATTTGAATCATATTAATGTACTTATTTTTTAGTTAGAATTTTCTTTGGACTAGAATGGTGGAAAACAAGTGAGAGTGAATGGATTGTGTGATCACCTTGTCCAGTTAGACTGGCAGGTAAGACGGTATGATCTTAAGGTAGAATGGGACTTTTATGGATTGTGTGAATTCTAACAGTACATTATAAGTAGACAATAACTTGTATTCACTCCTCAGGATGGAAAACTTGGGATCTTGGATTCTGAGCTTGGCCTCTGGATAATTTTGCTAGAGGTTCCAGTTATAAGTAGACCCTTTGTATTTGTCATACTACTTAATAACCAATTCATAAGAAAGACATACTGGTGTGGTCATGACATACTGGTGTGGTCATGAATTCTAACAGTACATTATCTCGGTTAATGATGTACTCCAAATTGGAGGTTAGGATTTAGCTTATTAACAAGAATCAAATCGAGTAATAAATTGAACATGTGATATTAGGATTTAGCTTATTAATAAGAATCAAATTGACTAGATTTCCTTAAGTCATAAAGCACCTCAAATCTGTTTTCTGTCACAGTTTTATCAACATCAGTTCAGCTTATTAATAAGAATCAAATTAACTAGATTGACCCATGCCCTGTCACCTAGATAAATGATTCTAGTTATGTAAACAAACGATACAATGATGTAGCACTGCATTAAAGGTCAAGGCCTAACTGGATTTTCATGTTTAAATATTAGTCTTGTTGCAAAATTTTGTCTTTTTTAAGAATCAAGATCTTTGGACCAGAAGTCAAATCATCAGTCGATCTGATTAAAGTTTGTGCATATACTAAATTTATTCTTGTTCTTAAGCAGGAAAATGTTGAAATCTCAAACAACAATGAAGAATCCTACAAGCCAGCATAGTGAAAATTATTCTTTACATTCTTATGCAGCGACTCATCCAAGATTCTACCGTGACAATCAAACACAACAGTCACTTTCCCCCTCCCAGTTCCAGTCACATATATAGACTCATGGATAACCACGTATGCAGATACTTATAGAATCTGAGCAAACCATTGGTAAGTCACTTATGGAGATTCTTGAACAGCCACCTATGGAGAACCTCATACAATCAAATAAGCAAATCACAGGTCAGTTGCGTATTGATACCCATAGACGAGATTCTGATCAAAGTGTTGGTAAGTCACATATGGAGGCTCTTGAACAACCACATATGCAGAACCTCATACAATCATATAAGCAAACATGTGGTCAGTCACATATAGATACTTGTAGACAACCACATATGCAGAAACTTAGAAAATCAGATATGGTCCTTGGTAAGTCACGTATGCAGACCTTTCAACAATCAGGTACTCAAGTAAATGTTCAATCTCTCGACTACTCCCACCAATCATCATCTTTCCCCCCCCCCCCACACCTCTCAAACCTCCCCTTTTTCTACTATTCGCCAAAATAATAATTCTTCTTCATCAACATCCACCTATTCTCAATCCTTAAAATTTGAAATAAGTGCATATGAGTCAACTTTGCAACAGCCTTCGTCTTCCTCAGCACCTCTTTTGGATAAGCAAGATGAAATGGATGAGGATTATGAGAAGACGTTGTTGATCTAGGTTGAGATAATAGGTAAACTTTGCACGAGTCATTGTGCTTATCATATTTCTGTAGTGTATATTATATTCTAACAATGCATAATTATCTTATAGATGGTGATGGAAACTTTCTTAGGACACAAACAATGACCAGAAAAGAAGTGTATAAGCTAGAAGCGGGTGAAATAATTGTGGTTCCTTTCAATGACAGCAATCAACCCATCAAATCTGCAGGAGGTTTATTTACACGATTCATGACCCTACTTGTGAAGGAACCCAACTTATGCCCCCTCGATGCGAAGGACTGGAAAGAATTCAAACAGCGTTGTGGTATTAGGCTTCTAATGGAACTACGGGTAATTACTTTGATTATCATTTTTTTTGTTCTTTTGAGCTTTCATTTTACTTTAACTTTTTCATTTTAAATTGATGTCAAAAACAAGAAAATATGCATAGAATATATTCACTTAGCGTATGCGGTGTCTAAGCACTTATGAGTTCTGACAGATATTAAGAGCAGATAATGTTAAATATTACTCGAGCAGTCGAGTTGTTTGGTAGTTGAGTCCAGTTGGATAAGTGGATTGTTGATTTTTTTATTTTTAGGAATTTATAGGTTGATGTAGAATACTAAAACGTAGTAGTATGGGCATATGTATGTTTATGTGTATGTTTAGTGTCCTTTGAGGATTTTCATTACAAATAGAATTTACAAAACAATAATTAAACATGAGAAGGATCAAAGATCGCACATCGCACATGCAATTACTGGTTCACATACAATACCAAGAAGAAAGCACAAGACACTAGGTAAAGAAAATAAACGAAAAATTTAAATAACTAATCAGCTGCTAGGCCATGCATTAAGAACAGATCATTCACAATATACAAACTTATTGCACCCTACATCATTCTAGATTTCACTATTTTTCCAAAGGCAGGGAGCACCATATACCTTATTTCATGACCATATACTTAGAGATAAATGAAAGCACTCAAAAGGTGTCATCAACGATTGAAAAAGTGTGCCTGTGATACCCCAAGTCCCAAAATTAATCATTGATATAACCACTTAACTTGGTTAAGAAACCGTGTTTTAATTTTATCTAAGCCGTATTTCACAGTCTTTTGTTAAGGAGTAACTAGTAATGTAGTTCTGGCAAGAGTTTTGTTAAGGAGTAACTAGTAATGTAGTTCTGGCCAAGTTCTGCTTGCTCACAAATGTAATGTTGTTACTAATTTTGTGAGGAGTAACTAGTAATGTAGTTCTGGCAAGAGTTTGCTTCTTATCTAAGCCGTATTTCACAGTCTTTTGTTTAGGAGCAGTTTGCTTTTATGTTCCCACTTGCCAAAAAAAGTTGTTTAGATGTTCATTAATAATGTCTGCAATGCATTTGTTTTAAATATTTTATATTATAAACGGACATAAAACCTTAAGACTGACATTGGAAACACCTAATGTTGTATATAGAGATTTCCTGTTTGGATCTGTTTTTGTTTCCATAATATTGCTTGAATACATGTGTAGTACTTTGATATTTGCAGCGAAGATTTGAGTTTCCTCAAAGTAAAGATGTGGACGAGGTTGTCCTTTCTCATTTAAACGAAAAGTTTATGACTGTAAAACATAGGATGAAAAAGAGTTTGTTAGCATTAGCAGCCAAAAGACTACAAGAAGCTAATAACGTTGATGAAGATGTGCAATATATGGATGAGGAACTTTTGCAAGCACTTGACTTAGTAGAACCACCACCATACTTTGTTGATCACCAATGGGAATCTTACAAGGGTTATCTCAGAGCACCTAAAACAAAGGTACGCTACAAAGAAATGCCATTTAGCTTAATTCTTGAACCTTGCATCCGGACTGTTTTTTGACATGCGCTTTCTCCAAAATTTGGTACTATTTCATTTCTTTCACAAATTACTAACATGTGTTTTCAATTAACCGAGTCACAGAAATTCTCAGCAAATGGGAAGAAAGCAAGAGGTAGCCAAGTCCATATTCACACCTGTGGTGCTGTTAGTATTCCTCGGAAAAAGGATGCATATGTAAGTCTTCTTTTAAAATAAATTAAACCTATTTTTACTTTTTATAATTATCTACTTTTGATGGTTATATGTTAATCTACAGATTGTGAAACATAAACGAGAACCTGATGACATTGAAGTATTTGATATGATGCATGTAACAAAGAAAGGGTTATACGTTGATGATAGATCAAGAGTGTTCGCGGTATGTAAATAATTTTACTACTTTTATTATGTTATAAATAGATATAAATGTAAACTTAGATGAACTTGAATGCTTGTTTAATGTTCTAGAGTAAAGCAAAAGCAGATTTTGCAAACAAGTTATTTGAGGTTGGAAATTCAGAACCTGTTGATCCAGAGAAAAGGTTGGAAATTGCAAGGGAGGTAATGCAAGAACTTAGACCTAATAAGAAGGGATGACCTTGTGGCCATGGGGTTGGAGTGACCAAATCTCAAGTAACAAAATTTAGTTATGAATTGAGAAGAATGAGACGTCAAAGTGTATCAAGTGAAAATCGATTTCTGTTGAACAAAGTTGTTGCTCAAAGTAAAAAAATAGAGGAACAAAGTAGACAAATGAAGACGATGGAAGAAAACATGAACAAGTTTATTGGACAGCTCAAAACCGCGCTTCCAGATTTTTTTGCTGCAGGTAAGCTTGTTTTTCTCAGCTTTTTTTTGGTTAACCAAATCCCAAGTAGTTCTTATATATGCTAAGTAAATACTATAGATCATTCCTCTTACGTAAGGTGCATTCCTTATGGAGATTTATAACAAGGGACTACTGCTACCCTCAAAGTTGAGTCTTTTATCATGTTTAAGTCGAAAGCGACCTCAAAGCGACATGCCTTCCATTTAGCTAATGGTTTAAAATTACTGCATCAAATTAAACCTATTCTAAATTATTGATGACTGCCTAGTTGTTTTATACTGATTTAAGGCATTTTGTTCGGTAGAAGTCCTATTAGAAATAGGATTTGTGTTCCATTTAGCAATCGATATGATCTACTAGATAGATTTATTTATATAAGCGAAACTTCAAAAAATTATCATTGTAAATTAGAAGGTGCAAGAATTCATATTCTTTACAGTGTCTATACTAATTCAATAAATTGGAGTTTCTACCTCCGTTTGCAGATACTGATAATTTGTGGTTCTATATACAATATACAGCATTATGATACATGTGAGTCCCAAGAACGTGCCTGCATGTATAGAACCTGCATTATTAGGAAACATCATGAGGAATATATAGTTGTAAAGTAACTGGAAATGTGTCTGAGAATGAAACTTTACCCCATCAAAATTGAAGTGTCTTTTGATCAATAGATTCATCCATGATTTAGCTTCTCTCATCAACAACTTCTGTTTATATACGTTTTCATACCAAACCTGCGGTGGTAAAAAGAAGGACGTATCAATAACTTATCTAACGAAAAACAAAACAATGATCATCGAAATTGATATAGTGTAGTTGGTCTATCACAAACCAAATACAAATTGACACCATAATGATAACCACATGAGCATATTGTAATGTCCTTACTAGCCTATTCCACATATTCTAACAGTAGCATTAAATAACTCATTCAAAGAAAAGTTGGTCAGAAGCAATCTCTAACGTAAAGAAAGGCAAGAATAGCCCTATCCTGTACAGGTGGTGGTGGGCTACAAATCTGATATTCTGATATAAGTGACTTATGGCGTTGTGCGGATTTACATGTTACAGGTAGTGGTGGACTATGAAGTTCATAAACTGTGGGAGAACAACAACATCGAGTGGCTGCTACTAGTATCTGAAGTAATTGGCTAATTGCAGATTTGTAGAATTGCATAATTGAGTTCTTGTATCTGTTCGTTAAAAGTAATTGTAGAATGTTATGATCTATCTCAAGTTGAATCGAGTCATTGATATTGAAGATTTAAATTTGTAATTGCAGAATTGCAGAATTGTAAAAATTTGTATATATTGTAATTGCAGAATTGTAAAAATCTGAGTTCTAGTTTCCAGAATTGTAAAAATCTGGATATATTGTTAATTGACTGCAGAATTGTAATTGCAGAATTTTAGTTTTTTTTAGTTGGCTTTGTTGGTTTGTTCACACTTTCAAGTGTGAATTTGGTTGGTTTGTTCACACTATCAAGTGAGAAGTTTATATTTAACTGCATGTGCCTCTTTCTTGTTTGTTCACACTTTCAAGTGTGGACTTTTCATTGCTTTATTTGTTCACACTTTCAGATGTGCGCTTTTCAATTCTTGTCTACAATTTAAAATGTGAAGCTTCTTTACTCATGTTCACAACTAACTATGTGAAAAAAAAAGTTATTTCTCCACACTAACTTGTGTGAATAGTCTATTACATATTCACAAAAATAAATTTGACAATTTACAATAATTTTGTAACACCGAAAATCCCCACACAAGAGGAAAGTGTGGAGAATGAAATTGTACACACTTTAAGGTGTGAAGATTTACCCAATAAACCGTGTAAAATAGCATGTTTTTTTGTAGTGTAGCTGAGGGCGAAGGGCACACTGAACAAGAACCAAATCAACTGAAAGGAGTGGAGCGACAAAGAACTCACCAGAAAGGAACTAGTTGTCGCCCTGCTTCCCTCTTCCCTCTCGATAGAGAGCTAAATAACCTACTTAACACTAACCCAATAGAACCAGGAAAGCATAACACCTTTCGCAGTTCCCCTCGTTGGCAAGCACCTAGCAGAGTTCCAGAAAGTACCTAGCTGTCGAGCTAGTTTTGACTTTTGATTCCTACTAACCTCTTAGGCAAGCTAAGGTCCTTGAGCATAATAATTATATTTCTGCAAATGTTTGTGGGTCTAACCCATAGTCACATGGAACGAGGATCACTCCGGTACGGGTTCACGGATCAAGATTGTGGTTCGCTAGGCACCTAAAATATGGTTTGATGGGGGTAGGTTCATTTGGGACCGCTTTGGTACGATATATCAGGTAATATGGTACGATGTACCCATGTAGCCAATAATTAATATATTAATTTAAAATCCAAACATTCATAATATAATACTTATCATATTCTCATAATTCATTCAAAAAACAGCTTATAAAAGTTTTATGAGCAACATAACTTAAAAAGGCATAATCAAATCCAAAAGACAATAAAAATATGAAAAACTAGATTTTAAACTTAGTCCGGCCTGTGGCTTATCAACATAACTTAAAAAAACATATTAACTTAAAAGGGGGAATTTCATATATACCCAAGGAAACTTCAAAAATTACATATTTCCCCAAAACACAAGTTTTTAATGCATGATGTACAATGCTACTAAAGCATGCTTTGGGAAAATATGTAATTATTGAAGTTTGGGTGGGGATGTATGTAAATGCCCCAACTTAAAAAATATGAAAAATTAGTTTTATCAGCAACATAACTTAAAAAAGCATAATCGAATATAAATGGAACGTGAATCGGTTTTAATTGGAAGGCGAATCGAAAATAACAGGAACGAGAATTGCTCTGTCCCGATTCAGATATCAATTAATTTTTGGAACGCTATTTTCACCGATCCAATTCGCGTTCCCGGTCGATCTGAATCAATTTTGTGCCATGTTTTTTATCGATCGAACTAGATCGCAATTCGTGGCTATTGTAGCGAATTATGTGACTATTGTCTAACCCAACCCGTAACAAGAAATAATTACAAATTCTGACTAAATACGTTTCGACCCTTTACCAACCCGTCCATTCTACCACATGTAATCAAAACTGGTTTATCTTGCCTGTTATAGTTTATTTGGAGGATGATGCATATTGAGCATCAAGGGTCTTTTGGACAGCCACTTCAATAACAAATCAGTGTCTAAGTCTAACAAAAGTGGAGACAACTTTGGTCTCTAAACAACTTCAGTCAATAAGAAAATAGCACTGACTTAACCATCTGTCAATAGTATTTAAATCATCCTATTATGTACAGATTTAGATCCTGGACCATTTCTAGACTTCTACTACTACCTTTTGGTCATATGCACTTTCTAAAAGTCATTTTTGTACCCCTAACTCAATCTGTTGATGAGTTCCTCTGACCGTATTAGAACCTTTCTCGTTCTTCACTTTCTTCATCTTTGTCGGGTCACCTCCATGAGAAATCTGCAAGTTCACATAAAAGATACATCTTTCATTAACAATTTTACCAGGAAAACACAATGAACCACAATTGTACTGCACTGAGTTGGCAATTGGCTCATTTCTTATAAACGGGTCGTTCGGGTTAATGTTTTAACTTTAACGGTTCAAAGAAGAGAGCGAAATTGTAATTTCAAAATATTAGATATATAACAAAATTTATATGATGCAACTTTTCTCATCATATTTGACGAACAAATGATTTATAAACATAATTTGTGTCGACCTATACACAAGATCACATGTTTTGACCCGTTACCCGACCTAACAAGCTTGCCACCTCTACTTACAATGTGAGATTTCCACTCCATTTGAGTTTGCTCATTTGAAACACCAGTAGGTTGTGCTTGGCTGCGGACATGCCAGAATATGTGGATGAGTACTGCAGCATCAAGAGCGGCATATTCGAGCTGCACATGTATTTGAATTCTGACTTAGTTTGATAAACAACAGGCTCCATACGATGCAAGCTACACACTGAAATTTGTTAATTTCAACGATTACTAACAATAAAATCTATATATGCACACAAGTGAAGAACCTATATACAGAGTAGCAGGAAACTTCTCGAAGTATAATTCAGATCCATAGACATATTTCTTGTTTATGTGAGTTCAAGTAACAGACGTTTATAAATTTATACCAACTTATATGCCAACAAAAGAAATATATTCTAATTAGACTCATAATCTCGCAATCATGAATGAGCAAAATAAGAAATAATGATTTGAACAAGCAAAAAAAACCAAACCTGATTCCGGGTTAAAGGGCGCTCCTCCCAATTACAGTTTCTCCTTGTCTTGTTTAAACCAACTCCCAATACTTCCTGTACAATTTCAATCAATAAATTGCGAAGTGAGCTTCATTATATGCATTTACACTAGTTGCCGATATTAGTTGTTCCACTTACCTTTGTGAGACCTGAAAGGCCACCACGAGGCTCTTTGAATACATTCTGAATATCCAATAGCATTTCAAAGTGCTTAAAACAGTCAAATTCTTCATAAGATTGAGCCAGTTGTTTCATATCACATTGAAAATTATAACCTGAGCCATCAAGTTGATCTAATTATTATTACCTCAATTTCACATAGACATCAGAGAAAAATGGAAATAATTGAGCAGCAAACTTATTTGACAGTTATAATAATAAGAAAGAAACTTTGAATTTATAGTAGGTAATAAATGGGTCAATTTGGGTTGTGTTTTATCTCAAATGGGTCAAATAAAATAATTTACCTAGAGAGGATCGTAGTTAACACTTTATCTCATTAATTATGTAAATGGATCATGATTACTAGACCCGACCAGGATCATTTTGAACCATACTTCAAACGACCCATTACCCGAACCACCTATCTCGTCTCTTCTAGTAATGATTATCATTAATTCATTACTACTAAAGGTGTCTCTTACCAAGTTTCAAAATTCGAGGTGAATGAAAGATGCGGATTAGGCAGCTGTCTAAAACAGCAGGAGCATCATGGGACAACTTTATCAAGTCAATGATGAAGACCATCTTCTCAGAAGCAATTTGCATGATGGAAACCTGTGACACGGACATACAGAGAAAGTAATAATAATGTATTGCTACAGTACTTAGTAATCAGCACGCTTAACCAAAATTAAGAAGTTTGTTACAAGTATACGGTTTGAATCTCATTACAAGGAATTTCTTACACTTGGTGGCATAATGCAGAGTTGCACATACAAGAAAATACATGTATGTCCAAAAATTACCATAGAATAAGCGTAAAAGATGTCTAGTTAAAATCATAAATGGTTTTCACAATCATCTACAATTGAATCATCTTCTGCCAATTGAGATAGCCTATTCCTTGTTTTGCAAGCAGTGACCTCTAATTTATGACTAATGAAACTTCCTTTAAGTTGAATTTGATTCGCTAGTATGTGAGATTCCAAATAATTGTGAGATAATAAGTTTGAATGACATACTATTGTAGCAGGATTCATACAGCCTTTGTGATACATTATCAGTGTACATGCATATACTTTAGTGAAAAACTTCCTTACATGCAAATAGGCAAAAAATGTGAAACTAGTAAATTTTTTATCTATTGCTTTATTATATGGTTGGCTGTAATATAGATTGAAAATCAGGGCTTTCTGTAGGTAAAAATTTACCTTGTTGTTCTTCCCACCCTTTTCATAGTTAGGTTTCCATTCACAATCAAGGCCAATGACTTTGCATTCCTCAATATGACATGTTGCCTCATGCAGACCTACGGGCTCATCAACCCAAATTATGTCATCTATTGCCAACTCATCAAGATGCAGATACCGAATTTGTGAAAGGGTTGCCTCAGCTTCTGCAAATCATAAAATAAAGGCTCAATAAATACAATATAAGGTCCAAACTTAATTACTGAAAGAGTGCAGTCTGTTATACCTTTGGCTTTCACGAAACCTTTGAGGGAGTATTTATCACAAAGTTCATCAACTTTCTCTTTATAACCAGCTTCCATTGCCAAATAGACCTTAAATAGTTAAATATATCACACAAATTAATTATCCTTTCAAAGTTCATGTAGATAATAGATAACTTTCGAGATACCTCTAGGCTTTAGTGTGTCAAATACTCTATGTTCGCCTTTCTAAATCATATTTCATGATAATTTACCAACAAAAATGGCAAATATTAGAAGACACTTACCAAAAATTCAAGAAGTTGCCTATCAGATTTAGCCCTCATTTCTGCTATGTCCCATAATCCCTTTTCTGCTAGCTTCTTAAGTGCACTGCATATATGACTGAATACATTGATTACGTGGAAAATCAACAACTAATGCATCAAAACTTATAAGGCTGAGTTATTGACAATATTACTACCTTTCTTTGCCCATTTGATATACTTCTGGAAATTCTTCACGAAGATTGTTTTTCTTTATAAGTTCATAAGCCTGTTTTAGCATCTTCCGGTCTACATAGCCCCGTATGAGTGCACACAGCATTGGCTTCCCTATGAATGCTGCCCACTTTTCTGCTGCTCTATATTCTTGTTTTTCCAACATTTCATGAAGAAAAGACTCTTCAGAGTGATGGATAGAGAGATGTTCTAGAAGAGTAACAGCTGTCATATATGATTGAGATTCTAGAAGCTTAGAGACAAATTGGTCAATAAAGGCTTTTTCATCCAAGGGAAACAAAGCCGCTTTGATATCTGTAAGTTTAATGTCAAAAACTTCAAGCATTTTCACCAGTATTCTGTCATCGTGAACTTTAGTACCACGCACAACTGTTATAAATAACCGAGTTGCAAGAAACTTTGCCTCAAGTAAGTCTTCATGTGTGGTTCCTGTCTTTAATAAACGACGCAGTGCAGCGATCATTAAGTGGCTAAAACCTTCACAGTGTGGTTCGAATATAGGCAATAAAAAGAGACAATGAGCCACAAACACAGCTGGTCCGGGCCTTGGCTTATTATGTAAAGCTTGATGAACTTGTTGCTGAAGAGCAAAAAACTTTGCAGTTGCCTTGCATGTGCCTGTTTTAAATATAAGTCTTAGTAGAGGTTACAGGAAAGTGAAGGACATAATTTGAGAAAAGAAAACTATTTCATGAATGCATATCCTTGATTAAAGGTGACAAAACGGGAAGGTCTGGTAATTGCTAAAAGGGTATTTTTTGTGCGGATCAAAGTGGGTTGGGTCGTTTTGGGCTGAAGCAATTTTGTCCTAAATCCTGCAAATTTTTAAAAAAGTAATTAGAGTGTCACTGTGTTTATAGTGAAGTACAGTATTTCCAAAATAACCAATTTTCTTTAAAACTGATTTTGGAGGTTTTTAGGCATTAAAAATACAGTATGGGCGGCATTCGACCCATTTTCCGTTTCCTTTTAAGCTAATATTTTTACCCATTAGAGATACATACCCCAAATTGACCCATTCATAAGTAAATGGGTCAAAACTGTCATCTCTATCACCGATAAATACTTTCAAGGTAAAAAAAAATCAATTATGCAACAAGATTAAGCCCTTTTTGCCATTTAACTATAGGAGGACTCAGAAAAGAGGTATATCAATAGTAAGACTCAAGGGTTTGAAATGATTACATAGAGAGATAGATACAAATTTATACAGTTCAATACATGGTTCATCTTAGACTTAAACTAAAGCTAGTGCTATTTTTAGCCTTTTCAGCAAATATATTATAGTCCATGTCACCAAGCTAAATAAATAAACATATGAGCCCTTTTGGAAAAGGATCAATTAAATTATCAAGAATGATGTGTAGCAAAAAAAAAAAAAAACGCAAACTTCCTTTGTGACTTCATACTTGCCTAATGCATCTGCTAATAGCCATGTCATAACAATTTCCTCATAATTACTACCTATGTATAAAAAGTTCTGCATTGACATTATTAACAAAACAGCCTGTATTTAAAAACAGTCAGGACAGAAGTTTTCAGTCAATATATTTCTAAATGATTCAACATATTTATATTGTTATGCTCGAGTGTACGAATCAAACAGAAGACAGCATTTACTACTTATAAATAACCATGCAATTTACTAGGTGACACTAACAAATCAAAAGAAAGAGGAACAAAGAAGTTCACCATAAATGTAACATTCTTTTAGAAGATATAAGAACACCACTGGAGAAACCTTTGTGAGATCAGAATAGACATGCTGGGATATGGACCATTCTTCATGAGTCATACCATCACTGGATAACTCAAGAGTCTTTTCATCGACACCCATGACTTAAATTAGAGAACTCCTACACACAACAAAGGAACAGTGTGCATGAGTAAACAGATCAATAATAGCAAAAACCTTCTCCGTATTCTTTCTAGCATCCAAAAGATATACATGATACTACATATAAGCTTCACATGATATGATTGCAAGAGATCTACTTAGTATCATATAATCTGAGTAGATTCCAAGAACATAACATACTAAAACTTACGAAAAGACGATTATGTAAATTGTACTAAATCACAGAGAGAATTACACAATTGTTCTTCGATATACCAATTCTACGTAAATTATGAAACAAATATCGACACCCATGGTTTCAGGGACAGAGCTTGAACTATTTCTTTAGGGGGGCTGTAGGATCAATGATTAATTTTAGAGGGGCTAAATGATAAAATAATTTTTTTTCACTAACTTTATAAACAAAATACACTAAAAAATATTTTTTTTGGAGGGGCCAGGGCCCACCCCTTCCCTTGATATCCTCCGCCTATGACTTTCGATACAGTAAAAATTAGTAAAGCCCACAATTTCATTTCCAGATAAACTTTCCAGCAACGATTTCTCGATTGGATCATGTAACAATAACTAATACAACTAACTCAAAATATCAACAAAAGCTCATGAAAAACTACAACCATAATAAACAACATTAACACTATAACTATGTATTGTAGCATCAAAATAACTTGTTAAAAAACACGAATAATGATACAATAATAATCAACCATAACATACAACAAGAAACCTTAAACAAACAAACAGTTACATAAAACAAAACAAAAATCGTAAACCCTAACATCTAATTTTTCAATAAATCAGCAGCTACAAAGCCAGACTATCGTTAAGTCAAACAAAACATCTAAAACCTTAAACAAACAAACAGTTACATAAAACAACATAAACAAGATGTTTTGTAGGTACAAAATCACTAGTCATTTAAAAAAAAACTTAATACTAATACATGTACACATAAAAGACAAAATGTAAACCTTAACATCTAGAGGGTGTTTGGGGTTGCTTATTTTTTCTGCTTTAAAATAAGTTCTTCCACAATATAGAGTTTGGATTTGCTTATTTTGTAAGAAAATGCAAAATCCAGGTAAAAAAACTATATCAATCCAATTATAAAAAGTCCTAAAAAGAATACCTTTAAATTTGAACTAAAAAATGGCTTCCTACCTACCTGCTTGGCTGCTCAAAATCTGCTTAAATTACAACAAAATAAGCAGAAAAATAAGCAATCCCCCTTCTAATTCCTCAAAAAATCAGCAGCTACAAAATAAGATGATCATTAACCGAAACAAAACATATAAAAGAAACCTAAAAAAAACAACCAAACATTTACATTAAACAATATAAACATTAAAAGAAGAAGCTTACTTGAAATTCTTTGCGAAAACCAGAATACAACTGTTTGATTAATAATTAGTTTGTTTCTCACATAGAGAAACTGTGAAATGTGTGAAAATGAAGAGCAAACAAACCCTAAAAATAAAAGGGGGCGAGGAATAGATGGATGGATGGGGCCCACTTGATATTGTTACCAGAAATGGCAACACATCTTCATTGTACTTCAGACTTGCTCACCATCCTCACTTTCTACTTTTTGGTTTTTTATAAATCATGCTTTTGTTTTATACAAGAGCACAACGTATAGTGTTAACGGATAACGTGATAACACGTTATAGGTATGTCACTTCAGCGTCACCTTATCCCCTCCCAATAACACCAATAGTTAAAACGCTCCTCCTTCATAACACACCAATAACACGTTATTGGTACTTGTAGGTCCCACAAAATACGTTACTAAATATACCCGCTCACTCACAATAAAAAATAAAATAATAATAAACAAACAAAATATGCAAATGGCTTAAGCCTATCCAATGGCTCAAACACCCAATGGTTTACCAATGGCATGTTGGCCGGTACCGTTAGCACACGAATGGCACCCAAAAAAAATACGTTTTGTATCTCCATACCTTGTGCTCTAATTAATTTCATATATATATCCGAAGTATAACTATTGAATTCATAATATACAATATTTTTAACGCATGTTTGAGTATATATAAAATTTCTGACAAAAATATAGAGAGATATGAAATTGCCCTTTATATAATTTCGTGTATAATCTAACCATTAAAATGTCATGTATAGCCGATATATATTTTGAATACACGATTTATAATATAGTTAAAGCATGTTTTGAATAAATACGACATTATGTCGTTTAAGTTGAGGTAACATAAAAATCGCTACTTTTTGTTTTTTTAATGTTCTTAGTTATTCAAGAATATCTTCTTAATGATATGTAGATGTATTTGTCAATCTAGATTGTTGACTTAGTTTAATAATAATAATAATAATAATAATAATAATAATAATAATAATAATAATTTCTAGATTGTTGATTGAGCGAGTTACTTTTAGTATGCTTAAGTGTATAACAGGGATTTGGTACTTGCACTTTTTTTTTCGATGAAAGGTGAACATATATTAAAAAACCAACATTTACATGACAATAAAGTTGATGGAATGGACGTGCCCACCCATGATACAACATCTAAAACTATAACAGTCAACAAACCAAACAAGTCTACATAGCACATACACTTGACAAATATCAGATACAACATATAAGATCTCTGATAACACTATAATTCTTTAATGAAACATACTTCTATACTGCTGCATTCCAAGCATTCCAATATACAGTGTTCACCTTTCAACCATAGCTTAATGATTACATTTCTTGGATAACAGATCACTATACATCATTGAACCATCACCCACAATGACATATGGATACCTTTATCAGACTTCATCATGTAAACTATAGCACCCATACTCTTCAAATAAAGGCTATACCCAATTGGCTACATTTCCTGATCAGTTACCCTCAATCTAAAATAGCATACACATCCTTACTACTTATCGACTAAAAGTAGACAAAACCAGGCATCACTAACCAGGGAACACACACCTTCAATGAAGAAACCAACCTAGCCTCTTAATAGTGCAATGTTAGGACGAAGAGGCCTCATCTTTCACGACCCTCTATTCCTAGCAACTTGCACTACCACTCCAAGATCACTTTACCCTTCTCAACATGGAAACCTACTTTATGATCCACTTTGCAACCAAAAAAGACACTCTGCTGAAATAGTCAACTAGATTCCTCCCTAGGCCAATCTAAATTGAACTACTACCACATTGTTTAGATGATTGAAATAGATCAAGTTACAAGGCCATCATGATGAAGTAAGCTTAAAACTGATCAGTATTTGATAGCAACAAATACTGATATAGAGGTAAAAAAAACCTTTTTGTAAGGCACGAATTTCCATG
Source organism: Chrysanthemum makinoi (assembly GCA_910596185.1). Classification (NCBI taxonomy): domain Eukaryota; kingdom Viridiplantae; phylum Streptophyta; class Magnoliopsida; order Asterales; family Asteraceae; genus Chrysanthemum; species Chrysanthemum makinoi. Next base: position 190,682,408 of record OU343221.1, read on the forward strand.
ACATTAACGATCTGCCAATAACACTCTTATCCAGACACCCATTTAAACAACATGGGCATACCAGTCACACATACACCTTACCCATTCAACTTCAGTTCAATCCTTATCTTCACCCATTAATTGTTATAACATTCAACTTGATATCCTAGGCTTTTTCAATGCACACAACAGCTTGTGACAATTTTACCTTTAAGCTAGCAAGCCTCATTTTCATAGTATCACTAAAAATCTTAAATAAATCTTCCACACTTCTCTTTTCATCTCTAAAAAGCTTGTTGTTCCTCTCTTGCCACACAAGATAGACACTTGAAGCCAAACATAATCTTCTAACAATACTTCCAATAGAATTTCCATTGTACATACTAGCAAACTTTTTACCAAACCTTGTCAGCCCATGTCATCACACTGCATATTGAGCATTTTCATGACTTTTTTCCACACGTTACTAGTATAAGTACATTTGAAAAATAAGTGGTCATGTGAGTCCATATCACTATAGCACAAAGGGCATATCATTAAATCATATGAGCCCCAATTACTTATATTATCCTGAGTAGCCAACTTCCCTTGAACAGCTAACCAGAGTATAAATGAATGTTTTGGTATATTTTGGGAAAACCAATCAACTTACTTCAATTAACTGTTTCAACACAATTATGCAAATTACTATAGGACTGCTTAATAGAGAATTTCCCCCAAAGTACCATCATTCCTTTTCCAAACCAGTGCATCTCTCTGTTCGTAATCTAATACTATACTTGGAAGCTGAGTAATCATTGGAAAAATTGATTTCCACATTATAAGCCATTGTCCACCTTCACTTTCAACAAACTCTTTCACAGTCAAATTGGCTTTGAGTCTAACATCATAGAGATCTCTGTATGAAAGATACTCATTTAAGGCAGTCAAATTGGACCAGACACCACATAGAGGTAGTTGAACCATCCTCTAACTTCATGACCATATATATTCTCACGTCTTGTCTCATTCGTAGTATGTTCCTTCAACCCCAACTATCATTTCCCTCCTCATTGACTTCCCACACACTTCTTCCTTTGAGCTTAATAGTATTATTCCATTTTTACCTATATTGAGTCCTTATCCATAGCTACATGCCATAGATGCTTAGTAATTATAGCTCTATTCCAAACACTCAAATTTTCCAATCCAAGACCACCCCGAGCTTTTGGCTTACACATATTCTTCCAAGTCACTCTAGCTCTACAATTAGCTTTCTCACTTTGATTCCACAAAAAACCTTTAAGCAAACTATTGATTTCATCAATAAAATATTGAGCTAATCAAACACAGTAGCCCAATAGACATGAATGGATTCCAATATTGAAGCCACAAGCTGAAGCCTTCCAACATAAGATAGACATTTATTTTTCCAATTTAGAACTCTACTTCTCACCTTGTCAACTAAACATTTACACTCTATAACTCCAAATCTCTTTGTTATTAAAGGGATACCTAGGTATTTGACAGGTAATCTTTCCACTCTAAATGGGACAATATCCAAGATCTCTTGTTTCTGTTCATCTTTACACTTCCAAATATAACACTGCTCTTATTATAATTTGAAAGAAGCCCAGAAACTGTTACGCCCCGATTCCTGGTTTGACCGAAAACTACTCGATTTTTTTAAAACTTTTGGCGGAAACGTTTGACTATTACTTTTTCTTATTAAACTCTTCGATGTATGACAAAAAATATAACATTTGACCTTCGACAATTCATATTATAACATATACTCAATTTCTTTTAAAATCAATGGCTCACGACTAAAACAAAACATTTTTCATTGCTGTAAAACGGACTGACATCGTCGCCTTATAAGCTGCGACGCCGTCACCCTTTGACTATAACCCAAAATATTTTTCAGATTTAACACGCGACGGCTCAGGGGGTTTAGAACTCGACGCCGTCTCAGCTGAACCGGACGCCGTCGCCACAAGACTGTGACGCCGTCAGGTCTACAGACCTGCACGTTTGACAGCAAAACTGCACAACCACACTTGACCCTTTTCAATCATTTCAAACACTTTAACATTTTCAAGGTAAGAAAAGACCATACAAACTATATATGAATCATCCATAATGCACTTAACACTTATTTGACCCATTCAACCCAAAATGGGTAGAAATACACTTTAATCAAAACACCCCTTTAAATTGACCATGACGTCCAATTTGACCAATCAAAATACTACAACGACTATGACATGTACTTGTCGATTGACGACACTTTTAAACTATAAAAAGACTCACGGGGGTACAAATTCATCACACGAGTTCGGTATCTACCTAGCTCCTATTATGACATATTATCAACTTCCATGGCCATTCCATGATTCAACACCTAATCCAAGCCATAACACTTCCAATACCCTTGAACCTACAAGAACATCGTAACTATAACATGTAAGCGATAACGCTTAGTAAGTAATCGGCTAAAACATTGCAATGCTTCTGTCATCATATAATTCACATACATTGCTACACAAAAACCATAGCACAAATAGCATATAAGGCAATAACACATACCTTAACACATCTTTAGGCAATTAACTCGATAACCATCATCAATTCTCATATAGATCCAATAATTCATTAGCTTAACTATAACCAATCCTTACTATAACAATCATTGTTGGAATCACTCCTAATCTAGAATTCAAGTGTTAGTAATTAATATGTGATAGTTAGCTTAATATGGCTTTTATGTTAGTAATCATGCCAAGGCTTATGTAGAAAGCCCATGAGCCTTAGCCCAAGTCCAATAAGGAAAGGAAGGGACTAGGAGTGTTGCCTTAGCTCCCTCTCCTATAAATACCTTTGTAATACCCTCACTTGAGGGTTGGTTGTTCAATTCATTTCACTTGCTACGCTTAACTCTTCTTTCATTCATACGCATAGTGTTTGTATTGTTCATCCGATCACTTCTCTTTCTATTTCTTCTATTTGATGCTTGTGTTACTAAAATGGGAACCTAACAGTGGTATCATTCGCCAAATAGTTGGGTGAACGTATTGTTTTTGAAGTAAGTTTTGGTCTTACGCGTAAAACATACGGTTCCAAACTTGGTCACGCTTAAAAACTTATTTTTTACACTTTTCAATCCAAGATTCTTGTACTTTCAACGTCTTTAGGTGTTAAAATATACGTTTTTTGGCAAAAGTTTCAAACTTTACGCGTAGATCATTGTTTTTAAGCTTGGTTTCATACGTGGGTGTATATCTACGCATAAGGTGTTTAGAAGTTTTGGATCATCAAGTTTCACACTTTTGTGTTATTTTGGTGATATTGAAGCTATTTCATCACAAAAATCTGGTTTGGAAATATCAGTTGGCAGAAATCATTTTTTGGTTGATTTTTACGCGTAGCAAAACCCTAAAATTACGCGTAACTTATCCGTGGTTTGATCTTCAGTTTTCGTGGTTTACTCAGTGTTTTCTTGCTTGGATAAGCATGAAAACACTTCGACTTTGGATATCCTTTACACGTGATAGTGTAAAAGATCTTTGGGCAAAACCCTAATTTTACGCATAAGCTTAAGCTTACTGCGTGGAACTCGTTACGCATAAGATTAGTCTTACGCCTAAGCTCCGTCTTACGCATAAGTTAATCCTACGCCTAAGTTTTCTACGCTAACTTTACGTTTACGCATAACTTTAGTGTTTTTCTCATTTCTTACGCGTAAACTAATCCTACGCGTAACTATTGTTGTTACGCGTATCTTTGGTGTTTTTACGCATAAGTGTTACTTTGCCTTTACGTGACTTCTACGCCTAAGAATACTTCATCAACAACGGTTCATTTGACTACAAAGATCCATTTAACAACACAAGTTTTCAACATGTCACAACCACCATACTCTAGCTATTTTCCTTACACTTATAATCAACAACAACAACAACAACTCAGTCCACAACATCAATAATTTAATCATCAACAACAATTTAATCAACAACATACTCCACAACTTGGAGCAATTCCACAACCACAAATGGTTCAACCACCACCTAGTCTTCAAGTACAACCTTACACAAACTTCTACAATCAACATCCATCCAGGAGTACTATAAAGGAACCGACATGGTTTGGCAAGATGTGTGAAGCCTTAAGTAGCCAACAATCAATTCATGAAGCTGGCTCACTTGATAGACCTCCAATGCTCACTCCCGGAAATTATGATCAATGGGTGATAAGGTTCTTTAGGTTTTGTGATCTAAAGAAGCCACATGGAAAGTTTTAAAGAAGGTCATTATTGAAGGTCCATTTGGATGCCTACTGTTGTCACACCCGCAGATCCTAATGCCAATCCACCAAGAGATCTTTGTCACCAACATTGCAAGCTGTCTCGGACCTCACAGGTGATGAACTTCTACATTTTGAAGCCGATGAACTAGCAATGCAATACATCATTTTAGGATTACCCAATCGATCCTTGAAGTGTTGATGATCAAAAGGCGCTAAAACAATGTGGGAACATATTCATCTTCTAATGGAAGGCACAACACTCAATCGGGAAGACATGGAATCCAAAATCTACTTGGCTTATGAACACTTCATGATTGAACCTGGAGAGACATTAGAGTCATATCATCATCGCTTTTCGGACATCATCAATGATTTGGACAAACACAACATCATCATGCCACAATTGCTTGTCAACACTAAGTTCCTAAGTAGTCTTGGTCCGGAATGGGAGAAGTATGTCATTTTCTCCGTCAAGCTAAGAATCTTCATCATGATACATATGGATTGTTGTGCGACTATTTGAAGCCTCACCAAAAAGAAGTTGACAAAGAAAGGGCTATCCGTGGACTCCCGACTCCACAATCACTTCCAGGACAATCAACAACTTGCTTTGTGGGCTCAAACTAGTGTTCCTCCTCAACCCGCTCCTCAACCAACTGCAACAATTACACCATATAATCCGCCACAGCAACAATCTCAAGAAACTCAATTGGTTCCATACAACAACAACAACGATCAAGCATTTTATAGTGAATCCAATGAGGATATTGAAGCTTTTGATGCCCTGCAACAAGGATTTGTCATGATTGCTAGAGCCTTCGGCCGATATTCCAACAAATCCAACAATCGCATTCGTACCTTATCCAACACAAGGAATTGGCTGCATGGTTAACAATGGAAGAGTTAAAGTTCAGAATCGTGGTAATGTTCGTCATATGGGAGGTGGTCCATGGTTTAATGCTATGGGGAGGAATAACATGGGTACTCCGCAACAACAAAGGGCTCAAGTGGTTGAACAAGGGAATGCTCAGAATGGGGTTAATGGTCTTCGTTGTTATAGCTGTAATGAGAAGGGTCATCTGGCTAATGCATGCCCTAAGCCGAGGACAAGAGGCAGTGCTTATTTCAAATAGGCTTTGCTCTTGGCTCTCAAGGATGAAGCTGGCGGAACTCTTACCAACAAAGGAACGAGCTTTATGGCATATCGCGGTCGATGATGATATGGAGGACTTGCGAGGCCAATGCGGCAGTGATGTTGATGGCACAAATGCAAGCTCTACACATGAGTGACACAGGCCCGGTGTATGACGATGGCTTGTCTCGTGTACCGAACAAACCATATTCATCAATCGATCTAATATCTCGCCAACATTTGAATCCGGCGAGGTTCATGTTCAAAATGAGTCGCCCATCACATCTCATTCGACTATTCTCAACTAGACCCCGTAGTTACATTTGACGATCAAGATGATCTTATGGTTACCTTTGATAATCAAATTGACTCCGTGGTTATACTTGAGGATCTGAATAGTGATCATGTTGTGACTCACGTTGAACACGCTGAACTTTTGCCTAGTCCGGATATTGATCTCTTACTTAAAGACCAACAATCCCGAATGGATGAATGTTATGCATTAAATCAAAATTACAGAAAAATGCAGTTAACCAAGGATATTGAATGCTTAAAACGGCAACTCAATTTTTTCAAAACTCAAGAAAACCGTGAAAAAGGTTTTGAAGCGCTTTTGCTAAATCTCATCAAAACGAACAATCTTTAGAGCGACATATCGTGATCTAGCCGCTTCGAAGAATGCTTTGTTGTCTCAAATAGAACAACTAAAACATGAACATAAACAACAAATTAACGCTCTTACTTTGGAAACTAAAAAGCCAAGGCTGAGTTGTTAACTTGTCAAAAACAGTTCTCTGAGTACAAAAAGCATTCCATGAAACGAATAGATAACTATCTTGAAGAAATTGTCGACTTACAAAACAAAATCAAAGAGTTTGAAATGTTGTTTATAAACATGGTGAGTCAATCACAACTATTCAAAAGTTTACTTTTAAACCAAATCCAAATGGATATGGACCGATTCTTGCCGATTACAAACCTAAGTTTTCAAACAGAGCATTCAAACCAAATCACGAAGTTTACAAAGTGATCAGAACATAGAATTGATGATTCAATTATGACTGTTGTTGAATATAATCGCATGGAGGAATTAGATGCTGATGGCGAGAGTCGGTCAAAAATGGAAAATGTCGTTTATAACAAACCATTTAACTATTCAAAAGCGTAACTTTTGTCACACAACAAGATACTTCTAACAAACCTTTGGTTATCACACGAGTTTAAGTTAGTCCCCAACACAATGGTGCACAAATTAATGGTCCTTTACCTTCACTTAGTGAAGTAAAAACTAAAGCGAAAGTTGTAAGCCTTATCAAATATTTTGACACTTTCTTATCTGACCTCAAAATTTTGGAACGTGAGATTGAATTTCATTCAGAAATAAAAGTTCAACATTTTCAATCGCCAATGGCGCGAGAACATAGAGATATTCTTGAGAAAAGTTTACCCCATGTCAAAAATTTGAAAACTTGTGCACTATATTGGGAAAGGGATTTTCACAAGGAGCTTAGTCTCATGAAAACAGCGGTTTTAGAAAATAGAAACATCGATTTCAAATACTAAGCGTAAAAAGAAATTGTTGAGAAAAGATGTTGATCGACTCTTGGAAGATGTTCTCTGTCTTTGATATCAATAATCTTGTGTTATTACAATGCATTTGCATATGCATCGATTATATCTCTGCTGATCATGTTGATTACTGTTGAAATTGTTGAGAATCGATAATGTGCTTCATCGAGTCTTTAAAAGTTGAAAATGAGCGATTATTAAGCGAACTTTCAAATGCAATGCGTCGTCTTAATTGGTGTCAAAAAGATATTCACGATCAACAACTTGTTTTACAAAACAAAATCGCCGATTGCATGCAAAAATCTTAATCCAAAACTTGAGCAAGCTGGATGATCAAAAGCGTGTCTTTTAAGTGTCAAATCTCAAAATATGAACATGAACTTGCAAAAGTTAAACAGGAATATGGTGTCATATTTTATTTACTCAAACAGACTTCGTGATGAAGCATCAAACGAACTTGATCATTATCTTGCACACACTAAAGAAGTCATGATTTTTGCTGGAAATCTTCGTTATGAAAATCAAGATTTGGTGCACACTATCATTAAGTTAAGGAAATGTTAGGAAAGTATGAACAAGTTCAGCCTAGCATCATTAAGAAAATTGTACCTGTAACACTTAACAAGCGTGAACCCGAATGCCTCTTGATAAACCACAAGATACTAATGTGCTTCCCTCTATCTGAGGAATAGTTCGCCTCTTTTCCCAAGCGTCCACACTTCACGCCTAGGAGCAATACAAGGAAGAATAGGAAGTTGCAACGTAAGAAAAGAACAATAAAGAATCTTGAAGTAGAAGAACACCCTAGGACTTTGAATAAAACTCAAGTTGCACCCACTTTAGATATTGCGTCCGACAAATGTAATGGAAAAAGTGTTGTAACGAATGCTAAACCTTTAAGTACTTTTGATATTGATCGATGCTTCTTGTGTTATTTGTCGTAAAAGTATGCTTTCCGATTGTCATGACAAATGTGTTGCTAGAGCTATCTTGTCTCGTTTAAGGAATCCTAAGAATCAGAATACCTCTAGGCCCACTAATGCTTCTAAGTTTGTGCTTGGTAAACCGCCCTTCTTAGATTCTAAGAAACGCATTGATGTCCCTGTAGCTCCAATATCACCTCCAAGGAATGAAGTACCACCTAGTGCATTCACTAAGACTAAAGCTAAGACTAGTTGGAGATGGCAGAAATGGTTACATAATACACTAGGATTTAAATGGATGCCTAAAATCATTGATGTGTGTATTTCTACTATAGCTGCTGAGGAACCCTCTAACTCATCGGGTTCCACATCTACTTCTATTCCATCGTATTAGATGCGTGTGTAATCACGGTGTCAGATCATCCTTTGGATTGTTGATAGCGGATGTTCCCGACATATGACAGACAATCTTAAACTGTTATCAAACTTTATTGCAAAGTTCATTGGCATCTTGTCGGATTCGGGAATGATCACCCAGACTATCATGGGCTACGGAGATTATATCAATGGCAATATCGAAATTAGCGGGGTTTATTATGTGGAAGGCCTCGGTCACAATCTTTTTTCGGTCGGTCAATTTCGTGATGGAGACTTGGAAGTTGCTTTTAGGGAGAAAACTTGTTTCATTAGTGATCTACAAGGAAACGATCTTATGCCTGGCTCTCGCAATTCTAGTCTGTACACAATCTCAATGCAAGACATGGTTGCTTCATCTCCTATCTGTCTACTTTCAAAGGCTACATCAATAAAATCCTGGCTATGGCAGTCGTCTCTGCATCTAAACTTTCAAACCATCACCAACCTTGCTCGACACAAACTTGTTGAAGGTCTCCCGAGATTTCGGTATTCTAAAGATCACCTTTGCTCAGCTTGTGAACAAGGGAAAAGCACTCGTGCTCATTTTCTTTCAAAGGTGGACCTGACTCTCGGCATGTGCTTCATCTTCTTCACATGGATTTGTGTGGCCCGATCTTGGCGTGAGCGATTAATGGCAAGCGCTACATATTGGTAATTGTTGATGACTACTCAAGATGGACTTGGGTTTATTTTCTTGAAGTAAAGATCAAGCTCCACAGATGATCATCACCTTTCTCACGAAAATTCAAATTCACTCGAACACCGTGGACAAATTCGAGCAGACAAAGGAACTGAATTTGTGAATCAAACTCTTCGGGAATATTATGAGAAGGTGGGAATTGAGCATCAAACATCCATTACCGCACGTACCCCGAACAAAGCGGAGTTGTTGAAAGACGAAACCGTACGCGTTAGTGGAAGGCTGCGAATGATGTTAATCAATGCTAAACTTCAGTTACTTGTGGGCTTAAAGCCGTCTCAAGCTGCATGCTACACTCGAGAACCGTTCAATGATTACAAAACGCCATAACAAAACACCTTTTGAGCTTATCCATATGAAAACCGAACATCAAACACTTTCATGTATTTGGATCCCTTTGCTACCCAAATAATGATCGTGATGACTTTGAAAAGCTCAAAGCCAAAGCTGACATAGGAGTCTTTATTGGATCTTGTGAGAACCTCTAAAGGTTACCGGATCACGGAATCGTCGCATACAAAGCAGGTTATGGAAGCGATTCATGCTAATTTTGATGAGCTTACGATGAATGGCTTACGAGCATAACGACTTGGAACCGGTCATAACCGTTTAAACTTCCCTCACACCCCATCATCGGTGAACAAGCCCCCGCCTTTCGTCAACAAATGGAAAAGCTATTTGCTCCTCTGTTTAGTGATGACATTGATGAACATGCTCGGTTGTATCCAATGTTTCCATTTGCTCAGCGATCAAATTCCAATACGATACACGGCTACAACAACTCTGTTGATGAAGCACCACCGATTGACTCTACTACAACAGTTGAACAAACCGCATCCAACGACGCATTGAACCGGTGATGATGTTCTTAATGAAGTACCCCCACCCGCAGATTTTGATCCAAATGCATTCTTTAACCCGTTTGCTAATGAAACTGCTGCACCTGATGTTGCGGAATCATCTACAAGCCATTTGAATCCTCAAAATCCGCACAATGTATACCAACATCAACCCTCTACACATCGTTGGACAAAAGACCATCCTCTTGAGAATATTATTGGTTACCCGAATCAACCAGATCGTCACAAGACAGCGTCTTCACACAGATGGTGAACATTGCATTTATGCACTGTTGTCGCCAATCTGAACCTAAAAACATTAAGGCGCAATGACAAAAGACAATGGATTGAATCCATGCAAGAAGAACTCAACCAATTCAAACGTCTTGAAGTATGGGAGCTGGTTGAAAGACCAACAAGGGTCTACGTCATTGGTCTCAAATGGATATGGAAGAACAAATTGGATCTTTGAAGGGCGTAATCGAAACAAGTCCGCGTCGGTGGCTAAGGGTTATAGGACGGGAAGAGGTATTGACTTTGAAGAATCATTAGCTCCGGTTGCTCGTCTTGAGGTCGTTCGGATCTTTCTCGGCGTTCGCGGCTCATATGAATATAACGGTCTTTCGGATGGGACGTCAAAAGCTTTCGAATGGACAAGCTGAAAGCGGTTTATGTCAGCCAACCGAAGGATTCGTTGATCGAGTTCCCGAACCATGTCTACAAACCGAACAAAGCTCATGCGGTCTCAAACAAGCTCCTTGGGCGTGGTACGATAAGTTATCATCCTTTCTCATTGCCAATAATTTTACCAAAGGTTTGGTCGACCCAACTCTTTTCATACAATATCACGGGGCACATATCTTAATTTTTCAAATTTACGTGGATGACATCATTTTTGGGTCAACACATAAAAAATACTCAATCGCTTTTGCAAAACTAATGAAGAAACATTTTGAAATGTCCATGATGGGTGAACTTACGTTCTTTCTAGGACTGCAAGTTCATCAATCACCCCATGGTATTTTCTTGAGTCAGTCCAAATATGCCCTTGAAATTCTTAACAAATTTGGAATGCAAACCTGTGACACCTATGCCACACCAATGGCTCATACCAAGAAGTTAGAAGCTGATTTACATGGGAAATTGGTGGACCCTACCAAATACCGAAGTATCATTGGGTCTCTCATGTATCTAACAACTAGTAGACCTGACATTGTTTTTGTCGTATATCTCTGCTCCCGTTATCAGTCGAGACCAAGCTGAAACCCACTCTCTCGAGGCTAAAAGAATCCTCCGATACATCAAGGGAACCATTAATTTTGGGAATCGGTATCCGAAGGATTACGGTTTTGAACTAATAGCTTTTGGAGGCGACCACGCGGGATGCTTAGATTCACGGAAAAGTACTTCAGGAGCGTTACAATTTCTTGGTGATAAACCGGTGTCATGGCAATCGAAGAAGCGAGGATTGTACATTTGTCCTCAGAAGCGAGAATATGTAGCCATGTTTTCGTGTTGTGCTCAAGTCATTTGGATGAGAACACAACTCAAGGACTATGGTTATGTATTTGATGAATCGATGTCGCGACAATCGGAGTGCTATTGCGATCTCGTGCAACTTCAGTTCAACATTGAAATCAAAGCACATCGATCTTCGATATCATTTCATCAAGGACCACGTGGAGCAGTCTTGTTGAATTATATTTTGTAGGTATGAATACCAATTGGCGAGATCTCCTCACCAAAGCCTTAGCTCCTGCTAGGTTTAATGAGTTGGTCCACCGGATTGGTATGCGGTGTTTGACTCAAGAGGAACTGGATGAACTCTTAAAACATTCTTAAAACCAGTCAAACACCAAAACCTCTTTTGTAAATATTTTTCAAAAACAAAATACAAAATTATAAAATCTGATAAAACAACAAAAATATTCTTCTATCTATATTTCTTTTAACATGGCAAGTACAAATCTTCCGTCAACACTCAAATCTTTCAAAATTCAGTATTTTTTTCGATCAAGTGTTGAGGGGGAGAAAGCAAATATTTTTCAGGTTCATAAAACCTTGTACTTGCATGTTACCTTATCTCGGTTGTTTCTTTAAATAATGGTGGTCACATTTCTGGTTTACTGACACTCCTCGGACTAAAATTTATAAACTTTTATTATTTCTTAAGTCAAGGGGAAGTGTCGTCAACTTTCTTTCCAAAATATCATTCGTTTGATAACCAAAATGGAAAGTTATGGACATTGGATGTAAATGGAAAAGGTGGAGGGGCTAAAACTGTCAAAAGCTTAAAGTTATTTTAATAAAACACCCACCTAACTCATTTATTACAACATTTAATATCCCAACCACCCAAATCCTACGCGTAAAAACTCATCCTCAAATCCGTGTTTTTGATCATCAAACTGTAAGTGTTTTCACATTTCTAACATGATTACAAACAAAGGTTTTTAATATCATAAACATCCAACGGTTAAAACGTGAGTTTGAGTGATTTTGTGTTCTACGCATAAGCGTATGAACACATAATCGTGTTTGAGTGTTTTTGGTTAAAATGGTTATGTCAAAACGTTTATTTTATCACTATGATTCCATTTTTATCATCTATACTCGCCAGAAATCGAATTGTTTGAGTTTGAATATTAGGGTTCATCGCGTTATATTTGGGGGTTTTTATGTGTGAACGTTTTTTGGTTAAAAAGATTGTTGTGTGATGTTGTTTACATGATGAATTGATTATATCCATGTCTAGAATCAACCCAGAAACACTAATTGATCGTTAATTAGAAATTAGGGTTTATGTTCTTGATATTTGGGTATTTTTGATTCGTTGAGAATTTGATGTTAAAACTTGGACAGAACAACACTATATGCTTCCTAGATATCCCAGAAAAACTTTGGTGCAATTCCTATGGCTAGAACACTTATTCGTAAAAATTAAACCTTAGGGTTCTAGCCTTACGCGTAAACATGTTCTACGCATAAGTGCATTAATATGTTTTCATGCTTAAATCTTATAGGAATTGAGTGTAGATGTTAATGTTGATGTTACGATGAAATTATTTCAGGTTTATTACGCGTGAAAATTCACAATCAAGGGTATTTGCCATCTACGCATAAGGATCACCTTACGCATAGCATGTTATGCGTAAGAGAAATCTTATGCGTAACGTTTACGCGTAAGGTTCTACATAAGGGACTACGCGTATCCTGTGAAGGATATGCGTAAACAGTGACCTCTACGCATAAGGTGGACTCTTACGAGTAAGCCTTACGCGTAAGGTTCAATATACGCTTACGCGTAAGCTTTACGCATAAGGCACTCTTTTCCTTCGCGTAATATTTCTTCGCCGTAAGTCAAGAACCTACATAAGCTTACATTTCTGGCGTATAATCACTCCTGTTTACGCATAAGCTTGCCATTTCTATGCCTAAGCCTAGTTTAACCTTTATTATGAATTGTTACGCGTGCAAACTTGTAAATAAATAAATCATAACGCCACGAAACCAATAATGTCACTATAAGCTTAAATGTTTAACAAGTTGTGAATAGTAAGTGAAAACATGGACTTTAAAACTTAAAGTTAATCAACTCACGAAACTTATCACGACGTCATTGGACTATTGGACAAATAAGTGACATTGGACTCGTAACAATCATCGACATATCACATTCAATAATTAGACAATAAAACCATCTGTTGACTAACATAATGTCTTTCGATATGTTGGTTCATTTGGCTAAATATCTTCGAGATCACAACATGGACGCTCAAATGCAGAATGTGGAAGCACCAAATGTTCTCACCGTTGTTGATATCTTCCCTCATGGTTATCCGATGAAGATAGGAAAGAACAACCTTCGTGTTGATTTTGATACTCTCACCTGCACAGAGTCTTCTTGTTTAATTCTTTGTGGACATTAGAAGAATCATCCTTATCAAAACATGCTCACCAATTACATGTGCTGATCAGGAGATCTACATTCATCGGTTACGGAATACAATGCAAAGATCAAAGGACAAAATCTTGTGACGGTGGACGCTCAATGACAAACAAGTCACTATCACACTGCGGACTTAAGGCTGTCCTCCTCATTCCTGTCATCGAGCCAACCGAATACAATGCCGCACCAACTGAAGAGACCGTTCTGCAATTCATGGTCAACATTGGTTATGGACGGCTACGGAGTAATCACAAAGCATTCATACGTGGATCTTAAGAATATTCCTCAGCCGTGGAGAACTCTCTACATCATCATCACCAAATCTGTCTCTGGATGTGGCGGTGGCTATGAGCATCCCAAGCTCATGGAACTGTAGATCTTTTGGGCTTTGGTCAACATGAAACACATCGAAGTTGAAGCTTTGATATGGGACGACATGATGTCATTCCTCAAAAAGCTTGGCTCCAAAATCCCATACATCGAGATATACAAGCTGTTGATCCAAAGAGCTCTAGGATACAATCGATATCCCCAAGAGACTCAATGACCCCAACAATCACTCCATGTTGTATGAGCCTACACTCACTGTCAGATTCAAGGAATCTACAACAAAGAAACAGTCTTTGTGCTTTGTAGGATCACCTTCTCTCGATGCAATCAAACAGACTTTACTCATACAAAAGGTATCTGGTAGCGGTTGATGAAGGCAAAGTAGGTTTTCTCGATGACAAGTCTTACGGCACACCTACTAGGAAAACCGGAGAGGCGTGTAGGAAGTGTTTCAAGCGAGAGTCAAAAGTTCCCTAAGAGGAAACCTCCACTCAAAAGGACAGTTCCCTCTAAGGAAGTTGTTCCTATTCCTATTCCCAAGCCTGAACCAGTAAAGAAAGTTAGTGGATGAAAGCTCGAGGAAGCGATTCGAAGACGAAGAGGTCATCTACTCTAAAACTGCAACCGATGTCACTCCAATAGTAGCTAAACCTCCCAGTCCAAAAGTTGACAAAGGCAAAGGGAAGACTCGATACTTGAGCAAGAAGAAGAAAGCTCGGATGAAGAGCCACTTGGACGACTAGGAAGAAGTTCAAAATCATTAGACTCCAACACAAGGCAAAAGAGTTTGAACAGGAACAAATGCATGGCCCCGGAGGGTCTAGTGGTGGTGACCAATCTACACCAATTCCTGATGCGGTTAATCAACCCGATAAGGGAATTGGTGCCACCACACTTGAGCAACAACAAAGCGCTGGAGGACTCTATTGATTATGACATTCGAGAAACAAAAGCGGAGAAGTCGAGAAAAAAAAGGCGATGAAGAAGCTCGGATTCAAATGGTGAAGAAAAGGCTAAAGCTGGACAAGATGACGAAGTGAACTATGATGATTTTCTTCTCAAGTCCAATTGCGTTCCAAGGAGGAAACTTACGAACCTCCTAAGGACCCTGAACCTCCTCATGTCTCTTCATCATCTGATTCATCCTCTCACTCTTCACCACCACCATCCAGAAGAACAACCAAATCCACATCTAAATCTGTGAAGAAGCCAACGGACTCTTGGATATCTCGGGCAAAGACAAGGATTGTTAAAGCTGCCAAGGGTTAGGAAGAAAGGCGTGCTATACAAAAAGCTGAATTTCTCGTGACGGTTCAATATCTTCATGGCGAGAATGACAAGATGTCATCGAAAGGAGTACATCCGAAGTTCATGCAGCGTGATATTCAAGGGGAAATGAACGAGATGATCAAAGGTTACACTCACAAGTTCCTTCTTGACATCGTTCCTGGTGTGACAAAAGAAATGTACACCAAACAACTCTATCCGAATCTATTGCATTTGGCCAAGCAAACTATGAGATCAACACCTATGACATTAAACATCAATCCAACTGATCCCATAATATTCTCAGATCTTTGAATTGGTTTCAGTGGTATCTCAAATGTCTAAGCGATCGCAACATTTACTTCTTATGAAGGTAAATTGTTTGAAGCATTGCTTTGGAATACCAACTCAAATGCATGCAGAGAAGAAGCTCAAAGGCCTAAGCGTCCAAGAGGCGATGAAGCTAAGGATAAGGATAAAAATGACGAGCCTAAACGTCCAAATCAGTCTGGAGAACCATCATCTATGCCACCACCATCCCGAAGGACTTCACCACCAAGACGATCTCCTCCTCGCTCTTCTGGCGACAAACCTCGGGACTCGAGTTACCACCTGACAGAGAAAACCGGTGATCACTTTGAATATCTTGGTGGTGGCGATGAGGAAGTCCTTGAGCCCCAACAACAACCCACCTCTCTCGCCTCAACAAAGAAACCATCATCCTCATCAAGGCCAAAGAATAAAAAAGGCGTCTAAACGATGTCGTCTCATGGCTAGACGAAGATGACACCAAATTTGAATGGATTTCAAAACTTGTTGATGCCACTCCGCCCTAAGCGATGATCGGATATGGTAGAAGGTCGATGCGTTGGAGCATGCCAAGTTCTTGCAAGAAAAGTTCGTGTGAAGAAGATGACGAAATCGAGTTGAAAGCGAATCAAGAATGAAGCATTTCAACTACTCAAAGCTCGAACGAAAGTGCTATTGAAGTTGAATATCACCTTGAAAACATAGCACGAGCCATGTCTAACAACATTGATTGGCTCAACCATGAAGCAAACATCGACTTCACCAGAAGAGACAACCCTCCATACTAACCGGTCTAAACCTCTACCAACGATTGGCCAACGGATCAACCTAAGATTCCATTCCGCTACTTTTCAACAAAGACTTGGAATTTCTTCTACACGGTAGCGATAGTTCAAAGAAATATGCTACATCATTTACACTTCCGTTCCGGCAGACCATATACTCAAAGCGCATAGCCATCGAAGAAAAGGCTACCCACATGTTTTCCAATAGCGTGGAATGGTATGACATTGATGCAATGTACGGGATTCACCATTGGCCGGAACGCCGACAAATCTACTACAAAAGGCTGCCAAGTTGAAAATCTCAACATGAAGTGTACTGGTGATAAAAGGATTGTTGCTGTTAAGCATGTCACCCTTTCGTCTAAATGGGATTACACCTTTCTCAAGACTATCGTGGTCAAAAGACAAGATGAAAGGGACTATGAATTTTGTGAAGCGGACTTTCGAACTTGTCTCTCAGCGACATTGAAGATCGTATCTTGCCAAAGTCCAGGAAGAATGAGAAATTTCTCGTGAAATTCAAGCGTGAATACATCAAGTCCTTGCTCATCTTCATCGAAGCATAGTGATCCAGCGTGTAGAAGATTTACAACTTGCCTTTGTTGAATCGTATCGACTCGTGTCAACCTCACGGACCTCTAGAACTTCGATATCAACCATCTTCCACAATACACTCTTGTCAACAAACCGTTTGGAGTAGTTTACGCAAAGGAACTACATCATAGCTACTTGATGGCGTGTAGAGATCTTCATAAGTTTGGAGATCGCACCTTGAAGAGTGTCGAGGGGCGGCTTGGCTTATAGGTTGAAGGCGATACATGAAGGAATTGGTTCTCCAAAGCGATGGAATTCTCGGAAAGGCGGGATGTGAAGAGGATCATCACTGTATCGATGAAAGGTTGTACGAAGGGACCAATTCGAGAACTCGAAAGCTTTGTAGGTGGTCGTCTCGGGATTAATCTCACGGCTATCAGCATTTGTTCGCATTCCTGGAACGATTGATGGATACACGGTACCCCTTAAACTGTTTCTATTTCATATTAATTTGGATGTGTGATTTTATAATGACAATGGCTTGTGCACATATAACAGTGTACAACCCGTACTTGTAATGAAAGGACCCGTGGTGCGGCTTGATTGCCACAATCCTTATAAAGGAGCGAAAGCTTCTTACTTTTGAGTAAAACCTATCAAACCTTTCAAATTTAAACGGTTTTGCTCAAAACAACAAGTACTTCCCCTTATGTTTTTTCTAAAACTCAACCGTTAATATCACTTGTTGAGGGGGAGTATTTGATTAAAAACTTTGTTCACAAATTGTTCTTCGTGTAATCTTCCCACAAAACTCAAAATGGTCATATTTATTCTCAACATTTCTTCAAAAATAACATATTTATATGCCATTTTTTTAGGGGAGAAAAATTATGTGATAAGAAATATGTTGTGAAATTGCAAATGAATCTTTGTGCTCTGAGACTTAACAAATGAATTGACGAAACCTTAAATGTTAGTAACTCGAAAAGACTTGTCCGGTACGGGTAATAATTTCAAACTAGTTCGCTAGTGATGTAGCGTGTCTCGAAAGGACTTGTCCGAGTAGAATGTACCATTCGAGAAACTCTTGGTAGACATGAACTTTTTCGGGTTTGACAACCTCTCGAGGATTGTCCACATCTTCAAGGTAGCTATTAGAGCTAGTTGTCACCTAAAAGCTGACAATGTATCTCTTTAATTATGCAACGTAATCGTGTCTCGCAAGGAATTGTCTATCTTGAGTCGATCAATTCAAAAGTGCACGCTCTTTCCTCACTTATCTTGATTTCACTGTCAAAACTCTTAAGCACATGTGGAGGGGGAGTATTTCTGAAAATCCAAAACTCTTGAAGTGTTCAAACATGTTTTCATTCACAAACACTTTAAGAGATTTTCATGAAAATGGTTTTATGGCAATGGAGTTATAAGGTGATTAAGGTTAGGAATATCCGTCCTATGATCCGCTTGGTAGGAGGATCTACCCAAGGACACTACCAATAGTTAAAATTAGAAGTCTTCAGGTATGATTATAAAAAGGAGAAAATGAGAATCGGAGAAAGAAGTAGTTGAAGAATTAAAAATAAAAGCAAAGTAAAGGGTGAAAAGAAATAGCCCTCCAAATTATTCAACTTAAGGCGGAACCGAGTTCAATTCATATGCTATTGGTCGTCACTTGATGACGCCGGTATTGAAGATGGAAAGTCGTCATGGACCCAGTGACGCATGCACTAAACCTTCTTAACCACTCAAGTTTCTCTCAGAAGCTTGTTTCATTCTCACAGGGAACCCTACGTAAACTATCGGCTTTCTCTTAGAGATTGCTGGTATTGAAGAAGGAGACCCTCTCCCTAGTCTCCGCTCAGGAAAACCAAAACGCATTGTTGAGTCTAGAGCCACGAGATTCATCAAAAGTTCTCATAGGTACACTTGACATTTCATCACTTGTTGTTCAACAATAAGAACAACAGTGGTGCGTTATCGAGTCCTACACAGATCCTAGCAATCTGTCGAGAACATTTATGAGAGGACTCACTATTGTGATCCTCGGTGATTGAATGGAAACTCTGCAGGGTCAACATCAAACAACCTGACAGCAGGTCACTTCGGTAACTCCCCATGGATTACGCAGTGTGTCTTAAAGCGGTCTACGTCGTGAGGTGATGCTTGATTGTACCTCAACTCATCTCAACTGTAGGTGTACGATTTTTATCGCATTATCTCACTTGTGGGACTCCAGGTTCGGAACGGCCTTTGTGAGAATTAGAGTTGTGTTTTCACACTATGCTGTTAACACTCGAAGTTCAAACTTGTAAGTGCCGGAAACCGCTTATTACTAACCTTTCTTATGTTTTCTTCTTATGGAAGCTCTAGAGCGGACTGATCGTGCAGATTCTTCACATGTTCATACCAACAACATCACTAATGGAAGTCCTCTCAAAAGGCAACACAAAGTCAGAATGATTCTTCGTCAAGTCAAAGAATCTACAAAATTTAAAGACTAAGAGAACTTCATCGGACCTTTGAAATCCAACGTCAAAAAGCGTGTGAGCATGTTGAAGAAAGCGTGGAGACACCGGAGAACGAGGTGACTGCGATGCAGACAACAACAACATACTATCACTACCATTACAAAGAACAAAGATCAAAGAACAAAAAAAATGATGATGTCAAAGCAGAACACTTCAAAGGAAACAATTTCTCTACTTTGGGAGATTGTTCGAATCAAGGAAATTCTTCTCACAAGAAGAAGAATGTCGAAGACGCGTCAAAGCTACTATTACATCAACACCTTCACCGTTCACATCATCAATCACTAACACTTAGGGGGAGATTGTTGGAATCACTCCTAATCTAGAATTCAAGTGTTAGTAATTAATATGTAATAGTTAGCTTAATATGGCTTTTATGTTAGTAATCATGCCAAGGCTTATGTAGAAAGCCCATGAGCCTTGGCCCAAGTCCAATAAGGAAAGGAAGGGACTAGGAGTGTTACCCTAGCTCCCTCTCCTATAAATACCTTTATGATACCCTCACTTGAGGGTTGGTTGTTCAATTCATTTCACTTGCTACGCTTAACTCTTCTTTCATTCATACGCACAGTGTTTGTATTGTTCATCCGATCACTTCTCTTTCTATTTCTTCTATTTGATGCTTGTGTTACTAAAATGGGAACCTAACAATCATAAACACATCATACAATAATTTCCACATTAAGCATGTAGTAACCGGATTACTTACCTTAGCAACCAATGCTAAGCCATACACACTTTATCATCATCTTCATCAATAGTGTCCATACATCATCCATAGCCAACATCCTTAAACATAATAATTAAAGTACACTTAAAATAATCATCAATTAACTATAACCATGGTTTACACAACCAATGGCTTATATAAACATCCTCTAATCATCACATAATCATATATTGATTATGTGATAATCCAACCCATCAATTATCCAACTTTTACCCATAATATAATTCTTCTAAGATTACTATAATTCTTTTTAATCAAACCTTATGATCATAACATGATCATATCCAAATTACTCATTTACTTCAATTTATTAAAGTGGTTTCACCCAATTACACTATAACATCTCAATTAATGTTTAAGAACATAATTACCCAAAACCCCCAACTTAGGTACATGAACCCTAACTCTTAAATTTAAAATTAAACCCAATTAAGGGTTACTCACCTTGCAAGGATCATCTCTATAACTTCCCATTAGGGAAGGCACCCTTAATTCACCACCAATTTGTCTACAAGACCAACCCATATGTTTCCCTCCATTCTCTAAACTGACATTCCTCCATCCTTTTGGAAGAAATGAGGAATCTGCCTTTTAATACATAAACTTTCTTCATTTTAAAGCTATCTCAACACTTGACCCTTTTGGTCCCTCAAGCACCTTTCTTTCTATTTTGGCCACAAGATACTTATATTAAGTTTACAATGTGGCAACTTATGTCCCCTTCATTTATATAACTATAACATA
Organism: Chrysanthemum makinoi; assembly: GCA_910596185.1. Taxonomy (NCBI): domain Eukaryota; kingdom Viridiplantae; phylum Streptophyta; class Magnoliopsida; order Asterales; family Asteraceae; genus Chrysanthemum; species Chrysanthemum makinoi. Next base: position 190,703,426 of record OU343221.1, read on the forward strand.
ACATTTACCAATTATTAGTTTGACTATCGGGTTGACTAGTCAATCCCGTTAAGTCCTTAAGCCAATTCCGTTTAGGGTAGGGCCTATTTGTATTTCAGGATACGGGTGTAACAATTCTATCCCCCTTATTTAGATTTCGTCCTCGAAATCTCTCGTTTATTACCATCTAATACATACTTCAAATCTTTCACCATGTCACAATAACAATCAATTAATCAATTTATTGTGAAGATCTCCTTAATCTCGCAATTTAAGGCCCACTATAACATAACTAATCTCCATATGTATTCTATTTTTCGATTAATTTCTATAACCAATACGTCATTATGTCACCCGAGAATAATTTATTTAAAACCCATTATTCCAATTAATCAATTCTTTTACTATTACAATACATACTTGATCACTTTCATATTGTTTTGACCTCACCTAAGTCAAATTCAAATAATACTTCCACACTTTTTCAAAGAATTTTTTAATAATTTTGTTGGAATCACTCCTAAACTATATTTCAAGTGTTTGTAATTAACATGTAAAAGGTTGCTTAATTAGGCTTTTATGTTTGTATTAAAGGCATGACTTATGTAGAAAGCCCATAAGCCTTGGCCCATATCCAATAAGGAAAGGAAGGGAACTTGTGTGTTGCCCTAGTTCCTTTCCCTATATAAAGACTTGTAAACCTTCCTTAGAAGGTTGGTTGTTCACTTCATAATACACTCTACGCATATCCTTTCATTATTATCTTATCGTGTGTGTTTGTGTGTGTTCATCCACTCACCTTATCTATATTTCTTACATATTGATGCTTGTGTTACAATATGGTGATCTAACAGTGGTATCATTCGCCATCTAGTTGGGTGAAACACTTTTGTTTTTGAATTTTTTATCTATACGAGTGGGTTTCGTGTATTCAAATTTCATACGCATAAAAGCTCAAATTTTTACACTTTAAAACTCAAGATTTTTGTGGTTCAAGGTTCATTTAGTATTAAAGTTTAAGTTTTTAGCATCAAGTTTGAAACTTTACGTGTGTAGAATAGTTTTTGAGCTTGGTTTTGATCGTGTTCCTCACTAAGCGTAAGGAGAAAAGTTGCTTTAGATCATCAAGTTTAAAACTTTTGTGTTATTTTGGTGATATTGAAACTTTTTCATCGTTAAAATCAGGATTCTAAACACTTTTAAGCATAAAAATCAGTTTTGGTGATAGTTGGTACTTTCTACTCATAACAAAACTCTAGTTTTACTCGTAAGCTCTAAGGTCTACGCATAAGCAGCGCTCACGCAGTAAGCAGTTCATCATTTGATCTTCGGGTTGTTGGTTTACTCGAGTTGTTTTCTGCTTGGATAAGCCTGAAAACACTTCGACTTTTGATATCTTTTACACTGGTATAAGTGTATAGGATTTTTGGGTAAAACCCTAATTTTACGCCTAAGCTTCAAAACTTACGCTTAGCATCTTTTTTTGCCTAAGCATTTTCTTAGGCCTAAGCTTGCCTTACGCATAAGCAAATCTTACGCATAAGGATTCTACTACTAAGTCTTTGGTTTACGCCTAAGCTAAGTTTTTCCTCAAGTTTACGCTTAAGCTTTCACTATGCGTAACTTTCTCTTTTATGCGTAAGGTGGGTTTTTACGCGTAAGGTGATTTCTACGCCTAAGTTGGTTTCTACGCATAAGGTTACTTCATCAACATTGTTTCATTCGACTACAAAGATCCATCATCAACACAAGTTTCAAGATGTCTCAACCACCATACTCTAGCTACTTTCCTCATGTGTATCCTCAACAACAACAACAACAACAACAACAATTCTATCAACAATATCCTCCACCATCTCCACAACAAGTGCAACAATTTCAACAACAAGGAGCAATTCTTCTTCCACCACAAATAGTTCCACCAAACCCTAGTCAACAAGTACAACACTACACATACTTTCAAATTCAATATCCCGCCAAGAATGCTATGAATGGTACTACACCAAAGGAACCGTCTTGGTTTGCAAAGATGTGTGAAGCTTTAAGTAGCCAACAATCCATTCATGAAGCTGGATCCCTTGATAGACCTCTAATGATCACTCCCGAAAACTACGATCAATGGGTGATACGGTTCTTTAGGTTTTGGGATATAAAGAAGCCACATGGAAAGTTTTTGAAGAAGGTCATCCTTGAAGGTCCTTTTCAGATGCCTACTCTCACTGTACCCGGAGATCCGAATGCTAATCCACCAAGAGATGATATCACCAACGTTGTCGGTCTTGATCAACTTACTACTGACCAACTTTTACACTTAGAAGCCGATGAACTTGCAATGCAATATATCCTTTTGGGATTACCCAATCCGATACTTCGTAGTGTTGATGCTCATAAGACTCAAAAAGCAATGTGGGAGCATTCATCTTCTAATGGAAGGCACCTAACTCAATCAAGAAGACATGGAATCCAAAATCTACTTAGCATATGAACACATCATGATAGAACCAGGGGAGACATTAGAGTCATATCATCATTGATTCTCAGACATCATCAATTACTTGGAAAAACATAACATCATTATGCCAAGAATTGCGATCAACATAAAGTTCCTGAGGTCTTGGTCTGATTGGGAAAAAGTATGTTTATTTTCATCCGTCAAGCTAAGAATCTTCATCATGCTACATACGGATTGTTGTACGACTATTTGAAACCCCACCAAAAGAAAGTTGACAAAGAAAGGATCATCCGTGGAGTCCCCGCCGCCTTCACTCCCGTGATAATCAAACACTTGCTTTGTGGGCTCAAGCATGTTATCCTCAATTCCCGACCTTACAAACTTTCTTCACAAATCCTCCACCAACCAATCAAGCCAAATTACACCATATGATCTATCACAGCAACAATCTCAAGAAACTCAATTGGTTCCATACAACAACAATGATCAAGCACTCTACAGTGAATCTAATAAGGATGCAGAAGCTTTCGATGCATTGCAACAAGGGTTTGTCATGATTGCTAAAGCCTTCGGTTGATATTCTAACAAATCTAACAATCGCATTCGTACCTCATCTAACACAAGGAGTCAGGCTGTTGTTAACAACGGAAGAGTTGAAGTTCAGAATTGTGGTAATGTTCGTCAAATGGGTAGTGGTCAAGGATTTAATCCTAATGGAAGGAATAACATGAGTGCTCCACAACAACAAAGGGTTCAAGTGGTTGATC
>OU343221.1:190706723-190762642 GCA_910596185.1 Chrysanthemum makinoi
GATTTTTAACATTGTTTCCATCAAAAACTAGTAGGCTCATAACGTAAAAGTATGGGAAACGACTCATACAATACCTATCTAATTTACACCATCTATATATTCTTCGAAAAATTGATAGCTTGTTCAATAAGATCACAATAATTATAATAAACTTACATAAAAAGATATATAAACTAGTGATAAACGACACCAATGTGGCACAGCCCAATCTTTCCTACAAATATGTTGATTCTGGGTTAGACTTTACCTATAACATGTCAAATGTTTAAACTTCAAAAGTTTGAGTAAAACCAGAATGGGAAAATTTTGATTATGTGGTTCGAAGATACTTGCATAATATCATTTACCTTCAAAAAGGTACAATGCAACTTGAAGGGCTAGAGGCTAAGAGGGCAACTAGCACTACAAAAAAAAAAGTGGCAATAGTACACACTTTTTTTTCACACTTGTGAAGATGTGAACAATTGTAACATGTTGTTCACACTTGTAAATGTGTACATATTATAGACACTTATAATATTCAAAAATTCACACTTTCAATAGTAGAGAAAAAATTATACATCTAAAAATGTGATTAAATAACATTCACGATTACAAGTGTGAATAAATATTATGTTTTCTTAACACATAAAGATGTGTAAAATATATATATAATTTTGTAACACACTTAAGTGTAAAAAATTATTAAAACCTTTGTATAATTTTGTAACACATGGAAGTGTGAACTTTTGTATAATTTTGTAACACATGGAGGTGTGAACTTTTCTAAATAACCACGTGTCACACATATACACCCGTCTCTTCTTTTTGTCCGAATATTAAATAAAAATAAAACAAAAAAATCCCGCCCCCAGTATTCACTCTTCTCAATTCGATTCACACACAAAAAACCCCAATTCGATTCACAACTGATTCATATATCCCCAGTTCGATTCACAACTGATTCATATATATATCCCCAATTCGATTCACACACAAAAAACCTAATTCGATTCATATATCCCCAATTCGATTCACAACTGATTCATATATCCCAATTCGATTCATATATCATGTTTGTGCATATGGCTGTTTGTTTCGGTTAAACAATCCCCAATTCGATTCACCTATGGCTGTTTGTTTGGGTTTCAATGCTTAATTAGGGTTTCAAGGCTTAACATATGGCTGTTCGTTTGGGTTTCAATTTCGAGGCTTAATATAGGGCTGTTCGTTTGGGTTTCGATGCTTAATTAGGGTTTGGAGGCTTAACATAGGGCTGTTCGTTTGGGTTTCAATACTTACGGTTTTGATGCTTAGGGTTTTGATGCTTAATTAGGGTTAAATTTCGTTATCTTCATTTACGGCTTGAATCTGGTACAATTTCTGTTATTTTTCATAATTAATTTTGATATAGTAGATATTGTTACAGTATGATAAGTGATATTGTTCGTTAGTTACAATATGATACGTGATATAGTGTGTTAAAGTATCATAGCGCTAGTTTATGTAGTGAGTCATCTCGAAATATAGTGGCAAATTGATTTCATCTCGAAATATAGTGTGTTAAAGTATGCCAAATTGATATAGTATGTTAACGTATTATGATAAAGTGTGTTACCGTATGATATAGTGGCAGATGTAAAACGCATTTTTCATCTCTATTAAAGTGTGATACAGAAATTAGCGTTTTTCATCTCTATGATATAGTGTGTTAAAGTATGCCAAATTGATTTCATCTCTAAGTACGTGAGTCTTATACTTAAGTAATTACGCGTGATATTTCGAGTAATGGTGTTATTCGTCATCTGTTATTTTTCATGATTAAATTTTGATATAGTGTGTTAAAGTATGATATGTAAAACGCTAGTTTCTGTTGTTAAAACGTACACAATTTTTGTTCCATATGACATAGTTACAATATGATATAAGTGTATGGAACAATAAATGGATTTCATGATGACTATGTTCACAGTTCTGTTTACGTTAGTTACAATATGATATGTGATATTGTTGGTTTGAAGATGAAATCAAGTTATAGATTGATGTTAACATGTTTAAAACTGAAAATGTAGTTGTATGTGAAACTAGGATCATCTACATGTGTATTTTTTATTTTATTTATTTTATTATTATTATTATTATTATTATTTAAATTGTATAGACATGTTTAGGTTAGCGGCATAAATGGATAAAAGTTGGATTAAAGCTCATATAACAAGTAATACTTTTAAAGAAGGAGTCAAGTCTTTTATTGAATTTGCTCGTGCTAGAAGTATAAGAGGAGTAATTTCTTGTCCATGCCTTAGATGTTGTAACGTTGATCATTGGGACGTAAAAACTTGTCATGGCCAAGTCGAAGGAGGAAATTACTATGGGAAACTTTCCAACATTATCGAGCTAGAATATTTTGGTGGATACAAAGTTGTGCTTTTCCATTGTGATTGGGCTGACATTCGACCTTCAAGAGGGCTAAAGAAAGATAAATACGGATTTCCTCTTGTAAACTTTTCTAGGCCGTTAATACACACGGGTGAAAACTTGCAAGATGATCCTTTTATAATATCATCTCAAGCAAGACAAGTTTTCTACATAGAGGATCTAAAAGATGCTGGATGGTCACATGTAATTAGAGCGTCGCCAAGATATATGTTTGACATGGGGACCAAAGTACTTAGAGATGATGATGAGTCTTATACCCTATGCATGCTTTATAATCTTCCAACACTTTATGATGTTAATGAGGCACCAATTTGGCATAAGAAGGACATCGAAATTGAAGATGACGAATAACACCATTAACACCAATTTGCCAATTCGAATTCATTTGCTTTCCCCTTTCTTTGTACTGTTCAAATCTTGATGGAGAGGGTAATAGCGAACCGGTTGGAGTTAATGTTAGGAATTAGAAATTCCATAGTGAAGTGTCGGTCACCCCAAATATAATCTAGCATAAGTTAGCTCGTAGACATATCGATATTTACTAGTTTATTAGTTAGTCATTAGCTTAGTTTAGCTTAGAGTAACACCGTGGAGGAAGGACGGGTCTTTACCCACTGTATGCCTGATCCACAGTCTGAAGGAGGACGTATTGTATGTAACTATAAATACCCTCTACCTCCCAAGGTAGAGGGTTGGACCTTTCATTCAATCTAACCTTTCTTTCTTTTGTTTACTTTCTCTCTCTAGAAAGGCTCCCATCTTCCACTTTCTCTCTCTACTATCTATCTCATTCGAACCATAGTGTGATTTGTTATGTCTTTATGAAAACCAATATCTAACAATTGGTATCAAGAGTCATGGTTTGATCACTCATCTTTCATGTTTATGGATTTCTAGTGGTTTTCATAAGGTTTTTGGATTTGAATGAGTTTAGAGTAGTTTACATCATTTGGATCATTTCTAGTGTTAAAGTTTGGATTTTGATTGTACTTTTGTGTTTTGAATCATCATAAGTGTTTAGGTTTTGATTTGGAAGGCTTGAATCATCTTGGTTGGACTGTTTTTTGATTGAAAAGTGGTGGTTTTTTGAATATTTGTACGAAGCGAGTTGCGTCTCGATGTACGTTTCTTGGTTGCGAGTTGACTTGTTCATTGAAGCGAGTTGTCACTAAAGCGAGTTGTATCTTAAGCGGTTGTTGTTTAAGCGAGTTGCCTTGGAAGCGAGTTGTCAGCTTATTGAAGCGAGTTGCCTTAGAAGCGAGTTGCCCTAAGCGAGTTGTTATTGAAGCGTGTTGGGTTTCATGCGACTTGACTATTAAGCGAGTTGTGGTTCATGCGACTTGTCTATTAAGGGAGTTTTCATCAAAGCGTGTTGACTTGGCTGCAATTTGTCTAAGGTGCGAGTTGTCTTGGGTGCGTTTTGTTGACTTTTCCCGACAAAACTTCAAACGGCCTTAACTTTTGAACCGTAACTTCGTTTTCAGCGTTCTACCCATCAAAACGACCGTGAGAACGAGGAGAATGGCACGCCAAATAAACTAAAGTTCATTCGAGGCCTAAAGGTTATTTTGGTCAACCTTCGAGGCCTAAATCCGCTCCGAACAGAAGTTATTGAGGTTTTTATGTTTTTAGACCTAAATTTCTCCGTAAAAACGGGCATAAACCAATCCAAATCTCAACCAAACAACATCTCTGCTAATCCTACAAACAATCATATGTCCTAACACACAATTGTCTATCATTGTGTCGATCCACCAGTCATCTTAACACGTTCCATTGGTCATTGCTTAACGGTTTGGTCTTCATTTTAGTAAAATCCCGCGAAAGATTCTATTTCTCGGTTTAAATCACAGACTTGTAAAATCCCGTGTACACAACAACATCATGTCTTACACTCCTGATTCAGTGATTTCGGAAGTACTTAAATTGTATGATGATGTGGACAACAATGATAATGTATGTTACTCTGAACGGTTAAAAATGATTGAATCAATCAATGAGGATGTGAGATCTTCGTGTTCAGAGTCTGAAGAGAGAGAATTGCACCTGTTTAGACTAAAGAATGCCATGCAAAAGGAAAGTAGCATTGAACCTTATCAACAACTTCACTCACACCTCATGTTACTCACATCGATAGGAATGGAACGAACATGCAATGCCCTTTTCCGTCAAGATTTATCCACATTAACGGGAACATTACTATTGAACTTAGAACAATTAGAACAACAACTTGATAAAGAAAAGGTTCAAAAGGATAGTTCCAGTGCTGCACTTCAAGTGATCCACAACCAATTTCAGTCATTCATCAGTGGGGAATTTAAATCAGATTATGATCAAGACATGACTGAAATATCTTTCAAGAGACACACTGGAATAGAAATTAGCGTGTTCATAGAGACACTTATCCATCTCATGGATAATGTGGAGAAGTATATTGAGAAAGTTACTCAGAAAGATGAAAAAGTGGATGAGAATCTGGTGCAGTTGAGAGAAAGTTGTGATGAGTTGGGTAATGTATCAATTGAAGAATCGGGTGTTGTTGAATGCAAAATGTCAGTGACAACAAATAATGATGTAACCAGCTGTTCAGTTACTCCTAACACACAAAAATTGGATACTGAAATCAGTAAGGTGAATGAATGTCGGGCACAATCAAAAGATTGTAGTGTTGAGTCGGGTAAAGCACTAGATGTTGGATCAGTTGACACTGAATACAGAGGCTCAGAGATAGATAAGCTTGACACGCCACGGTCCAGTGACTCTTGTTACACATGATGTGGATGCAGATATCGGACCAAAAATTAAACAGTGTCATGTAATGAGGTACCCTTAACTGTTCAACATAGTGCATCTGCTAAAGTACTTAAACAAACTAATCATGATGCTGAACATGACTTTGATAAATATTCAATGAGGTGAGTCCGAGATTAAGTGTTTCAAAACAAAATATATGGTTGATAAAAGGCTTTTGATGAACTTTCAAACAAATTCTCAAATCTTGAAAAACATTGCATTTCACTTGAAATTGCGATACAAAGTAAAGAAGAAAGTTTTCAAACTAAGAAACCATGTAAAAATCCGAAATTTCGTAAATTTCGTGAATTTTTGAAATAAATGATTTAAAAGCTCAGCTTCAAGCCAAAAACTCGACTATTAACAATTTTAAGAAACATATTTCTGGTATGCATGTGAAAAATAATTTGGTTACAAGTAATTCTGATGTTAATGCTATTTATGATATTCAAATGAGAAATGATGAATTAGCAGTTTTTGTAGCCAAATTACTAAAGGAAAATGAGTCTTTGAGAAACCATCACATAGAACTAAGTGACTCTGTCAAAGAAGCTAGAACTAATTCAATGGAACAAACAAATTCTTTGATAGCAAAAATTGATGAAATCAAAGCTCAACTTCAGGAAAAGAGTTTCGCTATTGTTTCCTTAAAAAATGAGCTTAGGAAAACTATAGGGAAAAGTGTGCACACTAAGTTTACAAAACCATCAACCTTGGGGAAACCAGTTTCTCATCCCATTAGAAACCGGTCCGTTGTTAGGCAGCCTACTGCGTTTATATCTGAAAGACCAAAAGTTTCAAAAACTCGGTTTGCCTCCCAAGTTGATGCGATAAAAGTTTTGTCAAAACCAGTCACTTCACCTGAGTTACCTAAGAATAAGGCTTCTAGCTCTGATAACCCTCAACAAGTAGCCACTTCTACTCCCAGCACCTGTAGGAATAGTTCGAAAACAGTGTCAAAACCAAGCATTAAAACCCAGAATTCATATGATATGAATGACTTGTGGAAGAACTATTATCTAGAAGAAGTTAGGAAAAAGGCACAGATTCGAAAAGACAGAATTTTAGGTGCAAGACCTAGGGTGATGCACTCCACGAGATTTCAACGCACTGCTAATAGTTGTAAACCATTACCTAGGAACTCTCAAAAGACTAGGGGTTGTCTTGCTTCTAAGAGTAGTTATATGAAGAAGAATGCTAAGCATGTAGAAAATGAAACTAGAAATTCTGAGTCTTTTCCGAATAAGAAACATTTTCCTAAATCACATGCTAAGGTACAATCCACTAAGGCTACTAACATGGATAAGGTTCAACACGTTATGAAGCAAAACAAACCTAAAACTTCACCTAGATGGATCCCAACTACTAAATCTTTGGAGTCTAGGAATAACGATAAGTCTTCCACTGTGCATAAGAATATCAACAATCCTAGACCTTGCCATAAGTGGATACCGTCTGGTAGAATGTTTAAGGATGTTGGACTTAGGTGGATACCTACCGGAAAACTGTTTACCGATGGCAAAATCAAGGTTGGCCGTGAAACCCCAAAGGGTTTGGATACTAATGTCACTAACCAATATATATGCAATCAAGCCTGTAATGTTAGTGCAGGTAGTCCTTACTCAGTTGCCGATACTTTGATCCTTCACTACATGGACTGGCTTAAAGTATGGATGACAAATGGATTGATATCTCATAACTCACGGGTTCAAGTAACTCAACCTTGATATTCAATCTGCAATGACGTCTGTTCACATCAGTTCAGGCCTCGTACTTCATCATTATGGCGTCTGTAGATAACACTTCAGGCCCCGTTCCTCAAAAAAAAAGAAAAGTGTACGCCTCAGTGCGCTTTATCTTTAGAAGAAGAGAAATCTTCATTTTTGTGACCATTCTCATCGACATTTTTCATCAACAAGCTTTATGTTTTTCCTGTGCTCATTCAATCCTCAAGTGGATCTACGTTCATTGGTGTATATTCTTATTCACTTGTTTAAATCAAAAATGGCAACTTCGGATGCAATTTTTGAGGGGGAGAAGAGTGCATATACTACATGTTGATGGATGCTTGAATTATGGTCATACGACTCTCCTTCAACGCCTAATGTTTCACTTACTAAGGATAACTGGGATTTACTATTTGGGATTCGTTGTTTTTCAAGATATGTTTGATGAGTACTTCCAACCTCCAACGAATGTTGATCATCCATTTTCCGAAGCTCATGCTCCGGTTCCTACTGACTCAACTGGTTCACCTTCTTCAATTTCCATTGATCAAGATGCACCATCTAAGAAGTACAACTCAGACTACTCAAGAAGCCTAATCTCCAGTTATTCCTCAAGGCGTTGTTAATGACTATCATTGTAGTTGCACTCATGAATAATGATCCGCTCTTTGGTATTCCTTTGCCAAATCTTCACGGATTATTGTTCATGAATAATGATCCGATCTTTGGTATCCCTTTTCCAAATCTTCACGGATTATTGTGCACTCTGTAAATCAACCACATGAACATTAAGGAAAATGACTACCTCATCCGCTTGAAGACATTATTGGTGAATCTTCCAAATCAGTCTCTATATGTATATTTTTAGGAAGATGGCATTGATGTTGGTGAATCTTCCAGATTGAAGTTGACTTTCACAATGGCGTGTTCTTATTTGATAACTTGCTCGGGCTTAAGAATTTGAGTTGAAGGCTTGGTTTATCTAGTCACCAGCAGTCGGGGTGGATGGTTAAAGACCGACAATGTGGATAATCTTAAGAGGTGTTAATTTCTCATACTTTGTTTGAGTAGTGAGTACTTAGAGATTTGCTTGAAGCATAGATTCTCGACACCGTTCTTCCAATATTAGTGCAAGATTAAGATACAAATTCTGGGAATTCTACTTCAGTTTCAAGTTTGGTATATCAAGTTTTCTTCATTAGTGATCACTTCAAACTGTCTACATATGGGTTGGTTAAGGTAGTCAAGAAGAGTTTCTGTAGCAGTTTATTCTCACAAGATACATTTGAGCTTATTGTGTTCTTCTCAAAAGATTTCAAGGATATGAGTGTATTATCTTTTGATGATTCTGAGGTATCAAAACCAGCAAGGGGGAAGGAGACATACATTTAAACTCACAACGTGTACACGTGATGAACTTAATACTTCTGCTCTATTGAAGTTATTCTGGGAAGACAAATGTCTTATCCGCAGAGAAACTCAGTGTTTAATTCGTGGAGTTTGGTGTTATTATTCCAACTATTTGGGGGAAGGATGTATCATTCCAACTATTTGGGGGAAGGATGTATTATTCCAACTATTTAGGGGAATTAGTCTCTGGATACTTTTGGTATGTGTTATCTCGCTATCAGTGGGAAGAAATATGAGAAGAATATTTGGAGCGTGAGATGATATTGCTTATCAACATCTTCTATATGATTTATGGTAGTACTTCCGGTTATTGCTTCATGTACACAATGCAATGATGATTCCAATGAGATCGCAACCATCAGTGGAGAGATATGTGTACATCAGGGATGCACAACATGTTCACTTGATCGAGCTAATTTAGTTACTTCGGAGTTGACATCCGCAGAGATAATTAGTGACTCAACATGTTTCATGGATGTCATCGTCTCTACTCTTGTTGGGTACATGTGTACATTATGGGCTGATTGGTTATATGTTAGATAACTGGAATGCATATGGTGAAATGAAGATGTTGATATATTGTTCTCCCGAATAGACAACTGCTCAAACTCGAAGAGTAATGTGTACATCGAGGACGCACAACAGGATCATGTGATCGGGCTTAATCATTTATTTCGGGTTTGATAATCGCAGAAATGATACGTGTTAACTTGTTACTTCGTTGTTATTGTCTTCTTCGGGTTCTTGAGCTTCATACAATTAGACTGTTTGCTTCACTTCTTCTTATTGGAGGAAATGGTCTTTATTCAAAGATTGTCGGTTTGGGGGGAAGCTACCAAAGTCTCACTTTCTGTAGGCTCAATTTCTGACGTCCATTCAAGAGTCACGAAAACTTTGGTGGTGAATGTTTAAGATATGATGACTTCTATCTTCTACTAAGTGTTGAACGATATCCTTATCTCGGTACTCGTATCATCATCTTCTTAAACTATATCATCTTATTTGTATATATTTATCAAAAAGCAAAATACAAAATTATAAAACCAACAAAAAGAAAATAGAAAATTATAAAATTTTAAAAATCAATAAAAAAATAATAAAAAAATAAAAAAATAAATCAGAAAATACCAAAAATATTGTTTTTCTCAAGACATGTTTTCTGGTATCGATAACATCTACGGTCTTAGAAATGTCATTCAATAATGGCACGGGACTTTAGATGAAGTTCGAGCAGGAGGTGTAAATATTCTTTTCCAAAACATGTCTCAAAATATGGCTTGCAGTTACTTTAGACTGTAACCCGTGCTTAAACTATAGTTTGCTATTATTTCAGATAGCAATCCACTCTTCAAGAAGGCAAGTTCTGCGCTAAACCAATTTTCAAAAATTTCGTGCACTTATCCTAAAACAAAAAATGAGGAAAGTATATCGAAGGACTACTATTCCTACTCAAATATTTTTCCTTCTAAAATTCTTCAGAAAAATATTTTTGTTAACAAAATGGTGATAAATGAGTTGCTTGTAAATCAATCAGATTTAGAGTTTTCATAAAATTTGAAAACTCAATCAATGACTTCAGCGCTTTTAAACTTTTCAAAAAAATGAGTCATTGATTGAGGGGGAGAATGTTTTCAAATGTATATCATCTAACGGGCTTTCTTAATCATCCTACGTGCTTATCAGAAGAAGATATTTGCCTATGTTGAAGGACTAGGAATTTAGGATTTGATTGTTAGGATTTGATGACTTGTGTTTGATAAACACATAATTCCCATGCCTTTATATGATGTGATTGATATGTTGAATTGACTTTTATTAGTCGATTGTTGTTTGGGTGTTATCGACCACCATATATCTGTTTGTGTTGACTAACCTATGCAGATAAGATGGTTATAAGAATGTTCCCGATCCGGATCCCACAATAGAAGATGATTGGATGCCGAAAGGAAAGGGTAACTATATCTTGGGTTGACAAATGAAGAAACGGAGCTTAATTTGACTTCTATGGAGAGTTGGCATGAAAAAATGCAACGTCAGAGGTCTCACTGCATCAGCAGACGGTTTTCTTCCATCCCTACAGCAACAATAGAAGCAGCTCAACCACCTAACGTATCTTTGTGCAGGACAAGCAGTGGATGATAACATTTTTAAAACATTCCGAAAATACTGTTTTGAAAATGGAAAAATATTGGTTTTGAAAATAAAATTGGACTTAATTTTGGATATCACCGGACTTCATTTTATCAAAACTTAAGTCACTCAATCATTGACTACGGTCATCGATTGAGGAGAAGAGTGATTTAAAATAAAATATTTTCAAACAATATTTCATCAATCAAGTCTGTTTGTACAAAATAAGTGGTGATCTAAAGATTTAATGTTATGTCATGGTATGATTTTCTTTAAAACCCAAAGATTTTTCAAAATAAAATTTTTTCTATTCTTGTTTGATTGTGAAATTGTTTTATTTTACTTAAAGATCTCTTAAAACATCATACCTGACACGAACAATCTTTAATGTCTTAAATTGGTCCGCTTCAGTCATTGTTCAAAAATTAAATCTTGTCACGTCTTTCCCCAAACTTTTCTAAATGATTTAAATCAATTGGGATCACAAATCTCAAATGGTTTGAATTTTTTGATCGGGGGAGAGATCGTGATTTAAATCTCAAAACGGTTTTAAAGGGTGATTGTTTCAAAAGCACTCCTTCCTTCATGTGCCAAACGATTTCAAATACATGATGCACATGATTGAGAAGGAGCATTTAACCAAAAACCAGAAGAGTATTTAAACAAGGCTACATATTCTCCCATGTTTTCCAAACCTTATTAAATCACTTGGGATCCAAAATCTCAAAGGGTTTGATATTTTTGATCGGGGGAGAATTTGTGATTTAATTATGAAATCTGATAAATGATGATCGTTTTGATTCAAAGTGCAAGTTCTCTCTAATATGTGCTAAACTCTTTCGTTTATCTATGCACATATTGAGGGGGAGCAAATAGTTTCTTAATGGTTTATGTGATCGTGGACGTACTTCAAAAGAACTCTTTCCTCTATATGATAAAATGATTTAAAATATCCTACGCACATTTTTAGGGGGAGAATTTACCAAGAAAATCAAAAGGCCTTTTCTAAGGAAATTATGATCAAAGAAATTATTTCAAAAGAACTTCTTGCCTCCATGTGCTAAACAATTTCTTAATCAAATGCACATATTGAGAGGGAGCATTTCTAAATGATCAAAACAATTAAGGTATAAAATGCTTTGATATTATATCACAAGTACCTTGATTGATTTTCCAAATGATTTTTCAATTGGTTTCAAGAAGGAAAGAACAATACCAAAATACCGACCAATTTACTTTATGCATGGTGATATAAGGATGGTTAGGTTAGGTATTCGTTCCCACGATCCCGCCAGAGCCGGAGGAATCTACCCAGGGACAATCCACTAGATAGTGTAGAGTCCTTAGGTATGACGAAAAAAGGAAAAAAAATGAGAATATGGGATGAGTGCCGACTGAGACAGAGCTAGTCTTTGGAATAAACCCAACAAGGTTCTAGTTATGAAGTCTCGGTAAGTACTGAAGGAGTTGAAGAATGAAAAAGAAATGAATGTAAAAAGGGTGAAAAGAAATAGCCCTCCAGTAATTCAACCTTAGGGCAGAAACCGGGTTCAATACATATGCTACTGGTGGTTACTAAGGTAACGCCGGTATTGAAGACAAGACGTCGTTGAACCAGTGACGCACTGCACCTAACTTCCCAAGCTACTCAAGTTCCTCTTAAAATGACTTGTTTCATTCTCACGGGGAACCTACATAATCTATCGACTTTTTCCTTTAGATTGTTGATATTGAAGATAGAGACCCACTCCCTAGTCTCTGGCATAGGAATCAAATGTGCACAATTGAGTCTAGAGTCAAGAGATCATCCACAATATCTCATTAGGACACAACATTAATGAAGACTTGCTGTTTCACACAATGTGGAAAGTAAGAATATATTAAGAGTTGTAAAACCCTAAAATCGTGAACGCATTTAAAAGACTATAATACCCTCAAATAATTCACAACATATAACAGACTCGTTAAATCAATGGGCACTCGACGATAATTGAATTTCACAAGACCTTAAAGATTATTAACCTATAATTAACTCACAATTAACCTATAATAATTATATAACACATTATAAATGTTATATGCACCATTTAAGAAAAACAAATAAATAAGTGTACAAGTAAATTGGAAGGAAAATAAGTTGTGATTTTGAGTCCTTGTTTTCCTGTTTGTTCGGCCAAATTAACGCCTAAAGGGGCTCCCAAATAACTTCCAACTTTAACTTGATCTTATCCCAATCTCACCACCTTATATCCTCTTGTATTGGGAACATAAAATATGGTAAACCCTAAAAAAAATACACGGCAAGGCTCCTCTCCATCCTCCTTTTCTGTCGACACCAACAGCAGTCCAAAGGGAGGATTGTACGAGGTTCGTGTAGGGCTGAATTCGTGTGATTGGTTTGAAGGTCGGATTGGTTTTGGTTGTTGGTATATTCTTTGCTGGTCGTGACTTCTAGCGCACAAGAGGGTGCCTTGGTTGATTGGTTTTGTCCTTGTTTCTCCTTATTCTTACACGCTACAAGGTAACACAGTAATACTCTCATCTCGTCTTTTGGTTTTTTGAATTCTGGTCATGGGTTTCTCACACCCTACGCATGCCTTTTATTGCATGAAACATGTTATTTAAGATGTTAAGAAGACTAAGATATATCTAATATAATTGCTACACAAAATCATGAGATGACCCTACATATGTCGACTTTTATTCTGGCGTGTTACCAATCAAATGTGTTTATGTGTACACGTTTATTTGGCCATTAAGAGACCTCAATATGAACCATTTTGATCAACTCTAAATATGGTTTTTGAAACCTGGTCAGTTAAACAAGAATTTTAAAAAGGGGGCGAATCTTTATTTTTTGTCATTGGTTCATGTCTTGTGAAACTGTATATGCATACATGGTATATTGACATGGGCAAATGAGGTATGTTTTGTGAAATCATGCATGGGTCTGTTTTATTCTCGAAGAAAAACGAACAAACATGTTACGATTTGTTTTAGTCTCGTTAAGTAAGATGTGTCTCGTTTTGAAATGTGTCTTGTGGGGGGTAGCTTTGAGGGGATCGCGGGGAAATGGGTAAACCATTTTGTATGTTTGAAAGTGCGTCGGGAAGGTGAGTCGGGGATTAGTCCGTTGGTATGTTTGTTTGGTCGTAAAGCTAAGTATTTTAGACCGCGAGCAAGCTTGATGATAGGCCGATTCTTGTACTTGAAAAATGTTTTAAAGCATATTTTTTTATCAATCGTACGTGGTAAAATAAAACTTCAAAGCTAATTTCGCTATAAACCCTATACTTTGTGATAGTTACAATTTAAACCTCATACTTTGATTTATAAGCTAATAAACCTTAATAAATGTTATATAATTATATAAGACCTAGTAAAATGACAATTATAGCTAACTTACTAAATATAGAAACTTGCTAATTATGAAAAGTAACTAATTATGGAAATCTGTTTAAAATAGAAAGTTACCTAAAATGGAAAGTTACTAATAGTGGAAACCTGCTAAAAATGGAAAGCCGTCTAAAATGAATCATCTGATTCTTAATAAGCGTTATCGAATTCATATAGGTTCCGGACGGCGGGATTGACTCATCGTGTGACCTTACTTTCCTATTTTTGCTTGCTTCGAATGAGGTACAGATATTCTATCCCTTTTCAGTAGGGATTTCTCATGACTTTTCGACCCTTTGACTTTGCTTCATTTATGTTATCCCTTGCTATGATTCCTTATGCTATGATCCTTTTGATATGATTCCGATATGATCTTTTGGTACGATTCTGTTCGCTATGATATTCGTTTGTTATGATTATGAACCTTCTGGTTATAAACCCTTTGATTATGAACCTCTGATTATGAACCTATGTTATGGAACTCTGATATGACCTTTGATATGAACTTTGATATGAACTTTGATATGAACCCTTATGATATGATATGACTATGCTTTGACCTGTCAGTTTGATACCCGAGCGGATATGTGTTCCTAGTCATGAAGGTAACATGACCGTGTCATTGATGCACCAATGGCATGACTCCAGTGTGCACGAGTGATGTTGCACACCGTCCCCATTATGATATGATTATGAGCTCACTATATGTATATGATTTGGCCACTATGTTTCTGGGGGGCGTATGGATGCATCCTAGATATGATATGATATTAGTGGATTTAATATGATATGATATGATTTATATGGTGAATGATGTCGTGTGCAATACGCGTCTTCACATTCCGGGAGCGAGCTACTCCATTTGTTCTGAGGTCTCCTCCTATTATGTATGGTATTCGAGGTCACCCTCCTCGAATACAATGGTTACTAATGATATGATATGATATGTTCCGGGCACGTGGTAGATTTCTGACAACCCTTACACTTTTGATAGACCTATATTGTACTTTTTGTTTTCCCCAACGCACCATATTCGGTATAAATTGTTCATTACTCGGTACCCTTATATGACTCACTCTACTACCAAGATATATATATTCCATTGCTTTGATCTGTCACACTCTCATTCCGTTACTTCAGACTATCGTTCCATTCACGTGTCGGGTTATTATATGCTTATTGAATTTGATTATGCTATTCATGTTTTATGTGACCATTGATTATCCTGCTATGATGTGATTAATATGTGGTTATCTGAGTTACTGTTTTCATCGATGATATGTGATCTCACTATTATGTGAACCTCTGAATTGTCTGGTGACCATGCCAATGTGTAATCGATAGTTTTGTCAGTTTATTATGTGTGCTTTGTTCGGTTAATCTCGTGGACTATGACTATCCGGTTGTATCCTTATCTGCTTATTGTTGACCTGCCATGTTTACATTTCTGTCTATGCTACGGTTTGATTGGGTAAATGGTTCAACTTGTGACGTCTGGCTTGTTAATTTGTTTAGTTGTCCTGCTATGTCCTTAATTCATTCAATTATATCGTTATATTTTATTACTACTTGTTACGTGTGACTGCCATGTGTGGACTGCTGTTAGTACTTCCGCTGTTATGATGCTGGTTATGTTTTCAACTAAGGGTTTCGGTCCTGTGTGATTGCCATGCTCACTTGCTAATTAATTGCTTCCGCTTGCCATTAGATTTCTGTTTGATTTGTATGTCTTCTAATTTCCTGAATTGATTGTATGCCATATATATGTTGTGTGGATAAGACGTCTGATATGCTTGCTTATGTTTCAGTACTTGTATGTCTGGTTTGTATGTGCTTGTATATATGTCATCGATGCTTTGCTTTGCTTTGTTCTCCTTGTTATATGTTCCTTTTGGATATCTGTATAATTGTGTTCTGCAGGATCCTCATTGACTCGTTGTTCTTAGTTCGCTGCGACTTTGTTATCAGTTTCATTATTCCATTTCGCATTTCTGATTTCATTTAGCTTTCATTTTGTTATATCTGTTCATTTGGGCTTTTAAGCTCGGCCGCATTTCTTTTCTGCGGCAGGTTTTAGGTTGGAAGATGGGCTTCGATGGGCTGAGAGTTAGAGTATCTGAGTGGACCAACCCTAGCACCTTATTACTTTGGGGCTTATTTTGAAGAGCTTTTGTTTTGAGTTTTTCTTTTCATTTTGGATATTGTGTTTCCTTGTCAGTCAATTGTTTATATGATTTGATACCTCATTTTTAAGGTTTCCGTTTGTTTATTTGTATGTTCTGATATGACACCATAATGTGACACTTCTGCCCTTATCGGGTTGGGGTGTTACAAGAGTCCTACGCATTATCCTTGTGGTATTGCCTGAACATCCGAGTGATATGTAAAAGTATTCATAATGAAGATGGAAATCCTTCTAGAGCCAACATCAAACAAGCTCTTGGTGGGTGACATGTGAGATCTTTTCAAAAGATCAAGCTTGTGACAACTGGATAGAAACAATGGGGCGATTCATTCTTGAATCAACCTTGGTCCAGGAAATGAATTAACTAATACTTTTGGAAAAACCGTTCGATGTGCAAATCTTCTTTTCTCTAAGCACATCGAATGTGTACTCATGTTTTCAAACACAAAAAGTATCTCTGATTGAAAAAAATACTTTTGGAAAAACCGTTCGTTGTGCAAATCTCTTCTTTTCTCTAGCACAACGAATGTGTATTCCTTTTCAAATACAAAAAGTATTTTTGATTGAAAATTGTTAGCCTTAATAGTTTTTATTAGAAGTGATGGTCATTCACACTTAAGAACTTTGTAACGTGTGTTAGATATCGTGCTAGAATAGTCAACGGGCTCATGGATTGGGCTAAGCTAAATGGCTTTTAGTCAAGTTAAGCTAGCCTTATGAAAGATATAATCCAATCCAACCCAATCCAAGCCCATCCCAAAGCCCATTAGGGCATCTTGTATTTGTACTATAAATACACCTCAAATGAGTCATTTGAGGTGTGTGCTTGAGTGTGTGTGTGTGTGTGTTTTCTTTGGAGAAATACAGCTTATTGTGTTCATCTTTATTTCTTCACATACACGAGTTTCATAACATCAAGTCACCATCTTTCCTTCTTTATCTTTCTACGTTTGTGTTTAGTTTCACGTGGTTATACTTGTATACGTGTTGGGTTTGTGATAAGGTTGATAAAAGTAAGGTCCTACAATTGGTATCAATCGCCTAACAATGGTTTAGGAGTGGTTGGTTGACGTTTTTGTTTGTGTTGTGTTGCGTAAAGCTCGGTCACAAAAAGTGGATACGCTTAAAACTTTATTTTTAAGCACTAAAATCTTCAAGATTCTTGTGGTTTGAGGTTTCTTTAGTGTTAAAGAGTCTAATTTTGCAAAAAAGTTTGAAGCTTTACGTGTTTTACATCAGTTTTAAACTCGTGTTTATTGAGGTGTATGCGTTTCTACGGCGTAAGCTTTCTAAGCACTTTGGGTGAAAAAGGTCCAGCAGTTTTGTGTTATTGGAGTGATTTTAAGGTTGTTTGTGCAAGCGAAACCGTTTGAATCGTTGGAAATTTTTTACGCGTAGGTCAAAACCCTATTTTTACGCGTAAGAAAAGTCAAAACCCTTTTCTACGCGCAACTTCCTACGCATAACTTTTTGGTAGCGAATCTTCGTGCAACAAAGGTGACTCGGTGCTTCCCTCGGTTGGATAAGTGTGTGGAACACCGACTTTTCGGATATCTTTTACTGTGGCGTGTAAAGGATTTTTGGTTTTAAACCAACTCTTACGCATAAGCCGAAAGCTTACGAGTAAGCACTCTACGCATAAGTTAACTCTTACGCGTAAGGTACTCTACTTCTAAACGCTTTACGCATAAGACTTACGTTTAACCTTAAGTTTTGCGTAACTTAGATTTCTACGCATAAGGATTTCTCGCCTAAGCTCTTTACGCATAAGGACTCCTACGCATAAGATCCTACGCATAAGCACTCATCTCTACGCATAAGAACAGTTTTACGAGTAAGATTGTGACCAAAACTTCAAACAGCTATAACTTTTGAACCGTAACTCCGTTTTCAACGTTCTACCCATCAAAACGACCGTAAGAACGAGAAGATTGTCACGCCGAATGTACTAAAGGGTTAACCTTCAAGTCCTAAAAACGCTCAGAATAGAAGTTATTGAGGTTTTTCAGTTTTTTAGAGCATACTTTCACTACCTCAACCGAGCTTAATCTTCATCAACCACAACTCCTTTATCGTTGAATCGATCCTACATCAACTTTATCAGATCATACCTTCATCAATGGCAACTCAACAAGACATTCATGCAGCAGGTGCCGAAAATCGTCCTCCTATGTTGGAAAAAGGTGGTTATCTTCAATGGACAAGTCGTATGCTTCGCTACATCAAGACCAAACCTAATGGAAAATTGATGATTCAATCCATTAAGAATGGACCGTTCATACCTCGACAAGTCAAGACCACGGAAATGCGATGCAACACCTCCGATCCCACCATTTTTTTCGTCTTCAAAAAGAATCGAATACTCGAAGAGGATCGAAACAAGTCGGCGGATGACATGGCAATTCATATTGTCCAACCGGTTTACCAAGAGACATCTTTTCTTTGTGAAGCGGTTGTGAAAGCTGCTTTTCGACATGTGGGAGCGTGTTAGGCGGCTTTGTCATGGAATCGAAATTGGTCAACAAGATATGGAGAACAAGCTGCTAACTGCTTGGGAGAAGTTTACCTCTACTCCAGGAGAACCCATTGAATCCTACTATGGAAGGTTCTGCACTTTAATGAATGAGTGATAAGAAACAAGTTGACACCCGAACTATCGTGAGCAACATCAAGTTCTGAACAATCTTCGAGAAGAATGGGGGCGATATGTCACTATTGTCAACCAAACAAAAGACTTACATCAAGTGAACTTTGATCAACTCAACGATTTTCTGAAACAAAACCAAAATGAAGTGAATGAAGTCAAGCAAGAAAGATTAGCAAAGAATCATGATCCATTGGCACTCATTGCAAAGACTCAAACTCCAGTGAATACACAACAACAAGCCTCATCATCTTCCACAAACAACAACTTGCAGCAATACATCCCTCAACAACAAAACTATCCACCCGAACAACAACATTACCAGGAACAAGGAATCACTGATCTTGAAATGGAACTAGAAGAAGCTTTGTCACAAGCATTTGCATTCTTGGGTAAAGCATTCAGAGGTCGCTATTCCACACCAACTAACAACAACCAAATGATTTCATCAAACACTGCGCAAGGGCAAATTACGGCCGGGTGTGAATATGGGTCATCAAGGACAAATGGTTGGAGTTATTGGGAATCAGCGAGGATATGCTCTTTGGATTTCGCATGGGTATCAGGCGGTCTGAATCGGGTATCGGATGGGTCGAATGTTAGGAATAGAGCGTGGGTAATCGGAATGGGAATGTTTGACTCGGTCGTTGGGAATTATGGAAATGTTAATCAGAGGTATCGGGTTAAGTGTTATAACTGTCAAGGATTGGGTCACATGGCAAGGAATTGTCCAACTAAGCCGAAAAAGAAGGATCTTGCGTACCTTCAGAAATCTATCATGTTGGTACAAAAGGAACATGTTAGGAATTAGATATTCCAGGTATTAAAGAGTCGGTCACCTCAAGTATATGTAATCGTTAGAAAGCTCGTAGTCGTAGTTATTTTAAGTTAAGTAGTATTTAGTTAAGTAACACCGTGGAGGATGGACGGGTCTTTACCTTTGTATGCCGATCCACCCGATGTGTGGCGTTTTATGTAAGACTATAAATACTCTCTACCTCCCAAGGTAGAGAGTTGGAGCTCATAATAATATCTTTCACTTTCTCTCACTAAGTTCCCTAAACCTCTAACTTTCTCTCTCTAGAATTCCATCTATATTCTACCTTGTGTTAATGTTATGATGTGTATGTGAAAAGTTATATCTTACAATTGGTATCAAGAGCCATGGTTAGATCATATCTTACACATCTTTGGATTTCTAGTGGTTTTAGGTGGTTTTTGAGTTTGAAAAGTTTAGTGGTTTTGGCATCATTTGATTGATTTCTAGTGTTAAAGTTTTGATTTTGGTTGTACTTTTATGTTTAGAATCATCAAAAGTGTTTAGGTTTTCATTTGGTAAGCTTGAATCATCTTGGTTGGGTTGTTTTGGATTGAAAAGTGAGGTTTATATGTTTTTTTCAAGCTAGCGACTTAGCTCACGGAATAGTTTCTTGGTAGCGACTTGCTTCACATTTTTGTAGCGACTTACGGTGTTGGAACTAGCGAGTTAGATCTAGCGAGTTAAAGTACAAGTAGTGGATTCTCCACTACGGGTAGCGACTTTTGGTAGCGACTTGGTCGATGGCGAGTTGCTCTTTAGCGACTTGTGTCTCTAGCGACTTGTGTAGCGAATTCCTGCCAAAATTTGGTTAGCGACTTGATGCGTAGCGAGTTACTACTTAGCGACTTGCTTTTCTGTTAGCGACTTGGGACTCTAGCGACTTAGGGGTGTAGCGAATTAAGGGTTAGCGACTTAGTGCATTAATTTCTAGCGACTTAGTGCACTAATTTCTAGCGACTTAGTGCATTATCTTCTAGCGATTTAGTATTTTATCATCTAGAGTCTTGAGTGATTGTTTAAGGTTTTCTCTTGATTGATAAAATCCGTGAAAGAATCCATTTCCGGTTTAATCATAGAGTTATAAAATCCCGTATAATCTGTTAACATTTCTACCAACGTTCCCCTTTGTTATCTCCACATTTGCGAAGATGTTCAAGCGGTGGCTCGGATACTCGATCCACCCATGCTTGCCGAGGCCGACTACGACTCTTGGGCTCAACGAATTAGACGGTATTGCCTTGGAAAGGAAAATGGTGTCAACATTCTCAAATCCATTGATGAAGGACCATATCGAGTTGAGACGACTAGAGACTTACTTGATACTAATGCGAGATGGTACTCTGTTTACGGAATTGACGGACCTAAGATGTATGATGAGCTTGATGATAAGGATAAAAGAGATTTGATCAGATATCGGGGCTTCAAACATTGTTCTTCAAGGTCTTCCTAAAGACATCTACAAGCTGATCAATCATAACACGGATGCTAAGGCGGTTTGGGACAATGTTAAGATGCTTCTCAGGTTACGAATTAACTATGGAAGACAGAGAATCCCAACTCTATGACGAATTTGAGCATTTCAAGATGAAACCGGATGAGAGTGTCTATGAGTACTATGTGAGATTTCATAAGTTAGTTAATGACATGAGGAACATCGGAATGACTATGCCTAACATTCAGTTGAACTCAAAATTTGTGAACAACATGAATCCCGAATGGCACAAGTTTGTCAGTTCTGTGAAGCTCACTAAAGGATTGAAGAATACAAACTATGAGCAACTCTATGCCTTCCTCCTTGAGAATGAGAGACATGCTATGTTTGAAAAATTAATTCTCAATCAGTTCAAAACCAACCAGGGAGAGACAAGTTCGTCTAATGACTCTGACTTTCTACTCAAACATCGGAATCACAACCAAAGCATCACAAGTCATACCCTTGGGTAATGGTAATCACAAACTCATTCCTGATCATATGTACAAACAAGCGATCGATACTCACGTGGGTAGCTTCATTAATCAACTAGCTCTTCTCATCGGTCAAAACATGAATACTCTCCCACAAACCAACAACAACCTCGAGCGCATCTAACCCACACAATCAAGCCACTATTAAAGATGGAAGGATCGTGGTGCAACCAGGAAAGACAAGTATGATCGGGCGAGGTGGAGGGGAGAGGTTATGTTGGAAACCCGAATCGAGGAAGGAATGGTAACCAAGGTCAAACTAAGCTCATCAAATGTTATAAGTGTGGTGGAGAGGGACACATTGCAAGGCGTACATCTCCAAAGCGCCCGAGAATCTTGATTACTTCGAGAGAAGATCTTGGCTCAAGCTCGGGACAATGGTGCTACTTTGAATGAAGAGGAATTGCTATTTCTTCGAGGGCAATGCCAAGACCTATGATGCAGATGTGGATGAGCGGCCTATTAGGGAGATAGGTCACAATCATCAGAATGCCTTTCAAGTCGGTGACTGTGATGCATACGACTCTGATGTGGATGATGGACCTACGGCACACACAATTTTATGGCTAGCATTTCTCCAATGGTTTCTCCCAAGGTCTCCTCTTCATCACTAGTTGGGCCATCCCATGACAAGCTCATCTCAGAGGTATTAAAACTATCGATGATCTTGATGTGCACGGATGCATGACAAAGTACAATCAGCTGAAACTATTGAATCAAATATTGAAAATATGGGTAATATCAATATTGTCCCATATGATCAATACGTGAAACAAAGTGAAAGTGAAGTTGTACCAAGTGATGCATCTTCTGCGGTCAACAATGACTATGTTTTTGATGAATACTTGCATGTGCCCTGATGATTCCATTATTTACGAACTAAATGCCTATAAAGTACGTGTTGCTATTTATGAACAACGTGCTAAATTTGAGTTGACCACTGCGTGGCAGGAAATGGATAACCAAGTAAGTACAGTAATTAGAAAAAGTAAGTTTATAGAAGAAGTATTGAAACAAGAATTAAATTCCTTGCAAGAAAAACTCTCTAAAACATCTAAACAAAAACAAGAACTTCAAGAAAATGTGAAAATGCTTAAGCAAGAATTTAATGCAAAGGAATCAAAACTCTTGAGAGATTTTTCTAATCCGAAAACTTTGAAAAACAAACTTGAGAACAAGTTGTACATACAAGGAAACACCATTCAGATTGCTCACATGGTCACTAAACATGAGTCTTAGCGATAAGCATAGCATTCCCCTTGTTGAGGAACCTAATCCAGAGGTAATTAAAAGGCTAGAAATGCTCATAAGGTGCTTTATGATGGTAATGAAATTCTTAAGCCTAGGCAGAAACCTAGTTGCGTTGAGTGCACCGAGGAAGATAAGAAATCAGATGAAGTCACTAGGGAAAGGATGAACAAAAACTAGATGACCCGAAATGCAAAGAGAAAAAGATTATTATCACTCCCCATGACTACAAGAAGGAAAAGTGGATTTCCTTGAACATGTTTAAGCCTCAAACATTGTTGACCCCGAACAAGTGTTCGGAAAAGGATATGGACTTGCAAAAGTGAAAATCTTGTTGAAAAGAATCCCCTTGTAGGAAATTCCTAAAGCGTGAGTATCCTCCAAATACACCAATGCATTTAGTTCCTAGAACTATTGCCACTAAAAGCAAGACCTTAATCAGTCAATATGTTATTCTTCAACTATTTATCGATTTTGAGAAAACTTGTAAGAAAAGGATCACACCCACTAGGATAACTGAAGGGGAAAGGGGTTTTGAGCAAATGAAAGAATGTTATTTAGCTGAGGTCATGCCTTTCTTTAAACAACTAAAAGATCATTTTGAGAGTCTTAAAAAAGGGACAAAATCAGATATTAAAGAAATGGAAAGGAATTTGATGCAATGGTAGTTGAAGTTAGTGATTATGAGCGTGCACTAAAATATAATGAGATTGAGAGGAAGAACTTGCATACCTTAAATGAGACTCTTATTACTGAATGTGTTGCTTAAGATATCTTTTTCATCTGCTTCAAATTGCTCTATTAATGCTTCCAAATTTCATGAACTATCTGTGGCCCTGAAAGTCTCCCATGATCGTGTCATTGAGCTTGAAAAAACTAATTCTGAACTAAGCGAGAAAATTGAACTGGATGATCACAACAATTTGGTTAAACATTTTTCTAAACTGGAAGTTGAGCATTTTAATTTACAACTAAAATATCAACATCTTAAAGAAAATGTTAAAACTTCACATGTCAAGACATCGTCGGATGCTCGAGTTTGATGCGTTTTTCAAATTAACAAGCGTGATGAACGATTCAAGCTCGATTGCAACACGATCGAGAAAGTTGAAAGCCCAAATCTCTCAATTAAAGGGTCAAGCGAACAATAAGACAGGCTCCCAAATCCCTCCTTCTTTAGATTCTCGGAATTCTCAAACTTTTCATCTTCAAAACTTAGTTGATGCCTTACAAAAGGAAAGCGAGAGTTTTCTAGAAGAAAATGAAAAAGTTAAGCGACATTTTAAAGAGTTATATGATTCAATGAAAGTCACCCGTGACCAAAACAACGAAAAAATAACGTCTTTACAAAAGGAAATTGAGAATCTAAGAAGTCAGGGAAATGGGAAGCTGCCACTTGTTTTCAATAAGAATGTTGTCTCAAAATCACCCTTAGATTGCAAATACACGTGCAGTTAAATATATTCCTCCTCATCTTAGGAATAATGAACATGCTTTTCATGAATCTTGTGCTCACCTTAAGGATAGTCTAGAATGTCTCCGTGAGATTGTCGAAGAGGATTTCATTAATAAACCTCTTGATAGTGAAATTAGGTTTGCTTGCCTTCAGGCCAAACGATCTCAAGAGTTGCTAGAATGTGTAATTGCCACATGCCCAAAATCCTTAACCTTAGGTGCAAAAGGCAAAGCTGTGATGCCTAGTTCTATGCCTAGTGCCAAGCATGAAATCCGTTCTATGCCCATCTTAAAAGGAAACACTAATGTGCCTTCAAGTAGTTCGATTCGGATATGTTAGTGCTAAGAAAGTGAACTTTAGTGTGCCTGCAAAAAGCTCAAATCACAGTCTTAAAGTATACACTAATGTGCCTTCTAGTACTTCGGATCCTTGCACATCAAGTTCAGGAATGCAAAATTAGATCAACCAACTAATGTTCCCATTCCCTCTACAGAGTAATCGGTGACTTTAAAGCGGCGGTCAAAGTCTCAAGACAATACAAGGAATGATAGGACCTTGCAAGCTAAGAATGTGCTTGGAAGAGTAGAAGACCAATCTAGGAACGTTAGGCTTGAGTTGAATAAAGCGAATCGTGTTGATTCTAGTATTAGCCTTAGGCGTCTTGTAATTAATTGAATTCGATACTATCTGCAAACCTTGTAATCTTTGCATGCTTGAATTCTCGTTGCTAATCATGAATGTGGTGTGAATGCTTTGTCTAATCTTTGTCAAATGCCCGTTAAAATTGCTAATGCTAATAATCGTGCAAATAAGGCAAAAGGCAAAAGCGAAAAGATGTTAGAAAGCGGTGGAAACCCACGGGAAGAACTTTTATAAAGATAGGTTATTATTGGATACCTTTTGGTCATAAGAATAATCAGTTTTGTTCTCAAACTGCTAAGATTATGCCCACTAGAAAATGGATGCCTACTTGTAGAACTATTCCCTTAAGAAGTAAACATACTTTGAATAGGTCAAATCTGACACCGACATTGCATCTATTCCCAATGATTCCATTGCTTCTACTTCGATATGGATGTTTCGATTACGATGTGGGTGTTCCAAATCTTGTTACTAACCAAATGGAACCCATTCTTACATGGGGATCCCAATTATCCAATTATCCATTTTTGTGCGTGTTCAACTGCAGTCGTTCAAATCGTTACGTGGTACTGGACTCAGTTTGTTCCAAGCATATATGGAGACCGGTCGGCTCATGAACCGTGAGCAAGTTCATCGGGATGATTAGATTTGGTAATGATCATTTCGGTGCTATTATGGGTTATGGAGATTATGTTGTTGGTGATAGTGTCATCTCGAGAGTCTACTATGTTGAAGGGTTGGGTCATAATCTTTTCTCTGTTGGTCAATTCGTGACTCGATCTAGAAGTTGCCTTGAGAAAACATACACTGCTTTGTTAGAGACCTTAATGGTAAGGAACTGTTAAAAGGAACTCGTGGATCAAACCTTTACACCATCTCTATCGATGACATGATGAGGGCTTCTCCAATCTGCTTGTTATCAAAGGCTTCAAAAACAAAGTCATGGTTATGGCATCGTCGTCTCAATCACTTGAACTTCGACATCATCAATGATCTTTCGAAAGGACCTAGTTGTAGGTTTACCTAGACTAAAGTATGAAAAGGATCATCTTTGTTCGGCATGTCAATTGGGAAAAAGCAAGAAATATGCCCATAAACCCAAACCTACTAACTCTGTCACAGAAGTTCTTCATATGATTCATATGGCTTTATGTGGACCAATGAGGTGAGAATATCTTTGGGAAGAAATATGTGTTAGTTGTGGTTGATGATTACTCTAGATTCACATGGGTCAAGTTCATAAGGACAAAGGATGAAACTCCTGATATCATCATCAAACTCATCAAGCAGTTGAGGTTCGACTTAACAAAACCGTCGAATTGTCGAACAACAATGGAACCTGAGTTTGTCAACAAACAACTTAATGAATTCTATGAAAGCGTTGGAATCGGTCATCAAAGAAGTATTTCACGAACTCCTCAACGAGCGGTGTAGTTGAAAGCCGAAATCGGACTCTGGTTGAAGCCGCTAGAACAATGTTGATTTACTCAAATGTTCCAATGTTTCTCTGGGCGAGGCAATGCCACTTGCATGCTATACACAAAATCGTTCCTAATCCACACCGTACATGGAAAAACTCCATATGAACTTGTCCACAACAGAAAACCTAATCTCTCTTTCCTTCGTGTGTTTGGTGCATTGTGCTATCCAACTAATGAGGGTCGAGACTTAGGGAAACTAGGGCTAAAGCGACATTGGAGTATTTGTAGGATATGCACCAAACAAAAAGGGATACCTAATCTATAACAAAAGAACCCGAAATATCATGGAAACCATTCACGTTACGTTTGATGAGCTTACCGGTCAAATGGCTCTGGACAATCCGGCTTCGGGACCCGCACTTCAAAGACAGTCCCATTGGTTCATCTCTTGTTCCAAACTCTACTCAAGAAACTCCATATGTACCTCCATCCGAAGATGATGTAAAGAAATTGTTTGATCCTATGTTTGATGAACTGTATGATTCAAACACGAATGAGGTAATGATTCACCTGCAGAGAGGATGCTCATATTCATGTGAATGAAGTCAATCCTTCAGTCTCAATATCTTTAAGTCAAGAAGCACCTGCTGCTGATCCTTGAGTCTCATCAACAAATCATCATTCTTCAAATCTACATCATGGAAATGTTTACGCATCAATGATGAAGTTAATCCCTTTGCTGCTCCTGAAGATGCTCCATTTGAAAACATATTTGCTACTCCGAATCATCATCGAACCATCTTCTTGAGGAGACATCGACTCGGCTACCTCAGTCCCTCAACAACTGCCACATGAACACCTTAGAAAATGGACTCACGATCATCCATTAGACAACATCATTGGAAATCCCTCTCGTCCTGTATCAACACGGAAACAACTTGCAACCGATGCCTTATGGTGTTTCTTCAACTCCGTACTTTCTAAGATCGAACCAAAAGATGTTAAAACCGCCATGAATGAAGACATCTGGTTCAATGCCATGCAAGATGAAATTCATGAGTTTGATCGACTTGATATATGGGAGTTAGTACACGCTCCGCTGTGCTATGATTATAGCTCTCAAATGGATCTTCAAAGTAAAACTTGATGAGCATGGTGATGTGTTGAAGAACAAGGCTCGTTTAGTTGCTAAAGGATATCGTCAAGAGGAGGGTATAGACTTTGAAGAATCTTTTGCTCCTATTGTTCGAATCGAGGCAATCGAGAATCTTTCGGCTACTGCCTGCTAGTAAGAACATGGTAGTGTATCAGATGGATGTGAAGACGGCATTTCTGAACGGAGATCTTAAAGAAGTCGTCTACGTCGGCCAACCTGAAGGATTTGTGAATCAAGAGCATCCTACTCACGTTTATCGTTTGAAGAAGGCTCTCTACGGTTTAAAGCAAGCTCCAAGGGCATGGTATGATACATCAAAGTTTCTTCTATCATCCGGATTGATAAAGGAGCGATTGATCCTACATTGTTCACCAGGAAGTCGGGCAAACATTTAACTCATGTTCAAATTTATGTTGATGATATTATTTTTGCTTCGACTGACCCAATGGAATGTGATCATTTTCTAATGAAATGAGTTCTAAGTTTCAAATGTCAATGATGGGACAAATGTCATTTTTCTTGGGATTACAAATTTCACAAAGTCCAGGAGGCATTTTCATAAATCAATCTAAATATGCAAATGAGATTTTAAAGAAATTTGGATTTGATTCATGTGACCCTGTTGACACCCCCATGATTGATCGAACCAAACTAGATGAGGACCACTCGGGGATCATGATTGACCAAACGAAATATCGTAGTATGATTGGATCCCTGATGTACTTCACAGCTAGTAGACCGACATCTTGTTATTCGCTGTTTGCATGTGTGCTAGATACCAGGCTAAGCCTACTAAAAAGCACCTTGAAGCGGTTAAGCGGGTCTTTCGGTATCTCCAAGGAACCATCAATATGGGACTATGGTACCCGAGGGACACCGGTATGTCACTAACGGCCTATGCAGATGCTGATCATGCAGGTTGTCAAGATACACGTCGAAGTACATCTGGAGGTGCTCAGTTTTGGGTGATAAGCTTGTGAGCTGGTCTTCAAAGAAGCAAATGAGTACTTCTATTTCCTCTACAGAGGCTGAATACATAGCCATGTCATCTTGTTGTGCTCAAATCTTATGGATGAGATCTCAATTATCTACTATGGCTTTGAATTCAACAAAATCCCTCTGTCTTGTGATAATAAAAGTGCTATTGCTCTCTCATGCAACAACGTTCAACACTCAAGAGCAAAGCATATCGACATTCGACATCATTTCATCAGGGAACAAGTGGAAAAAGGTGTGGTGGAACTATATTTTGTGAGGTCTGAATATCAGTTAGCGGACATCTTCACCAAAGCTCTTCCAAGAGAACGTTTTGAGTTTATTCTTCCTCGTCTTGGCTTGAAAAGCCTTCAACCAGATACTCTCAAACGTCTTCAGGAGGAAGGCGAGGAGTAAAGGTCTATCTTCATCTATCTCTTGTATATATCTATTCGAAAAATCAAAATACAAAATTATAAAACCTTCAAAATCCATAAAAATCTGAAAAAAATTCGAAAAAATCTTCAAAAATATTGTCTTTTTGTCATGCGTTTTCTCGGTTCGATAATATCTACGGTCTTTGTCCTGTCATTCAAAGAATGACACGGGACTTTAGATGTTGAATTCAAAAAAAAATCAAAATTATTTTGAGAAGAGAAACAATGGTTTATTGTCATTTTCAGGCAATAACCCGGTTTTAAAAGAAAGAACAGAGCCATGTTTTTACCATGTTTTCAAATTCCATGCTCGATTCTATAACATTTATCTGGCGAAAACTAAATGCTTTGAAAAATAACTCGGTCTCTATTTTTGATAATCATCCGGACTTATTTGTCAAAATATCTATCTCTCAATCAACAACCTATGTCATTGATTGAGGGAGAATGATTTCAATTAAATTAAAAGTTATTTGGCATTAAATTGTTTTCAAAAGATGTACATGCATGTTTAACCAATGGAGTTTAAAATCTCAACATCAGATCCTTATCAGTTAAAGCGCTTTCATAATCAAGTCACAATTCTCCTTAAAAGCTTTCAAAATCAATTTAAATCTACTGAGATCACAAATCTCAAATGTTTTAATAATTGTGATCGGGGGAGAAGTTGTGATTTAAATAGGATTTAAACCGATAATTCGATAAATGGTTTCTTAAGTGATTAGCATGTTTGCCTCCCAGTAAGTGACAAACGATTTCAAATTTTCCATGCACACGTTGAGGGGAGCATCTATCTTAAACCACAATGATTTGAAACGTGATCACTTATCTCAATGTGCAGGTTCCCTCTAGTATGTGTAAAACTCTTTTCAAACCTCGAGGCACATATTGAGGGGGAGCAAAATCATGAAAATCTCATCCTTCCCCAAAATGCTTTATCTAATTGATTCGATTTGGGAAGTGATGTTGATATCTTTTAGAAAATGGTAATCAAAGAAGTTAATTCTTTCTCTTGCCTCAGTGTGCAAAACATTTTCAAATACTTGATGCACATGTTGAGGGGGAGTTCTCGTTCTAAAATATCAAAAACAATTCCGGTACAAAATGCTTTGATAATATATCACAAGTATCTGAATTGATTTTCAAATGGTTTTCAATTGGTTCCAATGGCGGATGAACAATACCAAATAGACCGACCAACTTTACTTTATGTGTGGTGATATAAGGATGATAAGGTTAGGTATTTGTTCCCATGATCCGCCAGAACCGGAGGGATCTACCCTGGAACTATCCACTAGTTAGTGTAGAGTTCTTAGGTATGATAATAAAAGGAGAAAAATGTGGAATGGGAAGAGTGACTAAGCGAGCTAGTGATGCGGAATAAACCCAACAAGGTTCTAGCTATGAAGTCTCGGTAAGCACTGAAGGGGTTGAAGAATTAAAAGGAATTGAATGAGAAAAGGGTGAAAACAAATAGCCCTCTATTTATTCAACCTTAGGCGTAAACCGGGTTCAATTCATATGCTACTAATGGTAACATCGGTATTGAAGACAAGACATCATGGACCCAGTGACGGCCGCACTTCAACTTCCCAAACCACTCAAGTTCCTCTTAAAAGGACTTGTTTCATTCTCACGCGGAACCGACATTATCTATCGACTTTCTCTTAGAGATTGTTGATATTGAAGAAGGAGACCCTCTCCTAGTCTCGACACAGGATCCAAATATGCACAAATTGAGTCTAGAGCCACGAGATCATCAATAAATCTCATTAGGACACTTTCAATGAAGACTCTGTTTCACACAATGTGGAAAGTGAGATTATATCTTAAGAGTCCTACGCATTATCCTTGTGGTATTGCGAACATCCAGTGAGATGTCAAACATACACTGCAATGAAGATGGAAGCCCGGAGCCAACATCTAACAAGCTCACGGTAGGTGGCATGTGAGATCTATTATATGGATCAACCATGTGACAAGCGAGCGAAAACAATGGGACGATTCAATCTTTTGAATCAATCTGGTTCGGTTATGGATTGACGGATACCTTTGAAAAACCGGTCTTTGTGCTTTAAAACTCTTTTCATTAGCACGTCGACCGGTACTAATTTTTCAAATCAAAAGGTGTTTTATGATTGATAATTGATTTTCATTAAAACCTTCGTTGTATTGCAAAACAATTTCTATTGAGCAATACTCGATTGTTTTTCAAATATCTTTTCATCAAACAGTGGACTCAAATTTGGTTCACTCACTCCGTGTTGTCTTCTTTGAGATGTTCGGTTTGAAACGGCTAAAGCATTCTGAAACCATCAAAGAAATTCTTGAATTATACGATCCGCGGCGTACTTATCGCGATCAGAGGAACCGTGGGCGTGTACCTCAATTCAACGAAAGTGATCAAAGACACTTTGATGCGATTTATCTGCTTGTTGTATGCGAGTACACGCCGGCGTTTCGCATTTGTTGAGAATGAAGCGGTCCGTCGCATGCTCACTAACACATTCATCTCAAAGAAATCATGATTAGTGCATCAATGACTCACGATATTTTCACTCCATGCTACGCTTCAGCTGCTGCCAATATCATGAATCAACTAAAGCTTCCGCTACTCTGATAAGAAGATATCATGATCCGAATGTGAGCATGTCGGTCCTAAAGTCACAACATCACATAATACCAACAACACAAAGGATGTCACGAGATTTTTTATGGTGATAATCTCAAATGATGGCTCAAATTATTATCCGTGGATCGGTAAAGACCTCCTTTGAAGTAACCAAACATGCAATGTGAAGAATCAATGACTACGAGCTTAGGAACAATGGACTACATCAAGAATGCAAGAACAATTGTTAATGTCTATATCGACATTCAATGTAATTTTAGTGCATGATTGAGGTGACCTCCCTAAGGGGGAGATTGTTAGGAATTAGAAATTCCGGTATTAAAGAGTCGGTCACCTCAAGTATATGTAATCGTTAGAAGCTCGTGAGTTAGTAGTTATTTTAAGTTAAGTAGTATTTGAAGTAACACCGTGGAGGGACGGACGGGTCTTTACCCTATATGCACGATCCACGGCCCGATGTGTGGCGTTTTATGTAAGACTATAAATACTCTCTACCTCCCAAGGTAGAGAGTTGGAGCTCATAATAATATCTTTCACTTTCTCTCACTAAGTTCCCTAAACCTCTAACTTTCTCTCTCTAGAGTTCCATCTATATTCTACCTTGTGTTAATGTTATGATGTGTATGTGAAAAGTTATATCTTACAGAACAATCTGGACTTCAATTGAGTGCTGAGGAACATGACTTCATGGCTATTATGTATGATTTGGAAGACCTAGAACTTCAATGCAATTGCATCTTATGGCAAATCTTGAGGAGACTAAGTGCGACGGTCGGCCTTACCTCATCCTATGTGAACATACGAGGTACCAATCAGCGATCCATGCTTTAACAATGTCATATTTGATGTATTTACTCACGACCCGAGCGACGTGTGACGGCACCTACTTATGATACATTGGACAATCCGAAGTTGTAGATACTCCAACTCTGAAACTGGTGGATCTAGTGGAGGTACGTGTGGCACAAAATCTTGAAAGGCGGTGAGGCTTTCGTGCTTATTTTGATCATTAATCAACAGTGGCATTGAAATTGAGAAAGTTAAAAGACTGTCCCATGTTAAGGCAGAAGATGCCAAATTGACATTGAGCTTGAGAGTTACAAGGAGAGCATAAAAGCCTTTGAATTTCAGAAAAACAAAGAATGAATTAGAAATTGGTTATGAAATTTGGTTTCTAAAGAACAACTTTTGCAAATGTATAACACATTGATGTGAATTTGAGCTTGAAAATTAAATCTTTAACAAGAAAATTTCGATTTAAATAACCAACTTTCAAACAAAAGAAATGTTTTCTAATCTTGAAAAGAGAAGGTTATTTGGATTTTCAAAAGCGAGAAGATTCTCTTGATGAAATTCTTGATAAGAATGAAAAGATAAAAACTTTGGAAAATTTGCTTCTTACAACGGGTCATTATGCTCAAACAATCAAGATGCTTTCTAATCAAGTAAATCCGCGTTTTCATACTAATAATAGAATGGCATTTGGTAACGACCCTTCTCGATTCCTCAAGAAAGCTTCAATCTAGAATGTGTTAAACAATGGAAAATGTTTTGCATGAACCCATAATTGTGCATGATTCTCTTGAAGCGTTAGAACTATCACAGGAGAGTAGATCAAAAATGAAAACAAAAAACATCGAATCAAACCAATTGATTATAACAAATGGAATAAAATTAACGGGTTACTTTTGTCAATCAAAAATAAAAGTCAAAGTTCTCCATTACACAAAATGTTTCAAACAAAGAGTCAACTCTTGCTTCAAAATCGTTTCAAAACCGGTTGTTGTCTCCAAAATCTCTTTCGAACATTGAACAAATGTCTTCAAACAATCCTTTTAACACAAGTGATGCGAGAAGTATTTTAGACAATGTGAAAACGAGAATTGTGGATCTTCAAGAGACTGTTAAAACTAAAACCACTATTACACCTAATAATTGGTTCTCTAGTTTTGATATTGAACAGAAAAGTTTTTGAAACTAAAATGCCCCTCATTTGAATGCCATCAATGCAAGGGTAATTCATTTTGAACAAGCATTTTTGAGAAGAAATAGGCGACTTTGTCAGGACCATAAAACCACGGTAAAGCAAGCTAATGATTGTGTTGAACAAATCAAAGTTTTGGAAACTTTAAATGACTCTCTCTTCGACGATGTTCCGACTCACGAATATTATGTCCATCATTTTACAAACATATTACATTGAAGATCATGAAAGACTCGATCGAGACCTCCGAAATTGTTTCAAAATATGAAAAGCTCTTGAAAAACTTGAAAATGAAATGTGTCATATTTTAAACAACTTGATCGAAAAACGAGGAATGCAAATATGACAAATTGTCGAGTATGGCGTGCCTACAATGACATGGCGAAAAATGATCTTTTGAGGGCTCAAATTGGAAAGTCAAAAGGAAAGGCTGATGAATCTGTGATTAAAAACCATTGGCTCGGAGAAAGCAAATGTTCCCAAACGGTTTCCAAACCAAAATACGTTTCTATGCCTCCTCCAAAGTCAATGAGAAAAATGTTTCATCAAAACAGTCACTCCACGCCCTACCTAAACAACATGTTGATAAAGGAAAAGCGGTTATCGAGAAACCAAAAGTTTTAGCTCACGGCCTTTTTAGAATGAGTACCACTAATGCGTCTGCCTCCACATCTAAACCATATGGAATAAACGACATAAGTTTAGAAAAGCACTCTAAAGAGACTAGGAAATTTGAAACCACACCTCCAGATAAAAATGTGAATCTAATGCGTGTGCCTTACCTTCTACAGGACTAGAAAGCACCTCTAGGAGCAGCAGACTAAAGCCTTAGAGCAATACAAGGAACAATAGAATCTGTTGCCTCTAGGAGTAGTAGCTTGAATAAAGAGAAGAAAGTAGAAGAACACCCTAGGAATTTACAGCTTTTGAATAAGAAAGACATTTCATCTGAATGTAATGAACCTATGAAACTTGCTAAGTCTAATGAATGTGTTGAATCTCTTTGTTTAACTTGCAAGAAATCTTTAGTTAATGTTCAAGATGATTGTGTTTCTGAGAATGTGAATGATAAGCACTGTTAAGAGCGTCCCAAAAGATCTTATGCTAAAAGAGTAGGAAGACTAGTTGCAAAACTTAGGCTTTACACTACTGCGATAGGAACATAGTGTATACTTTAGGGATGACATTTGGAAACCAACGGGTAGAACTTTCACAATCCAGAATGGTAGAATGAGTGATGAGCCTACTCTCCCGATAGAGAACTTCTTTGAGTGTGATCGGATTTTACCTCTAACCCAAAGGAACCAAAATCAAATGGTTTCCAAAATATCTTCTTCTTCATTATTGGCGAGTTATTGAAATATGTCTTTGGATGCGTCATTCGGGTTGCTCCAAGCACATGACCAGGGATCGAAGGCTGTGATCAATTTAGATACGGAAATTCATGGGAACCGTGACGTTTGGGAAATGATCATGTAGCTCATGGGTTATGGAGATCTACCTTTTGGAAATTATTTGATCACTCGGGTTTACTATTTCGAAGGGTTGGGACACAATTTGTTTTCATCAGGCGGTTACGTGATGCGATTTAGAGGTTGCTTTTAGGAAAATTCTTGCTTCGTTAGAAACTTGGATGGCGATCTCTTAACCGGAATCGTGATACAAACTTGTATGCTATCGACATCAATCAAATGGCCTCTTCATCACCAATATGTCTTATGACACGAGCATCCGGAACACGATCGGTTGTATGGCATAGAAGGTTATCCATCTCAATTTTGACACCATCAACAAAATTGCCAAAGACAACATCGTCAACGGACTTCCAAAGTTCAAATACACCAAGGATCACTTATGTCCATCATGCGAACAAGGAAAAGCAAAAGAGCATCATATAAACCCAAACCGTACCTAGTTCGGAAGCAAAGTTGCATATGTTGCACATGGACTTATGTGGCCCAATGTGAGTTGAAAGCATTAATGGGAAAAAGTATATTCTTGTCATCGTCGATGATTATTCGAGATCTACATGGGTTAAGTTTAGAGATCAAAATCGAAGCACCAGGCATCATCATCACCTTCGAAAACGAATTCAAGTACTTCTTCAAACTCGATAAGGGTTGTAGAGCAGTACGCGGCTTGAATTCACAATCGAGGAGTTAAGATCTTATTTTGAAGATGTTGGAATCACATGGACATCGGTTGTTAGAACTCCAAGCGAATGGGGTAGTTGAAAGAAGAAATAGAACTCTTGTGGAAGCTGCTCGCACAATGCTAATCTATTCTCGTGCACAGTTATTTCTATGGTGATCTTTATTTGCCACTGCTTGTTTCACTCAGAATCGATCCCTCATCCATCCAAGATTCAATAAAACCCCATATGAGCTTGTGAACAAGAGAAAACCGGATATCTCTTACTTTCACGTGTTTGGCGCTTTGTGCTATCCTACAAATGGCAGAAGATCTTGGAAAACTAAAAGCAAAAGGTGATATTGGAATCTTCATTGGATATTCGAGGATAACTCGAGGGCATTCAGGTTGTATATGAAGAACTAGGAGGATCATGGAGGCGATGAATGTGAAATTTGATGAACTTTCACATATGGCTTCACGAGAGACTTCGCTCTAGAACCCGCTAAACCCGCAGACTTTGGACACAGGTTCGGGACTCGTACCTCAAAGAGCTCAATCAACCGTTTGACAATCCTAAGAACAAGAATGGGAGAATTTCTTTGAGTTAATGTTCGATGAATACTATGGTGGAACTTGACAAATGCATCAAACCATCATTCCATTTGAACCCTCAAAATCATCCTCCACCACCAACAGAAGATGCATCTACAACGTTCGAAACCAATGCACCAACTCCATCTACATCATCTACATCTACTCTCAGGTTATTGCACCCGTTCTACGGCGGTTGATGAGCAAAACCAAAACCAGAACGATGCAACGTTAGATGAAGACTTATTTGAAAACCCGTTTGCTCGGAATCAGGTGATCTTCTTCAAGCTTACGAGAACCATCTAACTCGCATCATTATAACCAGCGGTATCCTTCTACTACGAAGTGGACAAAGACCACCCAATTGAACAAGTTATTGGTGAACCTTCAAGGCCAATTCGGGCGAGGCGTAACTTGCCACCGATTGCGACTTATGCATTTACCTTTGCTCAATTAGCAATATAGAGCCAAAGAACATTCATGAGGCAATGGGGATGCATGGATAGAAGCGTGCAGGGAGGAACTTCTCCAATACCGTCTACATGACTCTTGGGAAATGGTTCCAAGACCAATTGACATTCGCGTCATTGATCTCAAATGGTTATGGAAGCACAAAAGGGATGAAGATGATGTAATTACATAACAAAGCTCGCTTGTGGCCAAAGGATATAGACAAGAGGAAGGGATAGACTTTGAAGAGTCATTAGCGCCCGGCTAGACTAGAAGCGGTCAATTCTTAGCCTATGCAGCTCACAAAACATCACGGTTTTATCGGATGGACATTAAGACGGCGTTCTTGAATGGAACTCGAAAGAAAAGTGTCGTGAGTCGGCCCGAAGGCTTCATAGACATGGAACATCCCGACTACGTCTACAAACTCAAAAAGGCAATCTACGGTTTGAAACAAGCTCGAGGCGTGGTATGATGGCTTATCCTCTTTCCTTATCCAAACAATTTCACCAAAGGCACGATTGATCCTACCTTGTTTTACAAAAATGCAAAAGCGACATTTTGATTGTTGATTTACGTGGGCGACATCATCTTTGGGTCCACTAATCCGAATCTTTCAAAACATTTTGAAAATCTCATGAAAAGTAAATTTGAAATGTCCATGATGGGGGAACTAAAATTTTTCTTGGTTTACAAATACATCAATCCCCTCGTGGAATTTTTATAAATCAAATAAATATGTAGCCGAGATTTTGAAAAATCATGGTATGGATAATTGTGACTGATTGAACACCAATGGTAACTTCACCAAAAATTGGAGCGATTTTTTGGGAAACCTATTGATCCGAAGAAATATCGGAGCATGATTGGTTCTCTCATGTACTTCACTGCTAGTCGACCCGATATTCATTTTGTTGTTTGCTTATTAGCACGGTTTGAGGCAAAGCCTACGAGCGCACCTCAAAGAGGTTAAACGGATCTTCGGTGCACGAAGACATCCATTCACATGGGACTTTGGTATCCGAAGGAATCCGGATTTGATCTAATTGCTTTTTCGGATCACGGACCCGGTGATCAAGTTCTGACAAAAAGTACATCAGGAGGAGCACAATTTTGGGTGAAAAGTTAGTAAGCTGTGGCTTCAAAGAAACAAGATTGCCTTGCACTTTCAACCGTGAAGTTTGAGTATGTGTCTCTATCTGCGTGTTGTGCTCAAGTTCTATGGATGAGAACACAACTCACAGATTATGGCTTTACTTTCAATAAAATACCTATGTATTGTGACTCGAAAAGTGCCATAGCCATATCATGCAATCTGTTCATCACTCAAAGACTAAGCATATCAGGTGTCGCTATCACTTCATCAAAGAGCGTCGAAAATGGTCTTGTTGAATTATTCTTCGTGAAGCAGATTACCAACTTTGATCTATTTACTAAAGCCCTTCCAAAGAAAGGTTTGACATTTAGTTCGAGCAATTGAATCTGACCTAACCCCCGAGGAGTTAGAGCGTCTTCTCGATTCTTCTTGAAAATGATTTTCCAAAAGCTTCATTTGTAAATATTTTTGAAAAACAAAATACAAAATTTGAAAAACCTTCAAAAGCAAAATATAAAAATATAAAACTTTCCAAAATACAAAAACAATATAAAATCAAAAATCCAAAAATATTCTTCTCACGACATGTCTCTCAGATATAATCGATATTACATGCGTTTCTAGAAATGTCATTCAACAATGATACGGGTATGTACGGATGCTTGGCGAGAGTCTTTAATTTGTTTTCTAAAACATGTCGTTTCTCAAAATTTCTTCATAAGATGGCTTTCGTATACTTGATGCGAAACCGGACTAAAATGATGACTTTTGATTATTTTTCAAATCAAAACTCGTGTTTTTAATGAAAATCACTAGTTATGCGCTTGATTACTACATTTAAAAATGGTGAGAAATCATCATCATCTTGAGCACCTTTTCAAGATTGTTCAAAAGATTTTCAAAATCTTTCAAAATATTTTGTGCTCAAGATAACTCCTCTAAAACCCTTTAATTGATTATGCTTTATTAAAGGGGAGTATAAAACTAAATTGTTCCAAATTCATGCTTAAATCAAATCCGTTTGTCTCCCCAAAAGATTCTAAAATGTTGTTTAATCTGTTTATATCAAAAATATCACGTATATGCTATTTTTGAGGGGAGAGGCGTGATTAAAATGTGATCAAAATGTTTAATGATCGGTGTTTGAATCTCAAAATGAGCTTCTTCAGACGGAACCAATGAATGGCGGGAATCAATGTTAGTAAATGTACCATCTCGAGAAACTTGTGATAGATATGCACCCTCATGGGTCTAACCTCCTTTTCAAGGAGTGTTTACAACTTCAAGTTAGTTATTAGAGTTAGTTGTCACCTAAAAGCGACAATGGAACTCTTTAACTAGGCAACGTAACCGTGTCTCGTGGGGAATTGTCTATCATGAGTCGATCAATTCAAAAGTGCAACTCTACCCTCATGTGCGGATTTCTGTTAAAACTCATAAGCACATGTGAAGGGGAGTGTTTACGAAAATATAAAACTCTGAGTGTTCTCAAACATGTTTTCTATCATAAACACTCTGAGAGATTTTCAAGAAAAATGGTTTTATGGCAACAATAGGGCAGTCATGGAGTTATAAGGTGACTAAGGATAGGAAATTAGTCCTATGATCGCTGAGCGGAGGAATCTACCAAGGACATCACAAATAGTTTAGTATTAGAAGTCCTTAGGTATGATTGAAAAAAGGAGTAATGTGAGAAAGGAGAAAGAAGGGGTTGAAGAATTAAAAGAAATGTAATGAAAAAGGGTGAAAAGAAATAGCCCTCCATATTCAACCTTAGGGCAGGATCCGGGTTCAATTCATGCACTCTTGGTTGTCACTAGATGACAGCGTATTGAAGACAAAGGCGTCATGGACCCGGTGATGCACTGCACTAAACCTTCTAGCCACTCAGTTCCTCTTAAAGGATTTGTTTCATTCTCACTGGGAACCCTACATAATCTATCGACCTTCTCTTAGAGTTGGTTGATATTGAAGAAGGAGACCCTCTCCCTAGTCTCCTTCGGAAAACCAAAATGCACTAATGAGTCTAGAGCCACGAGATTCATCAAAAGATCTCATAGGAACACATGACATGACATAAACTTGTTGTTCATCAATAAGGACACAAGTGATATATCTAGAGTCTCTGCATCTTAGCAATCGCGAACATTTATGAGAAGTTTCACATATGTGATCTTGAGTGATTGAATGGAAACTCTGCCCGAGGGTCAACATCAAGCGACCGGCCAGGTCACTTGGTAACTCCGTGGATTACGCTTAGTGTGTCTCAAACGGTCTCTGATCGTGGGGTGATGCTCGTGTACCTCGGCGACTCATCCAGGAATCAGATGTATTCCGGTATATCAGCGTTATCTCACTTGTGGGACTCCAGGTTCGGGAGCGGCCCTTGTGAGAATTAGAGACGTGTTTTCACACTATGCTGTTAACACCCTTTAAATTCAAACTTGTAAGTTTGGGAATCCGCTTATTACTAACCTTGTTTTATGTTTTTCTTCTTATGGAAGCTCGGGCGGATTGATCGTCTGAGACTAGCCACATGCTCATACCAACAACAAATGAAGTTCTCATCAAAATCAAAGGCTACACAAAGTTAAAGATGATTCTTAGTCAATGTCAAAGAATCTACAAAGTTTAAAGACTAGAGAACTTCATCTCGAAACTAAAAGTCAAATAGAAGTGTGAGCATGGTGGAGAAAGGCGTGGAGACACCAAACCAACGAAGTTGACAACGGAGAACCACATTATCGATCACAAAGCATGAAGGAACAAAGAATCAAGACTATTCTATATCTATACACAAAGTTCAAGCTCGAGAAAAGTAAAGACCTAATCAAGTGGAGCATCTTTTGAATGACCACCCCTTAGGGGAGATTGTTAGCCTTAATAGT
This sequence comes from Chrysanthemum makinoi, assembly GCA_910596185.1. Classification (NCBI taxonomy): domain Eukaryota; kingdom Viridiplantae; phylum Streptophyta; class Magnoliopsida; order Asterales; family Asteraceae; genus Chrysanthemum; species Chrysanthemum makinoi. The sequence continues at coordinate 190,747,321 of OU343221.1, forward strand.
TTTATTAGAAGTGATGGTCATTCACACTTAGGAACTTTGTAACGTGTGTTAGATATCGTGATAGAATAGTCAACGGGCTCATGGATTGGGCTAAGCTAAATGGCTTTTAGTTAAGTTAAGCTAGCCTTATGAAAGATATAATCCAATCCAACCCAATCCAAGCCCATCCCAAAGCCCTTTAGGGCATCTTGTATTGTATATAAATACCCCTCAAATGAGTCATTTGAGGGTGTGTAAGTGTGTGTGTGTGTGTGTTTTCTTTGGAGAAATACAACTTATTGTGTTCATCTTTATTTCACACACATACACGATTTCATAACATCAAGTCACCATCTTTCCTTCTTTATCTTTTTCTCGTTTGTGTTTAGTTTCATGGTTATACTTGTATCGTGTTGGGTTTGTGATAAGGTTGAGATATTTAAGGTCCTACAATTGGTATCAATCGCCTAACAATGGTTTTGGAGTGTGTGTGTTAGTTTTTGTTAAAGCTTTACAAGAAAAGTTAGCGTTTTTCTATAAAGCGTGGGCTTTTGCATAAAGTTTTGATTTTCGTGGTTTAAGCTTAAAGTTGTAGTTTATATTGATCATTAAGTGTTTTGGAAGAAGTTTGTGCAAAAGAAATCATTTGGAATCTTGTTTTTGGGTGAAAATTTGGTTTTTGCAAAGCTGGGCATTTTTGGCGTAAGCATTGCAAGTCAAAACCCTCTTTTTGCAGCGTAAGAAAAAGTCAAACCCTCTTTCTACGCGTAAGGTATACGCGCCAAGATTTGAATTTTTACGCTTAAGCTTTTGGTGACAAATCTTAGATTACGCGTATTTTCAGTGTTTCCCACTTGCTTGGATAAGCTTGAAAAACACCGATTTGTGGATATCTTTCAGCGGGCGAGTGTGAAGGATTTTGGTTTTAAAACCTAATCTTACGCCTAAGCAAAAACTACGGTAAGCACTCTCAGCCTAAGTTAAATCTTACGCGTAAGGTACTCTACTTCTAAGTATAAAGTTTACGCATAAGCTTACGTTTAACCTTAAGTTTACGTGTAAGTGCAGGTGCGCATAAGCATCATCTTAAGCCTAAGGAGAGTTACGCATAGCGGTCTATGCCTAGCGAATTTCACGCATAAGCACTTTCAATCATGCGCCTAAGAACAAGTTCGGTAAAATCTTAAGCAAAACTTGACCATAAATTTTTGAGGCAAGTAACTTTGTTTTCGGTTCTACCCATCAAAAGCGACATTGAGCGAGGTCTAGACCGCGAATCAACTAAAGTTTATTGGGTCTTAAGATCCTAAAAGCATTTCGAGCGAGAAGTTATTGAGGTTTTTAAGTTTTTAGACAAAATTTTCACTACAACAACCAAGCTTAATCTTCATCAAACACAACTCCTTTATCGTTGAATCGATCCTACATCAACTCTATCATAAAATACCTTCATCAATGGCTACTCAACAAGACATTCATGCGGTGGCGAAAACCGTCTCCATCTTTGGAAAAAGGTGGATATCTTCAATGGACAAATCGTATGCTCGTACATCAAGACCAACCAAATGGAAAACTCATGATTCAATCCATTCTGAATGGACCCTTCAAGCCTCGACAAGTCAAGACCACGGGCGTCTGATGCAACACCTCCCGTTCCACCATACTTTTCGTGCTCAACATGAATCCAGAATACAATGAAGAGGATAAGAAGCGGTCGAGCGGATGACATGGCAATACACATCGTCCAAGCTGGGACTACCAAGAACATCTTTGCTGCTGTAGATAGGCTGTGAAGCTGCTACGATATGTGGGAGCGTGTTGAGCTATGTTATGGAGCGAAATTGGTCAACAAGACATGGAGAACAAGTTGCTAACGGAATGGGAAAGTTTACATCAACTCTGGGAGAATCCATTGAATCCTACTATGGAAGGTTTTGCACTTTGATGAATGAGCTTATCAAAAACAAGTTGGCACCCAGAACTATCGTGAGTAACATCAAATTTCTCAACAATCTTCTAGAAGAATGGGGATGATATGTCACTATTTTCAACCAAACAAAGGACTTACATCAGGTGAACTTTGATCAACTCAGCGATTTTGAAACAAAACCAAGCTAAAGTCAATGAAGTAAGGAAAAGATTGGAAATCATGATCCCTTGGCACTAATTGCAAAGACTCAAACTCCAGTAAATACACAACAACAAGCTTCATCATCTTCCTTAACAACAACTTGCGGTAATACATTCCACAACCACAAGTTTGTTATCCTCAACAACAATTCTATCCACAGAACAACAAGTTCGAGTCAACAACAGCGGTATCCACAATACCGGGAACAAGGAATCATGACCTTGAAGAACAAGAACAAGCTGTATTTGCATTTGCTTTTTGACTAAAGCATTTAGAGGTCGCTATTCCACACCAACTAACAACAACCAAAGGATTTCATCAAACACTACTTAGCGGATAAATTGCAGTAGGGTTTGAATATGGGTCATCAGGACAAATGGTTGGAGTTATTAGGAACCAACAGGGATATGCTCTTCTGGATTTCACATGGGTATCAGGCGGTTCCGTAACGGGGTATCGGTTGGGTCGAGAATGTTGAAAATCGATAGGACCAATTTTGGGAATAGGCGTGGGTATCGGAATGGGAATGTTGCGGCTCCGGTCACTAGGAATTATGGAAATGTGAATCGGGGTATCAGGGTTAAGTGTTACAAGCTGTCAAGGTGGGTCACATGGCAAGGAATTGTCCTACTAAGTAGAAAAGAAGGATCACGGCATATCTTGAGAAAGCTATCTTTGTGCCACAGTCGAGAAGCGGGGTTGCGGTGAGTCTTTGAGGAACATGACTTTAAGCTATTATGGATGATTTGGAAGACCTCGAGGAAATCAATGCAAATTGCATCTTCATGGCAAATCTTCAAGAGACTAAGTCACGACAGCGACTCGAGCGCCTCTGTTTATGGCATGTAGCGATGTCGAGTACCAATTATTGATCAATGCTATAACAATGTCATATTTGATGTGTTTACTCATGACGAACGGCGTGCAGTGCGGCGCCATCACCTACTTATGATACATACACGGACAATAGAACGTAGCAATACTAACTCTAAAACTCGGATGTGGATCCTAGTGGAGTTATGTGGCACAAAATCTTGAGGCTGATGAGGAAACCGTGCTTATTTTGAAACATTAATCAATAAGCGTGGCATTGAAATGAGAAAGTTAAAGCGGTCAATCGTGAAGTTAAGGCCGCGAATGCTAAATTGACCGTTGAGCTTGAGAGTTACAAGGAGAATGCAAAAGCTTTTGAATTTCACAAAAACAAAGAGTGAAATTAGAAGCTGGTTATCGAAATTCGTTTTAAAAGAACAACAATTGCAAATCAAGTATAACACACTTGATGTGAATTTAAACTTGAAAATAAAATCTTTAAACAAAATTTCGATCTAAATGACCAACTTTCTAAACAAAAGCAATGTTTTCGGATCTTGAAAAAGAGAAAAGCGATTGATTACTTGATTTTTCAAAGCGAAGATTCTCTCCTTGATGAAATTCTTGATAAAGATGAAAAAATCAAAAATTGGAAAAATTTGCTTGTTACAACGGGTCATTCACTAAATCAACCAATATCTTTGATTAATCAAACAAATCCGTATTTTCATACAACACAGAAAATGGCCTTTGGTAACAAACCTTCTTGTTTCCTCAAGAAAGCTCGGAAAAGAACATAATGTTTTGAACAATGGAAAAGCTTTACATGAACCCATAATTGTTATTGATTCTCTTGGCGTTAGAACTATCGATGAGAGTAGATAAAAAATGCAACAAAAGAACCCAGATCTAAAACCAATTGATTATAACAAATGGAACAAAATTTCTGGCATTTCTTTTGTTCCTCAAAAAGAAAAATCAAAATTTTCCATAACACCCAGTGTGTCAACACCAGTTTCAAAACCAGTTTCAAAACTTGTTGTTGTCTCACAATCTCTTTCGAAAATCGAACAAATGTCTTCAAACAATCCTTTTAACACAAGTGATGCTAGAAGCATTTTAGATGAAATTAAAACTAGCATGGGGCAACTTCAGGAGCTTGTTAAATCAAAAATCAACATCAGCACCAACAACTGGTTTTCTAGTTTTCACGATGAAATGAAAAAGGTCTTTGAAAATGAAATTGCCAATCCGCTAAACCCGTCGGTCGAGGGTGATTCACTTTGAACAAGCATTTTGAAAGAAAGCAGGTGACTTTGTCAAGGACCATAAATCCACAGTAAAGCAAGCTAATGAATGTTTTGAACATATCAAAGTTTTGGAAAATTTAAATGATTCTCTCGTCGAAGATGTTAGACAAGCTGATATTATGTCCATTGTTTTACAAACATATTACATTGAAGATCATGAAAGACTCGATTTGAGACCTCGTAATTGTTTCAAAATATGAAAAAGCTCTTGAAAAACTTGAAAAAGAAAATGTCTCCTATTTTAAACAACTTGATCGAAAATCTGAGGAATGCAAGTATGACAAATTATGGTATGGCGTGCCTACAAGGACATGAAAGAGCAAAATGATCATTTGAGGGCTCGGTGGAATCTCAAAAGGAAAGTGTGGATACTAAGATTGCAAAACCATTGGTAGAGGAGAAGGAAAATGCTCCAAAACAGGTTTTCAAACCAAAAATGTCTATTTCTATGCCTCCTCCAAAAGTCAATGAGAAAAAAGATTTGTCAAAACCAGTCACTCCACCTGCCTTGTCAAAGCAAAAAGATATAATAGTTGAAAATGAAAAAGCGGTTATCGAGAATCCAAAAGTTTTAGCACCTGGCCTTTTTAAGATGAGTACCACTAATCGTGCACGCCTCCACATCTAAAACATATGGAACAAGCGACATAAGTTTAGAAAAGCACTCTAAAGAGACTAGGAAAGCTGAAACCACTTCTCTAGATAAAAATGTGATTCCTAATGAGTGTGCCTTACCTTCTACAGGACTAGAAAGCACCTCTAGGAGCAGCAGACTAAAACCTAAGAGCAATACAAGAACAATAGAGACTCGCGTGTCTCTAAGAGAAGTAGCTTGAATAAAGAGAAGAAAGTAGAAGAACACCTAGTATTTACAGCTTTATAATAAGAAAGACATTTCATCTGAATGTAATGAACTTATGAAACTTGCTAAGTCTAATGAATGTGTTGAATCTCTTTGTTTAACTTGCAAGAAATCTTTAATTAATGTTCACGATGATTGTGTTTCTAAGAATGTGAATGATAAGCCTGTTAAGAAGAACGTTCCTAAAAGAACTTATGCTAAACGAATAGGAAGACTAGTTGCAAGACCTAGGCTTTACACTCTTGATAGGAAGCATAGTGTTTACTTTAGGGATGACATTTGGAAACCCACGGGTAGAATTTTCACACTCCAGAATTGTACAATGAGTGACAAACCGAATACCACATGAAAACTACTTTGAGTGTGATCGGGACTTTACCTCTAACGAAGGAACCAAAATCAAAGCGGTTTCCAAAATCTTCTTCTTACGTTATTGGCGAGGTTATCGAAATATGTCTTTGGATCGTCATTTCGGGTTGCTCCAAGCACATGAGGGAATCTGAAGTTGATGATCAATTTAGTCACGGAAATTCATGGGAACGTGCGATTTGGAAATGATCATGTAGACTATCATGTGTTTTGGAGATCTACCTTTTGGTTATTTGATCACTTTCGGGTTTACTATGTGAATGGTTGGGACACAATTTGTTTTCGGTCGGGAAAATGCGTGATCGATTTAGAGGTTTCTTTAGGAAAATTCTTGCTTCGTTAGAAACTTGGATGGCACTAATCTCTTAATTGGGATCGATACAAACTTGTATGCTATCGACATTAACCAAATGGCCTCTTCATCACCAATATGTATTATGACACGAGCATGGAACAAAGTCTGGTTGTGGCATAGACGATTATCCCATCTCAATTTCGACACCATCAACAAACTGGCCAAAGACAACATCGTCAACGGACTTCCAAAGTTCAAATACACCAAAGATCACTTATGTCCATCATGCGAACAAGAAAAAAGCAAAAGAGCATCATATAAACCCAAACCCGTACCTAGTTCGGAAGCAAGGTTGCATATGTTGCACATGGACTTATGTGGCCTAATGAGAGTTGAAAGCATTAATGGGAAAAGTATATTCTTGTTATCGTCGATGATTATTCAAGATATACATGGGTTAGATTTCTGAGATCAAAAGATGAAGCACCGAGGCATCATCATCACCTTTACGGCGAATTCAAGTACTTCTTCAAGCTCCGGTAAGGGTTGTAAACAGTTAACGACACGAGAATTTACTAATCGAGTTAAGAGCTTATTTTGAAGATGTTGGAATCACACATGAAATGATTATTAGAACTCCACGGCCGAAAATGGTTAGTTGCAGAAGAAATGAACTCTTGTGGAAGGCTGCTCGCACAATGCTAATCTATTCTTGTGCACCGTTATTTCTATGGTGATCTTTATTTGCCCGCTTGTTTCTTTCCAGAACGATCCCTAATCCATCCAAGATTCAAAAACCCCATATGAACTAGTGAACAACGAGAAAACACGATATCTCTTACCTTAGTGTTTGGCGCTTTGTGCTATCCGACAACGGCGAGAAGATCTAGGCCCGAAAGCTAAAGGTGATATTGGAATCTTCATTGGATACTCGAGATAACTTCGAGGGCATTAGGGGTGTATAACAGGACGAACTAGGAGGATCATGGAGATGAATGTGAATTTTGACGAAATTTCACAGATGGCCAGAGACTGGCTCTAGAACCCAGCTTACTCCTATGGCTTCAATCAAAGCAGATTAGGACCCGCAAACCGGCGGACTTACGGACACATCGGTTGAGGACTCGTACAACAAAGAGCTCCATCAACTTTTCTTTGGCACACCTCATGAAAAAGAATGGGAGAATTTCTTCGAGTTAATGTTCGATGAATACTACGGTGGAACTTCAACAAATGCATCAAACCATCATTCCGCTGCACCCGCTCAAAATCATCATACGCCACCTTGAAGATGCATCTACAGCGGTCGAAACCAATGCACCTCTCATCAACGTCATCTACATCGACTTACGCAAACCCTATTCTTAGCAGTTTTACGGCGGTTGATGAACAAAACCAAAACATATCATTTCAAGAAGAACCTACACAAAACCGAGCGATGCAGCGTTAGATGAAGACTTATTTGAAAACCGTTTGCTACAATCAGGTGAATCATCTTCAACACGAGAACCATCTAACTTCATACGTTTAACCAGCGGTATCCTTCTACTCACGAAGTGGACAAAGACCATCCAATTGAACAAGTTATTGGTGAACCTTCAAGGCCAATTGACGAAAGCATAACTTGCCACCGATTGCGACTTGTGCATTTACCTTTGCTCAATTAGCAATATTGAACCGAAGAACATTAGGGAGGCAATGGCGAACGTGGATAGAAGCGTCGCGGAGGAACTTCTCCAATACCGTCTACATGACTCTTGGGATATGGTTCCAAGACCAATTGACATTCTAGTCATTGATCTCAAATGGTTATGGAAGAACAAAAGGGATGAAGAAATGACTGTAATTCTCAATAAAGCTCGTCTTGTGGCCAAAGGATACAGAGCGGAAGAAGGAATAGACTTTGAAGAGTCATTCCGCGCCGGTAGCTAGACTTGAAGCGTCGAGGATATTCTTAGCCTATGCGGCTTTCACAAAAACATCACGGTTTATGGATGGACATTAAGGCGTTCTTGAATGGAACTCACGAAGAAGAATAATGCGTGGGTCAGCGAGAAGGCTTCATAGACATGGAACATCCGGACACGTCTACAAACTCAAAAAGGCTATCTATGGTTTGAAACAAGCGAGGCGTGGTATGACGAACTTTCCTCTTTCCTTATCTAAACAATTTCACCAAAGAAGCTGTTGATCCTACCTTGTTTACACAAAAATGCAAAAGCGACATTTTGATTGTTGATTTCGTGGGCGACATCATCTTTGGGTCCACTAATCCGAATCTTTCAAAATATTTTGAAAATCTCATGAAAATCAAATTTGAAATGTCCATGATGGGGGAACTAAAGTTTTTTCTTGATTTACAAATACATCAATCCCCACGTGGAATTTTTATTAATCAAGCTAAATATACAAGCGAGATTTTGAAAATCATGGTATGGATAATTGTGATTCGATTGAACACCAATGGTAACTTCACCAAAAATTGGGCCGATTTATCGGGAAACCTATTGATCTGAAGAAATATCGGAGCATGATTGGTTCTCTCATGTACCTTATTGCTAGTCGACCCGATATTCATTTTGATGTTTGCTTATTATACGGTTCGAGGAAAAGCCTACAGCTGCACCTCAAAGAGGTTAACGGATCTTTCGTTGCTGAAGACATCCATTCACATGGGACTTTGTATCCGAAGGAATCGGATTTGATCTAATCGCCTTTCAGGATGGACGCGCAGGTGATCAAGTTCTGACTAAAAGTACATCGGGAGGAGCACAATTTTTGGTGAAAAGTTAGTAAGGCGGTCTTCAAAGAAACAAGATTGCCTTTGCACTTTCAACGAGGTATGTGTCTCTATCTGCGTGTTGTGCTCAAGTTCTATGGATGAGAACACAACTCACGGATTATGGCTTTACTTTCGATAAAATACCTATGTATTGTGACTCGAAAAGTGCCATACCATATCATGCAATCGATTGATCACTCAACTAAGCATATCACTTCATAAAGAACACGTAGAAGAAGATGCTTGTTGAATTATTTTTCGTGAAGACAGTTACCAACTTCGCCGATCTATTTACTAAAGCCCTTCAAAAGAAAGGTTTAACGATTTAGTTCAACGAATAGGATGTGAAGCCTAACCCTGCGAGGAGTTAGAGCGTCTTCTGAATCTTCTTGAAAATGATTTTCCAAAAGCTTATTTGTAAATATTTTTGAAAAACAAAATACAAAGTTTGAAAAACCAACAAAAGCAAAATATAAAAATTTAAAATCTTTCAAAAATACAAAAATAATAGAAAATCAAAAATCCAAAAATATTCTTCTCACGACATGTCTCCTGTATAATCGATATTCATGCGTTTCTAGAAATGTCATTCAACAATGATCTGGACATGTCTGATGCTTGGCGAGAGTTCTTTAAATGTTTTCTAAAACATGTCGTTCCTCAAAATTTCTTCAAAAATGGCTTTAGTATACTTGATGCGAAACCGTACCAAAATGATGACTTTTGATTATTTTCAAATCAAAACTCGTGTTTTTAAAGAAAATCTAATTATGCGCTTGGTCACTACATTTAAAAGCGGTGAGAAATCATCATCATCTTGAGCACCTTTTTCAAGATTGTTCAGATTTTTTAAAATTTTTCAAAATATTTTGTGCTCAAATAACTCCTCTAAAACCCTTTAATTGATTATGCTTTATTAAGGTGGAGTATAAAACAAAAATGTTCCAAATTCATGCTTAACTCAAATCGTTTGTCTCCCCAAAAGATTCTAAAAATGATGTTTAATCCGTTGATATCAAAAATATCACGATTATGCTATTTTTGAGGGAGAAAGCGGGATTAAAATGTGATCAAAAATGTTTAATGATCATTGTTTAAATCTCAAAAGAGCTCGACTTCGGTTGAAACCATTGAATTGACGAGGAATCAAAGTCGAGTAAATGTACCATTTGAGAAACTCGTGATAGACATGCACTTTCATGGGTCTAACCTTCTTTTCAAAAAGTGTTTACAACTTCAAGTTAGTTATTAGAGCTAGTTGTCACCTAAAAACTGACAATGGAACTCTCTAACTAAAAACAGCGTAACCGTGTCTCGTGGGGAATTGTCTATCATGAGCCGATCAATTCAAAAAGTTCGAACTCTACCCTCTATGTGCAGATTTCTATCAAAACTTATAAGCACATGTGAAGGGGGAGTGTTTACGAAAATATAAAACTCGCGGAGTGTTTCAAACATGTTTTCAATCATAAACACTCACGAAAGATTTTCAAGAAAAATGGTTTTATGGCAACATGGGACAGTCATGGAGTTATAAGGTGACTAAGGATAGATAAATCCGTCCTATGATCCATGAAGGAGGAATCTACCCAGGACAATACCCATAGTTAGTATTAGAAGTCCTTAGGTATGATTGAAAAAAGAGTAATGTGAGAAAGGAGAAAGAATTTGAAGAATTAAAAGAAAATGAAAAAGGGTGAAAAGAAATAGCCTCCATTCAACCTTAGAGGCGGCTTGGTTCAATTCATCTACTCTTGGTTGTCACTAGATGACAACGGTATTGAACAAAGGCGTCATGGACCCGGTGGCCTTGCGCACTAAATCTTCTAGCCACTCAATTCCTCTCAAAAGGGATTTGTTTCATTCTCATTGGGAACCCTACATAATCTATCGACTTTCTCTTAGAGATCGTTGGTATTGAAGAGACCCTCTCCTAGTCTCCGCTTAGGAAAACCAAAATGCACTAATTGAGTCTAGAGCCACGAGATTTATCAAAAGATCTCATAGGAACACTTGACATTTCATCGCTTGTTGTTCATCAATAAGGACACAAGTGATACATTCAGAGTCCCACGAATCTTGCAATCTGCCAGAACATTTATGAGAGGTTTCACAATTGTGATCCTGTTGATTGAATAAATTCGCGCGGTCAACATCAAAAGCGACGGCGGCGAGTCACCGGTAATTCTTTATGGGTTACGCTTATTGTCTCAAATGGTCTCGATGCGTGAAGTGATGCTTGATTGTACCGGTGACTCACTGGCTGTAGATGTACTTGATTTATGTCGTGTTAGCCTTCTTGAAGGCCTCCAATTTCAGGAATAGCCTTTGCTAGAATTAGAGATGTTTTCACACTATCTTTGTTAACACACTTTCGAAGTTCAAACTTGTATTTGGATTACTTCTAACCTGTTTTTATGTTTTCTTCTTATGGATGCTTGTGGGAGGAAGAGATCGGTCTTGATTTTCCACATGCTCATACCAACAACACATGAAAAGTTCTCATCAAAATCAAAGGCAACTCAATGTCAAAGATGATTCTTACGTCATGTCAAAGAATCTACAAAGTTTAAAGACTTCGAGAACTACATCATTGGTAACCAAAAATAAATAGAAGTGTGAGCATGATGGAGAAAGACGTGGAGACACCTAACCAACGAAGTTGACAATGGCGAATACCACATTATCGATCACAAAGCATGAAGGAACAAAGAATCAAGACTATTCTATATCTACGCACAAAGTTCAAGCTCAAGGAAAGTAAAGACCTAATCAAGTGGAGCATCTTTTGAATGACCACCCTTAGGGGGAGATTGTTAGCCGTAACATTTTTATTAGAAGTGATGGTCATTCAATTTTAGGAACTTTGTAACGTGTGTTAGATATCGTGCTAGAATAGTCGACGGGCTCGTGGATTGGGCTAAGCTAAATGGCTAAATGTTATGTTAAGCTAGCCTTGTATAAGTTTTCATCAATCCAGCCAATCAAGCCCATCCCAAAGCCCATTAGGGCATATGTACTTGTAGTATAAATACACCTCAAATGTTTCATTTGAGGTGTGTTAGTGTGTGTGTGTGTGTGTGTGTGTTTTCTTTAATCAATACAAGTTTTCCTTTCTTATTTGTCTCTACACATATACGCATAATATCAACATCAAGTCACCATCTTTCTCTTAATCTTTCTTCTTAATCTTTACGCATAAAGCTTTGTGTTTGTTTCATGGTATATGCACTGTGTGCTAAGCTTTGGTATAACGTGATAAGGTTGAGATATTTAAGGTCCTACAATGGGTCTTGTGGAAGATCTCATGTTGATGATGTCCTAGGTAGACAATGGGATAGGGTGAATGTTGTGGTATTAAGGTGGATTTTAAATTCTATATCAGAAGAATTATTCTTGGGGCAAATTTTTTCAAAAAAGCGATGTGTGGACGAATTAAAAGAAACATTTGATAGAGTTGATGGTTCAATTACCTTTAATCTGCATCATAAAATTAACTCTTTATCTCAAAATGGGAGTTCTATTGCTGAGTATTTTAATAAATTAAGCACTTTGTGGAAACAATTTGATGCTTTAATTCAGTTACCTAGATGTACTTGTCATGCTGCTGAGGATTTTAAAAAGCATAACCAATTAATGAAATTTATGCAATTATTGATGGGGTTAGATGATTCTTACATGAAAATCAGAAGAAATATTTTATCTAGGGATCCTCTGTCTGATGTTAACGGGGCTTTTCTTTGTTATTTCTTGTGAGGAGTCTCACGAGGTTTGTGGTAACTAGTTGGTCTTTGGGACTTCCCAAAGGTCTCCGGTCATCGTGTTCAACTCGAGTGCCCAATAGAGGGAACTCTCAGAGGCCTTCTACCTCTGGAGGTTCTTTCTAGGACCTACTAATGGCCCTAGGAATAATGAGAATAGAAGGGAATTTGTTGGTGGTCTGTGTTAGTTTGTGAGCCGTGGTTTTAATGGTCATACTATGGATAGATGCTTTAAGCTCATTGGTTACCCTGTGATTTTGGTAAAATAAAAGAAGCTGGTAATAGTCAAGGGGCTCAAAATTTTAATAAAAGATTTGTTAACAATAACAATTCTGTTGGCTCTAGTTCCACTTCTGCTTTTTCTGATGAACAAATTTCAAAGCTACTTTTCTTGATTAAAGAAACTTCTGTTAATAACGTTGGAAATGTGAAAAATGTTCATGTCAATATGGCAGGTATCATTTTCAACAAAAGTAAACTCTTTAATAAAAACTTTCACAAGTTTTTTTGTCATAATAGTAAAATGAGGACTTCACTTGTTAAATTTGGTGTTATTGTTGATTCTGGAGCTAACCAACACTTGACTTACACTGACAAATTTTTAGTGAATATTATTGATATTTCCAAACTTGGTATTAAAGTTTCACACCCCAATGGTACTGAAGCTTTAATTACCAAGGTTGGGAACATGATCCTCACTAAACATTTGACTTTGTATGATGTGCTGATTGTTCCTGAGTATTGTGTCAGTTTGATGTATGTTCATAAAGTGGCTAGAGATAGCAAATTTGTTATTGCTTTTGATGAAGCTAAGTGTTATGTGTTACCTCAGGATTTGAGGGGGGTGAGTGTTCTAGGGATTGGTAGACAAGTGGATGGTTTATACTACTTTGATGGAGATCAAGGTATTGACCTAGGTGCTAAGAATTTTAAGACTGTTTGTGGCTTACCTAAGAAAACATGGCACTGCAGGCTTGGCCATCCTTCTGACCAAGTGTTGGCAGTACTTAAAGGTGAAATCAATTTTCAGGATAAAAATGACATTTTAGCCTTGTGACACTTGTCAAAAGGCAAAACAGACTAGAGAGCCTTATGCATTAAGTGATCATAAAACAGAAAACCTTGGTGATCTTGTTCACCTGGATCTTTGGGGTCCTTATAAAATCAAAAGTAAAGAAGGTTTCAGATATTTTTTAACTGTTATAGATGATTTCACCAGGGCTGTGTGGGTGTATTTACTTAAGAGTAAACATGAGGTGTTTGATTGTATTTTGGTCTTCTATAATGTTGTTAAAACACAGTTTGATAAAAGTGTTAATATTTTTAGAAGTGATAATGGGACTGAATTTGTTAATAATCAATTTTCTAGTTTCTGTAAAGAAAAAGGTATTATACATCAAACAACTTGTGCTTACACTCCTCAACAAAATGGGATTGTTGAAAGGAAACATAGGCATCTCTTGAACGTTGCGGATCCCTTATGTTTCGGTGGGGATTGCATTTGTTTTGTGTTCGAATGTATTCTAACTGCCACTTACTTGATTAATGATTTCCTTCTTAAGTCTTTGAGTGGAAACTCTCCTTAAAATCTTGTTTTTGGTAGAAAACCTGTTTTTAGTCATTTACGAACTTTTGGTTGTCTTTGTTTTGCTACTATTCTTACCAGCAATGATAAGTTTAGTAGTAGAGCAGAAAAATGTGTTCTTGTTGGCTATTCTAACTTTCAAAAAGGTTACAAACTATACTACAGGTCTTGAGAGGAAACAATTTATCTTTTCTAAGGATGTTAAATTTTTTGAAAATGTGTTCCCTTTCAAGATAAAACACTCTTCTGATACTCCTGACCCTCTTAGTCAGGGTTTAGAAAATGTTAATTTCTTTGATGAAGTTGCATGTGATAGCCGACACTTTTAATGATGATAATACTCGGTTGCTACCCCTTTGGGTAACAATAGTCATATTGATCATCATGAGGATGATGGTAGCAACTCCTTGCATTTTGTCGGTAACTATTGACCAAGTGCAGAGTGATTTGGGGCACTGGCTGATTCCAATGGGGTTACCGGTGCAAGTGAGATGGTGCAACACCTCTTGGTGTGAGCGAGGGTGTCAGTAGTCCACCTGAGACCAGAACGGAAGAGTTGGTTTTGATAACAATGATTAGCCTTCTTTAAGAAGGTCACGATAGAACATCTATTTTCCAAATAAATATAAAGATTTTGTCATTGATTCCAAAGTTAAATATGGTCTTGAAAAGTTTGTAAGTTATTCAAAACTTAATTACGAAAACTTTTGCTTTCTTGTTGAGCTAAATAAAGTTTGTTGAACCAAAAACCTTTAGAAGCTTGTAAGGACCCGACCTTTGGAGATGCAATGGATAAGGAAATTCATGCCCTTTATAGTAATGACATTTTTGAGATTTGTGAGTTACCTGTTGGTAGAAAGGCCATTGGAAATAAATGGGTTTATAAAATTGAATATAAATCCTCAGGGGAAATTGAAAGGTACAAGGGTAGATTAGTTATAAACGGTTATAGTCAAAAGGAAGGTGTTGACTTTGATGAAACATTTTCCCTGTGGTTAAAATTATTCTTGTTAGGTGTGTTGTTAATCTTGCTGTTCAAATGTGTTGGCCTATATATCAAACTTGATGTTAACAATGCCTTTCTTTATGGTGATTGATGAGTGTCTAAATACTCATCATTTTGTATCTTGTTTAGAATGCAAAAACATCTAAAAACACTCAGAATTGCATCAAAATGATAAAAATATCACAAATAAGTGTTTTATGTGTTTTAAATGCAAAAATACCAAAATCGGATGAAACATTATCAAGTTTGCATAATTGGCGATTTTAGTCCCCAAGTTTCAAAAGTTGTCAAACTAGTCCCTGGTTATTCCAAAACTTATAAAAAGTCATAAAAGGTCCATGGGATTCACAAGTTGTCAAAATAATCCCTTCAAAGTTTAAAAATTGAAAAATTACAACTTTGGTCCTTCAAGTTTGAAAATTGTCAAAA
>OU343221.1:190762742-190804576 GCA_910596185.1 Chrysanthemum makinoi
ACTTTGCAGAAAACTAGACATCGCTGCCGCTAGGCGCGGGTACTCGTCTAGTCACCAAAATGTGTTTACACTAGCATTATGTTTTCTTATTGGGTGTCATAGACCGTGTAGTAAACTAGCGGAATGTGATATCTTAGATGAAAACTTATATGACCTCTAAACTTTTTAATTGGTTTATTAAAAAGGGAAAATGATCTAAAAAGGCATCGAACTTGCCACTTTTTCTTTTTGTGGGCATCGAACTTTTTTTTTCTTCCTAAAGTAGCCCTAAACTTGCCTAATTTTCCTTTTGTAGCCTCTAATCAGAAATTAATTACATAAATTTACATAAATCGTCCCTGTGACTCTAAACAATTACACCGTTCATCCTTGAGTTAATTACATAAAAGGTCCATGTGGCACTAATAATTTACACATTTCGTCCTTGTAGCTATAAACTTAAACTAATCCAGGCAGCCACCATCCACCGCCTACCGCCAACATCCGCCGCCACCATGATCTTGATGATAATTAGATATGTACCTGGAATGATGCAAGCTCATTTGGTGAAGCAAGAAACTCCTTTATGCGCAGAAGGGGAACATTTTCCTCAAAGGACCTAGATTTACATCGCATGATATATTTTCCGATGCCAAATAGATTGGAGTTGTGTTTGTGAATCCCATACCCCTTAGCATCATCCCTACCTATGCTGACCATAGATACACATACATTTGTATAAATAATATTTCTCAGTTAGAAACTCATAAAGGAACACCATGAGAATATATTGGTTCTAGAACATTAAACAATTGAGACAAAGGGAATCTGAAATACTTATAGAAGAAACATTTTTAAATTTTTATAGAGTTATCGATTTCTTTTATCAAGTTAAACATAATTACAATTTGGCATAAAAAATGCATAATCACTTTTAAGCTGAAAAGCGGTCCGGACCGAGAAGAATTAAATCTACCTTTTTCGGACTTTCCTCCATCATACACGCATCATGAAAATGCAACCATGTCCTGCATGCAACCAAAATTATTGGAAAGTGGAAGCAAGTATCAACTACAGAAATATGCAAATGTATCAGTTTCAGTAACAAAAAGGGTGTTTGGTTCTGACTGCAACTCTTAGTTTCAGAATGAGTTAGAGGATAAATCACTTAGGATAGCATGCATTAGGTTAGTTTAGAGTAGTCAAGTCATAATTTTCACAACTATTTCAAGTAAAAGTCAATTTTTTAGTTTATCTCAACTATTACTAGAACAGTTGAGTTTTGAGGTAGGATAATCACAAATTTAGATTTAGAAGTCGTTAGTTAGCATTAATCTAGCTTCATTTTACTTTATAATTACATTTCCATCCATTTTAGATCACCAACGACTCACTTTAGTCAAAGTTCTTCAAAAGAGAAAAAAGTCAAAACTGCATAATTTTCTTTTAAATCAAGTTTGTTTTTGAATTTTAATTTGTTCAATTTTGATCCAATCTTCCTGAGATTTTGGGATTTAGAAGTTTGGTTGCTTATCTTTTCAGTCCACATTTTTTAAAATTTTTATAAATTTTTCTAAGTGGCTTTTGAGGAGCTTCTTTTAAGCTATTTGAAATGATTTGGCCCTGCACCTCATAATCTGCCCACTGAGCCATTTTCATAAGCTCTTGGCAAGCTTGTAAAAGCTCCTTAGAAGCTAGATATGGGGGCAAAATCAAGTCATCTGGGTGGGTTTCAGGTTCCAACAAGCATCATGAGCGTATCCCCTCAGTAGCTTATCCAAAAATAAGCTCAAAAATTGACCCCTTGGTCTGTTTTAGACTGCAATGCATACATCATAGCTATGTCTTTTTTTGTGCTCATTAGACTTAGTTGCACCCCTATTTTTAGCCTATCATAAGCTCAATCTTAGCTACAACTCATTTTACAATCTCCTTTTTGCATCAATATTGTCTGTGTTAGCTTATAACATGCTTAGGTATTAGTTTTAGAACTTAATCATGACCTTGAAAGTACCCACTTTGTGCCCATCTTCAAGTCCCAAACAGCCCATACCCCACTCTTTACAGCTTATTTACAAGCTGTTAGAGGGGTCCACATCGCCCCCATTTAGCTTTTTTAGGAACCCACTAGTGCTTATTTAAACTTTCTAGGCTTATTTTTGAATTTGGAAGTGATTTGTTAGCTTAAATTTAAGCCAATAAAGCCCCTAGTGGGCTGTTTATTCCACTGTTCCAGCAGCAGCAATAAGAGTTTCTTATTAGCTTATTCTATCATTTTCTTTGCTTATTTCCTTCCCTTTTAGCTTATTTGGAAGTTCATATTTCACCATTTTACATCAAAGTATGTCTTAAATTTGCATCTTTTTGCTTATTTCCTTCCCTTTTAGCTAATTTTCAAAGCTTTTTCACAGCTCATACAAGCTCCTTTTAAGCTCAAATTTGCATCTTTTTGATGATGGTGGCGTGGCAAGGCGGTGGAGGTGGCTATGGTGTCAGTGTGGTGGTCCTAGAGAGAGAGAAAGAGAGGGAGAGGCGGTAAGTGAAATCCATTAAAGGAAATTTAAAGGATGAACGGTGTAATTGTTTAGAGTCATAGGGACGATTTATGTAAATTTATGTAATTAATTTCTGATTAGAGGCTACAAAAGGAAAATTAGGCAAGTTTAGGGCTACTTTAGGGAAAAAAAAAGTTCGATGCCCACAAAAAGAAAATGTGGCAAGTTCGATGCCTTTTTAGATCATTTTCCCTATTAAAAATAGTAAAACATGTGTCTACAGTACAAGTATATGTCTGATAGTAATATTTTACTCTTTTATCCACAAGAAGTTTTCATAGTTTCTTAAGATTTAAATTAGAAGTGGCACGTCGTAGATAAAAGGATTTATGTCCCAATGATACCTCATGTTATGTGAGAACTTCCGAACCCAATGATTGTGTGTTCAAGACCTGCTTAGAACATGTGAGTTAGATTTGTGACGTAAATGTTGTGAGATAGTTAACATTTCCGTTCTAAAAAACATAAATAAATAAATGAAAACAATTGAATTGTGTTATTGTGATTTGTATTTTCAACCGCTGCAAGATTTATTAATATCCTCACAAGAAGGGTTGGGAATGAGAATAGTATACCTCAATTCCTCAAAGCTCAAGCTGGCAAATAGAGGTAAAGCAAACGCAGAGAGACTAAGACATTGCAGTTTACTCATAAACCGACCCAAATTAACTCGAAATTCTTACATTGATTTAAAATCCGGAAAAAACAAAGCCATTTGATGTTCATAACCTAAGCATACTATGATATACTGTCTTCAATAGCAAGTCTACTAAAGATCCAAACCCATGTGGTCAGCTAGAGACCGAACATGTTTTCACTCTCTTAAAACATATCCATATATCTTAGCAAAGCACAATCCTAATATCATCCAACCACCCAAGATAATAAACGATAAAGTAAAATTTGAGAGGCATCGACATGATTCAACCATACTAATCCCAAAACAACATTTAAGTTGATAGATAAGAACAACGGTAGGAATAGTGTGATGATTTTCAAAATATTAATACTACTACAATGCACCGAACAGTTAGATTATCTGTTATTGAACTTCTCTAGTCTTCTTTAATCTCGGCTACTAAAAACGGCTTTACCATTGTTGTTCTTTTTTTTAATATCTGCAAAAACAAAGAATAATAAATAAATAAGAGATTAAAAAAGTTTTACTTCATTATAAACTTCTGAAGACATATAAACAATCAAATGGAAACATTTGATGTCATTAAAATGCTCAGAAAATAGAGCACATTTAATTTTTTCTAAACATATATTATCTGATATATGGTTGTTGTTTGGACCTATTGCTATCACCCACAGTTAGGGAACTTCAATGAGATTGAAGTAGGCTTACCGTTTGGTTAATTTGACAGAAATCATCTTCTAAATGTGGCTGATTGACATGTTACATTCAGTTTAATCGGGTGGTGTAAAAATATAGCCTTTTGACCCGTTAAATTGAGTTTGGCTTGTAATAACTCCTGCAAGCATGTCTCAAAATAATATAAAATTCAAGTTACAAAAACAACCATATGCAATGATTCCTACCAGTTTATAGAAAATTACATAAACACATCTGAGATGTACATATATCATAACATTCTACCAAAACACCAATGATTCCTACCATAATGTGTTGTGCCGATTACAAAAATCAATTAGATTACATAAATAGCTCTTGATTCAACCACAACGCCAATTAGTATTGTTTCAAAATTTAGCATATGTAAAGGTATAACTAATATGTTATTTTCTTTTATATATACATTGCTTAAGAGTTAATCAACACTGTACACTAACCAAACATAAATCATATAACCTAATTGTACTAAAGGGCTTATAAAATTATTTAGCTATAATAAGCTTTTGTAGGGGCCATATTTAGCTAACATAAGCTCATCCAAGTGTTTAGATAAGCTCATAACCTTGAACAGTGAACTTATGAGCTTATACATGGGTGGTTTCATACGCCTATTTTTTGTGGTATATTTGAGGGGACTTGGCCTTATGTGATGGGTGTAGTAGCAAACGACATTTTTACCTGTTTGTAAACCCTAAGGTTACACCAGATACACTTACGGTCCTTTTTGGTGCCATGTGGAGGAGTTTGTGGAGACACAAGCATAATGGATAGTAGAAAGCTTGGTAACTGGATAGAGATTACCCGAGCTGTCACAGCGAAGGAGGATATGGCAAGTCAAGAAATCCTTCACATAAAAACCAAAAGCGTCAAATTCGATAGTGCAATTATTATCCCTAGTAAACTGATGAACATAAATGAGATTTTTGATTATATTGGGGAGACAAGTACATTATGACGGTGAAGTGGGCGATGAAGAGATGGAATAATGCTATGCCCGGTGTTGGTGACGGGAATAGAATTACCGTCACCAACGTGTACAGATGGGAATAAATGTTTATTATAAATGCTACTTAAGTCACTTGCATTAGAATTTAAATGAGAGGAGGCACTTGTATCCATGTTCCAAGTCGGGTCATGCAATGTTATAGTGCTAAAAGCACTAAGAATAGTAGTAGCTTGAGATGGGTACTGTGTAGGAGCGGGTTTGAGCAAACCAGGTAGTGGCTGTTGGTAGGGAGCCGAGTAGTGGGCCTGTGGGATAGGCTGTTGGGCCATGAAGGGAGTGTGGGTTGGTACAGTGGGGGCTGTGGGTGAGGGAATAGAGGCTATTGGGTCAGGTGATAGTTGGTGGGCGAGGGGTATTAGGCCAGGCGAGAGGTGTAGTATCCTGGTGAAGCCGAACTTGCTTGATTTGATGTAAACTGAGGCATTCCAGAGGCTCGACTAATCTGTGATCCCCCATTATTTTTGGAGTTTAGACCCGACCGATTCCTATGATCATGTATGAATTTACAACGATCACCAAACTTACAAGTACCCTTATTAAAGTGTTGCATAGTTATGATAGGTTTTGGGACTTATTATAGGAATCAGAGGGGTTACTTTTGTTGTCCGTTTTCATGGCCAAGAGAGCAGTATGGGAAGAACTAGTACTGTACAAAACAATGCTATGGTCGACAGCCTCTTATAAGGTTGATTCCTCAAGTAACAACATATTACTTGCAGTTTCAAAAGATGGTAAAGGCTCACGGTGACGTATAATTTAAATTATGGTGGCAAAACGAGAGTCTAGACCATTAACCACATAGATTACCAAATTTCTTTCACTTACCAAGGAGCCAAGATTTTTTAGCCGATCCACCATGGACTTGATTTTAGTGCAATAGTCGTTGATGGATAAGGTCCCGATCTTGATGGAACGAAGTTCATTGTCAAGGTTAATGGCCCTAGCGTCTTTGTTATCGCGAAAGAGCTTTTCAAAATGGTCTCATAAATCTTTAGCATTACCCGGTGTGGAGACTACTTGTTCTTGTAAATAGTCACATAGAGAACCGAGGATCCACATCTTGATAAGATCATCGAGTCAAGCCATTCGGGTCGGGATTACTAGAAGAGGCCGAACCTTCTATGTGTGATTTGAGGCCAAGGCTTCCAAGATGAATTTTAAAGAAGGAACTCCATAAGGTGTAGTTATGTTTTTCAAGATTTAATTTAACGAGTATCTTGTTAGTGATGCTAAAAGGGATAAGTTTATCGGCGGTTGGAGGTGCAGGAGGTGGTGTAGTGTTGTCATCACTGGCCATAGTTGCCGAGTTTTTAGATTAGGGTTAATAGTGGAGCGACAGGAAGATGGGAGAGCAGGGTGGGATCCGAGTTTTGGGAGGGAAAAGAGGGAAAGGATAGTTTAGTAGTTAAGGCTTGATACGGTTATGATTTTCTTGATTTGCATAATCACAAAACAACCGTATATAAGGATTACAAGATAATTCTAGACTAATACACATGAGCTAGGCCTACAAGATAACAAATGGGCTAAATACAAAATATACCAAACCATATACAATAATCGACTAATAATTTTACCATCATAACCTAATGCAAACATTTGATATCATCATGTCACTCTAAGGCTAGCCCCAATGAGGGATTCAATCCCCTCATTTTCCATGCCACGTCGACTTTCTCTCTCCGTGACCTTGAGGCGATTAGGTGCCCCATAAGGCGACCAAGTTCATTTAAAAAAAACATTTTTAACACAAAATAAAATTTCATTAATAATTAAAACGTTACATAATAATTCAAATAAAATCAAAACATTACGAAACTTATTAAAACATTACAACACTTATTAAAAATCTAGGTTGTGGCGTGCCTTGATCGCCTCTTTGAGTTTCTGCATTGTTTGTTGTTGTATGCTGGGCAAAGATTCGTCGATTGACGTGCAATAGAACATGAGATCTGCATCATATTTCTTTTGAGCCTCTAATTCAACTTTTCGTTCTTCTAGTGCCAATTTTTTGTCTTCCCTTGCTTCTCTCTTTTACTGTATCTCCAACTCGATTTGCCGTTGTTCCAGCTCTTTCTTCTTCAAACCATAGTGCAGGTCTGTCAGCTCCTTCTTTTGCCCGAATGCCGCGGACTTGATCTTGCCCCATTTTCGGCAACACCTTCCATAATCATAGCTTTCGAAGACTCCGAAGATTTCTTTTTATTCTTCTTTGCGGCATCACGACCAATTGGTTTAGCAGGCACATCCGAGTGCACATCCGAGTCGGTTGAAGTCCTTGCTTTTTTGCGACCCTCATCTTGGCTTAAAAAAGCCGGCATCTCATTATCCTTCCAAGCGAATGGTCCTCAAAATCGCCAACAATGCTCCAAAACAAACAGATGACCACACACTAGTTGGTATTCATCACACGCTCGTGTATAAATGGTGAGGTCATTCTCACCACTTCCGTAATTCCTGACAGCATTGTTGTAAATGGCACAAAATTGACCAACTCTAGGACGAATCCTATTTTTCCACTTTGTAATGATAAAGTTGTACGTTCTTTCTACAGCAACCTCCTTCTCAAAGTATGTAATGACTTTCTGCCAAAATCCTTTAACATTTTGGTTGTTTCCGATTACACTATTCTCGGATACATCACACCAAGCGTTGCACAAGGCGATCTCTTCTTCTTTTGACCAAAGCGCGAATCATTCTTGCCTTCTTTCTCGACTACCTTCTTCTTCGCCTTAGTAGCTCGTTTCTTTGGTTTGACTGGTGATGTCTCTTCTCGACATTCTTCTTCTTCTACGTCATCAAGGTTAACCGAATCGTGATACGATCCATGAGCCAAACCGGTACCCGAACCGTGATACTCTTGAGCCGGATAACCCGATCCGGTTCCAGCATAAAAATTAGGATTGTTGTACAATTGGTCTTCGAAATCAAAACCCTTAAGATTGATACGGTTAACCGGAGAATATTCTTGATAATTTGAATATGAAGACGTTGATGAATCCATTGTTGGACGGTACACAGATTCGTGTGACCCATACATAGATTGGTTGCTTCGACGGGAGTAGCTTTGTTGTTGTTGTTGGTAGTGGATGTTTTGTTGCGGTGGAACAAATGGACGATTCATACTAAATGGATTGTTAGGGTGTTGTTGTGGAGCTTGTTGGGATTGATATTGAAAGCGAGGGGTTGGAAATTGATTCTTGGTGAGACACCGGTTAACCGGAAATTCGGATCCGGTGTTAAAATATGCGGGACGTTTTGTGACAAACGGAATTTTCGGCCTTTGGTTGGTGGTGTTTTCTTAGACATTTTTGATAAAGAGGATTGTGAGATTTTTGATAGAGATGATTGTGAGATTTGTGTTAGTGTGTAAATATGTTGTGAGATTTGTGATGAGATTTTAGTTGTGTTTATAGGGTAATGTTTTTTTTTGGTTTGGATTGCAACGTACACATTTTTTAAACGTTAAATGATTCGATCGGCCAAGCGATTCAATTGGCTCAAATGGGAGGCGATCGATTACCTCCACAGAGATACGATCGACATGCGATCGATCGTCTATACCACTCGATCGATGGGGATTGGACCTCATTGGGGCTAGCCTAATAAGGTAATACAAACACTCTACATTGGGCTTGTGGGCAAAAACGATCATAAGCCCAAATACCCCCTTAAGAGTTTAGGAGCATTTAGAGATGAGCATTTTGCAACATTTAGCAGCGTGTAAAATATAATGCTTGTTTGGCAACAAATCGCCTAGCATTTGGATTATGTTTAAACGCTCATGTTTGAAAAGATAATAAATTAAAATGAACGATCGCTATGGTTTACACATTCTTGGACCTCTTAGTGTTTCCATATAAACTACAATAGTGATAGCTCTAATAATTAAATACAAAAATTAGAAACATGCATCCAAAATTTTAATGATCTAGTAAATTAGTACCTTTTTACTAACCCTATCACTTGCATCACCACAATCACCACCACCTTTCACCACCTAATTAAGAATGAACATGATTCATTGGGTCGGTTTTGGCCGGCCAAAACCGATTGGTTTTCATCGGTTCGGTTTTTCCACTTTTTATCAGTTTCGGTTCGGTTTTTGGTTAACTGTTCGGCCAAAACAAAAAATGTGTTTTCTTTTTTTGCTGATCTCAGTCCGATAACACAATCCCAAGAAAATTATAAACATTATTTAGAAATTTACCTTCCCACAGGAAGAGCTCATCAAGGTCTTTCTGTACGTAGCTGATCTTGAGAGGCTTTAGCTCTATTTTCGAGGTCCGTAGCCAACAAGTTCAGACCTTCCCTAATATTTGAAATAGTAGACTCTTCATTCTTAATATCCTTGGTCAATTCAGCCTGTCTCTTCTTAAAAAGATCCAGTTCACTTGCAAGATTTTTCTTTTCAAGTGCTTAGCATTTAATTTTGTTATCTTTTTCATTTTTTCACATTCAAGAGCCAAACACTCATTTAATCTAGCCATCTCTTTCAAAACAGCTTCATCTTCCTTGTCAGCCATGGTGGAAATAAATGGTTATTAGGGTTTACTAATTATATATATAGAGAGCCTGAAATATTTTACTCATTTATGAGCCGGGCCAAAAACAAACGAAATAGTCATCTAACTTTTTCATGAACGTACTAAAATATATTATTTCTACAAAACCCTAAGAATCCTGAATTTGAAAATATAACTTAACAATGTCTGCAATGTCTGCTCTACGTGAACAACTTGCTCGAACATCTCAATATTGACGATGTTAAATCCCATATACAAACTGAAAGAGAAAATATCAAAACGGATGAAAAAAGACTTACTAGGTTGAGAAAAACGACTACAACCCTAAGGGATGTGCAAAAAGAGGTATTAAAGAGACTTGTTGCTAATGTTGATAAAAAGGAGAAATTGCTCAAAAAACTGAAAATCACGGTGGATGGATTTTCGAATAAAACTGGAGCTAGCGATGGCACCTTAGGTATAAAGGTATATCATGATTTTTTTATTTTATTTTTTCTTTTTCTCCGGATGAAGCTGGAGTGATGGCACCTTACTAGTGTTAGTAGTTCTATGTCAGTAGTTATTCGCTTAATGCCGCTTTCATGCTAATTAACCATCGTTTCGGTTTCTACATGCTAACTATTGTAACGTGTTTATTCGATCATCAATTTACCAAATGAAATTGATTGTTTGTTTTGATAATAGTCATATAGAACTGGTTGCTTGTTGGTGCATTTCTCCTTCGTGTAGGTAGTGGATGATTCATCTTAGCATATGTAATAAAGATAAATTTGTCGTGTGGGTTAATTCTTATTTTTGTGACATTGTAATGATGTCGATCATATGATGGAATTATCATGTTTTTAACTGCTATAAAGTTACATGCTATTTAATGTAACAAAACTTTTCAAACGTCTTTGTAAATCGTTCGGTTCAATAGGGATTATTATTTTTCTTCTCATCCATTAGGATATGATCTTGTTGGTTACGTAGTATTTGCCATCTAATACTGTACTATTTTATCAAAATTGGTAACATTATTAATTATTGTTCCCATTGTAAGCTCATATCGTTTTAAATATCTAATCATAAAGGACCAGTCTTGTTTGGATAAATATTACTATCTTCTGTTGCTGCAAACGCAATATTTCAATTGTTGGAGGACATGGCTTACCTCTTTGTTTTTCAGTTTTTTTTAGTCTAAAGTTGCTTGGTTCTCCATTTAATTTTTCATTTTTTGCTGCAGCTATAGGTTTGCTCTTTGGAATGAAAAAGTGAAATTGTTTGCTCTTTGGAATGAAAAAGTGAAATTTGCTTTCTCTTTTAATTAAACCTATCCTACGCGAAGTAAGTGAGCTAATGAATCTCTTTAAGATTTCATGATTATGGTACTTTTCAGTTATGATCTTGTGTTTGGATTTAATTAATTTGTGGCAGCATGAAGGCATATGTAAATGTCTGCATAAATTTTCACTTTGTTTCATTACTTTAATTTCCTTTCTCTGCATGATTACCCATGCTCCTTCAACTGAAATGAATACGGTGAATTGCACTTGTGCTCATTCTTTAGTCGGAGGTGGAAGGTGCACGTACCCCCATGATCAATATGAGATTTAATTAAATACATAGATATGACGAAGTTGAGTAGTTTTCATTTGTGATGGTACAAAAGATCAAGGAAAAGGTAATTGAGGTTTTCATTTGGAATGCTTTGTAAGTGATCTTGGGTTGATATTACTAAGGGAATGGTGTTAGACCCGAGTTGCATATTAGTGAGTGGGAGGGGTTATGATACGGAAGGCATTCTATGCTTTTATAGAAGCTGTTACAGTGTTGGTGTGGTTGTAACCTAATATTGGTAAGATGAGTGGTAGCAGCATCATATGTTAATGCCTAAACATACCTGAGTTATAGCAGGTTTACTTGGGGCCTCATGCAAATTCTTTCCGAGTCTCTTGTATAACAAATGCAGCCTCTTTAATCATACTTTGAAGCTAAAAAGGTCACTATCCCACCATACCCACCCATGCTGGCAAATCTAATTTCAGGGAATTAAAGGGCTTTGTTCAAGCCATCTAACAGTTAACTGGATTGAACATGCATTAACGTCTTTGGAACTGATTTATGTGCCATAAAGCTAAAAACACAGCAATAATACAAACATTTCCTTTAAAACAGTATATAGAAACACGTTTATGAGAGTCGTTATTGGATTAAAGACAACAACAGTAACTAGATTAATTATATGAAGTGTACATTGACACTTTCGAACAATTATAAACTATACTTTGTGTTTTTGTTTATGTTAGTTGGGAATTGTTTATGAGAATTGTTATCGGATTAAAGACAACAACAGTAACTAGCTATTAATTATATGAAGTGTACATGACACTTTCGAACAATTATAAACTATGTTATGTGTTTTTGTTTATGTCAATTTGAACATCTGGAATTATTAGAATGATTTGCATTATTGTAGACCTTTTTTTTGTTCTTGTGTTGTTATAACGTGTCTGTTGAAATAACAATTATATGAAAGTATAAGGGTTACTTTTGTAAATATTTTATAACTGTTTTTCTTATCACTTAATGTTTGTGCCAATTTTGTTTAGTTTATATTGTGCAGGGTTTAAAGTGCAACATCTGAGCCTATATAAGGATCTTATCTCTCTAGGGTTTGTGATACTTATATACTTCTCTGGTTTTTCATCTCTCTAGTTTCTCTGGCGATTATCATCTTGATATTGGTTTCTGGTTTATTGTTTCACTAGTTTGTTATTGTTAGTCTGGTTTTGTATTAAGATCATCTTGATCTTGGTTGATAGTTTGTTTCAGTTTCTAGGCTATATTGGGTTCAGGTTTAGTGTGTGAGTTTTGTAGACAGCACCTTATAGAGGGACTGTCATATTGTTTCAGTTGTATTGTTTGCTTGCATCCATGTTGGGGACAAGCTATCAATGTTTATTGTTATAATAAAAGTTAAATATCACCAAGGGGTGGTTGGTTGGGTGATTACACCTTGTGTTCTTATTGTTTTGATACCATTTTTACATGGTATCAGAGCCCTAGGTTCTGATTTTGGTTTGATTTGGGGATCTTGATTTGAGTCAATTGATTCAAGTCTGTGATTCTTGATTCTTGTTACGGTTGTGGTTAATTGGTATTCTTGAGGTTTAATTCAAGAATTAGGGTTTTCTCTTGAAACCCTAATTTTTGGGGTTTTTGATTCTTGTGGTTAATTGGAGCAATTGCTGGTGATTTGTGGTATTTCTTGAGACCAATTGTTGATTTCTTGGATCAATTGTTGGTTTCTTGGTTCGATTGGAAAAAACCCTAATTGCTAATTTGGGGGTTTTTGCTGTACTGGGAATTGTGTGGTTCTTGGGCTAATTCTTGGTATTTTTTCCGCTGCTGATTTCTTCTAAGCACTGTAAGTATATAGTTTCTTCTCTTAGATATTTCTGAGTTAAGTGTAGTGGGCGTAAACGGACTGGTTAACATCTTGATCTGCCACCAAGAGTGGTAAGAATACCTGCTCTGACCAGTCACAGTCTACGAGCTTGACTTAGGAAGTATCTGGGTGTGTGTAGTGTTTAGTATAGTTGTTTTTTGATTTATAGGTCGAAGGAGGATAGGTTTGGTTTGTTGGAAGTTGTGATTGGGTTTTTAGTTGTAGCTAGAGTTTAGGGTTTTTATTTGTTTTTTTTCTTGTTTGTTTTGTTTGTTGTTTTGCATCATGACTATTATGATTAGTAGTTTGGATCAGAGTAATCCTTTGCATCTTCATCCTAATAATTCTAATTGTGCATCTATTGTTACTGTGAAATTGACTGGTGTTGAGAACTATAGAGTCTGGTCTAGTGCTATAAAATTGGCTATGCAGATTAAAAATAAAATGGGATTTCTTGATGGTACTTGTGTTAGAACTGATTATGCTGCTAGTCAATTGTTAGAAGCACAATGGGATAGATGTAATCTTTGTTGTTTTGAATTGGTTGTTGAGTTCTTTATCTCAAGATGTGTATCTTGGGCATGTTTTTTCCGATTCTTTGCATCTGTTTGGAAAGATTTAAAGGATACATATGATAGAATTGATGGTTACGTGGTTTTAACTTGATGCAAAAGATTAACTCCTTTAAACAAGGAGGCTTGCCTGTGTCTGAATATTTTCATAAATTGAACTCTTTGTGGAGGGAGTTTGATACTTTAACAAAACTTCCTGATTGTGTTTGTGATGCTAGAATAGAGTTAGTAGATCATGCTAAACTGTTAAAACTTATGCAATTTCTGATGGGTTTGGATGATATTTACCAACCTATTAGAAGCTCTATTCTAACTAGGGAAATTTTGCCTGAAGTGAAGGATGCATTTGTTATTGTTTCTAGAGAAGAATCTCATAGGGGGATTCCTTCTACTTCTGCTAAATCTGAAAAACCTCAAATATCTGCTTTTGTTTCTAGGCCTAATAGTAATAACAGGGACAATTTTAATAATAACAGGTCTGGAAATAATAATGGTAATAGAGGGAATTATGACAATTTGTTGTGTAAAAATTGTGGTTTAAAAGGGCATACTATTGAAAGATGTTTTGAGCTGATTGGTTATCCTCCTGGTTTTAAAAGGAATCCTAACTTGAAGCCTTCAACTGGTTTTAATGTTGGTAAAACAAATAATTCTGAGGTTAAATGTATGCCTATTCTAAATGGTGATGTTAAGAATACAGAGGCTGTTTCTTTCACTAATGAGCAGGTTATGAAGTTGATGAATCTTTTGAATGATAAAACCTGTTCTGCTGCTCATACTAGTATGGCAGGTAGTGATTCTTGTTCTTTTTATAACTGCAATGTGTTTTTTAACCAGCATTTTTATCGATTTTTCTGTGCTAAGATAAATGTTAAAGGTGTGACTTATCATTTGGGATGGATCATAGATTCAGGGGCTAATCAACATATGACTAATAATACTGATAATATGTTTGGGCTTCTTGATATATCTGATCTTGGTTTAACTGTTGGTCATCCTAATGGCACTCTTGCTAAAATCACACATGTTGGTAATCTAAGACTTAACAATAATGTTGTGTTATTTGATGTGTTGGTTGTTCCTGAGTATAGTGTTAGTCTCTTGTCTGTGCATAAACTAATTAAGGACAGTAAGTTGACTGTTAGGTTTGATGAGACTAAATGTTATATTCAGGATTTGAAAAAGCAGAGTGTTCTGGGGATTGGTAGTGAGTTTGGTGGTTTATATATGTTTGATAGAGATTATGATAAGTCCTCTGTGGTTAATCAAAGTGAGTTTTTTGCTTGTCATGTTTCTAAAGAAGTTTGGCATAATAGGCTAGGACATCCTGCTAACCAGGTTTTGAAAATGCTTAATCAGTCTTTAAAATTAACTAATGTTGATCATGAAGGACCTTGTGAAGTTTGCCATAAGGCAAAACAAACAAGGGATTCTTTTCCATTAAGTGAAAACAAATCTGTGGTTTTTGGACAACTCATTCATCTTGATGTCTGGGGTCCTTATAAAGTGGTTAGCAGAGAAGGTTTTAGATATTTCTTAACTATTGTGGATGACTATAGTAGGTCTGTTTGGGTGTATATGCTTAAAACTAAAGATGAAGTTTTTTCCATGTTTGTGAATTTTTACAATTTGGTGCTTACTCAGTTTAATAAAAAGATCAAAATGATAAGGTCTGATAATGGTACTGAGTTTTTGAATAATAGGATGTCAGATTTTTTAAATACAATGGGAATTGTACATCAAACAACTTGTGTATATACACCTCAGCAGAATGGTATAGCTGAGAGGAAACATAGATATCTGTTGAATGTTGCTAGAAGTCTTATGTTTCAGGGGGGAATTTCTCTTGTTTATTGGCCTGATTGTGTTCTTACTGCTACTTATTTGATTAACAGGCTTCCTTCCTCTGTTTTAAAGGGTAAGTCACCTTTTTCTCTGGTCTATAATAGGGAACCAAATTTGTCTCATCTTAGGAGTTTTGGATGTTTGTGTTTTGCTGCTATTATAAAAGGGTCTGATAAGTTTTCTGAAAAATCTGAAAAATGTGTTTTAATTGGATATGCTACAGGAAAGAAAGCTTATAAACTTCTAAGTCTTGAAAACAGAATTATTTTATATTCTAGAGATGTCAAGTTCTATGAAACTATCTTTCCATACAAAATGAATCAAAATGTTGATATTATAAAAGACTTAGAAGTGACAAACTTAAACTTTTTTTATTTTATTGATTCTGAGTATGTGTCAAAAACCAAAACTCCTGTCCCTTCTCCCAATGATGATAATGTAGATAAGGAAGCAACATCTGTTGGTAGAGATGGTAGGGTCCATCAACCAGATAGTGTAGCAAACAATGATCAGAATGTAAATAATGAACAGATACATCATTCTGATAGTTTGTTATCATCTGGAGATGATGTGAACCCTGCAACTCCTTTAGATGATAATATTAACTCTGAGGGAAATGTTGTTCCAAGTCTAGTAGATGAGAATATTTTTCAAGATGCTTTGCAAAATCAAGTTGAGGAAGGGTCTGTTAGTCATAGAAGGTCTTCTAGATCTTCTAAGTTGCCTGCTAAATTAAATGATTATGTGTTAAATACCAGTGTTAAATATGGTTTGCATAAGTATGTTAATCATGCTGTTTTGAGTCCTGAGAATTGTTGTTTTGTGTCTAATCTTAATAAGACTATTGAACCTAAGTGCTTTAGTGAAGCTAGTAAAGATCCTAAATGGGTTAATGCTATGAATGAGGAAATATATGCTTTACATGAAAATGATACTTGGGAAGAAACTGATTTACCTATAGATAGAAAACCTATAGGTAGTAAATGGGTTTGGAAGATCAAGTATAAGTCTAATGGTGAGGTTGAGAGATATAAGGCTAGAGTTGTTGCTCAGGGCTATAGTCAGAAAGAAGGTATTGATTATGATGAAACTTTCAGTCCTGTTGTTAGAATGGGGACTGTTAGATGCTTATTGAGTATTGCTGTTAAGTATGGTTGGTATATACATCAAATGGATGTTAATAATGCTTTTCTTTATGGTGATCTTAATGAGGAAGTATATATGCTTCCTCCTCCTGGTTATACTACTAAAGGTCACAATAAAGTTTGTAGGTTGAAAAAATCTTTGTATGGGCTTAAGCAAGCTCCTAGACAATGGAATCATAAGTTGTCTGAAGCTTTGTTTGAAGCTAATTTTGTTCA
Organism: Chrysanthemum makinoi; assembly: GCA_910596185.1. NCBI lineage: Eukaryota > Viridiplantae > Streptophyta > Magnoliopsida > Asterales > Asteraceae > Chrysanthemum > Chrysanthemum makinoi. The sequence continues at coordinate 190,779,377 of OU343221.1, forward strand.
GTCTAAAAATGATCACTCATTCTTTATTAAAAGAAATGGTAATACTGTTGTATTCCTTTTAGTATATGTTGATGATTTGATTATTACTGGAAATAGTATTGAAGAAGTTGAAAAAGTGAAACAGTTCTTAAAGACTAAGTTTAAAATTAAAGATTTGGGTGAATTACAGTTCTTTCTTGGAATTGAAGTTTTAAAGACTAAAACTGGTCTCTGTTTGAATCAAAGGAAATATTGTCTTGAATTGTTAAGTGATTATGGATTACTTGCATGTAGACCTGTGATGACTCCTTTACCTGAGAATTATGTTCTGGCTCATAAAGAAAGTGATTCTGATAAGCTGTTAAAGAATATTACTGGTTATCAAAAATTGGTAGGAAAGCTTATTTACTTGACTATGACCAGACCTGATATCTTTTATGTTGTTCAATGTTTGAGTCAATACATGCATGCTCCTCTGCAGTCACATATGAATCTTGGTTTAAGGGTTTTGAAGTACTTAAAACTTGCTCCTGGTAATGGAATTGCTTTAAATAAATCTGAGAATAAGCTTGGTGTTGTTGCTTATTCTGATTCTGATTGGGCAAAATGTCCTGTTACCAGAAGATCTATTTCTGGTTATTGTGTTTTTGTAAATGGAAATCTGGTTTCTTGGAAAAGCAAGAAACAAGCTACTTTGTCTAGATCTTCTGCTGAAGCACAGTATAGAAGTATGGCTTCAGTTACTTGTGAAGTTATGTGGGTTTTAAAGGTTTTAGAGGATTTGGGAGAAACTGGGTTGTTACCAGTTAATCTATGTTGTGATAATAAGTCTGCTATTCAAATTGCAGCTAATCCTGTTATGCATGAAAAGACTAAACATTTTGATATTGATGTTCATCTTGTTAGAGAAAAGGTTGCTACTGGGTTGATAAAAACTGTGCATGTTGACTCTAAAAGTCAAACTGCTGATATTTTAACTAAAGGTCTTGGTTCAGTGCAACATAGTTTTTTGGTAAGAAAACTGGGAATGGTAAACTTATTTCTTTCATAAGATTGAGGAAGGGTGTTGAAATAACAATCATATGAAAGTATAAGGGTTACTTTTGTAAATATTTTATAACTGCTTTTCTTATCACTTAATGTTTGTGCCAGTTTTGTTTAGTTTATATTGTGCAGGGTTTAAAGTGCAACATCTGAGGCTATATAAGGATCTTATCTCTCTAGGGTTTGTGATACTTATATACTTCTCTGGTTTTTCATCTCTCTAGTTTCTCTGGCGATTATCATCTTGATATTGGTTTCTGGTTTATTGTTTCACTAGTTTATTATTGTTAGTCTGGTTTTGTATTAAGATCATCTTGATCTTGGTTGATAGTTTGTTTCAGTTTCTGGGCTATATTGGGTTCAGGTTTAGTGTGTGAGTTTTGTAGACAGCACCTTATAGAGGGACTGTCATATTGTTTCAGTTGTATTGTTTGCTTGCATCCATGTTGGGGACAAGCTATCAGTGTTTATTGTTATAATAAAAGTTAAATATCACCAAGGGGTGGTTGGTTGGGTGATTACACCTTGTGTTCTTATTGTTTTGATACCATTTTTACAGTGTCCTTTATGAATGATCGACAACGAATTTTGAAATTTTTAGACAAAACTTTGGTACTTGTCGGGAATTACTAACACCCACGTCAGAGTAATGTTCCAAACCTCCAGAAACCATTTAAACTCGATATCTCGATCTCACTTGAAGGCACTAGTTATGATTTGCATGACTTTATCGGATCCAAACACCAATCAGTCCGTGATGAACTAGCTCCTTTTGCTCTATGTGACACCCATGCTAGAACTTGAAGCTCCTCGCATATTGTCGTAAGATTGGAATCCTTATTTTGAAAGACCTTTTTGTTACGCGGATAGTACACCACACAATATACAACATCTACCAACAAACCACTTCTCAAAATACTTTTTTGTTTTTTGTTAAATTTACTATGACCCAACGTTAAAAGGCCCATTTTCCACCATGCAAAAACTTTAACCCTTCAAAGACCATAGCACATTATAAAAAAACAATGTTCGACCGTTCCACCTCATATCAAAATGAGGGCAAAGGGTCGATTTAAGATCCATACCAGTATGATCAAGCCATGAAAGCACCATAACTCTACCTAGTTGAAGTCGCCAAATGTGTCAATTTGTTTTTCAGAAAAAAAATAAAAAAAAATGTATATCAACTATTCTTTAATTAGCATGCCTGAATAAGTCTCAGAATTGACTGATTCAGGCTAAAGAAAATGTTTCATTTCAAAAAGTATGTATTACATGCGGCAAACAATAACATTTCTGACTCAAGAACATAAAATAACTACCACGCCGTTATTGGCTACTTGCTATTCCAAAAATACAACCCCGTCAATCCAAATACACGTTCCTTGCAGAGACATGGATCCGTGTGCGAGGAACAGGCACAATGCAGGGCCTGTGCATAATTTCGTGTTGTGAGGAACCAACCAAGGCCCCGAGCCTGCTTCACCATGACGTACGGCACATGAATGAGAGGTCTAGCAAAATCATTTATAGCTCCATAACTTCTAGAGCTGAATATTAAACAACCGTACAACCCTTGTCTATACAGTATAAACGTCTTCTTCCTCATCTCTTCTGCCTGTGCTAGATTTGTCGTGTGATATCATGTGTTAAACGTCCTCCTTTCATATTTCTATACCTCCTACACCATTCAACTCTGTTTAAACCATTGGAGGGCTTCTTCGGCCAAAACTTATGGTTTATGTGGTAATTGTTATTATTCCGACCTTCACTCTTTCTTGCTTCATTATATTGGCTTATTGACTTGGACCAAGTGTATAAAGACCAACATGCATCATTGCCAAAATAATTAGGCTGCGACAACCCAGAGCAATAAATTTTCATTAGAGGTGAATTAGACAGGTTAGTTGTAAAATTATAATGGACTTGTTTAAAACGGGTAAATTTCAATAAACATGCACACATTTTGTGTCCCCTTTCTTAGATTTTTTAAATATTTTGTACACTATTATTGTTAAAGTACAAAACTGGATTTGTTAATAAAATAATTCGAAAAGCTCATAAACATATAAAAATACTTCAGTTCACTTTCAAAATTTACCAAAAAATACATAAAGTTTTACCAAAGTCAAAATACTTTTAGGTTATATGGGTCATCAGTATTACCCAAAGTCAACAATGTTTTAGGTAAAATGGGTAGTGACACATCCCTTTATGCGAATTAGTCCTAAGATGCGGAATAAGTCATTCATGAGTCATGACAAAGAAGGATTGCGATCGTATACCATTCATGCTGTAAGATATTTTTCGTGGACTTCAAACATAAACATGCAGTTCAGCTATGCAAAACAAAAAATATAGAAACGTATCATAAAAATTGGTAAAGCGAAAGCTTTTTAAAATGTATTAGTAATATGTCGCATAACAAAATACGTAGTAGCTAAGCAGCCCTCATTGTATGCGTACTCTGCAACTCAACTTTCCCTTGGTAGTTCATAATGCTGAGGACTTTGAAGGATATTAGTTGTTGTGGCGACAAACAATTGTCCGCTGTAAGAATGGGCAAAGACAAAACAGGTAACTTTTTATTTGAGTCATGTTGGCGCAAAAAACATCTGTTGTTTGTTTCCCAAGTTTTACAGATAATTAATAACTAAACATGATTAAGAAAAGTACAGTTTTACAGATAAAAATACTTGGGGTTGCTTTCAATTTAATAGCGGTGCCACTCATTCTTAAGATCTTTTTTGTAGACTTCATATTTACTTGCATCAGTAATTGACATGAGAATAGGCATGTTACAACAGGGATAGTAGGCACTTTTATGTTCGCTGCAAGTCCACTTGTCGTTGCAACAGAGATATGTCCATTATCTCCATGCGTTTTTAGATGGTAGCCAAAGAATAGAATCATACTTGAAGGTGATTAGCCAAAATTTTGATAACATGTGAATTTGTAGTTTATGTACTGTCAAAAATAAAAGGTAACAAAGCTCTACTAACTTGTCAAGCAGTTTTGGAAGACAAAGACGCATAAATGGATGAACATATAACACAGTTTCGATTACCCGATCTGCAATCATCTTAGATACATGTCTTCCTAATCCAATATTCCAAAGTGTAGCGAAATGTTTCAATACAACACTTTTATCAAGTAAGGTGAAGCGAGAAATGATGTTCAAGTGCATCGAAAAATAACATCAATTCCAGATAAAGAAAACACAAAATCAAATTACCACAACATTAGTGGCAAATTGGATCTATTTAAAATGATATATAATTATGTACATAATAGGTTGTTGATTACAATTGGAACATTCATATGCATAAGAGAATTGCAACAAAAAGTCCTATACAACCACCATAAACAATCCAAATGCAAATTCAGGCTCGTAAACTCGGACACTGATCCGTGTACACAAGTCGTGATTCAAGAGTCCAAGTCCGCGCGCTTGCCTTTCTTTTAGCTAGTTAACATTCATGTTACCGTGACGAAACAGGATTCAATACTCTAGCAAAACCATTCATAGCTCCATAACCTTTCGAACTAAAACCTAAACAACCTAACAATCCTTGCCGATATGGCAAAAACGTCTTCCTCCTCATCTCTTCGGCTTGTGCTCGATTCGTAGTGTAATGCATCTCGTGTGCTGATCGTCCTCCTTTCATCTTCCTATTCACACTTCCTCCATTCACAGCCTTTTTTGGAGCCGTTTTAAGAGCTGGCACATAGTTTTCATCCGTTTTCGATTCTAATACCTTTTTTGACTTCTTCGGCGCCACTTTTACTGCTGGGACCTGGATTTCATCCGTTTTCAATTCTGACGCCTTTTTCGACTTCTTTGGCGCCATTTTTACGGCTGGGACCTCGATTTTGTCCGTTTTCGAGTCGGAAGCCTTTTTGGACCAAAACCTAGGGTTTCTATTCCTACCTTCACTCTTACTTCTATACAGTAGCAACTCTTTCAAAAACACCCACCGCTTCGAGTTCCGTCCGACCGACGACGACCTAGACGACGCGCCGGACGACGGCGCGTGCGTTTCCTCTTCCTCTTTCAACTCCTCGTTAATTTCATCGATTTCGTTAGACACATCAAGCCACGCGCCGGTGCTTCTCAACGGAGACATAGATCTGGCGCGTCTCCGACGATCACGCGCCGTGAAATCACGACCTCTACCGTCACCCTCATCTAACGTCGTCATGACGTCTTGTGGACATTGAAGATGAGAAGATAGCCTCATAGGACGGATCTGACCGTTTAAAAAAAGCTCATCTGCTGACGTCATCGTTCCGATAACCGGTGATCCAGCGGTTAACTCAAACTCAAATGAACCTCCGGCCGCCGTTTCTAACCTGTGGCTGGGACTCGTCGGAGCACTGTAGAAGAATCCTTGACGGCCGGGACTTGACGGCGCACTAGCGTAAGGTGTAGAAACTGCACTGTCAATGTCGTCGGAAAATGTGAGTGGTTCAACGGCGTTAGGGCTTGTGGCTTCATTGTCATCCATCATTTAACGGTGGTAACTGGTAGGGAATAATAAGTAAATGGAATGATAATATAAGAATGATTGTGATATGAAAGTGATGAAAGTGATGTATGTCTGTGTGTGTGGGGGTGGGTAATAAATGATGGGAGTAGAAAATCCCAAAAAGGATGCAAGTGAGGTTTTAAAAAGAAGAGAAAGAGGATCCTATTTAAGCATCAAATTTTATGGGTATTGATTGGTACACTCTCATTTGTTATTTGTACACTTAAATGTACAAACCGATAAAGCTTCATATGATAAATGTACAACTGTTTAATGCACAAATTTGAGTGTACAAATAACAAATTAAAGTGTATAACTCATTAGCCAAATTTTATGGATCTACTACTACTACTATAATACGTAGTAAATGAAGTTGGTTATGGGTAGATGTAATATAACTACCAACATGTTTTAGGCGGTGACCACAATAGATAAAGGACAATACTGTTACATAAAGCATTTTTTTTTTCTTTTACAATAATTTGTAACCAATTTAATATAATAAGGCTATCCATAGTGGTCGTCGACCATGTGAGTTTCACTCGATCGCTAAGGGTCGGCTCCACTGCAACAATTCGGTCGATTGCCTCCAAAATTGATGAAGAGTTCATATGGATGACCGAATGTAAACTTTTAAACTTTCTAACTTTGTACCATTGTAAAAAAAACCCTTTTAAATTTAACCCCTTTTTAACACTATAAGTACCACATTTGTTTTATCATTTTATACACAAGTTATATACACATTTAATCTCTATAAAAAAATCTTAAATGGCTTGTTTGCTTTCATACAACGTCGATGAAATCAAAGTTGTAATTCAAATCAAGGAAGATAAATTTCGTTAGCTAGAAATTATAAACTTATCCGTAGAATTTGAGAATGCAAACATAGCTAAAGATGATCCTAGAAAAGCATACGATGAATGCAGAGACATTTCACAAGAAAAACGTGCTTTGATAGACACTTTTTTAAACAAGAATCTGATAAAGATTACGAGATGCATAATCTTTTGTTTCGGAAAGCGGAAAAAATAGAACATCAAATGCATACTACTTTGTTTGGATGTATTTAGAAAACAAATAGGACTATTGTGGAGTTGTATTGTTCTTAAAATTTCGTATTGTAATTTCTATTTTTATTTAAATAAATGAAAATGTATTTACTGCAAGGAAGATACAAAGTACAATACTAAATTTTAATTATTGAACTACAAAATAAAATACGACACTAAAATAAAAATACAAATTACGATACATTACATTTATTTAAAACGTAAACTTACGAAGTTAAAAATACAATAGTTCATAAGGGAAATGCTTCGAGCTTTTACATTGCTCTGTAATTGTTACTGAGTTCTTCCTTCTCATCCATTCGTTCCTAGCCGCCACCAAGTTGTTTGCGTCTCTCATATCGGATCCAGTCGTCCTTTCCAGAGTATGCAGACCGTAGTTGATAAGGGTATGAACTGGCAGCGAACGAACCCTCATCGTTTCAGGACTGCGACTACGCATTTGATCAAGATAGCGAGTCAACACGTTCAATAATTGATTCGCTAGTGCGACCTCAGCATCAAGTTATTCACGTAGTCGCATAAGGATAGTTTGTTTTACATCATTTGGTACAGTAAATAAACTGTAGACCAAGGATACTGTTACTAGCCTAAGTAGACCAAGGATACTGTTACTACAAATAAACGGTAAAAATGTTTATTCATATTTAGCGATCTCGTTGTGTTTTGTTGATAACAAATATAAAGTTATCGCAAGTAAAATTATAAGAATACATGTTATTTTTGTAAAGTATATACATTTGGTCATTCACATAAAATATTGTAATAATTCATTTGTTGTAATAATTTATGTAATAGGATGGGTAATATCCAAGACTCATGACCCATACCCATGGAGCTAATCCATAAACCATGACCCATTGCATGACATCATGCATGTAATCATGTTGGGTATTATCCATGACCCATGACCCATGACCCAATGTCCATAACCCGTGACCCAAGACCCATGACCCATTGTCTAGATACATTGTATCTTGTTGGGTACCCATAGCTCATACCCATAACCCATAACCCAGTTTGCAACCCAAAATCCAGACTGGTACAACCCAGTTTGCCGGATCCCTAGGATTGCACTGGACGGATCCCCCAAGTGAGGGATCCACCGGAACCGGGATACAGTAAGCTTTTATGCCTATAAATAGTGAGTCATTTCTTCATTGTTACTCACCCTTTCTTCTTACAACTCTCTCATATATTATCTCACTCTTCTAACCTATGATCACTTGATCAATCTAGTAGGTCTTCTTTCTTTTATTGTGATTCTCATATAGGTCCTTCTCAAAGGCGAGATCACGTTATACAACAAGTCATCCAAGCAGAGGGTCTTTGATTGATTTGTCTATCCACAAGATTTCTGTAGTAAGATCTTGTATTTCATATTTCACATAGTTGTTGTGTAATAGTTGTGTTGGTTTGGTCCGTCGTGCTAAGGACTCGGTATTTAGCTTTGTACCGAAAAAAGTGTAAGCGACGTTGTGAGGCTTCTCCGCCGTGTTGAAGGAGCTTGTTGACATAGTGCTTGAACTCTAGTGGGGAACTCGGGAGGTGGAGTAGGGCAAACCACTATAAATTACTTGTGTCGCTACTCTCTATCCTTTACTTTACTTGCTTTCATTATTTACTTTACTTATTGCTTTATACTATCTATACATCCATACGAATTCACATAAGATCGAATCTAAATCTTTGAAACTCAAATTAAAATAGGCAAAACTATTCAACCACCCTTCTAGTTTTCCACAATTGGCATCAAGAGCAAGGTTTACAAAAGTTTTAAAATAAATTGTATTTTAAAACTTTTCGATCACAATGAGTTTTGAAAATTATAGAGAAGGGCAATCTATGCAACGACCTCCACTACTTGAAACACATGGTTTTATTTATTGGAAAAATAGATTTGAAACTTATGTGAAATCAAAAGATATTGATCTTTGGTACATCATTGTTGAAGGTGATTTTCATGCCACTACAAAAGATGATAAAACCGGCAACGAAACAAACATCCCTCATGATCGCCTCTCCAACGATCAAAAGAAAAAGCTTTCCAAAAATAGTGAGGCAAAAATGGTTTTATATAATGCCTTACCTAAAAAGGAATTTGAAAGAATTTTAATCTTAAAACCTCTAAAGGTGCGTTTGGTTAGTCAAATTTAAATTCATGGGATTTTTAACCCAATAAAGTTTTAAATGCACAGTGTATAAACTACAAGGTTTAATATTCTCATACCTTGTTTGGTTCACATAAATTTATAGAAGGATTTATGATTTAGATGTTGGTAAATAACATAAATACCCTTTTGTCCCCATAGAAATTAAAAAAGAGAGAGGGCAATTTTGTCTTATACTACTCATAAACCAAATGTGTCCCCACATAAATTAAAAACCACTCACCACCCTATGTAAATGAAAACTGCCAATTTTGTGAGCCCCACCACAATTAAAAACCTCAACTTGTACGTACCAAACACAATTTTTGAGTGATTTTAATTCTAAAACTAGCCAAATGCTTCAAATATCTCCTAACCAAAATCACCTAAAGAAATTTGGAATTGTTTAGTTGTAACTCACCAAGGAAATCAACAAGTTAAAAAGAACAAAATAGATTTATTTGTTCAACAATATGAACAATTTTCATATCGGATGAGGATAGTATAGATAATTCTTTTGCTAACTTTAATACTATTATTACTTCAGCACTTGATGAGTCTTTTTCTAGTCGTAATCATGTCAGGAGATTTCTAAGGGCGCTTCCATCAAAGTGGAGACCAAAGGTGACGGCCATTGAAGAATCCAAAGACTTGTCAATCCCCACTCTCGACGAACTCATAGGCAACCTAAAGGTCTATGACCTTGTCCTCACTAAAGACTTTGAAGCCTCAAAAGAAAAGAAATAGAAGAACAAATCTCTTGCCTTAAAAGACAAGAAGGTCTCAAGCGATGAAGAAGCATCATCTTCGGAAAGTGATGACGAAGAGTATGCAATGTCGGTACGGGATTTCAAGAAGTTCTTTCGGAGAAAAGGAAGATATGTCAAGCAATCATATGACGACAAGAAGGGGTTCCGGAAAGGCAAAGACGACAAGAAAGTAAAGGACGAATGCACGTACTTTAAATGTGGGGATCCTAATCATTTCATTAGTGAGTGTCCTAAACGTGACGAACAAAAGGCGTTCATAAGTGGTTCGTGAGGAATGAGTGAGGAGGAGAACGAAGAAATTTGTCTCGTTCCAAAAGACTCAAACGAGGTATGTCCCGAATCTCTTTATTATAGTAGCTCATCATTAAATGATGAATCATTACATCGTGAATATGATAAACTTTTCAAAATTAGTCTAAAATTAATTAACAAAAATAAGATTTTGAAAAACAAAAATAAACGTTTAGAAAAGGAAGTTCTTGAGCTAAAAGATAAATTAAAACGTTTAGAAAAGGGAAAGGAAGTAGATAGTGAATGTGAGCTTTGTGTTCACCTTCAAACGTTAGTTGATCATCTTGATTCCAAGATTGCTAGAATAAGTACTAATACTCTTGAAAAAATACTTGATAGTGTTAAAACGGGAAATAACCAAAAGGGTTTATGTGTTCAGGAACACATTGCGTCAACTAGCGAGATCAAAGAAACACAATTCGTTAAAGCAATTGAAAAACAGGCTACTGTAGTCATGGATCCCATGGATCCCTTGAAAAAGGAATGTGGTGTAAATCCAAGGATCCGTGGGTCTGTACCAGCAAGTTATAGAAATAATGCAACTACATCTTCTAGAACCGACTTTGTTATTGTTAACAAAAAGAAACCAACCCATGTCACTGTTAGAAATGTAAAAAAACCACCTCCACTAAAACAAATCAAAGTTTTATGAAAAACAAAGGTCCATTGTTTTCTAAACTAAACACAATTATAAGAAGACCAAATAATGTTTATCCAAGAAGTAACCACCATCAAATGGGATGGAATCCTAATGCACAAAACGGTTTTCCATTTCAAAACTTTAAACCTTAGAATGCTTTCTCACCTTTTTCATATATGCCTCACATGTATGAAATGTATAACACCAATGGACCCACGAACAAATGAGGACCAAACTTTTGAGTTAATTTTTTTCTTAGGATTGCCTAAAGGTTGACTTAGATCGGATGAATGGATCAAGCATAGCGGGTACACGAGGCATATGACCGGTAACAAAGATTTGTTTTCCCCGTACGAATCCTTCAATGGAGGAAATGTGGTGTTTGGAAATAGCAAGAGCAAAATCATCGATAAGGTACAATTTCTCACAAATCTTAAACCATTAACGATGTATGTCACGTAGAAAACCTAAACTTCAATATACTAAGTATAGGACAAATATGTGATAAAAAGTGCAACGTAATTTTTAGTGAAACCGGTAGTAAAATATTGAAAAATGGTATTACTATAGGAAGATGAATTAGAAAACATGGAGTCTATGTCATTAAAATCGGTAATGAACCAAAAGACAAACTTTGTCTTGCCTCTATTGATGATACTTCGACCTTATGGGATCGAAGATTAGGTCACGCCAATATGCGACTTCTTCAATCGCTATCATCCAAAGAACTAGTAAGAAATCTACCCAAACTAAAATACGAACATCATTTTTGTGATGCTTGTAACATAGGAAAACAAGTCCATGCTAGTCACAAAGCTAGATATATGGTTTCAACAACTAAGTGTCTAGAATTACTACATATGGATTTATTTGGTCAATCCGCTATTCAAAGTTACGGGGGTAACTTCTATACCTTGGTTATAGTGAATGATTACTCTAGGTACACATGGACTAAATTTCTAAAGAATAAAACTTAAACGTTCGATTCTTTGAAATATTAAGTAAGAAAATCCGGAGACAACTAGGAAGTCCTATTGTGTCAATTAGAACGGATCAGGGTAGGGAATTTGATAATGAAGTGCAATTTAGAGCCTTTTGTGATGCTAATGTCTTGGCTCCTCGCACTCCATAATCGAATGGGGTAGTTGAAAGGAAAAAAAGAACCTTACAAGAAATTAGTCGCACCATGATTAATGAACAATCTTTTCCTCAAAAATTTTGGTGCAATGCCGTCGATACATCAACCTATATACTAAACAGAGTCCTATTTAGACGATTCTTAGGAAAAACTCCATACGAGTTACTACGAGGCAAGAAGCCTACGTTATAACACTTTCGAGTCTTTGGTAGTAAATGTTTCATGCTTAATACTAAAGATTACTTAACTAAATTTGATCCTAAATCAACCGAAGGTATCTTTTTAGGATATTCTTCTAATAATAAAGCTTATGTAATACTAAATAAAGAAACCATGAAAGTTGAAGAATCTTTAAACGTAAAATTTGATGAGAGTCCACCTAAAAACTACCCTACCTCTTGTCGATGACGAGTTATCAAAAGTGAAATCATAGAAATCAAAGAGAACATGAATAAAGAAGATGAACCATTAAACAATGAAATCATCAATATTAAAGAGTCCAAAGATCATCCTGTAGAAAATGTTAGGATTTAGAAAATCCGTTAGTTAAATAGTCGGTCACCTCAAGTATATGTATTCGTTAGAAAGCTCGTAGTCGTAGTCAAGTTATGTTAATAAGTAGTTAGTTAAGTAACACCGTGGAGGACGGAAGGGTCTTTACCCACTGTATGCCTGATCCACAACCCGTAGGAGGCGTGTCTTGTAAGAAACTATAAATACCCTCTACCTCCCAAGGTAGAGGGTTGGAGCTTCATAATATAATTTTTCTTTTGTCTCACTAAGTTCCCTAAACTCTTCCACTTTCTCTCTCTAAAACCTAAACCATACGCCTCTCATTGTTATGATTTGATGTGTTTATGAAAACCAATATGCTACAAATGGTATCAAGAGCCATGGTTTGATCATCCATCTTTCATGTTCTTAGATTTTTCTAGTGGTTTTCATAGGGTTTTTGGGTTTGAATGAGTTTAGAGTAGTTTGCATCATTTGGATCATCTCTAGTGTTAAAGTTTGGATTTTGATAGTACTTTTGTGTTTAGAATCATTATAAGTATTTAGGTTTTGATTTGGAAGGCTTGAATCAGTGTGGTTGGGTTGTTTTTGGATTAAAAAGTGGTGTTTTAGAAAGTTTCATGTAAGCGATTTGTGTCTCGGATAAGTTTTATTGTATGCGATTTGTCCCTGTTTTTATGCGATTTGTCTCTAGAAAGATTGTTTACTAAAGCGATTTGTCTACCTCTGGGAAGCGATTTGTACACTATGCGATTTGTCTATTGAGACAAAATGACAAGAAATGACAAAGTAGTGGTTGTACTTGTGCGATTTGTTTGGGTAAGCGATTTGTCTATTTAAGCAACTTGTTTATTTAAGCGAGTTGTCTATTTAAGCGATTTGTCCTGTTAAGCGATTTGTGTGTGTGAGCGATTTGTCTGTTCTAGCGATTTGTCAGCTTAAGCGATTTGTCGTTTAAAGCGATTTGGGAACAGTGCGACTTGTCAAGTGAGCGATTTGTCTTTTGAGACTTATTGTTTCTTTGTGTTACGTTTTACGGTTTTCTCTTGATTTAGTAAAATCCCGTGAAAGAATTTATTTTCCGGTTTAATCAAAGAGTTGTGAAATCTCGTAGAATCTGTAATCATGTCTACAATCACCTCTTCCGTTGCTGATGATGTACAAGCTGCAGGATCTGACACTCGTCCTCCCATGCTGGACAGAACCGACTATGACTCTTGGGCTCAAAGGATCAGACTTTATTTCTTAGGAAAAGAAAATGGGGTTAACATACTTAAGTCAATTGATGAAGGACCATATCAAGTTGAGACTACCAGAGACATTGTTGAAACTGCTGCTGATGGTTCAGTGATATTAGGATTGGATAGACCAAAGACGTATGATGAACTGACTGATAAGGAGAAGAAGAGATACGATGCAGACATCAGGGCTTCAAACATCATACTCCAGGGTTTACCTAAGGATATTTACAAGTTTATCAATCACAACACTAAAGCTAAGGCAGTATGGGACAATGTTAAGATGCTTCTCTCTGGTTCTGATTTGACTAAAGATGACAGGGAGTCTCAGCTGTATGATGACTTTGCGAACTTTAAAATGAATCCAGGGGAAAGTGTCACTGAATATCATGTAAGATTCCACAAGCTTGTGAATGATATGAGGAATATCAAAATGACAATGCCAAATATTCAGCTCAATTCAAAGTTTGTGAACAACATGAATCCGAATGGTAAAATTTGTCACTGCAGTCAAGCTAAACAAAGGTTTGAGGAACACCAACTATGAACAATTGTATGCATATTTGCTCCAAAATGAGAAGCATGCTGTGTTTGAACGGATGATCCTTGAAAAGTTCAACAACAATACTGGAAATGCAAGCTCCTCAAATGATTCAACTGCATTCTACACTAATGTAGGAATAACCACCAAGGAATCTCAAGTCATACCAACTGGTAATGGTAATCACAAACTCATTCCAGATCCAGGGTATAAACCTCCATATTCAGACACATTCATGGAAAATCTCGTCAATCAACTGTCTCTCATGGTTAGGAAAAATCTGAACCTCACTCCACACACCAACAATAACCTCAGAACAACATCCAATCCCCACAATCAAGCTACTGTTAGAGTTGGAAAGGTAGTGGTGCAGAGTGTGCAAGGAAGGCAGAATGAACAAGGAATGGCTGGGGCAGGTTATGGAAATACTGGAGTAGGTGGGGGATTTTTGGGCAATCAGAATCGAGGAAGGATCATGACTCAAGGTCAAGGGAAGCCAATCAAGTGTTACAATTGTGGTGGTGAAGGACATATTGCAAGGAACTGCACATCTCCAAAACGTCCACAAAATGCAGAGTACTTCAGGGAAAAAATGTTGCTGGTGTAAGCTCAAGATAATGGAGCAATGTTGGATGAGGAAGAATTGCTATTTCTTGCTGAGGGAAATGCCAAAACTTATGATGCGGATGTGGATGAGCAGCCAGTGCAGGGAATAGGTCTCAATCATCCAAATGCGTTTCAAGTGGCAAATTGTGATGTATATGACTCTGATGTCGATGATGAACCTACTGCCCAGACCATCTTCATGGCTAGTATTTCTCCAATGGTCTCTCCAAAGGTCCCGTCACCACAACTAGCAAGTCCCTCCAAGGAATCAATCATATCAGAGGTATTAAGACTATACGATGATGTTGATGTGCAAAAGATACACGACAAGGTATAATCAACTGAAATTATAGAATCAGATATTGAAAATATGGGTAATAGCAATGTTTTCCCATATGATCAATATGTGAAACAAAATGAAAGTGAAATTGTACCAAATAATGCATCTTCTGCAGTCAATGCTGACTATATTTTTTATGAATACACTGCATGTGCCCCTGATGATTCTATAACATCTGAACTAAATGCCTATAAGGAACAAGTTGCTATATATGAACAACGTGCTAAGTTTGAATTAACTACCCGTGAGCAGGAGATGGATAACCAGATGCATACAATTATCAGAAAAAGTAATTTTAGGGAAGAAATGTTAAAACAAGAGTTGGATTCCTTACAAGAAAAGCATAACAAAACTGTTAAACAGAAACAAGAACTTCAAGAAAATGTGAAAGTACTTGAACAAAAATTCAATGCTAAGGAATCAAAACTTTTTAATGAATTTTCCAGCCTAAAAACTTAGAAGAACAAACTTGAAAATAAATTATACGTACAATGGAACACCATTCAGACTGCTCACATGATCAATAAGCATATAGTTCTAAGTGATGTTGGAATCACTCCTAAACCTAATTCAAGTGTTAGTGATTCATATGTAATAGTTAGCTTAATTATGGCCTTTATGTTTGTTATTAGCTTAGGCTTATGTAGAAGGCCCATATGCCTAGGCCCAAGTCCAATAAGGAAAGGAAGGGACTGTGAGTGTTGCCCTAGCTCCCTCTCCTATAAATACTATGTAATAACCCTCACTTGAGGGTTGGTTGTTCAATTTATTCACTTTCACATCTCCTACGCATAACCGGTTTAGTCATACGAGTGTGTGTGTGTGTGTTTATTGTTCATTCGATCATTCTCCTTCTCTATTTCTACATATTGATGCTTGTGTTACTAATATGGGAACCTAACAGTGGTATCAATCGCCAAATAGTTGGGTGAACATATTTGTTTTTGAAGGCTTTTGTTTTGGTCGTACGCGTAAAAACAGTCACAACTTGGTCACGCTTAAAAATCGATTTTTTACACTTTTTAATCCAAGATTCTTGTCCTTTCAACGTTTTTAGGTGTTAAACTATCTGTTTTTGGCAAAAAGTTTCAAACTTTACGCATGGATCATAGTTTTTAAGCTAGGTTTTTTACGAGGGTTCCGTTCTACGCATAACTTGTCTTTAAGCTTTGGATCATAAAGTTTCACACTTTTGTGTTACTTTGGTGATATTAAAGCTATTTCATCACAGAAATCTGGTTTGGAAACATCTTTTGGCAGAAATCACTTTTTGGCTATTGTCTACGCGTAAATAAACCCTAAACTTACGCGTAACTTTTCATTGGTTTGATCTTCAGTTTTCGTGGTTTACTCCATGTTTTCTTGCTTGGATAAGCCTAAAAACACGTCGACTTTGGATATCTTTTGCACTGTGATAGTTTAAAAGATCATTTGGGTAAAACCCTAAAATTACGCATAAGCATAAGCTTACGCGTAGAATTTTTTACGCATAAGATTTATCTTACGCCTAAGCTTTGTCTTACGCATAAGTTAATCCTACGCCTAAGTTTTCTACGCCTAACTTCCTGTTTACGCATAACTTTAGTGTTTTCTCCTTACTTACGCGTAAGCTAATCCTACGCGTAACTATTGCTGTTACGCGTATCTTTGGTGTTTTTACGCTTAAGTGGTACTTTGCTCTTTTGTGATTTCTACGCCTAAGGATACTTCATCAACAACGGGTCATTCGACTACAAAGATCCATTTAACAACACAAGTTTTCAACGTGTCACAACCACCATACTCTAACTATTTCTCTTACACTTATAATCAACAACAACAACAACTAAGTCCACAACATCAACAATTTAATCATCAACAACAAATTTATCAACAACAATTTAATCAACAACATACTTCACAACTTGCAGCAATTCCACAACCTCAAATGGTTCAACCACCACCAAGTCTTCAAGTACAACCTTACACAAACTTCTACAATCAACATCCATCCAGGAATACTATGAAGGAACCGTCATGGTTTGGCAAGATGTGTGAAGCCTTAAGTAGCCAACAATCAATTCATGAAGCTGGCTCACTTGATAGACCTCCAATGCTCACTCGAGAATTATGATCAATGGGTGATAAGGTTCTTTAGGTTTCGTGATCTAAAGAAGCCACATGGAAAGTTCTTAAAGAAGGTCATTATGGAAGGTCCATTTCAGATGCCTACTATTGTCACACTCACAGATCCAGCTGCCAATCCACCAAGAGATGCTGTCACCAATATTGCAATTGTCTCAGACCTCACAGGTGATGAACTTCTACATTTTGAAGCCGATGAACTAGCAATGCAATACATCCTTTTGGGATTACCGAATCCGATCCTTCGAAGTGTTGATGCTCAAAAGACTGCTAAAGCAATGTGGGAACATATTCATCTTCTTATGGAAGGCACAACACTCAATCAGGAAGACATGGAATCCAAAATCTACTTGGCTTATGAACACTTCATGATTGAACCAGGAGAGACATTAGAGTCATATCATCATCGCTTTAGGACATCATCAATGATTAGGACAAACACAATATCATCATGCCACGAATTGCTGTCAACACTAAGTTCCTAAGTAGTCTTGGTCCGGAATGGGAGAAGTATGTCATTTTTCTCCGTCAAGCTAAACATCTTCATCATGCTACATATGGATTGTTGTACGACTATTTGAAGCCTCAGCAAAAAGAAGTTGACAAAGAAAGGGCTATCCGTGGACTCCCGGCTCCACAGTCACTTCCGGACAATCAACAACTTGCTTTGTGGGCTCAAACTAGTGTTCCTCCTCAACCTGCTCCTCAACCAACTGCAACCATCACACCATATGATTCGTCACAACAACAACCTCAACAAACTCAATTGGTTCCATACAACAACAACAATGCTCAAGCACTTTACAGTGAAGCTGATGAGGACTCCGATGCTTTTAATGAATTGCAACAAGGATTTGCTATGATTGCTAAAGCCTTTGGCCGGTATACAAACAGATCCAACAATTGCATTCGTTCCTCATCAAACACAAGGAATCAGGGCTATGTGAACAATGGACGTGTTGAAGTTCAGAATCGTGGTTATGGTCATCAGATGGGAGGTGGTCAAGGGTTTAATGTTATGGGCAGGAATAACCAGGGTGCTACACAACAACAGAGAGCTCAAGTGGTTGAATAAGGGAATGGTCAGAATGAGGTTAATGGTCTTCGTTGTTATAACTGTAATGAGAAGGGTCATCTAGCTAATGCATGTCCTAAGCCGTGGACAAGAGGCGGTGCTTATCACAAAGAAGCTTTGCTCTTGGCTCTCAGGATGAAGCGGTGGCACTCTTACTAACAAGGAACAGAGCTTTATGGCGATGCCGATTCGATGATGATATGGAGGAATTGCAGGCTAATGCAGCAGTGATGTTGATGGCACATATGCAAGCTCTACACATGAGTGACACAGGCCCAGTGTATGACACTGATGGCTTGTCTCAGTGCCGGAACAAAACATACTCATTACTGATCTGATATCTCCGCCAATTTCTCCATCAGACAAGGATCAGAGTGTTCAACATGAGCCATCCACATCTCATTCCGATGATTATCAAATAGATCCCGTAGTTATATTTGATGATCAAGATGACCTTATGGTTACTATTGATAATCAAGTTGACTCCGTAGTTATATTTGAGGATCTAAATAATGATCATATTGAGACTAACGTTGAACAAGATGAGCTTCTGTCTAATAGAGAAATTGAGCTCTTGACCTTAATTCAAGACCAAGAATCTCGTTTGGAAATTTGCACTAAATTAAAAGAGAAAAATGCACTGTTAATTAGGGATAATGAATGCTTAATTCGACAAATCAACTTTTTCAAAACTAAAGAAAACCATGAAAAAGGTTTTGAAGCCGCTTTTGCCAAATCACATCAAAACGAAAAATCTTTGGAACGACAGATTCGTGATCTAGCCGCTTCGAAGAATGCTTTGTTGTCTCAAATAGAACAAATGAAACATGAACATAAACAACAAATTAACGCTCTTACTTTGGAAACTCAAAAAGCAAAGGCTGAGTTGTTAACTTGTCAAAAACAGTTCTCTGAGTACAAAAAGCATTCAACGAAACGCATAGATGACTATCTTGAGGAAATTGTCGACTTACAAAACAAAATCAAAGAGTTTAAAACTGTTGTTTATAAACATGGTGAATCAATCAGAACGATTCAAAAGTTTTCTTTCAAACCAAAATCCAAATGGATATGGACCGAATCTTGCTGATTACAAACCTAAGTTTTCGCACAGAGCATTCAAACCAAATCCTGAAGTTTACAGTGCAGAACATAGAATTGATGATTCAATTATGACTGTTGTTGAATATAATCGCATAGAGGAATTAGATGCTGATGACGAGAGTTGGTCAAAAATGGAAAATGTCGTTTATAACAAACCATTTAACTTTTCAAAAGCCGTAACCTTTGTCACACAACAAGATACTTCTAACAAACCTTTGGTTATCACACCAGTTTCTGAAGTTAGTCCCCAACACAATGGTGCACAAATTAATGGTCCTTTACCTTCACTTAGTGAAGTAACAGCTAAAGCCGAAAGTTGTCGCGTTATCAAATATTTTGACACTTTCTTATCTGACCTTAAAATTTTGGAACGTAAGATTGAATTTCATTTTGAAATCAAAGTTCAACATTTTCAATCGCCAATGGCGCGAGAACATAGAGATATTCTTCAGCAAAGAATTTTACCCCATATCAAAAATTTGAAAACTTGTGCACTATATTGGGAAAGGGATTTTCACAAGGAACTTGGTCTCATGAAAACAGTTTTCGGGAAAACAGAAACATCGATTTCAAATACTAAACGTAAAAAGAAACTATTGAGAAAAGATGTTGATCGACTCTTGGAAGATGTTATCTGTGCTGATATCTATAATGTTGTGTTATTGCATTCTTTGCCATATGCATCTGATTCTATATCTGCTGATACTGTTGATTCTGTTGAAATTGTTGAAAATACGGATAATGTGCTTCAGTTCGAGTCTTTAAAAGTTGAAAATGAACGATTTTCAAACGAGATTTCAAATGCAACACGTCGTCTTAATTGGTGTCAAAAAGATATTCACGATCAACAACTTGCTTTTCAAAACCAAATCGCCCAGTTGCGTGCAAAAACTCCTAATCAAAAACTTGAGCAACTGGATGATCAAAACGTGTCTTTTAAGTTTCAAATCTCAAAATATGAACAAGAACTTGCAAAAGTTAAACAGGAATATGGTGTCATATTTGATTTACTCAAACAGACTCGTGATGAAGCATCAAATGAACTTGATCATTATCTTGCACACACTAAAGAAGTCATGAATTTTGCTGAAAATCTTCGTTCTGAAAATCAAGATTTGGTGCACACTATCATTAAGTTACGGGAAATGTTAGGAAAGTATGAACAAGTTCAGCCTAGCATCATTAAGAGAATTGCACCTGTAGCACTTAGTAAACGTGAACCTAGAATGCCTACTGACAAAACACAAGTTACTAATGTGCTTCCCTCTACTGAAACAGGAATAGTTGCATCTTTTCCAACCGTCCGCACTTCACAGCCTAGGAACAATACAAGGAAGAATAGGAAGTTGCGACCTAAGAAAAGACAAATAAAGAATGCTGAAGTAGAAGAACACCATAGGACTTTGAATAAGACTCCAGTTGCACCCACTTTAGATATTGCGTCTGGCAAATGTAATGGAAAAAGTGTTGTAATTGATGCTGAACCTTTAAGTACTTTTGATATTAAGTCTGATGCTTCTTGTGTTATTTGTCGTAAAAGTATGCTTTTTGATTGTCATGATAAATGTGTTGCTAAGGCTATCTTGTCTCGTTTACGGAATCCTAAGACTCGGAATACCTCTAGGCCCACTACTGCTTCTAATTCTGTGCTAGGTAAACCGCCCTCTTTAGATTCTAAGAAACGAAATGATGTCCCTGTAGCTCCAGTATCACCTCCAAGGAATGTAGTACCACCTAGTTCATTCACAAAGACTAAAGCTAAGACTAGTTGGAGATGGCAGAAATGGATACATAATACACTAGGATTTAAATAGATGCCTAAAATCATTGATGTGTGTATTTCTACTATAACTGCTGAGGAACCCTCTAACTCATCGGGTTCCATGTCTACTTCTATTCCATCTGTGTCGTCTGTGTGTAATGCAGGTGATACAGATCATCCTTTGGATTGTTGATAGCGGATGTTCCCGACACATGACAGGCAACCTTAAACTGTTATCAAACTTTGTTGCAAAGTTCATTGGCACTGTCAGATTCGGGAATGATCACTTCGCAGCTATCATGGGCTACGGAGATTACATCAATGGAAACATCGAAATTAGCAGGGTTTATTATGTGGAAGGCCTCGGTCACAATCTCTTTTCTGTCGGTCAATTCTGTGATGGAGATTTGGAAGTTGCTTTTAGGGAGAAAACTTGTTTCATTCATGATCTACAAGGAAACACTCTTATGTCTGGCTCTCGCAATTCTAGTCTATACACTATCTCCATGCAAGATATGATTGCATTTTCTCCCATATGTCTAGTCTCAAAGGCTACATCAACAAAATCTTGGCTATGGCACCGTCGTCTCTCACATCTAAACTTTCAAACCATAACCAACCTTGCTCGACACAAACTTGTTGAAGGTCTCCCGCGATTTCGGTATTCTAAAGATCACCTATGCTCAGCTTGTGAACAAGGAAAAAGCACTCTTGCTCATTTTCCTTCAAAGGTGGAACACAGCTCTCAGCATGTGCTTCATCTTCTTCACATGGATTTGTGTGGCCCGATCCGCGTGCAGACGATTAATGGCAAACGCTACATCTTGGTAATTGTTGATGACTACTCAAGATGGACTTGGGTTTATTTTCTTCGAAGTAAAGATCAAGCTCCACAGATGATCATCACCTTTCTCACGAAAATTCAAATTCAGCTCCGAAACACCGTCAGACAAATTCGAACAGACAAAGGAACTGAATTTGTAAACCAAACTCTTCGGGAATATTATGAGAAAGTGGGAATTGAGCATCAAACATCTATTGCTAGCACACCAGAACACAACGGAGTTGTTGAAAGACGAAACCGTACGTTAGTGGAAGCTGCCAAAACGATGTTAATTAATGCTAAACTTCCAGATTACTTGTGGGCTGAAGCTGTCTCAACTGCATGCTACACTCAGAATCGCTCAATGATTACAAAACGCCACAACAAAACACCATTTGAGCTTCTCCACAACCGAAAATCGAATCTTAAACACTTTCATGTATTTGGATCCCTTTGCTATCCGAATAATGATCGTGATGAATTTGGAAAGCTCAAAGCCAAAGCTGACATTGGAGTCTTTATTGGATATTTTGAGAATTCTAAAGGTTACCGGATCTGGAATCGTCGTACAAAGCAAGTTATAGAAACGATTCATGCTAATTTTGATGAACTTACTGAAATGGCTTCTGAGTATAACAGATTGGAACCCGGTTACAACCGCTTAAGGTTCCCCCAAACCCCATCATCAGCTGAATCAAGCCCTCAGCTTACTCGTCAACAAATGGAAAGACTATTTGCTCCTCTGTTCAGTGACGATATTGATGATCGTGCTCCAGGTGTATCCGATGTTTCCGCTGCTCAACCTGATAATACTCTTATACTTGATACACCTGCTACAACAACTACTGTTGAAGAAGCACCACCAGTTGACTCTACAACAACAGTTGAACAAACTGCATCCAACGACGCAGAACCAGCTGATGATATTCTGAATAATGTACCCCCACCCGTAGATTTTGATCCAAATGCATTCTTTAACCCGTTTGCTAATGAGACTGCTGCACCTGATGTTGCGGAATCATCTACAAGCCATTTGAATCCTCAAAATCTACATAATGTATATCAACATCAACCTTCCACACATCGTTGGATGAAAGACCATCCTCTTGAGAATATTATTGGTAACCCGAATCAACCATCGTAACTTGAGACAACGTCTTTCACACAGATGGTGAACATTGCATTTATGCACTCACTGTCTGCCAATCGAGCCTAAAACATTAAAGACGCAATGACAAAGGATAACTGGATTGAATCCATGCGAGAAGAACTCAACCAATTCAAACGTCTTGAAGTATGGGAACTGATTGAAAGACCAACAGGGGTCTTCGTCATTGGTCTAAAATGGATTTGGAAAAACAAATTGGATCTTTGAAGGAACCGTAATAGAAACAAGTCACGCCTAGTGGCTAAGGGTTATAGACAGGGAAGGGTATTGACTTTGAAGAATCATTTGCTCGGTTGCTCGTCTTGAGGTCATTCGGATTTTTCTGGCAATTGCGGCTCACATGAACATCACGGTCTTTCAAATGGATGTCAAAACTGCTTTCTCAATGGACGAAAGCGGTCTATGTAAGCCAGCCGAGAAGGATTCGTTGATCCAGAGTTCCCTAATCATGTCTACAAACTAAAGAAAGCTCTCTACGGTCTCAAACAAGCCCTTCGGGCGTGGTACGATAAGTTATCATCCTTCCTTATTGCCAATAAGTTTACCAAAGGTTCGGTCGACCCTACACTCTTTATACAATATCACGGGGCTCACATCTTAATCGTTAAAATCTATGTGGATGACATCATGTTTGGGTCAACACATTTAAAATATTCAAATGCTTTTGCAAAACTTATGACAAACATTTTGAAATGTCAATGATGGGTGAACTCACATTCTTCCTAGGAATGCAAGTTCATCAATCACCCGTGGTATTTTCTTGAGTCAGTCCAAATATGCCCTTGAATTGTTAAACAAATTTGGAATGCAAAGCTGTGACACCTATGCCACACCAATGGCTCATACCAAGAAGCTAGATGCTGATTTACATGGGAAATTGGTGGACCCTACAAAATACCATAGTATTATTGGGTCTCTCATGTATCTAACACTAGCGGACACGATATTGTCTTTGCCGTATATCTTGCTCCCGTTATCGGTCGAGACCAACTGAAACCCACCTCTTGAGGCTAAAAGAATCCTCCGATACATCAAGGGAACCATTAATTTGGGGATCTGGTATCGAAGGATTCGGTTTTGAACTAATTGCTTTTGAGACCGACACGCAGATGCTTAGATTCACGGAAAAGTACTTCAGGAGCTTTACAATTTCTTGGTGACAAATTGGTGTCATGGCAATCGAAGAAGCATAATTGTACATCATTGTCCTCAACCGGCGAGAATATGTAGCCACTTCGGCGTGTTGTGCTCAAGTCATTTGGATGAGAACACAACTCAAAGACTATGGTTACGTATTTGACAATCTGATACTACGACAATCGGAGTGCTATTGCGATCTCGTGCAACTCAGTTCAACACTCGAAATCAAAGCACATCGATCTTCGATATCATTTCATCAAGGACCACGTGGAATAGGGTACTGTTGAATTCTACTTTGTGGGTACAGAATACCAATTGGCAGATCTTCTCACCAAAGCCTTAGCTCCTGCTAGGTTTAATGAGTTGGTCTACCGGATTGGTATGCGGTGTTTGACTCAAGAGGAACTGGATGAACTCTTAAAACATTCTTAAAAACCAGTCAAACACCAAACCCTCTTTTGTAAATATTTTTCAAAAACAAAATACAAAAATATAAAATCACATAAAACAACAAAAAATATTTTTCTATCTATATTTCTTCAAACATGGCAAGTACAATTCTTCCGTCAACACTCAAATCTTTCAAAATTCAGTAATTTTTTCGATCAAGTGTTGAGGGGGAGAAAATAAATGCTTAACTGTTTCAAAATAACCGTGTACTTGCATGTTACCTATTCCCGGTTGTTTCTTTAAATAATGGTGGTCACATTTCTGGTTTTCTGACACTCCTCGGA
The DNA here is from genome assembly GCA_910596185.1 of Chrysanthemum makinoi. Lineage (NCBI taxonomy): Eukaryota > Viridiplantae > Streptophyta > Magnoliopsida > Asterales > Asteraceae > Chrysanthemum > Chrysanthemum makinoi. The sequence goes on from OU343221.1 coordinate 190,804,156, forward strand.
CTAAATTTTATAAACTTTCATTATTTCTTAAGTCGAGGAGTGTCGTCAAGTTATTTCAAATATTCTTCGTTTGGTAACCAAAATGGATGTTAAAGGCATTGGATGAAAATGTAAAAGGTGGAGGGACTAAATCCGTCAAAATCTTAAAGTTATTTTTAATAAAACTACCCACCAAACACATTTAATTCATCACATTTATTATACTGCAACTCATCCTACTACGCATATAAATCATTCTTCAAATTCGGTTACTTGATCATCAATTTGTAAGTGATTCTGTGTTTATAACAAGTTTTTAAACAATGGTTTTGAATTTTCACAAATCAACGGTTAAAACTTGTAGGGATTTAGTGATTTAAAATGTTCTACGCATAAGCGTATGAACACATAATAATGTTTGTGTGTGTTTATGGATTTAAAA
>OU343221.1:190804676-190988222 GCA_910596185.1 Chrysanthemum makinoi
GATCCCACATTGGTTAAAGGAAGCAAATATTGCTGTTTAATATACCCCATTGTATATCACCAAAATGTGTTTACACTAGCATTATGTTTTCTTATTGGGTGTCATAGACCGTGTAGTAAACTAGCGGAATGTGATATCTTAGATGAAAACTTATATGACCTCTAAACTTTTTAATTGGTTTATTAAAAAGGGAAAATGATCTAAAAAGGCATCGAACTTGCCACTTTTTCTTTTTGTGGGCATCGAACTTTTTTTTTCTTCCTAAAGTAGCCCTAAACTTGCCTAATTTTCCTTTTGTAGCCTCTAATCAGAAATTAATTACATAAATTTACATAAATCGTCCCTGTGACTCTAAACAATTACACCGTTCATCCTTGAGTTAATTACATAAAAGGTCCATGTGGCACTAATAATTTACACATTTCGTACTTGTAGCTATAAACTTAAACTAATCCAGGCAGCCACCATCCACCGCCTACCGCCAACATCCGCCGCCTGCCGCCACCATGATCTTGATGATAATTAGATATGTACCTGGAATGATGCAAGCTCATTTGGTGAAGCAAGAAACTCCTTTGTACGCAGAAGTGGGAACATTTTCCTCAAAGGACATAGATTTCTGTCAGCATGATATATTTTTCCTGATGCCAAATAGATTGGAGTTGTGTTTGTGAATCCCATACCCCTTAGCATCATCCCTACCTATGCTGACCATAGATACGCATACATTTGTATAAATAATATTTCTCAGTTAGAAACTCATAAAGGAACACCATGAGAATATATTGGTTCTAGAACATTAAACAATTGAGACAAAGGGAATCTGAAATACTTATAGAAGAAACATTTTTAAATTTTTATAGAGTTATCGATTTCTTTTATCAAGTTAAACATAATTACAATTTGGCATAAAAAATGCATAATCACTTTTAAGCTGAAAAGCGGTCCGGACCGAGAAGAATTAAATCTACCTTTTTGGGACTTTCCTCCATCATACACGCATCATGAAAATGCAACCATGTCCTGCATGCAACCAAAATTATTGGAAAGTGGAAGCAAGTATCAACTACAGAAATATGCAAATGTATCAAGTAACAAAAAGGGTGTTTGGTTCTGACTGCAACTCTTAGTTTCAGAATGAGTTAGAGGATAAATCACTTAGGATAGCATGCATTAGGTTAGTTTAGAGTAGTCAAGTCATAATTTTCACAACTATTTCAAGTAAAAGTCAATTTTTTAGTTTATCTCAACTATTACTAGAACAGTTGAGTTTTGAGGTAGGATAATCACAAATTTAGATTTAGAAGTCGTTAGTTAGCATTAATCTAGCTTCATTTTACTTTATAATTACATTTCCATCCATTTTAGATCACCAACGACTCACTTTAGTCAAAGTTCTTCAAAAGAGAAAAAAGTCAAAACTGCATAATTTTCTTTTAAATCAAGTTTGTTTTTGAATTTTAATTTGTTCAATTTTGATCCAATCTTCCTGAGATTTTGGGATTTAGAAGTTTGGTTGCTTATCTTTTCAGTCCACATTTTTTAAAATTTTTATAAATTTTTCTAAGTGGCTTTTGAGGAGCTTCTTTTAAGCTATTTGAAATGATTTGGCCCTCACCTCATAATCCCTTGAGCCATTTTCATAAGCTCTTGGCAAGCTTGTAAAAGCTCCTTAGAAGCTAGATATGGGGGCAAAATCAAGTCATCTGGGTGGGTTTCAGGTTCCAACAAGCATCATGAGCGTATCCCCTCAGTAGCTTATCCAAAAATAAGCTCAAAAATTGACCCCTTGGTCTGTTTTAGACTGCAACAGCAGTACATCAGTAGCTATGTCTTTTTTTGTGCTCATTAGACTTAGTTGCACCCCTATTTTTAGCCTATCATAAGCTCAATCTTAGCTACAACTCATTTTACAATCTCCTTTTTGCATCAATATTGTCTGTGTTAGCTTATAACATGCTTAGGTATTAGTTTTAGAACTTAATCATAACCTTGAAAGTACCCACTTTGTGCCCATCTTCAAGTCCAAAACAGCCCATACACCACTCTTTACAGCTTATTTACAAGCTGTTAGAGGGGTCCACATCGCCCCCATTTAGCTTTTTTAGGAACCCACTAGTGCTTATTTAAACTTTCTAGGCTTATTTTTGAATTTGGAAGTGATTTGTTAGCTTAAATTTAAGCCAATAAAGCCCCTAGTGGGCTGTTTATTCCACTGTTCCAGCAGCAGCAATAAGAGTTTCTTATTAGCTTATTCTATCATTTTCTTTGCTTATTTCCTTCCCTTTTAGCTTATTTGGAAGTTCATATTTCACCATTTTACATCAAAGTATGTCTTAAATTTGCATCTTTTTGCTTATTTCCTTCCCTTTTAGCTAAATTTCAAAGCTTTTTCACAGCTCATACAAGCTCCTTTTAAGCTCAAATTTGCATCTTTTTTATGATGGTGGCGTGGCAAGGCGGTGGAGGTGGCTATGGTGTCGGTGTGGTGGTCCTAGAGAGAGAGAAAGAGAGGGAGAGGCGGTAAGTGAAATCCATTAAAGGAAATTTAAAGGATGAACGGTGTAATTGTTTAGAGTCATAGGGACGATTTATGTAAATTTATGTAATTAATTTCTGATTAGAGGCTACAAAAGGAAAATTAGGCAAGTTTAGGGCTACTTTAGGAAAAAAAAAGTTCGATGCCCACAAAAGGAAAAGGTGGCAAGTTCGATGCCTTTTTAGATCATTTTCCCTATTAAAAATAGTAAAACATGTGTCTACAGTACAAGTATATGTCTGATAGTAATATTTTACTCTTTTATCCACAAGAAGTACGTTTCTCATAGTTTCTTAAGATTTAAATTAGAAGTGGCACGTCGTAGATAAAAGGATTTATGTCCCAATGATACCTCATGTTATGTGAGAACTTCCGAACCCAATGATTGTGTGTTCAAGACCTGCTTAGAACATGTGAGTTAGATTTGTGACGTAAATGTTGTGAGATAGTTAACATTTCCGTTCTAAAAAACATAAATAAATAAATGAAAACAATTGAATTGTGTTATTGTGATTTGTATTTTCAACCGCTGCAAGATTTATTAATATCCTCACAAGAAGGGTTGGGAATGAGAATAGTATACCTCAATTCCTCAAAGCTCAAGCTGGCAAATAGAGGTAAAGCAAACGCAGTAGACTAAGACATTGCAGTTTACTCATAAACCGACCCAAATTAACTCGAAATTCTTACATTGATTTAAAATCCGGAAAAAACAAAGCCATTTGATGTTCATAACCTAAGCATACTATGATATACTGTCTTCAATAGCAAGTCTACTAAAGATCCAAACCCATGTGGTCAGCTAGAGACCGAACATGTTTTCACTCTCTTAAAACATATCCATATATCTTAGCAAAGCACAATCCTAATATCATCCAACCACCCAAGATAATAAACGATAAAGTAAAATTTGAGAGGCATCGACATGATTCAACCATACTAATCCCAAAACAACATTTAAGTTGATAGATAAGAACAACGGTAGGAATAGTGTGATGATTTTCAAAATATTAATACTACTACAATGCACCGAACAGTTAGATTATCTGTTATTGAACTTCTCTAGTCTTCTTTAATCTCGGCTACTAAAAACGGCTTTACCATTGTTGTTCTTTTTTTTAATATCTGCAAAAACAAAGAATAATAAATAAATAAGAGATTAAAAAAGTTTTACTTCATTATAAACTTCTGAAGACATATAAACAATCAAATGGAAACATTTGATGTCATTAAAATGCTCAGAAAATAGAGCACATTTAATTTTTTCTAAACATATATTATCTGATATATGGTTGTTGTTTGGACCTATTGCTATCTGCCACAGTTAGGGAACTTCAATGAGATTGAAGTAGGCTTACCGTTTGGTTAATTTGACAGAAATCATCTTCTAAATGTGGCTGATTGACATGTTACATTCAGTTTAATCGGGTGGTGTAAAAATATAGCCTTTTGACCCGTTAAATTGAGTTTGGCTTGTAATAACTCCTGCAAGCATGTCTCAAAATAATATAAAATTCAAGTTACAAAAACAACCATATGCAATGATTCCTACCAGTTTATAGAAAATTACATAAACACATCTGAGATGTACATATATCATAACATTCTACCAAAACACCAATGATTCCTACCATAATGTGTTGTGCGTCTGATTACAAAAATCAATTAGATTACATAAATAGCTCTTGATTCAACCACAACGCCAATTAGTATTGTTTCAAAATTTAGCATATGTAAAGGTATAACTAATATGTTATTTTCTTTTATATATACATTGCTTAAGAGTTAATCAACACTGTACACTAACCAAACATAAATCATATAACCTAATTGTACTAAAGGGCTTATAAAATTATTTAGCTATAATAAGCTTTTGTAGGGGCCATATTTAGCTAACATAAGCTCATCCAAGTGTTTAGATAAGCTCATAACCTTGAACAGTGAACTTATGAGCTTATACATGGGTGGTTTCATACGCCTATTTTTTGTGGTATATTTGAGGGGACTTGGCCTTATGTGATGGGTGTAGTAGCAAACGACATTTTTACCTGTTTGTAAACCCTAAGGTTACACCAGATACACTTACGGTCCTTTTTGGTGCCATGTGGAGGAGTTTGTGGAGACACAAGCATAATGGATAGTAGAAAGCTTGGTAACTGGATAGAGATTACCCGAGCTGTCACAGCGAAGGAGGATATGGCAAGTCAAGAAATCCTTCACATAAAAACCAAAAGCGTCAAATTCGATAGTGCAATTATTATCCCTAGTAAACTGATGAACATAAATGAGATTTTTGATTATATTGGGGAGACAAGTACATTATGACGGTGAAGTGGGCGATGAAGAGATGGAATAATGCTATGCCCGGTGTTGGTGACGGGAATAGAATTACCGTCACCAACGTGTACAGATGGGAATAAATGTTTATTATAAATGCTACTTAAGTCACTTGCATTAGAATTTAAATGAGAGGAGGCACTTGTATCCATGTTCCAAGTCGGGTCATGCAATGTTATAGTGCTAAAAGCACTAAGAATAGTAGTAGCTTGAGACGGGTACTGTGTAGGAGCGGGTTTGAGCAAACCAGGTAGTGGCTGTTGGTAGGGAGCCGAGTAGTGGGCCTGTGGGATAGGCTGTTGGGCCATGAAGGGAGTGTGGGTTGGTACAGTGGGGGCTGTGGGTGAGGGAATAGAGGCTATTGGGTCAGGTGATAGTTGGTGGGCGAGGGGTATTAGGCCAGGCGAGAGGTGTAGTATCCTGGTGAAGCCGAACTTGCTTGATTTGATGTAAACTGAGGCATTCCAGAGGCTCGACTAATCTGTGATCCCCCATTATTTTTGGAGTTTAGACCCGACCGATTCCTATGATCATGTATGAATTTACAACGATCACCAAACTTACAAGTACCCTTATTAAAGTGTTGCATAGTTATGATAGGTTTTGGGACTTATTATAGGAATCAGAGGGGTTACTTTTGTTGTCCGTTTTCATGGCCAAGAGAGCAGTATGGGAAGAACTAGTACTGTACAAAACAATGCTATGGTCGATGACCTCTTATAAGGTTGATTCCTCAAGTAACAACATATTACTTGCAGTTTCAAAAGATGGTAAAGGCTCACGGTGACGTATAATTTAAATTATGGTGGCAAAACGAGAGTCTAGACCATTAACCACATAGATTACCAAATTTCTTTCACTTACCAAGGAGCCAAGATTTTTTAGCCGATCCACCATGGACTTGATTTTAGTGCAATAGTCGTTGATGGATAAGGTCCCGATCTTGATGGAACGAAGTTCATTGTCAAGGTTAATGGCCCTAGCGTCTTTGTTATCGCGAAAGAGCTTTTCAAAATGGTCTCATAAATCTTTAGCATTACCCGGTGTGGAGACTACTTGTTCTTGTAAATAGTCACATAGAGAACCGAGGATCCACATCTTGATAAGATCATCGAGTCTGCGCCATTCGGGGTCGGGATTACTAGAAGAGGCCGAACCTTCTATGTGTGATTTGAGGCCAAGGCTTCCAAGATGAATTTTAAAGAAGGAACTCCATAAGGTGTAGTTATGTTTTTCAAGATTTAATTTAACGAGTATCTTGTTAGTGATGCTAAAAGGGATAAGTTTATCGGCGGTTGGAGGTGCAGGAGGTGGTGTAGTGTTGTCATCACTGGCCATAGTTGCCGAGTTTTTAGATTAGGGTTAATAGTGGAGCGACAGGAAGATGGGAGAGCAGGGTGGGATCCGAGTTTTGGGAGGGAAAAGAGGGAAAGGATAGTTTAGTAGTTAAGGCTTGATACGGTTATGATTTTCTTGATTTGCATAATCACAAAACAACCGTATATAAGGATTACAAGATAATTCTAGACTAATACACATGAGCTAGGCCTACAAGATAACAAATGGGCTAAATACAAAATATACCAAACCATATACAATAATCGACTAATAATTTTACCATCATAACCTAATGCAAACATTTGATATCATCATGTCACTCTAAGGCTAGCCCCAATGAGGGGATTCAATCCCCCTCATTTTCCATGCCACGTCAGCTTTCTCTCTCCGGCGACCTTCAGGCGATTAGGTGCCCCAGTAAGGGCGACCAAGTTCAATTTAAAAAAAACAATATTTTTAACACAAAATAAAATTTCATTAATAATTAAAACGTTACATAATAATTCAAATAAAATCAAAACATTACGAAACTTATTAAAACATTACAACACTTATTAAAAATCTAGGTTGTGGCGTGCCTTGATCGCCTCTTTGAGTTTCTGCATTGTTTGTTGTTGTATCTTGGGCAAAGATTCGTCGATTGACGTGCAATAGAACATGAGATCTGCATCATATTTCTTTTGAGCCTCTAATTCAACTTTTCGTTCTTCTAGTGCCAATTTTTTGTCTTCCCTTGCTTCTCTTTTATGTATCTCCAACTCGATTTGCCGTTGTTCCAGCTCTTTCTTCTTCAAACCATAGTGTGTCTCGCAGCTCCTTCTTCTTGCCCGAATGCCGCGGACTTGATCTTGCCCCATTTTCGGCAACACCTTCCATAATCATAGCTTTCGAAGACTCCGAAGATTTCTTTTTATTCTTCTTTGCGGCATCACGACCAATTGGTTTAGCAGGCACATCCGAGTGCACATCCGAGTCGGTTGAAGTCCTTGCTTTTTGCGACCCTCATCTTGGCTTAAAAGCGGCATCTCATTATCCTTCCAAGCAGAATGGTCCTCAAAATCTGCCAACAATGCTCCAAAACAAACGGATGACCACACACTAGTTGGTATTCATCACACGCTTGTGTATAAATGGTGAGGTCATTCTCACCACTTCCGTAATTCCGGCGACAAAGCATTGTTGTAAATTGCACAAAATTGACCAACTCTAGGACGAATCCTATTTTTCCACTTTGTAATGATAAAGTTGTACGTTCTTTCTACAGCAACCTCCTTCTCAAAGTATGTAATGACTTTCTGCCAAAATCCTTTAACATTTTGGTTGTTTCCGATTACACTATTCTCGGATACATCACACCAAGCGTTGCACAAGGCGATCTCTTCTTCTTTTGACCAAAGCGACGAATCATTCTTGCCTTCTTTCTCGACAACCTTCTTCTTCGCCTTTGTAGCTCGTTTCTTTGGTTTGACCGGTGATGTCTCTTCTCGACATTCTTCTTCTTCTACGTCATCAAGGTTAACCGAATCGTGATACGATCCATGAGCCAAACCGGTACCCGAACCGTGATACTCTTGAGCCGGATAACCCGATCCGGTTCCAGAATAAAAATTAGGATTGTTGTACAATTGGTCTTCGAAATCAAAACCCTTAAGATTGATACGGTTAACCGGAGAATATTCTTGATAATTTGAATATGAAGACGTTGATGAATCCATTGTTGGACGGTACATGCATTCGTGTGACCCATACATGGATTGGTTGCTTCGACGGGAGTAGCTTTGTTGTTGTTGTTGGTAGTGGATGTTTTGTTGCGGTGGAACAAATGGACGATTCATACTAAATGGATTGTTAGGGTGTTGTTGTGGAGCTTGTTGGGATTGATATTCGAAAGCAAGGGGTTGGAAATTGATTATTGGTGAGACACGGTTAACCGGAAATTGGATCCGTGTTAAAATATGGGACGTTTGTGACAAACGGAATTTTCGGCCTTTGGTTGGTGGTGTTTTCTTAGACATTTTTGATAAACAGGATTGTGAGATTTTTGATAGAGATGATTGTGAGATTTGTGTTAGTGTGTAAATATGTTGTGAGATTTGTGATGAGATTTTAGTTGTGTTTATAGGGTAATGTTTTTTTTTGGTTTGGATTGCAACGTACACATTTTTTAAACGTTAAATGATTCGATCGGCCAAGCGATTCAATTGGCTCAAATGGGAGGCGATCGATTACCTCCACAGAGATACGATCGACATGCGATCGATCGTCTATACCACTCGATCGATGGGGATTGGACCTCATTGGGGCTAGCCTAATAAGGTAATACAAACACTCTACATTGGGCTTGTGGGCAAAAACGATCATAAGCCCAAATACCCCCTTAAGAGTTTAGGAGCATTTAGAGATGAGCATTTTGCAACATTTAGCAGCGTGTAAAATATAATGCTTGTTTGGCAACAAATCGCCTAGCATTTGGATTATGTTTAAACGCTCATGTTTGAAAAGATAATAAATTAAAATGAACGATCGCTATGGTTTACACATTCTTGGACCTCTTAGTGTTTCCATATAAACTACAATAGTGATAGCTCTAATAATTAAATACAAAAATTAGAAACATGCATCCAAAATTTTAATGATCTAGTAAATTAGTACCTTTTTACTAACCCTATCACTTGCATCACCACAATCACCACCACCTTTCACCACCTAATTAAGAATGAACATGATTCATTGGGTCGGTTTTGGCCGGCCAAAACCGATTGGTTTTCATCGGTTCGGTTTTTCCACTTTTTATCAGTTTCGGTTCGGTTTTTGGTTAACTGTTCGCCAAAACAAAAATGTGTTTTCTTTTTTGTGATCTCGGTCCGATAACACAATCCCAAGAAAATTATAAACATTATTTAGAAATTTACCTTCCCACAGGAAGAGCTCATCAAGGTCTTTCGTGAGTGATCTTGAGAGGCTTTAGCTCTATTTTCGAGGTCCGTAGCCAACAAGTTCAGACCTTCCCTAATATTTGAAATAGTAGACTCTTCATTCTTAATATCCTTGGTCAATTCATTGTCTCTTCTTAAAAAGATCCAGTTCACTTGCAAGATTTTTCTTTTCAAGTGCTTAGCATTTAATTTTGTTATCTTTTTCATTTTTTCACATTCAAGAGCCAAACACTCATTTAATCTAGCCATCTCTTTCAAAACAGCTTCATCTTCCTTGTCAGCCATGGTGGAAATAAATGGTTATTAGGGTTTACTAATTATATATATAGAGAGCACGAAATATTTTACTCATTTATGGTAGGGCCAAAAACAAACGAAATAGTCATCTAACTTTTTCATGAACGTACTAAAATATATTATTTCTACAAAACCCTAAGAATCCTGAATTTGAAAATATAACTTAACAATGTCTGCAATGTCTGCTCTACGTGAACAACTTGCTCGAACATCTCAATATTGACGATGTTAAATCCCATATACAAACTGAAAGAGAAAATATCAAAACGGATGAAAAAAGACTTACTAGGTTGAGAAAAACGACTACAACCCTAAGGGATGTGCAAAAAGAGGTATTAAAGAGACTTGTTGCTAATGTTGATAAAAAGGAGAAATTGCTCAAAAAACTGAAAATCACGGTGGATGGATTTTCGAATAAAACTGGAGCTAGCGATGGCACCTTAGGTATAAAGGTATATCATGATTTTTTTATTTTATTTTTTCTTTTTCTCCGGATGAAGATGGAGTGATGGCACCTTACTAGTGTTAGTAGTTCTATGTCAGTAGTTATTCGCTTAATGCCGCTTTCATGCTAATTAACCATCGTTTCGGTTTCTACATGCTAACTATTGTAACGTGTTTATTCGATCATCAATTTACCAAATGAAATTGATTGTTTGTTTTGATAATAGTCATATAGAACTGGTTGCTTGTTGGTGCATTTCTCCTTCGTGTAGGTAGTGGATGATTCATCTTAGCATATGTAATAAAGATAAATTTGTCGTGTGGGTTAATTCTTATTTTTGTGACATTGTAATGATGTCGATCATATGATGGAATTATCATGTTTTTAACTGCTATAAAGTTACATGCTATTTAATGTAACAAAACTTTTCAAACGTCTTTGTAAATCGTTCGGTTCAATAGGGATTATTATTTTTCTTCTCATCCATTAGGATATGATCTTGTTGGTTACGTAGTATTTGCCATCTAATACTGTACTATTTTATCAAAATTGGTAACATTATTAATTATTGTTCCCATTGTAAGCTCATATCGTTTTAAATATCTAATCATAAAGGACCAGTCTTGTTTGGATAAATATTACTATCTTCTGTTGCTGCAAACGCAATATTTCAATTGTTGGAGGACATGGCTTACCTCTTTGTTTTTCAGTTTTTTTTAGTCTAAAGTTGCTTGGTTCTCCATTTAATTTTTCATTTTTTGCTGCAGCTATAGGTTTGCTCTTTGGAATGAAAAAGTGAAATTGTTTGCTCTTTGGAATGAAAAAGTGAAATTTGCTTTCTCTTTTAATTAAACCTATCCTACGCGAAGTAAGTGAGCTAATGAATCTCTTTAAGATTTCATGATTATGGTACTTTTCAGTTATGATCTTGTGTTTGGATTTAATTAATTTGTGGCAGCATGAAGGCATATGTAAATGTCTGCATAAATTTTCACTTTGTTTCATTACTTTAATTTCCTTTCTCTGCATGATTACCCATGCTCCTTCAACTGAAATGAATACGGTGAATTGCACTTGTGCTCATTCTTTAGTCGGAGGTGGAAGGTGCACGTACCCCCATGATCAATATGAGATTTAATTAAATACATAGATATGACGAAGTTGAGTAGTTTTCATTTGTGATGGTACAAAAGATCAAGGAAAAGGTAATTGAGGTTTTCATTTGGAATGCTTTGTAAGTGATCTTGGGTTGATATTACTAAGGGAATGGTGTTAGACCCGAGTTGCATATTAGTGAGTGGGAGGGGTTATGATACGGAAGGCATTCTATGCTTTTATAGAAGCTGTTACAGTGTTGGTGTGGTTGTAACCTAATATTGGTAAGATGAGTGGTAGCAAACATCATATGTTAATGCCTAAACATACGAGTTATAGCAGTTTACTTGGGGCCTCATGCAAATTCTTTCCGAGTCTCTTGTATAACAAATGCAGCCTCTTTAATCATACTTTGAAGCTAAAAAGGTCACTATCCCACCATACCCACCCATGCTGGCAAATCTAATTTCAGGGAATTAAAGGGCTTTGTTCAAGCCATCTAACAGTTAACTGGATTGAACATGCATTAACGTCTTTGGAACTGATTTATGTGCCATAAAGCTAAAAACACAGCAATAATACAAACATTTCCTTTAAAACGATATAGAAACACGTTTATGAGAGTCGTTATTGGATTAAAGACAACAACAGTAACTAGATTAATTATATGAAGTGTACATTGACACTTTCGAACAATTATAAACTATACTTTGTGTTTTTGTTTATGTTAGTTGGGAATTGTTTATGAGAATTGTTATCGGATTAAAGACAACAACAGTAACTAGCTATTAATTATATGAAGTGTACATGACACTTTCGAACAATTATAAACTATGTTATGTGTTTTTGTTTATGTCAATTTGAACATCTGGAATTATTAGAATGATTTGCATTATTGTAGACCTTTTTTTTGTTCTTGTGTTGTTATAACGTGTCTGTTGAAATAACAATTATATGAAAGTATAAGGGTTACTTTTGTAAATATTTTATAACTGTTTTTCTTATCACTTAATGTTTGTGCCAATTTTGTTTAGTTTATATTGTGCAGGGTTTAAAGTGCAACATCTGAGCCTATATAAGGATCTTATCTCTCTAGGGTTTGTGATACTTATATACTTCTCTGGTTTTTCATCTCTCTAGTTTCTTTGGCGATTATCATCTTGATATTGGTTTCTGGTTTATTGTTTCACTAGTTTGTTATTGTTAGTCTGGTTTTGTATTAAGATCATCTTGATCTTGGTTGATAGTTTGTTTCAGTTTCTAGGCTATATTGGGTTCGTGTTTAGTGTGTGAGTTTTGTAGACAGACCTTATAGAGGACTGTCATATTGTTTTCAGTTGTATTGTTTGCTTGCATCCGTGTTGGGGACAAGCTATCAGTGTTTATTGTTATAATAAAAGTTAAATATCACCAAGGGGTGGTTGGTTGGGTGATTACACCTTGTGTTCTTATTGTTTTGATACCATTTTTACATGGTATCAGAGCCCTAGGTTCTGATTTTGGTTTGATTTGGGGATCTTGATTTGAGTCAATTGATTCAAGTCTGTGATTCTTGATTCTTGTTACGGTTGTGGTTAATTGGTGTTCTTGAGGTTTAATTCAAGAATTAGGGTTTTCTCTTGAAACCCTAATTTTTGGGGGTTTTGATTCTTGTGGTTAATTGGAGCAATTGCTGGTGATTTGTGGTATTTCTTGAGACCAATTGTTGATTTCTTGGATCAATTGTTGGTTTCTTGGTTCGATTGGAAAAAACCCTAATTGCTAATTTGGGGGTTTTTTGCTGTACTGGGAATTGTGTGGTTCTTGGGCTAATTCTTGGTATTTTTTCCTCTGCTGATTTCTTCTAAGCAATCGTAAGTATATAGTTTCTTCTCTTAGATATTTCGAAGTTAAGTGTAGTGGGCGAACGACTGGTTAACATCTTGATCTGCCACCAAGAGTGGTAAGAATACTGCTTCGACCACCATGTCTACGAGCTTGACTTAGGAAGTATCTGGGTGTGTGTAGTGTTTAGTATAGTTGTTTTTGATTTTATAGGTCGAAGGAGGATAGGTTTGGTTTGTTGGAAGTTGTGATTGGGTTTTTAGTTGTAGCTAGAGTTTAGGGTTTTTATTTGTTTTTTTTCTTGTTTGTTTTGTTTGTTGTTTTGCATCATGACTATTATGATTAGTAGTTTGGATCAGAGTAATCCTTTGCATCTTCATCCTAATAATTCTAATTGTGCATCTATTGTTACTGTGAAATTGACTGGTGTTGAGAACTATAGAGTCTGGTCTAGTGCTATAAAATTGGCTATGCAGATTAAAAATAAAATGGGATTTCTTGATGGTACTTGTGTTAGAACTGATTATGCTGCTAGTCAATTGTTAGAAGCACAATGGGATAGATGTAATGCTGTTGTTTTGAATTGGTTGTTGAGTTCTTTATCTCAAGATGTGTATCTTGGGCATGTTTTTCGATTCATTTGCATCTGTTTGGAAATATTTAAAGGATACATATGATAGAATTGATGGTTCTGTGGTTTTTAACTTGATGCAAAAGATTAACTCCTTTAAACAAGGAGGCTTGCCTCGTGTCGAATATTTTCATAAATTGAACTCTTTGTGGAGGGAGTTTGATACTTTAACAAAACTTCCTGATTGTGTTTGTGATGCTAGAATAGAGTTAGTAGATCATGCTAAACTGTTAAAACTTATGCAATTTCTGATGGGTTTGGATGATATTTACCAACCTATTAGAAGCTCTATTCTAACTAGGGAAATTTTGCCTGAAGTGAAGGATGCATTTGTTATTGTTTCTAGAGAAGAATCTCATAGGGGATTCCTTCTACTTCGCTAAATCGAAAAACCTCAAATATCGCTTTTGTTTCTAGGCCTAATAGTAATAATAGGGACAATTTTAATAATAACAGTTGGAAATAATAATGGTAATAGAGGGAATTATGACAATTTGTTGTGTAAAAATTGTGGTTTAAAAGGGCATACTATTGAAAGATGTTTTGAGCTGATTGGTTATCCTCCTGGTTTTAAAAGGAATCCTAACTTGAAGCCTTCAACTGGTTTTAATGTTGGTAAAACAAATAATTCTGAGGTTAAATGTATGCCTATTCTAAATGGTGATGTTAAGAATACAGAACTGCTTTTCTTTCACTAATGAGCAGTTATGAAGTTGATGAATCTTTTGAATGATAAAACTGTTCGCTGCTCATACTAGTATGGCGGTAGTGATTCTTGTTCTTTTTATAAGCGCAATGTGTTTTTAACCAAAGATTTTTATCGATTTTTCTGTGCTAAGATAAATGTTAAAGGTGTGACTTATCATTTGGGATGGATCATAGATTCAGGGGCTAATCAACATATGACTAATAATACTGATAATATGTTTGGGCTTCTTGATATATCTGATCTTGGTTTAACTGTTGGTCATCCTAATGGCACTCTTGCTAAAATCACACATGTTGGTAATCTAAGACTTAACAATAATGTTGTGTTATTTGATGTGTTGGTTGTTCCTGAGTATAGTGTTAGTCTCTTGTCTGTGCATAAACTAATTAAGGACAGTAAGTTGACTGTTAGGTTTGATGAGACTAAATGTTATATTCAGGATTTGAAAAAGCAGAGTGTTCTGGGGATTGGTAGTGAGTTTGGTGGTTTATATATGTTTGATAGAGATTATGATAAGTCCTCTGTGGTTAATCAAAGTGAGTTTTTTGCTTGTCATGTTTCTAAAGAAGTTTGGCATAATAGGCTAGGACATCCACTAACTGGTTTTGAAAATGCTTAATCAGTCTTTAAAATTAACTAATGTTGATCATGAAGGACCTTGTGAAGTTTGCCATAAGGCAAAACAAACAAGGGATTCTTTTCCATTAAGTGAAAACAAATCTGTGGTATTTGGACAACTCATTCATCTTGATGTCTGGGGTCCTTATAAAGTGGTTAGCAGAGAAGGTTTTAGATATTTCTTAACTATTGTGGATGACTATAGTAGGTCTGTTTGGGTGTATATGCTTAAAACTAAAGATGAAGTTTTTTCCATGTTTGTGAATTTTTACAATTTGGTGCTTACTCGGTTTAATAAAAGATCAAAATGATAAGGTCCGATAATGGTACTGAAGTTTTTGAATAATAGGATGTCAGATTTTTTAAATACAATGGGAATTGTACATCAAACAACTTGTGCATATACACCTCAGAGAATGGTATAGGTGAGAGAAACATAGATATCTGTTGAATGTTGCTAGAAGTCTTATGTTTCAGGGGGGAATTTCTCTTGTTTATTGGCCTGATTGTGTTCTTACTACTACTTATTTGATTAACAGGCTTCCTTCCTCTGTTTTAAAGGGTAAGTCACCTTTTCTCTCGGTCTATAATAGGGAACCAAATTTGTCTCATCTTAGGAGTTTTGGATGTTTGTGTTTTTTGCTATTATAAAAGGGTCGATAAGTTTTCGAAAAATCTGAAAAATGTGTTTTAATTGGATATGCTATAGGAAAGAAAGCTTATAAACTTCTAAGTCTTGAAAACAGAATTATTTTATATTCTAGAGATGTCAAGTTCTATGAAACTATCTTTCCATACAAAATGAATCAAAATGTTGATATTATAAAAGACTTAGAAGTGACAAACTTAAACTTTTTTATTTTATTGATTCGAGTATGTGTCAAAAACCAAAACTCATGTCCCTTCTCCCAATGATGATAATGTAGATAAGGAAGCAACATCTGTTGGTAGAGATGGTAGGGTCCATCAACCAGATAGTGTAGCAAACAATGATCATCAGAATGTAAATAATGAACAGATACATCATTCTGATAGTTTGTTATCATCTGGAGATGATGTGAACCCTACAACTCCTTTAGATGATAATATTAACTCTGAGGGAAATGTTGTTCCAAGTCTAGTAGATGAGAATATTTTTCAAGATGCTTTGCAAAATCAAGTTGAGGAAGGGTCTGTTAGTCATAGAAGGTCTTCTAGATCTTCTAAGTTTCCTGCTAAATTAAATGATTATGTGTTAAATACCAGTGTTAAATATGGTTTGCATAAGTATGTTAATCATGCTGTTTTGAGTCCTGAGAATTGTTGTTTTGTGTCTAATCTTAATAAGACTATTGAACCTAAGTGCTTTAGTGAAGCTAGTAAAGATCCTAAATGGGTTAATGCTATGAATGAGGAAATATATGCTTTACATGAAAATGATACTTGGGAAGAAACTGATTTACCTATATATAGAAAACCTATAGGTAGTAAATGGGTTTGGAAGATCAAGTATAAGTCTAATGGTGAGGTTGTGAGATATAAGGCTAGAGTTGTTGCTCAGGGCTATAGTCAGAAAGAAGGTATTGATTATGATGAAACTTTCAGTCATGTTGTTAGAATGGGGACTGTTAGATGCTTATTGAGTATTCTTTGTTAAGTATGGTTGGTATATACATCAAATGGATGTTAATAATGCTTTTCTTTATGGTGATCTTAATGAGGAAGTATATATGCTTCCTCCTCTTGGTTATACTACTAAAGGTCACAATAAAGTTTGTAGGTTGAAAAAATCTTTGTATGGGCTTAAGCAAGCTCCTAGACAATGGAATCATAAGTTGTCTGAAGCTTTGTTTGAAGCTAATTTTGTTCAATCTAAAAATGATCACTCATTCTTTATTAAAAGAAATGGTAATACTGTTGTATTCCTTTTAGTATATGTTGATGATTTGATTATTACTGGAAATAGTATTGAAGAAGTTGAAAAAGTGAAACAGTTCTTAAAGACTAAGTTTAAAATTAAAGATTTGGGTGAATTACAGTTCTTTCTTGGAATTGAAGTTTTAAAGACTAAAACTGGTCTCTGTTTGAATCAAAGGAAATATTGTCTTGAATTGTTAAGTGATTATGGATTACTTGCATGTAGACCTGTGATGACTCCTTTACTTGAGAATTATGTTCTGGCTCATAAAGAAAGTGATTCTGATAAGCTGTTAAAGAATATTACTGGTTATCAAAAATTGGTAGGAAAGCTTATTTACTTGACTATGACCAGACCTGATATCTTTTATGTTGTTCAATGTTTGAGTCAATACATGCATGCTCCTCTGCAGTCACATATGAATCTTGGTTTAAGGGTTTTGAAGTACTTAAAACTTGCTCCTGGTAATGGAATTGCTTTAAATAAATCTGAGAATAAGCTTGGTGTTGTTGCTTATTGATTCGATTGGGCAAAATGTCCTGTTACCGAAGATCTATTTCTGGTTATTGTGTTTTTGTAAATGGAAATCTGGTTTCTTGGAAAAGCAAGAAACAAGCTACTTTGTCTAGATCTTCTGCTGAAGCACAGTATAGAAGTATGGCTTCAGTTACTTGTGAAGTTATGTGGGTTTTAAAGGTTTTAGAGGATTTGGGAGAAACCGGTTGTTACCGTTAATCTATGTTGTGATAATAAGTCTGCTATTCAAATTGCAGCTAATCCTGTTATGCATGAAAAGACTAAACATTTTGATATTGATGTTCATCTTGTTAGAGAAAAGGTTGCTACTTGGGTTGATAAAACGTGCATGTTGACTCTAAAAGTCAAACTGCGATATTTTAACTAAAGGTCTTGGTTCAAGGCAACATAGTTTTTGGTAAGAAAATTGGGAATGGTAAACTTATTTCTTTCATAAGATTGAGGAAGGGTGTTGAAATAACAATCATATGAAAGTATAAGGGTTACTTTTGTAAATATTTTATAACTGCTTTTCTTATCACTTAATGTTTGTGCCAGTTTTGTTTAGTTTATATTGTGCAGGGTTTAAAGTGCAACATCTGAGGCTATATAAGGATCTTATCTCTCTAGGGTTTGTGATACTTATATACTTCTCTGTTTTTCATCTCTAGTTTCTCTGGCGATTATCATCTTGATATTGGTTTTCGGTTTATTGTTTCACTAGTTTATTATTGTTAGTCTGGTTTTGTATTAAGATCATCTTGATCTTGGTTGATAGTTTGTTTCAGTTTCTGGGCTATATTGGGTTCAGGTTTAGTGTGTGAGTTTGTAGACAGACCTTATAGAGGACTGTCATATTGTTTCAGTTGTATTGTTTGCTTGCATCCATGTTGGGGACAAGCTATCAGTGTTTATTGTTATAATAAAAGTTAAATATCACCAAAGGGTGGTTGGTTGGGTGATTACACCTTGTGTTCTTATTGTTTTGATACCATTTTTACAGTGTCCTTTATGAATGATCGACAACGAATTTTGAAATTTTTAGACAAAACTTTGGTACTTGTCGGGAATTACTAACACCCACGTCAGAGTAATGTTCCAAACCTCCAGAAACCATTTAAACTCGATATCTCGATCTCACTTGAAGGCACTAGTTATGATTTGCATGACTTTATCGGATCCAAACACCAATCAGTCCGTGATGAACTAGCTCCTTTTGCTCTATGTGACACCCATGCTAGAACTTGAAGCTCCTCGCATATTGTCGTAAGATTGGAATCCTTATTTTGAAAGACCTTTTTGTTACGCGGATAGTACACCACACAATATACAACATCTACCAACAAACCACTTCTCAAAATACTTTTTTGTTTTTTGTTAAATTTACTATGACCCAACGTTAAAAGGCCCATTTTCCACCATGCAAAAACTTTAACCCTTCAAAGACCATAGCACATTATAAAAAAACAATGTTCGACCGTTCCACCTCATATCAAAATGAGGGCAAAGGGTCGATTTAAGATCCATACCAGTATGATCAAGCCATGAAAGCACCATAACTCTACCTAGTTGAAGTCGCCAAATGTGTCAATTTGTTTTTCAGAAAAAAAATAAAAAAAAATGTATATCAACTATTCTTTAATTAGCATGCCTGAATAAGTCTCAGAATTGACTGATTCAGGCTAAAGAAAATGTTTCATTTCAAAAAGTATGTATTACATGCGGCAAACAATAACATTTCTGACTCAAGAACATAAAATAACTACCACGCCGTTATTGGCTACTTGCTATTCCAAAAATACAACCCCGTCAATCCAAATACACGTTCCTTGCAGAGACATGGATCCGTGTGCGAGGAACAGGCACAATGCAGGGCCTGTGCATAATTTCGTGTTGTGAGGAACCAACCAAGGCCCCGAGCCTGCTTCACCATGACGTACGGCACATGAATGAGAGGTCTAGCAAAATCATTTATAGCTCCATAACTTCTAGAGCTGAATATTAAACAACCGTACAACCCTTGTCTATACAGTATAAACGTCTTCTTCCTCATCTCTTCTGCCTGTGCTAGATTTGTCGTGTGATATCATGTGTTAAACGTCCTCCTTTCATATTTCTATACCTCCTACACCATTCAACTCTGTTTAAACCATTGGAGGGCTTCTTCGGCCAAAACTTATGGTTTATGTGGTAATTGTTATTATTCCGACCTTCACTCTTTCTTGCTTCATTATATTGGCTTATTGACTTGGACCAAGTGTATAAAGACCAACATGCATCATTGCCAAAATAATTAGGCTGCGACAACCCAGAGCAATAAATTTTCATTAGAGGTGAATTAGACAGGTTAGTTGTAAAATTATAATGGACTTGTTTAAAACGGGTAAATTTCAATAAACATGCACACATTTTGTGTCCCCTTTCTTAGATTTTTTAAATATTTTGTACACTATTATTGTTAAAGTACAAAACTGGATTTGTTAATAAAATAATTCGAAAAGCTCATAAACATATAAAAATACTTCAGTTCACTTTCAAAATTTACCAAAAAATACATAAAGTTTTACCAAAGTCAAAATACTTTTAGGTTATATGGGTCATCAGTATTACCCAAAGTCAACAATGTTTTAGGTAAAATGGGTAGTGACACATCCCTTTATGCGAATTAGTCCTAAGATGCGGAATAAGTCATTCATGAGTCATGACAAAGAAGGATTGCGATCGTATACCATTCATGCTGTAAGATATTTTTCGTGGACTTCAAACATAAACATGCAGTTCAGCTATGCAAAACAAAAAATATAGAAACGTATCATAAAAATTGGTAAAGCGAAAGCTTTTTAAAATGTATTAGTAATATGTCGCATAACAAAATACGTAGTAGCTAAGCAGCCCTCATTGTATGCGTACTCTGCAACTCAACTTTCCCTTGGTAGTTCATAATGCTGAGGACTTTGAAGGATATTAGTTGTTGTGGCGACAAACAATTGTCCGCTGTAAGAATGGGCAAAGACAAAACAGGTAACTTTTTATTTGAGTCATGTTGGCGCAAAAAACATCTGTTGTTTGTTTCCCAAGTTTTACAGATAATTAATAACTAAACATGATTAAGAAAAGTACAGTTTTACAGATAAAAATACTTGGGGTTGCTTTCAATTTAATAGCGGTGCCACTCATTCTTAAGATCTTTTTTGTAGACTTCATATTTACTTGCATCAGTAATTGACATGAGAATAGGCATGTTACAACAGGGATAGTAGGTACTTTTATGTTCGCTGCAAGTCCACTTGTCGTTGCAACAGAGATATGTCCATTATCTCCATGCGTTTTTAGATGGTAGCCAAAGAATAGAATCATACTTGAAGGTGATTAGCCAAAATTTTGATAACATGTGAATTTGTAGTTTATGTACTGTCAAAAATAAAAGGTAACAAAGCTCTACTAACTTGTCAAGCAGTTTTGGAAGACAAAGACGCATAAATGGATGAACATATAACACAGTTTCGATTACCCGATCTGCAATCATCTTAGATACATGTCTTCCTAATCCAATATTCCAAAGTGTAGCGAAATGTTTCACTACAACACTTTTATCAAGTAAGGTGAAGCGAGAAATGATGTTCAAGTGCATCGAAAAATAACATCAATTCCAGATAAAGAAAACACAAAATCAAATTACCACAACATTAGTGGCAAATTGGATCTATTTAAAATGATATATAATTATGTACATAATAGGTTGTTGATTACAATTGGAACATTCATATGCATAAGAGAATTGCAACAAAAAGTCCTATACAACCACCATAAACAATCCAAATGCAAATTCAGGCTCGTAAACTCGGACACTGATCCGTGTACACAAGTCGTGATTCAAGAGTCCAAGTCCGCGCGCTTGCCTTTCTTTTAGCTAGTTAACATTCATGTTACCGTGACGAAACAGGATTCAATACTCTAGCAAAACCATTCATAGCTCCATAACCTTTCGAACTAAAACCTAAACAACCTAACAATCCTTGCCGATATGGCAAAAACGTCTTCCTCCTCATCTCTTCGGCTTGTGCTCGATTCGTAGTGTAATGCAGCTCGTGTGCTGATCGTCCTCCTTTCATCTTCCTATTCACACTTCCTCCATTCACAGCCTTTTTTGGAGCCGTTTTAAGAGCTGGCACATAGTTTTCATCCGTTTTCGATTCTAATACCTTTTTTGACTTCTTCGGCGCCACTTTTACTGCTGGGACCTGGATTTCATCCGTTTTCAATTCTGACGCCTTTTTCGACTTCTTTGGCGCCATTTTTACGGCTGGGACCTCGATTTCGTCCGTTTTCGAGTCGGAAGCCTTTTTGGACCAAAACCTAGGGTTTCTATTCCTACCTTCACTCTTACTTCTATACAGTAGCAACTCTTTCAAAAACACCCACCGCTTCGAGTTCCGTCCGACCGACGACGACCTAGACGACGCGCCGGACGACGGCGCGTGCGTTTCCTCTTCCTCTTTCAACTCCTCGTTAATTTCATCGATTTCGTTAGACACATCAAGCCACGCGCCGGTGCTTCTCAACGGAGACATAGATCTGGCGCGTCTCCGACGATCACGCGCCGTGAAATCACGACCTCTACCGTCACCCTCATCTAACGTCGTCATGACGTCTTGTGGACATTGAAGATGAGAAGATAGCCTCATAGGACGGATCTGACCGTTTAAAAAAAGCTCATCTGCTGACGTCATCGTTCCGATAACCGGTGATCCAGCGGTTAACTCAAACTCAAATGAACCTCCGGCCGCCGTTTCTAACCTGTGGCTGGGACTCGTCGGAGCACTGTAGAAGAATCCTTGACGGCCGGGACTTGACGGCGCACTAGCGTAAGGTGTAGAAACTGCACTGTCAATGTCGTCGGAAAATGTGAGTGGTTCAACGGCGTTAGGGCTTGTGGCTTCATTGTCATCCATCATTTAACGGTGGTAACTGGTAGGGAATAATAAGTAAATGGAATGATAATATAAGAATGATTGTGATATGAAAGTGATGAAAGTGATGTATGTCTGTGTGTGTGGGGGTGGGTAATAAATGATGGGAGTAGAAAATCCCAAAAAGGATGCAAGTGAGGTTTTAAAAAGAAGAGAAAGAGGATCCTATTTAAGCATCAAATTTTATGGGTATTGATTGGTACACTTCATTTGTTATTTAATGCACTTAAATGTACAAACCGATAAAGCTTCATATGATAAATGTACAACTGTTTAATGCACAAATTTGAGTGTACAAATAACAAATTAAAGTGTATAACTCATTAGCCAAATTTTATGGATCTACTACTACTACTATAATACGTAGTAAATGAAGTTGGTTATGGGTAGATGTAATATAACTACCAACATGTTTTAGGCGGTGACCACAATAGATAAAGGACAATACTGTTACATAAAGCATTTTTTTTTTCTTTTACAATAATTTGTAACCAATTTAATATAATAAGGCTATCCATAGTGGTCGTCGACCATGTGAGTTTCACTCGATCGCTAAGGGTCGGCTCCACTGCAACAATTCGGTCAATTGCCTCCAAAATTGATGAAGAGTTCATATGGATGACCGAATGTAAACTTTTAAACTTTCTAACTTTGTACCATTGTAAAAAAAAAAAAAAAAACCCTTTTAAATTTAACCCCTTTTTAACACTATAAGTACCACATTTGTTTTATCATTTTATACACAAGTTATATACACATTTAATCTCTATAAAAAAATCTTAAATGGCTTGTTTGCTTTCATACAACGTCGATGAAATCAAAGTTGTAATTCAAATCAAGGAAGATAAATTTCGTTAGCTAGAAATTATAAACTTATCCGTAGAATTTGAGAATGCAAACATAGCTAAAGATGATCTTAGAAAAGCATACGATGAATGCAGAGACATTTCACAAGAAAAACGTGCTTTGATAGACACTTTTTTAAACAAGAATCTGATAAAGATTACGAGATGCATAATCTTTTGTTTCGGAAAGCGGAAAAAATAGAACATCAAATGCATACTACTTTGTTTGGATGTATTTAGAAAACAAATAGGACTATTGTGGAGTTGTATTGTTCTTAAAATTTCGTATTGTAATTTCTATTTTTATTTAAATAAATGAAAATGTATTTACTGCAAGGAAGATACAAAGTACAATACTAAATTTTAATTATTGAACTACAAAATAAAATACGACACTAAAATAAAAATACAAATTACGATACATTACATTTATTTAAAACGTAAACTTACGAAGTTAAAAATACAATAGTTCATAAGGGAAATGCTTCGAGCTTTTACATTGCTCTGTAATTGTTACTGAGTTCTTCCTTCTCATCCATTCGTTCCTAGCCGCCACCAAGTTGTTTGCGTCTCTCATATCGGATCCAGTCGTCCTTTCCAGAGTATGCAGACCGTAGTTGATAAGGGTATGAACGGCGGTAACGAACCCTCATCGTTTCAGGATGCGACTACGCATTTGATCAAGATAGCGAGTCAACACGTTTGATAATTGATTCGCCAGTTCGACCTCACATCAAGTTATTCACGTAGTCGCATAAGGATAGTTTGTTTTACATCATTTGGTACAGTAAATAAACTGTAGACCAAGGATACTGTTACTAGCCTAAGTAGACCAAGGATACTGTTACTACAAATAAACGGTAAAAATGTTTATTCATATTTAGCGATCTCGTTGTGTTTTGTTGATAACAAATATAAAGTTATCGCAAGTAAAATTATAAGAATACATGTTATTTTTGTAAAGTATATACATTTGGTCATTCACATAAAATATTGTAATAATTCATTTGTTGTAATAATTTATGTAATAGGATGGGTAATATCCAAGACTCATGACCCATACCCATGGAGCTAATCCATAAACCATGACCCATTGCATGACATCATGCATGTAATCATGTTGGGTATTATCCATGACCCATGACCCATGACCCAATGTCCATAACCCGTGACCCAAGACCCATGACCCATTGTCTAGATACATTGTATCTTGTTGGGTACCCATAGCTCATACCCATAACCCATAACCCAGTTTGCAACCCAAAATCGGTGGTACAACCAGGTTCTTGGGATCCCTAGGATTGCCTGGACGGATCCCCAGTGAGGGATCCACCGGAACCGGGATCTGATAGCTTTTATGCCTATAAATAGTGAGTCATTTCTTCATTGTTACTCACCCTTCTTCTTACAACTCTCCCATATATTATCTCACTCTTCTAACCTATGATCACTTGATCAATCTAGTAGGTCTTCTTTCTTTTATTGTGATTCTCATATAGGTCCTTCTCAAAGGCGAGATCACGTTATACAACAAGTCATCCAAGCGAGGGGTCTTTGATTGATTTGTCTATCCACAAGATTTCTGTAGTAAGATCTTGTATTTCATATTTCACATAGTTGTTGTGTAATAGTTGTGTTGGTTTGGTCCGTCGTGCTAAGGACTCGGTATTTAGCTTTGTACCAGAAAAAGTGTAAGCGACGTTGTGAGGCTTCTCCGCCGTGTTGAAGGAGCTTGTTGACATAGTGCTTGAACTCTCGAGTGGGGAACTCGGGGAGTGGAGTAGGGCAAACCACTATAAATTACTTGTGTCGCTACTCTCTATCCTTTACTTTACTTGCTTTCATTATTTACTTTACTTATTGCTTTATACTATCTATACATCCATACGAATTCACATAAGATCGAATCTAAATCTTTGAAACTCAAATTAAAATAGGCAAAACTATTCAACCACCCTTCTAGTTTTCCACAATTGGCATCAAGAGCAAGGTTTACAAAAGTTTTAAAGTAAATTGTATTTTAAAAACTTTTCGATTACAATGAATTTTGAAAATTATAGAGAAGGGCAATCTATGCAACGACCTCCACTACTTGAAACAAATGGTTTTATTTATTGGAAAAATAGATTTGAAACTTATGTGAAATCAAAAGATATTGATCTTTGGTACATCATTGTTGAAGGTGATTTTCATGCCACTACAAAAGATGATAAAACCGGCAACGAAACAAACATCCCTCATGATCGCCTCTCCAACGATCAAAAGAAAAAGCTTTCCAAAAATAGTGAGGCAAAAATGGTTTTATATAATGCCTTACCTAAAAAGGAATTTGAAAGAATTTTAATCTTAAAACCTCTAAAGGTGCGTTTGGTTAGTCAAATTTAAATTCATGGGATTTTTAACCCAATAAAGTTTTAAATGCACAGTGTATAAACTACAAGGTTTAATATTCTCATACCTTGTTTGGTTCACATAAATTTATAGAAGGATTTATGATTTAGATGTTGGTAAATAACATAAATACCCTTTTGTCCCCATAGAAATTAAAAAAGAGAGAGGGCAATTTTGTCTTATACTACTCATAAACCAAATGTGTCCCCACATAAATTAAAAACCACTCACCACCCTATGTAAATGAAAACTGCCAATTTTGTGAGCCCCCACAATTAAAACCTCAACTTGTACGTACCAAACACAATTTTTGAGTGATTTTAATTCTAAAACTAGCCAAATGCTTCAAATATCTCCTAACCAAAATCACCTAAAGAAATTTGGAATTGTTTAGTTGTAACTCACCAAGGAAATCAACAAGTTAAAAAGAACAAAATAGATTTATTTGTTCAACAATATGAACAATTTTCAATATCGGATGAGGATAGTATAGATAATTCTTTTGCTAACTTTAATACTATTATTACTTCAGCACTTGATGAGTCTTTTTCTAGTCGTAATCATGTCAGGAGATTTCTAAGGACGCTTCCATCAAAGTGGAGACCAAAGGTGACGGCCATTGAAGAATCCAAAGACTTGTCAATCCCCACTCTCGACGAACTCATAGGCAACCTAAAGGTCTATGACCTTGTCCTCACTAAAGACTTTGAAGCCTCAAAAGAAAAGAAATAGAAGAACAAATCTCTTGCCTTAAAAGACAAGAAGGTCTCAAGCGATGAAGAAGCATCATCTTGGAAAGTGATGGCGAAGAGTATGCAATGTCGTGCGGGATTTCAAGAAGTTCTTTCGGAGAAAAGGAAGATATGTCAAGCAATCATATGACGACAAGAAGGGGTTCAGGAAAGGCAAAGCGACAAGAAAGTAAAGGACGAATGCACGTACTTTAAATGTGGGGATCCTAATCATTTCATTAGTGAGTGTCCTAAACGTGACGAACAAAAGGCGTTCATAAGTGGTTCGTGAGGAATGAGTGAGGAGGAGAACGAAGAAATTTGTCTCGTTCCAAAAGACTCAAACGAGGTATGTCCCGAATCTCTTTATTATAGTAGCTCATCATTAAATGATGAATCATTACATCGTGAATATGATAAACTTTTCAAAATTAGTCTAAAATTAATTAACAAAAATAAGATTTTGAAAAACAAAAATAAACGTTTAGAAAAGGAAGTTCTTGAGCTAAAAGATAAATTAAAACGTTTAGAAAAGGGAAAGGAAGTAGATAGTGAATGTGAGCTTTGTGTTCACCTTCAAACGTTAGTTGATCATCTTGATTCCAAGATTGCTAGAATAAGTACTAATACTCTTGAAAAAATACTTGATAGTGTTAAAACGGGAAATAACCAAAAGGGTTTATGTGTTCAGGAACACATTGCGTCAACTAGCGAGATCAAAGAAACACAATTCGTTAAAGCAATTGAAAAACAGGCTACTGTAGTCATGGATCCCATGGATCCCTTGAAAAAGGAACCGTCTGGTGTAAATCCAAGGATCCGTGGGTCTGTACCAGCAAGTTATAGAAATAATGCAACTACATCTTCTAGAACCGACTTTGTTATTGTTAACAAAAAGAAACCAACCCATGTCACTGTTAGAAATGTAAAAAAACCACCTCCACTAAAACAAATCAAAGTTTTATGAAAAACAAAGGTCCATCGTTTTCTAAACTAAACACAATTATAAGAAGACCAAATAATGTTTATCCAAGAAGTAACCACCATCAAATGGGATGGAATCCTAATGCACAAAACGGTTTTCCATTTCAAAACTTTAAACCTTAGAATGCTTTCTCACCTTTTTCATATATGCCTCACATGTATGAAATGTATAACACCAATGGACCCACGAACAAATGAGGACCAAACTTTGGAGTTAATTTTTTTCTTAGGATTGCCTAAAGGTTGACTTAGATCGGATGAATGGATCAAGCATAGTGGGTACACGAGGCATATGACCGGTAACAAAGATTTGTTTTCCCCGTACGAATCCTTCAATGGAGGAAATGTGGTGTTTGGAAATAGCAAGAGCAAAATCATCAGTAAAGGTACAATTTCTCACAAATCTTAAACCATTAACGATGTATGTCACGTAGAAAACCTAAACTTCAATATACTAAGTATAGGACAAATATGTGATAAAAAGTGCAACGTAATTTTTAGTGAAACCGGTAGTAAAATATTGAAAAATGGTATTACTATAGGAAGATGAATTAGAAAACATGGAGTCTATGTCATTAAAATCGGTAATGAACCAAAAGACAAACTTTGTCTTGCCTCTATTGATGATACTTCGACCTTATGGGATCGAAGATTAGGTCACGCCAATATGCGACTTCTTCAATCGCTATCATCCAAAGAACTAGTAAGAAATCTACCCAAACTAAAATACGAACATCATTTTTGTGATGCTTGTAACATAGGAAAACAAGTCCATGCTAGTCACAAAGCTAGATATATGGTTTCAACAACTAAGTGTCTAGAATTACTACATATGGATTTATTTGGTCAATCCGCTATTCAAAGTTACGGAGGTAACTTCTATACCTTGGTTATAGTGAATGATTACTCTAGGTACACATGGACTAAATTTCTAAAGAATAAAACTTAAACGTTCGATTCTTTGAAATATTAAGTAAGAAAATCCGGAGACAACTAGGAAGTCCTATTGTGTCAATTAGAACGGATCAGGGTAGGGAATTTGATAATGAAGTGCAATTTAGAGCCTTTTGTGATGCTAATGTCTTGGCTCCTCGCACTCCATAATCGAATGGGGTAGTTGAAAGGAAAAAAAGAACCTTACAAGAAATTAGTCGCACCATGATTAATGAACAATCTTTTCCTCAAAAATTTTGGTGCAATGCCGTCGATACATCAACCTATATACTAAACAGAGTCCTATTTAGACGATTCTTAGGAAAAACTCCATACGAGTTACTACGAGGCAAGAAGCCTACGTTATAACACTTTCGAGTCTTTGGTAGTAAATGTTTCATGCTTAATACTAAAGATTACTTAACTAAATTTGATCCTAAATCAACCGAAGGTATCTTTTTAGGATATTCTTCTAATAATAAAGCTTATGTAATACTAAATAAAGAAACCATGAAAGTTGAAGAATATTTAAACGTAAAATTTGATGAGAGTCCACCTAAAACTACCCTACCTCTTGTCGATGACGAGTTATCGAAAGTGAAATCATAGAAATCAAAGAGAACATGAATAAAGAAGATGAACCATTAAACAATGAAATCATCAATATTAAAGAGTCCAAAGATCATCCTGTAGAAAATGTTAGGATTTAGAAAATCCGTTAGTTAAATAGTCGGTCACCTCAAGTATATGTATTCGTTAGAAAGCTCGTAGTCGTAGTCAAGTTATGTTAATAAGTAGTTAGTTAAGTAACACCATGGAGGACGGAAGGGTCTTTACCCACTGTATGCCTGATCCACAACCCGTAGGAGACGTGTCTTGTAAGAAACTATAAATACCCTCTACCTCCCAAGGTAGAGGGTTTGAGCTTCAATATCATTTTTCTTTGTCTCACTAAGTTCCCTAAACTCTTCCACTTTCTCTCTCTAAAACCTAAACCATACGCCTCTCATTGTTATGATTTGATGTGTTTATGAAAACCAATAT
Source organism: Chrysanthemum makinoi (assembly GCA_910596185.1). Classification (NCBI taxonomy): domain Eukaryota; kingdom Viridiplantae; phylum Streptophyta; class Magnoliopsida; order Asterales; family Asteraceae; genus Chrysanthemum; species Chrysanthemum makinoi. Next base: position 190,833,757 of record OU343221.1, read on the forward strand.
GCTACAAATGGTATCAAGAGCCATGGTTTGATCATCCATCTTTCATGTTCTTAGATTTTTCTAGTGGTTTTCATAGGGTTTTTGGGTTTGAATGAGTTTAGAGTAGTTTGCATCATTTGGATCATCTCTAGTGTTAAAGTTTGGATTTTGATAGTACTTTTGTGTTTAGAATCATTATAAGTATTTAGGTTTTGATTTGGAAGGCTTGAATCAGTGTGGTTGGGTTGTTTTGGATTGAAAAGTGGTGTTTTAGAAAGTTTCATGTAAGCGATTTGTGTCTCGGATAAGTTTTATTGTATGCGATTTGTCCTTGTTTTTATGCGATTTGTCTCTAGAAAGATTGTTTACTAAAGCGATTTGTCTACCTCTGGGAAGCGATTTGTACACTATGCGATTTGTCTATTGAGACAAAATGACAAGAAATGACAAAGTAGTGGTTGTACTTGTGCGATTTGTTTGGGTAAGCGATTTGTCTATTTAAGCAACTTGTTTATTTAAGCGAGTTGTCTATTTAAGCGATTTGTCCTGTTAAGCGATTTGTGTGTGTGAGCGATTTGTCTGTTCTAGCGATTTGTCAGCTTAAGCGATTTGTCGTTTAAAGCGATTTGGGAACAGTGCGACTTGTCAAGTGAGCGATTTGTCTTTTGAGACTTATTGTTTCTTTGTGTTACGTTTTACGGTTTTCTCTTGATTTAGTAAAATCCCGTGAAAGAATTTATTTTCCGGTTTAATCAAAGAGTTGTGAAATCTCGTAGAATCTGTAATCATGTCTACAATCACCTCTTCCGTTCTTTGATGATGTACAAGCTGCAGGATCGACACTCGTCCTCCCATCTTTGACGAACCGACTATGACTCTTGGGCTCAAAGGATCAGACTTTATTTCTTAGGAAAAGAAAATGGGGTTAACATACTTAAGTCAATTGATGAAGGACCATATCAAGTTGAGACTACCGAGACATTGTTGAAAGCTAGCTGATGGTTCATGATATTAGGATTGGATAGACCAAAGACGTATGATGAACTGACTGATAAGGAGAAGAAGAGATACGATGCAGACATCAGGGCTTCAAACATCATACTCCAGGGTTTACCTAAGGATATTTACAAGTTTATCAATCACAACACTAAAGCTAAGGCAGTATGGGACAATGTTAAGATGCTTCTCTCTGGTTCTGATTTGACTAAAGATGACAGGGAGTCTCAGCTGTATGATGACTTTGCGAACTTTAAAATGAATCCAGGGGAAAGTGTCACTGAATATCATGTAAGATTCCACAAGCTTGTGAATGATATGAGGAATATCAAAATGACAATGCCAAATATTCAGCTCAATTCAAAGTTTGTGAACAACATGAATCCCGAATGGTAAAAATTTGTCACTGCAGTCAAGCTAAACAAAGGTTTGAGGAACACCAACTATGAACAATTGTATGCATATTTGCTCCAAAATGAGAAGCATGCTGTGTTTGAACGGATGATCCTTGAAAAGTTCAACAACAATACTGGAAATGCAAGCTCCTCAAATGATTCAACTGCATTCTACACTAATGTAGGAATAACCACCAAGGAATCTCAAGTCATACCAACTGGTAATGGTAATCACAAACTCATTCCAGATCCAGGGTATAAACCTCCATATTCAGACACATTCATGGAAAATCTCGTCAATCAACTGTCTCTCATGGTTAGGAAAAATCTGAACCTCACTCCACACACCAACAATAACCTCAGAACAACATCCAATCCCCACAATCAAGCTACTGTTAGAGTTGGAAAGGTAGTGGTGCAGAGTGTGCAAGGAAGGCAGAATGAACAAGGAATGGCTGGGGCAGGTTATGGAAATACTGGAGTAGGTGGGGGATTTTTGGGCAATCAGAATCGAGGAAGGATCATGACTCAAGGTCAAGGGAAGCCAATCAAGTGTTACAATTGTGGTGGTGAAGGACATATTGCAAGGAACTGCACATCTCCAAAACGTCCACAAAATGCAGAGTACTTCAGGGAAAAAATGTTGCTGGTGTAAGCTCAAGATAATGGAGCAATGTTGGATGAGGAAGAATTGCTATTTCTTGCTTTGAGGAAATGCCAAAACTTATGATGCGGATGTGGATGAGCGACGGTCAGGGAATAGGTCTCAATCATCCAAATGCGTTTCAAGTGGCAAATTGTGATGTATATGACTCTGATGTCGATGATGAACCTACTGCCCAGACCATCTTCATGGCTAGTATTTCTCCAATGGTCTCTCCAAAGGTCCCGTCACCACAACTAGCAAGTCCCTCCAAGGAATCAATCATATCAGAGGTATTAAGACTATACGATGATGTTGATGTGCAAAAGATACACGACAAGGTATAATCAACTGAAATTATAGAATCAGATATTGAAAATATGGGTAATAGCAATGTTTTCCCATATGATCAATATGTGAAACAAAATGAAAGTGAAATTGTACCAAATAATGCATCTTCTGCAGTCAATCTTGACTATATTTTTATGAATACCTTGCATGTGCCTCGATGATTCTATAACTTCTGAACTAAATGCCTATAAGGAACAAGTTGCTATATATGAACAACGTGCTAAGTTTGAATTAACTACCCGTGAGCAGGGAGATGGATAACCGGATGCATACAATTATCAGGAAAAGTAATTTTAGGGAAGAAATGTTAAAACAAGAGTTGGATTCCTTACAAGAAAAGCATAACAAAAGCTGTTAAAAGAAACAAGAACTTCAAGAAAATGTGAAAGTACTTGAACAAAAATTCAATGCTAAGGAATCAAAACTTTTAATGAATTTTCCACCTAAAAACTTAGAAGAACAAACTTGAAAATAAATTATACGTTACAATGGAACACCATTGATGCTCACATGATCAATAAGCATATAGTTCTAAGTGATGTTGGAATCACTCCTAAACCTAATTCAAGTGTTAGTGATTCATATGTAATAGTTAGCTTAATTATGGCCTTTATGTTTGTTATTAGCTTAGGCTTATGTAGAAGGCCCATATGCCTAGGCCCAAGTCCAATAAGGAAAGGAAGGGACTGGGAGTGTTGCCCTAGCTCCCTCTCCTATAAATACTATGTAATAACCCTCACTTGAGGGTTGGTTGTTCAATTTATTCACTTTCACATCTCCTACGCATAACCGGTTTAGTCATACGAGTGTGTGTGTGTGTTTATTGTTCATCCGATCATTCTCCTTCTCTATTTCTACATATTGATGCTTGTGTTACTAATATGGGAACCTAACAGTGGTATCATTCGCCAAATAGTTGGGTGAACATATTTGTTTTTGAAGGCTTTTGTTTTGGTCGTACGCGTAAAAACAGTCACAACTTGGTCACGCTTAAAAATCGATTTTTACACATTTTAATCCAAGATTCTTGTCCTTTCAATGTTTTTAGGTGTTAAACTATCTGTTTTTGGCAAAAAGTTTAAAACTTTACGCGTGGATCATAGTTTTTAAGCTAGGTTTTTTACGAGGGTTTCGTTCTACGCATAACTTGTCTTTAAGCTTTGGATCATCAAGTTTCACACTTTTGTGTTACTTTAGTGATATTGAAGCTATTTCATCACAGAAATCTGGTTTGGAAACATCTTTTGGCAGAAATCACTTTTTGGCTATTGTCTACGCGTAAGTAAAACCCTAAACTTACGCGTAACTTTTCATTGGTTTGATCTTCAGTTTTCGTGGTTTACTCCATGTTTTCTTGCTTGGATAAGCCTAAAAACACGTCGACTTTGGATATCTTTTGCACTGTGATAGTTTAAAAGATCATTTGGGCAAAACCCTAAAATTACGCATAAGCATAAGCTTACGCGTAGAATTTTTTACGCATAAGATTTATCTTACGCCTAAGCTTTGTCTTACGCATAAGTTAATCCTACGCCTAAGTTTTCTTAACTTCACGCATAACTTTAGTGTTTTTCTCCTTACTTACGCGTAAGCTAATCCTACGCGTAACTATTGCTATTACGCGTATCTTTGGTGTTTTTACGCTTAAGTGGTACTTTGCTCTTTTGTGATTTCTACGCCTAAGGATACTTCATCAACAACGGGTCATTCGACTACAAAGATCCATTTAACAACACAAGTTTTCAACGTGTCACAACCACCATACTCTAACTATTTCTCTTACACTTATAATCAACAACAACAACAACTAAGTCCACAACATCAACAATTTAATCATCAACAACAAATTTATCAACAACAATTTAATCAACAACATACTCCACAACTTGCAGCAATTCCACAACCTCAAATGGTTCAACCACCACCAAGTCTTCAAGTACAACCTTACACAAACTTCTACAATCAACATCCATCCAGGAATACTATGAAGGAACCGTCATGGTTTGGCAAGATGTGTGAAGCCTTAAGTAGCCAACAATCAATTCATGAAGCTGGCTCACTTGATAGACCTCCAATGCTCACTCCCGAGAATTATGATCAATGGGTGATAAGGTTCTTTAGGTTCTGTGATCTAAAGAAGCCACATGGAAAGTTCTTAAAGAAGGTCATTATGGAAGGTCCATTTCAGGTGCCTACTATTGTCACACTCGAGATCCAGCTGCCAATCCACCAAGAGATCTGTCACCAATATTGCAATTGTCTCGGACCTCACGGTGATGAACTTCTATATTTTGAAGCCGATGAACTAGCAATGCAATACATCCTTTTGGGATTACCGAATCCGATCCTTCGAAGTGTTGATGCTCAAAAGACTGCTAAAGCAATGTGGGAACATATTCATCTTCTTATGGAAGGCACAACACTCAATCAGGAAGACATGGAATCCAAAATCTACTTGGCTTATGAACACTTCATGATTGAACCGGGAGAGACATTAGAGTCATATCATCATCGCTTTTCAGACATCATCAATGATTTGGACAAACACAATATCATCATGCCACGAATTCTGTCAACACTAAGTTCCTAAGTAGTCTTGGTCCGGAATGGGAGAAGTATGTCATTTTTCTCCGTCAAGCTAAACATCTTCATCATGCTACATATGGATTGTTGTACGACTATTTGAAGCCTCAGCAAAAAGAAGTTGACAAAGAAAGGGCTATCCGTGGACTCCCGGCTCCACAGTCACTTCCGGACAATCAACAACTTGCTTTGTGGGCTCAAACTAGTGTTCCTCCTCAACCTGCTCCTCAACCAACTGCAACCATCACACCATATGATTCGTCACAACAACAACCTCAACAAACTCAATTGGTTCCATACAACAACAACAATGCTCAAGCACTTTACAGTGAAGCTGATGAGGACTCCGATGCTTTTAATGAATTGCAACAAGGATTTGCTATGATTGCTAAAGCCTTTGGCCGGTATACAAACAGATCCAACAATCGCATTCGTTCCTCATCAAACACAAGGAATCAGGCTATTGTGAACAATGGACGCGTTGAAGTTCAGAATCGTGGTTATGGTCATCAGATGGGAGGTGGTCAAGGGTTTAATGCTATGGGCAGGAATAACCAGGGTGCTCCACAACAATAGAGAGCTCAAGTGGTTGAACAAGGGAATGGTCAGAATGGGGTTAATGGTCTTCGTTGTTATAACTGTAATGAGAAGGGTCATCTAGCTAATGCATGTCCTAAGCCGAGGACAAGAGGCAGTGCTTATCACAAAGAAGCTTTGCTCTTGGCTCTCAAGGATGAAGCTGGTGGCACTCTTATCAACAAGGAACAGAGCTTTATGGCAGATGCCGATTCTGATGATGATATGGAGGACTTGCAGGCTAATGCAGCAGTGATGTTGATGGCACATATGCAAGCTCTACACATGAGTGACACAGGCCCAGTGTATGACACTGATGGCTTGTCTCAGTACCGGAACAAAACATACTCATTCTTGATCGATATCTCCGCCAATTTCTCCATCGACAAGGATCGAGTGTTCAACATGACCCATCCACATCTCATTCCGATGATTATCAAATAGATCCCGTAGTTATATTTGATGATCAAGATGACCTTATGGTTACTATTGATAATCAAGTTGACTCCGTAGTTATATTTGAGGATCTAAATAATGATCATATTGAGACTAACGTTGAACAAGATGAGCTTCTGTCTAATAGAGAAATTGAGCTCTTGACCTTAATTCAAGACCAAGAATCTCGTTTGGAAATTTGCACTAAATTAAAAGAGAAAAATGCACTGTTAATTAGGGATAATGAATGCTTAATTCGACAAATCAACTTTTTCAAAACTAAAGAAAACCATGAAAAAGGTTTTGAAGCCGCTTTTGCCAAATCACATCAAAACGAAAAATCTTTGGAACGACAGATTCGTGATCTAGCAGCTTCGAAGAATGCTTTGTTGTCTCAAATAGAACAAATGAAACATGAACATAAACAACAAATTAACGCTCTTACTTTGGAAACTCAAAAGCAAAGGCTGAGTTGTTAACTTGTCAAAAACAGTTCTCTGAGTACAAAAAGCATTCAACGAAACGCATAGATGACTATCTTGAGGAAATTGTCGACTTACAAAACAAAATCAAAGAGTTTAAAACTGTTGTTTATAAACATGGTGAATCAATCAAAACGATTCAAAAGTTTTCTTTCAAACCAAATCCAAATGGATATGGACCGAATCTTGCGGATTACAAACCTAAGTTTTCGCACGAGCATTCAAACCAAATCCGAAGTTTACGGTGAACATAGAATTGATGATTCAATTATGACTGTTGTTGAATATAATCGCATAGAGGAATTAGATGCTGATGACGAGAGTTGGTCAAAAATGGAAAATGTCGTTTATAACAAACCATTTAACTTTTCAAAAGCCGTAACCTTTGTCACACAACAAGATACTTCTAACAAACCTTTGGTTATCACACCGGTTTCTGAAGTTAGTCCCCAACACAATGGTGCACAAATTAATGGTCCTTTACCTTCACTTAGTGAAGTAAAACTAAAGCCGAAAGTTGTCGCGTTATCAAATATTTTGACACTTTCTTATCGACCTTAAAATTTTGGAACGTAAGATTGAATTTCATTTTGAAATCAAAGTTCAACATTTTCAATCGCCAATGGCGCGAGAACATAGAGATATTCTTCAGCAAAGAATTTTACCCCATATCAAAAATTTGAAAACTTGTGCACTATATTGGGAAAGGGATTTTCACAAGGAACTTGGTCTCATGAAAACAGTTTTGGAAAACAAAACATCGATTTCAAATAATAAACGTAAAAGAAACTATTGAGAAAAGATGTTGATCGACTCTTGGAAGATGTTATCAGTGCTGATATCTATAATGTTGTGTTATTGCATTCTTTGCCATATGCATCTGATTCTATATCTGCGATCTGTTGATTCTGTTGAAGTTGTTGAAAATACGGATAATGTGCTTCAGTTCGAGTCTTTAAAAGTTGAAAATGAACGATTTTCAAACGAGATTTCAAATGCAACACGTCGTCTTAATTGGTGTCAAAAAGATATTCACGATCAACAACTTGCTTTTCAAAACCAAATCGCCCAGTTGCGTGCAAAAACTCCTAATCAAAAACTTGAGCAACTGGATGATCAAAACGTGTCTTTTAAGTTTCAAATCTCAAAATATGAACAAGAACTTGTAAAAGTTAAAAAGGAATATGGTGTCATATTTGATTTACTAAAAAAGACTCGTGATGAAGCATCAAATGAACTTGATCATTATCTTGCACACACTAAAGAAGTCATGAATTTTGCTGAAAATCTTCGTTCTGAAAATCAAGATTTGGTGCACACTATCATTAAGTTACGGAAAATGTTAGGAAAGTATGAACAAGTTCAGCCTAGCATCATTAAGAGAATTGCACCTGTAGCACTTAGTAAACGTGAACCTAGAATGCCTACTGACAAAACACAAGTTACTAATGTGCTTCCCTCTCTTGAAACAGGAATAGTTGCATCTTTTCCAACCGTCCGCACTTCACGACCTAGGAACAATACAAGGAAGAATAGGAAGTTGCGACCTAAGAAAAGACAAATAAAGAATCCTGAAGTAGAAGAACACCGTAGGACTTTGAATAAGACTCCAGTTGCAACCACTTTAGATATTGCGTCGGCAAATGTAATGGAAAAAGTGTTGTAATTGATGCTGAACCTTTAAGTACTTTTGATATTCAGTCTGATGCTTCTTGTGTTATTTGTCGTAAAAGTATGCTTTTTGATTGTCATGATAAATGTGTTGCTAAGGCTATCTTGTCTCGTTTACGGAATCCTAAGACTCGAAATACCTCTAGGCCCACTAATGCTTCTAATTCTGTGCTAGGTAAACCGCCCTCTTTAGATTCTAAGAAACGAAATGATGTCCCTGTAGCTCCAGTATCACCTCCAAGGAATGTAGTACCACCTAGTTCATTCACAAAGACTAAAGCTAAGACTAGTTGGAGATGGCAGAAATGGATACATAATACACTAGGATTTAAATAGATGCCTAAAATCATTGATGTGTGTATTTCTACTATAACTGCTGAGGAACCCTCTAACTCATCGGGTTCCATGTCTACTTCTATTCCATCTGTGTCGTCTGTGTGTAATGCAGGTGATACATATCATCCTTTAGATTGTTGATAGCGGATGTTCCCGACACATGACAGGCAACCTTAAACTGTTATCAAACTTTATTGCAAATTTCATTGGCACTGTCAGATTCGGGAATGATCACTTCGCAGCTATCATGGGCTACGGAGATTACATCAATGGAAACATCGAAATTAGGAGGGTTTATTATGTGGAAGGCCTCGGTCACAATCTCTTTTCTTCGGTCAATTCGTGATGGAGATTTGGAAGTTGCTTTTAGGGAGAAAACTTGTTTCATTCATGATCTACAAGGAAACACTCTTATGTCTGGCTCTCGCAATTCTAGTCTATACACTATCTCCATGCAAGATATGATTGCATTTTCTCCCATATGTCTAGTCTCAAAGGCTACATCAACAAAATCTTGGCTATGGCACCGTCGTCTCTCACATCTAAACTTTCAAACCATAAACAACCTTGCTCGACACAAACTTGTTGAAGGTCTCCCGCGATTTCGGTATTCTAAAGATCACCTATGCTCAGCTTGTGAACAAGGAAAAAGCACTCTTGCTCATTTTCCTTCAAAGGTGGAACACAGCTCTCAGCATGTGCTTCATCTTCTTCACGTGGATTTGTGTGGCCCGATGCGCGTGCAGACGATTAATGGCAAACGCTACATCTTGGTAATTGTTGATGACTACTCAAGATGGACTTGGGTTTATTTTCTTTGAAGTAAAGATCAAGCTCCACAGATGATCATCACCTTTCTCACGAAAATTCAAATTCAGCTCCGAAACACCGTCAGACAAATTCGAACAGACAAAGGAACTGAATTTGTAAACCAAACTCTTCGGGAATATTATGAGAAAGTGGGAATTGAGCATCAAACATCTATTGCTAGCACACCAGAACACAACGGAGTTGTTGAAAGACGAAACCGTACGTTAGTGGAAGCTGCCAAAACGATGTTAATTAATGCTAAACTTCCAGATTACTTGTGGGCTAAAGCTGTCTCAACTGCATGCTACACTCAGAATCGCTCAATGATTACAAACCGCCACAACAAAACACCATTTGAGCTTCTCCACAACCGAAAATCGAATCTTAAACACTTTCATGTATTTGGATCCCTTTGCTATCCGAATAATGATCGTGATGAATTTGGAAAGCTCAAAGCCAAAGCTGACATTGGAGTCTTTATTGGATATTTTGAGAATTCTAAAGGTTACGGATCGGAATCGTCGTACAAAGCAGGTTATGGAAACGATTCATGCTAATTTTGATGAACTTATTGAAATGGCTTCTGAGTATAATAGATTGGAACCCGGTTACAACCGCTTAAGGTTCCCCCAAACCCCATCATCAGCTGAATCAAGCCCTCAGCTTACTCGTCAACAAATGGAAAGACTATTTGCTCCTATGTTCAGTGACGATATTGATGATCGTGCTCGAGTGTATCCGATGTTTCCGCTCAACGATAATACTCTTATACCTGATAAACCTGCTACAACAACTACTGTTGAAGAAGCACCACCAGTTGACTCTACAACAACAGTTGAACAAACTGCATCCAACGACGCAGAACGGTGATGATATTCTGAATAATGTACCCCACCGTAGATTTTGATCCAAATGCATTCTTTAACCCGTTTGCTAATGAGATCGCTGCACGATGTTGCGGAATCATCTACAAGCCATTTGAATCCTCAAAATCTACATAATGTATATCAACATCAACCTTCCACACATCGTTGGATGAAAGACCATCCTCTTGAGAATATTATTGGTAACCCGAATCAACCAGTCGTAACGAGACAACGTCTTCACACAGATGGTGAACATTGCATTTATGCACTCACCGCCAATCGAGCCTAAAAACATTAAGGATGCAATGACAAAGGATAACTGGATTGAATCCATGCAGGAAGAACTCAACCAATTCAAACGTCTTGAAGTATGGGAACTGATTGAAAGACCAACAGGGGTCTTCGTCATTGGTCTAAAATGGATTTGGAAAAACAAATTGGATCTTTGAAGGAACCGTAATTAGAAACAAGTCACGACTGGTGGCTAAGGGTTATAGACAGGAAGAGGGTATTGACTTTGAAGAATCATTTGCTCCGGTTGCTCGTCTTGAGGTCGTTCGGATTTTTCGGGCATTTGCGGCTCACATGAACATCACGGTCTTTCAAATGGATGTCAAAACTGCTTTTCTCAATGGACAACAGAAAGAAACGGTCTATGTAAGCCCCGGAAGGATTCGTTGATCCAGAGTTCCCTAATCATGTCTACAAACTAAAGAAAGCTCTATACTGTCTCAAACAAGCCCCTCGGGCGTGGTACGATAAGTTATCATCCTTCCTTATTGCCAATAAGTTTACCAAAGGTTCGGTCGACCCTACACTCTTTATACAATATCACGGGGCTCACATCTTAATCGTTAAAATCTATGTGGATGACATCATGTTTGGGTCAACACATTTAAAATATTCAAATGCTTTTGCAAAACTTATGACAAAACATTTTGAAATGTCAATGATGGGTGAACTCACATTCTTCCTAGGAATGCAAGTTCATCAATCACCCCGTGGTATTTTCTTGAGTCAGTCCAAATATGCCCTTGAATTGTTAAACAAATTTGGAATGCAAAGCTGTGACACCTATGCCACACCAATGGCTCATACCAAGAAGCTAGATGCTGATTTACATGGGAAATGGGTGGACCCTACAAAATACCATAGTATTATTGGGTCTCTCATGTATCTAACACTAGCGACGATATTGTCTTTGCCGTATATCTTTGCTCCCGTTATCAGTCATGACCAACTGAAACCCACCTCTCAGAGGCTAAAAGAATCCTCCGATACATCAAGGGAACCATTAATTTGGGGATCCGGTATCCGAAGGATTCGGTTTTGAACTAATTGCTTTTGAGGCTGACCACGCCAGGATGCTTAGATTCACGGAAAAGTACTTTAGGAGCTTTACAATTTCTTGGTGACAAATTGGTGTCATGGCAATCGAAGAAGCATTGTACATCGTTGTCCTCAACGAAGCAGAATATGTAGCCATGTCGGCGTGTTGTGCTCAAGTCATTTGGATGAGAACACAACTCAAAGACTATGGTTACGTATTTGACGGAATCCCGATGTACTGCGACAATCAGAGTGCTATTGCGATCTCGTGCAACTCAGTTCAACACTCGAAATCAAAGCACATCGATCTTCGATATCATTTCATCAAGGACCACGTGGAATAGGGTACTGTTGAATTCTACTTTGTGGGTCTGACGAATACCAATTGGCGATCTTCTCACCAAAGCCTTAGCTCACGCTAGGTTTAATGAGTTGGTCCACGGATTGGTATGCGGTGTTTGACTCAAGAGGAACTGGATGAACTCTTAAAACATTCTTAAAAACCAGTCAAACACCAAACCCTCTTTTGTAAATATTTTTCAAAAACAAAATACAAAAATATAAAATCACATAAAACAACAAAAAATATTTTTCTATCTATATTTCTTCAAACATGGCAAGTACAATTCTTCCGTCAACACTCAAATCTTTCAAAATTCAGTAATTTTTTCGATAAAGTGTTGAGGGGGAGAAAATAAATGCTTAACTGTTTCAAAATAACCGTGTACTTGCATGTTACCTATTCCCGGTTGTTTCTTTAAATAATGGTGGTCACATCTCTGGTTTTTTGACACTCCTCGGACTAAAATTTATAAACTTTCATTATTTCTTAAGTCGAGGGGGAGTGTCGTCAAAGTTATTTCCAAATATTCTTCGTTTGGTAACCAAAATGGATGTTAAAGGCATTGGATGAAAATGTAAAAGGTGGAGGGACTAAATCCGTCAAAATCTTAAAGTTATTTTTAATAAAACTACCCACCAAACACATTTAATTCATAACATTTATTATACTCACCAAACTCATCCTACGCATATAAATCATTCTTCAAATCTGGTTACTTGATCATCAATTTGTAAGTGATTCTGTGTTTATAACAAGTTTTTAAACAATGGTTTTGAATTTTTCACAAATCCAACGGTTAAAACTTGAGATTTAGTGATTTAAGTGTTCTACGCATAAGCGTATGAACACATAATAATGTTTGTGTGTTTATGGTTAAAATGATAGTGTCAAAACGTTCATATAACATCATTGAAACTATTTTGATCATAAAAACATACCCAGAAACACGAATTGAATGATTTTGTGAATTAGGGTTTATGCATTAGTTTTGGGGGTTTTCATATGTGAACGTTTTTGGTGATAAAGATTGTTGTATGAGGTTGTTTTCAAGTTGAATTGATCATATTTAGGCCCAGAAATTACCCGGAAACACTAATGATTCATAAATTAGAAACTAGGGTTTATGTTCATATGGTTTGGGTATTTTTGATTCATGACCTATTTGATGTTAAAACTTGGATAAGACAATTTGATAGGCTACTTAGACTTACCAGAATCATTTTGGTACAATTCCTATGGCTAAATCTCTTACTCGTAGAAATTAAACCTTAGGGTTTAGGTTTACGCATAAGGGTTTTTACGCGTAACTGTTTGATGAGTTCTTCATGCTTGATCTGATGAATATTGAATATATGTGTTAATAATTGGTGCTATGATTAACTTATTTCAGGTTTATTACGCGTGAAATTCAGAATCAAGGTTATTAGCAATCTACGCATAAGGATCACCTTACGCGTAGAAGGTTATGCGTAAGAGTAATCTTACGCGTAAGCGTGCAGCGTAAGTTCTACATATGGGACTTCGCGTATCCTGTGAAGGATATGCGTAAACAGTGACCTCTACACATAAGGTCTACTCTTACGAGTAAGCCTTATGCGTAAGGTTTTATATGCGCTTACGCGTAAGCTCTACGCATAATGTCCCATTTTCCTACGCGTAATATTTCTTACGCGTAAGTCAGGATCCTACGCATAAGCCTGCGTTTACGCGTATACCTCTTCTGTTTACGCATAAGCTTGCCATTTCTACGCCTAAGCCTTGTTTAACCTTAATCCTGAATTGTTACGCGTGCAAACTTGTAAATAAATAAATCATAACGTCACGAAACCAATAATGTCACTAATAAGCTTAAACGTTTGATATGTTGTGAAAAATAAGTGATAACATAAACTTTAAAACTTAAAGTTAACTAACTCACGAAACTTATCACGACGTTATTGGACCATTGGACAAACAAGTGGCTTTGGACTCGTAACAATCATCGACATAGTACATTCAATAAGTAGATAAGAAAACCATCTGTTGACTAACATAATGTCTTTCGATATGTTGGTTCGTTTGGCTAAATATCTTTCAGATCACGACATGGACGCTCAAATGAATGTGGATGCACCAAATGTTCTCACCGTTGCTGATATCTTCCCAAATGGTTATCCGATGAAGATTGGAAAGAACAACCTTCGTGTTGACTTTGAAAGTCTCACCTGCTCAGAGTCCTCTTGTTTAATTGCTGTGGATATTTTGAAGAATCATCCTTATCAGAACATGCTCACCAATTCGCTACTGATTCAGAGATCTACATTCAGCAGTTCTGGAATACAATGCAAAGGATCAAAGGACAAAACGCTGTGATGGTGACTCTTAATGACAAACAAGTCACCATCACACCTGCAGACTTACGGGCTGTTCTTCTCATTCCAATCATCGAGCCAACCAAACTCAATGCCACACCAACCTGAAGAGACGTTCTACGATTCCGATCAATATTGGTTATGACGAAGCTACGGGAGTAATCACTAAGCATTCACATGTGGATCTTAAGAATATTCCTCAACCTTGGAGAAATCTCTACATCATAATCACCAAATCTGTTTCTGGTCGTGACAGTGGCTATGAGCATCCCAAGCTCATGGAACTGCAAATCTTTTGGGCTTTGGTCAACATGAAGCACATTGAAGTCGAAGCTCTAATAAGGGATGACATGATGACATTCCTCAAGAAGCTTGGCTCAAAGATCCCTTATATCAGATATACAACTGTTGATCCAAAGAGCACTTGGGTTTAACCCTGATATCCCCAAAAGAATCAATGACCCCAACAATCACGACATGTTGTCTGAACCTACTCTAACAGTCAGATTTAAGGAATCAACAACAAAGAAACAAGGTGTTGTGCTGCCGGATCACCTTCTCGATGAAATCAAACGGCTTTACTCATATAAAAGGTATCTGGTAGCAGTTGATGAAGGTAAAGTTGGTTCTCTCGATGATAAGTCTTCAGGTACACCTACCAGGAAAACCGAAGAGGCGGTCGAGGAGTGTTGCAAGCACGAAAAGTCAAAGGAAGTTCGAAGAAACCTCCACTCAAAAGGAAAGTTCCTTCTAAGGAAGCTATTCCTATTCCCGTACCTAAGCTTGAACCGCCAAGAAAGCTAGTGGACGAAAGCTCTGAGGAAACCGAATCAGATGATGAGGTCTTCTACTCTGAAACTGCAACCGATATAACTCCATCAGTAGCTAAACCTCCCAGTCCACCAGGTGACAAAGGTAAAGGGAAAACTCATGTGATTGAACATGATAAGGAGAGTTCAGAAGAAGAACCAGTTGATGAAGAAAAGGAATATCAAAAGAAGTTGAAGGAACTCAGACATAAAAATCTTGCCGAAGCATTTGAAAAGGATCAAATGGGTGGCCCCGGAGGGTCAAGTGGTGGAGTTCAATCTACACCAATTCCTGATGTGGTTAATCAACCCGATAAGGGAACTGGTGCCACCACTCTTGAGCAACAACAAAAACGCCCGGAGGAACCAGAAAAAGAGAAGTCCGAGAAAGAAAAAGCTGATGAGGAAGCTAGGATTCAGGCTGAAGAAAAGGCTAAAACCGATCAAGATGACGAAGTGAACTATGATGATTTTCTTCTCAATAGTCCAACTCGTTCCAAGGAGAAAACTTCTGAACCTCCTAAGGACCCTGAATCTCCTCACGTCTCATCATCATCAGACTCGTCTTCTCATTCTTCACCACCACCATCCAAAAGATCAACCAGATCCACATCCAAATCAGTGAAGAAGCCAACTGCCTCTTGGATCTCTCAAGCTAAGACACGAATCGTTAAAGCTATCAAACAAGCGGAAAGAAAGAGCGTGCTTTACAAGAAGCTGAATTTTCTCAACGTCAGTATATCTTCATGATGAGAATGAAAAGATGCAAGCTGAAAGGGAATACATCCAGAAGTTCATGCAACATGATCTTCAAGGGGAAATGAACGAGATGATCAAAGGTTACACTCACAAGTACCTTCTTGACATCGTTCCTGGAGTTACAAAGGAGATGTTTACCAAACAACTTTATCCGAATCTATTACATTTGGCCAAGCAAACTATGAGATCAACACCAATGCATGTCAACATCAACCCAGTTGATCCCATAATATTCTCAGATGCTAAATTGGTTAACAGGCTCGTAGCTCAAATGTCTAAACGATCTGTAACATTTACTTCCTCCGAAGGTAAATTATTTGAAGCACTGCTGGAATACCAACTCAAATCAGCTTACAGGGAAGAAGATCAAAGGCCTAAACGTCCAAGAGACGATGAAGATAAGGATACGGATAAGAATGATGAGCCTAAACGTCCAAAGAAAACTGGTGAATCATCTTCAATGCAATCTCCACCCCAAAGGACTCGGCTCAACCACGATCTCCTCCTCGCTCTTCTCTTGAAAAACCTCGGATTCGAGTTACCACCCCACTCGAAAACCGGTGATCACTTTGAGTATACGGTGGTGACGATGAAATCCTCGACCCCAACAACAACCCACTTCTCCCGGCACAACAAAGGAACCAAAGCATCCTCCTCTAGGCCTAAGAAGAAGAAGAAGAAGATGACTAAAGGCGATGTCGTTTCATGGCTAGAGCGGCGATGACACCGAATCTGAATGGTTTTCCACACTTGTTGCTGCCACACCGCCTTAGCGATGACCAAAATATGGTAGGAGGTAGTACGTTGGAGCATGCCAAGCTACGCAAGCAAAGTTCAGTGAAGAAGATGATCGAAATCGAGTTGAAACGAATCAAGAATGAAGCATTCCAAATACTCAAAGACAACTCGGAAAGTGCTATTGAGGTTGAATATCACCTTGAAAACATAGCACGAGCCATGTCTAACAACATTGATTAGCTCAACCCTGAAGCAAAGATCGACTACACCAGAAAAGACAACGCTCCATACTACACAGATTGGACCAAACCTCTACCTACCATTGGTCGACCAGATCAACCTCAGATTCCATTTTGATACTTCTTCAACAACGACACGGAATTTCTTCTACATGGTAGCGATGTGACAACGAAATACGCTACATCACTTACACTTCCGTTCCCAGCAGCCATTTACTCCAACTGCATAGCCATCGAGGAAAAGGCTACCCACATGTTCAACAACAGAGTGGAAGAGTATGACCTCAATGCAATCGTGATTCACCATTGGTCGAACGCCGACGAATCTACTACGTGCCGAGGTTCGTAAATCTCAACATGAAGTGTACAAGGTAATCAAGGGATCATTGCTGTTAAGCATGTTTCTCTTTCGTCCAAATGGGATTACACCTTTCTCAAGCATATTGTCGTCAAACGACAAGGCGAAAGGGACTATGCATTCGTGAAGCGGACTTTCGGAATCGTCTCTCAATGATATTGAAGATCTGTACCTTGCCAAAGTACAGGGAAGAATGAGACAATTCTCGACTGAAATTCAACGCGAATACATCAAGTCCTTACTCATCTTCATCAGAAGCATCGTGATCCGAGAACGTGTAGAAGATTTGCAACTTCTTTGTTGAGTCGTATCGACTCGTGTCAACTTCACCGGACAGCAGCTAGAACTTCCGATATCAACCATCTCCCTTAATTCACTATCATCGAAACCCTTTGGAGTAGTTTACCGCAGTGCACTCCACTGCAACTGCTTGATGGCGTGTAATGAGCTTCATAAGTTTGGAGATTCAACATTGAAGCATGTCAGAGATGGGCTAGCATACCGGTTAAAGGTGATTCAACAAGGCATTGGGTCACCAACGAGATGGAATTCTCAGGAAAAACGGAATGTAAAGAGAATCATCAAGATGATTGATGAAAGGTTGTTTCGAAGGGACCGCCTTGAGAACATTGGAAAGCTTCATAGGTGGTCGTCAACGCATTAATCTCACAGGCTATCAACGACCAGTTCGCATTCCTGGAGTTCTTGCTGACCTACCTGAAATTCCTGGTACCCCTTAATCTGTCTTAATTTCATACTAATTTGGATGTGTGATTATTAATGTAAATGGCTTGTGCACACATAACAGTGTACAACCCGTTCTTGTAAATAAAGGACCCTGTGGTACGCTTCAGTGCCACAATCCTATAAAAAGAGCGAAAGCTTCTTACTTTTGGGTAAAACTTATCAAACCTTTCATTTTTCAAAGGTTTTACTCAAAAGAACAAGTACTTCCCCTTATGATTTTCAAAACCTCAACCATTTATATCAATTGTTGAGGGGGAGTATTTGACTTAAAAAATTTGTTCACAAATTGTTCTTTGTGTAATCTTCCCACAACACTCAAAATGGACATATTTATTCTCAACATTTCTTCAAAAATAATATTTATATGCCATTCTTGAGGGGGAGAAAAATTACGTGATAAGAAATATGTTATGTTTTGCTATTGAATCCTCGTGTGAAAAGACTTCAACCCATGAATTGACGGGAACTGAACAGTCATACATTGAAAAGATTCGTCTTCCAAGACTTATCCAAGTAAATTGTACCCATTCGAGGAGCTCTTGATAGACATGAACTTTGACGGGTTTGACAACCTCTCGGGGTTGTCCACATCTTCAAGGTAGTTATTAGAGCTAGTTGTCACCTAAAAGCTGACAATGTATCTCTTTAACTATGCAACGTAATCGTGTCTCGCAAGGAATTGTCTATCTTGAGTCGATCAATTCAAAAGTGCGCGCTCTTTCCTCCTTTGTCTTGATTCAGTCAAAACTCTTAAGCACATGTGGAGGGTATTTCGAAAATCTAAAACTCTAGAAGTGTTCAAACATGTTTTTCATTCACAAACACTTCGAGAGATTTTCATGAAAATGGTTTTATGGCAATGGAGTTATAAGGTGATTAAGGTTAGGAGTAACCGTCCTATGATCCGCCAGAGCCGGAGGGATCTACCCAAGGACACTACCAATAGTTAGAATTAGAAGTCCTTAGGTATGATTATAAAAAGGAGAAAATGAGAATTGGAGAAAGAAGGAGTTGAAGAATTAAAAGAAATGCAAAGAAAAGGGTGAAAAGAAATAGCCCTCCAGATTATTCAACTTAGGGCACACACCGGGTTCAATTCATATGCTACTGGTTGTAACTAGATGACACCGGTATTGAAGATTAAAAGTCGTCATGGACCCGGTGACGCATGCACTAAACCTTCTTAGCCACTCAAGTCTCTCTCAACAGAAGCTTGTTTCATTCTCACAGGGAACCCTACGTAAACTATCGGCTTTCTCTTAGAGATTGCTGGTATTGAAGAAGGAGACCCTCTCCCTAGTCTCCGCTCAGGAAAACCAAAAGCACTATTGAGTCTAGAGCCACGAGATTCATCAAAAGATCTCTTAGGTACACTTGACATTTCATCACTCGTTGTTCAACAATAAGAACATCAGTGGTACGTTATCGAGTCCTTCATAGATCTTAGCAATCTGTCGAGAACATTTATGAGAGGTTCACAATTGTGATCCTCGGTGATTGAATGGAAACTCTACCGGGTCAACATCAAACGCCACGACGGTCACTTCGGTAACTCCCGCGGATTACGCTTAGTGTGTCTCAAACGGTCTATGCGTGAGGTGATGCTTCGGTGTACCTCGTGACTCATCAACTGTAGGTGTACTTCGGTACATCGCGTTATCTCACTTATGGGACTCCAGGTTCAGAGCGGCCTTTGTGAGAATCAGAGTTGTGTTTTCACACTATGTTGTTAACACTCTCGAAGTTCAAACTTGTAAGTGCCGGAATCCGCTTAGTACTAACCTTTCTTATGTTTACTTCTTATGGAAGCTCTGGAGCGGACTGATCGTGCAGATTCTTCACATGCTCATACCAACAACATCACTAATGAAAGTTCACTCAAAAGGCAACGCAAAGTCTAAATGACTCTTCGTCAAAGTCAAAGAATCTACAAAGTTTAAAGACTAAGAGAACTTCATCAGTACTGAAATCCAACGTCAAAGAGTGTGTGAGCATGTTGAAGAAAGATGTGGAGACACTGGAGCAACGAACTGATGCAGACAACAACAACATACTATCACTTTCAAAGAACAAAGAAAATGATGACGTCAAAGCATAATACTTCAAAGGAAACAATTTCTTTACACTGGGGAGATTGTTCGAATCAAGACACTTCTTCTCACAAGAAAGAAGAATGTCAGAAGACGTCAAAGCTTCTATTACATCAGCACCTTCACCGTCTGCATTCATTTATCACCAACACTTAGGGGGAGATTGTTGGAATCACTCCTAAACCTAATTCAAGTGTTAGTGATTCATATGTAATAGTTAGCTTAATTATGGCCTTTATGTTTGTTATTAGCTTAGGCTTATGTAGAAGGCCCATAAGCCTAGGCCCAAGTCCAATAAGGAAAGGAAGGGACTAGGAGTGTTGCCCTAACTCCCTCTCCTATAAATACTATGTAATAACCCTCACTTGAGGGTTGGTTGTTCAATTTATTCACTTTCACATCTCCTACGCATAACCGGTTTAGTCATACGAGTGTGTGTGTGTGTTTATTGTTCATCCGATCATTCTCCTTCTCTATTTCTGCATATTGATGCTTGTGTTACTAATATGGGAACCTAACAAGTGATAAGCATAGCGTTGCACTTGTAGATGAACCAAATCCTAAGGCGTGTATTAAAGCTAAAGCAGCTCAAAAGGTAATCTATGATGGAAATGAGATTCTTAAGCCTAGACAGAAACCAACTTGTCTTTGAGTGCACTGAGGAAGATATAAAATTAGAAGAAGTCTCTAGGAAAAAAAATGGATGATAAACTTAAGAATCCCTTGTGCATAAAAGAAAATATCACCTTTAAAACACCAAATTATTCTAAGGAAAAGCTGGATTGCCTTTAATAAGTTTAGACCTCGAGACCAGTGACCCACTGAACAAATGTTCGGAAAAAGGATCTGACAAGCAAAAGGCTGATGATTTCATCGAAAAGAATCCCCCTTGTAGGAAATTGCCTCCAGCCACTGTGTATCCCCCAAATACACCAATGCATTAAGTGCTTAGAAATCTTCCCACTAATAGCAAGACCTTAATCAGCCTTTATGTAGTTTACCAACTATTTGTTGATTTTGAGAAAACGTGTAAGAAGAGAATCCCACCCACTGGGATAACTGAAGGGGAAAGGGGTTTTGAACAAACTAAAGAATGCTATTTAACTAAGGTCATGCCTTTCTTTAAACAACTTAAAGATCAATTTGAGAGTCTTCAAAAGGGAATGGACACAAAGATTAAAGAAATGAAAAAGATGTTTAATGATATGGAATTTGAGGTCAGTATGTATGAACGAGAGCTTAAGAGTAATGAAATTGAGATAAAGAATCTGCACATCATTAATGATAATTTAATCTCTCAATGTGTTGCTCAAGATGTGTTCTACACTGTTACAAATTATTGTATTACTGCATCTCAATTTCATGAATTAACTGTTGCATTAAAAGTTTCCACTGATCATGTCATTGAGCTTGAAACCACAAATTCAAAATTGCATGATAAAGTAGAACAGGATGATCATGATAATTTGGTAAAACATTATTCTAAACTTAAAGTTGAACATTTTAATTTGCAACTAAAATATCAACATCTTAAAGAAAATTTTAAAACCTCTAATATCAAGACATCCTCGGATGTTCCTGAGTTTGATGCAGTTTTTGAAATAAGCAAACGTGACGAATAGATTCGAGCTCCTTTGTAACACGATCAGGAAATTGAGAACCCAAATTTCACAATTAAAGGGTGAAAAGAACAATGTGAATGGCTCCCAAATGCCTCCTCCTTTAGATTCTCAGTATTCTCAAAACTTTCATCTTCAAAACATCATTAATGTATTACAACAAGAAAATGAGAGTTTTCTAGAAGAAAATGAAAAGGTTAAACGACACTTCAAAGAGTTATATGATTCAATGAAAGTCACTCGTGACAAGAACAATGAAAAAATAGCTTCTTTACAAAAGGAAATTGAGAATCTAAAGAGTCAGGTAAAAGGGAAAAAGCTACTTGTGTGTGATGAGAATGTTATATCAAAGGCATCTGCTGATTCTAAGTATTTTGTGACTGTAAAGTATATTCCCCCTCATCTTAGAAATAATGAACTTATGTTTCAAGAATATCTTTCGTACCTTAAGGATAGTCTAGAATGTCTCCGTGAGATTGTCGAAGAGGATAGCATAAATAAACCACTTGATAGTGAAGTTAGGTATGCATGCTTATATGCCAAACGATCTCAGGAACTTTTAGAATGTTTAAGAGCAACATGCCCTAAATCCTTTTGTAAGAAAGATAAATTCGTTATGCCTTGCTCTATGACTAGTGTCAAGCATGCAACCCATGAGATGCCTTGTTCTGTGCCGAAAGTCAAGCATGTGAACTTTGATATGCTTGCAAGTACTTCAAATCCCACTTCTTGATCAGGGAATGCAAAAGTAGCAAAACCAACTAATGTTCCTATCATTCCTTCTACAGGAGTAATCAGTGATACAAAAGCAAGCGGGTCAAAGCCTCCAGGCAATACAAAGCAAGATAGGACCTCGCAAGCTAAGAGTGATCAATGGAAGAAAATAGAAGACCACCCTAGGGACAATAAGTTTGTGTTGAATAAGACGAATCGTGTTGATTCTAGTATTAGCTATAAGCGTACTGTAATTAACTCGAATTCGCTACTACTTTCAAAACATATAATGAATGCTTGATTTCTGGTATTAATCATGAATGTGTTGTGAATGATTTGAGTAATCTTGTCGAATCTCGGTAAAAAATGTGAACACTGGAAAACAGGATAAGAAGGTCAGAAAACCAAGGTGGAAGAGGGCTAGAAAATATTGGAAACCAACAGGAAGAAAATTTAGTAATGTAGGCTATCAATGGATACCTCTTGGCGTAAATTCAATCTTTATGAGTTGTGCCCTAAATTATCTAGATCAATGCCCATTAGGAAATGGATGCCTACTTGTAGAACTATACCTTTAAGAAGTGAACATACTTTGAATAGATCTCTTGTTACTACCATACTGCATCTACCTCTAATGATATCATTGTTTCTACCGATGTGGGTGCTCCAATAACATTTACTAACCAAGTGGAACCCATTCTTGCATGGGGATCCCAATTGTCCAATCATCCATTCTTGTGCGTGTTCAACTGCAGGTCGTTCAAATTGTTCTGGTACCTAGACTCGTGTTGTTCCAAGCATATGACTGAGATCGCTCATGCTCATGAACTTAGTGAGTAAATTTATCGGGACTGTTAGATTTGAAAACGACCATTTTGGGGCAATTATAGGTTATGGAGATTATGTGGTTGGTGATAGTGTAATTTCCCAGGTATATTATGTTAAAGGTCTTGGTCACAATTTGTTTTCTGTCGATTAATTCTGTGATTCTGATCTAGAAGTGGCATTTAGAAAACATACAGGCTTCGTTAGGGAACTAGATAGTGTTGAAATTTTGAAAGGAACTCGTGGAACCAATTTGTAGACGATCTCTATTGAAGACATGATGAAGTCCTCTCCAATCTGCTTGTTATCAAAGGCTTCGAAAACAAAGTCATGGTTATGGCATCGTCGTCTCAATCACTTGAACTTCGGCACCATAAATGATCTCTCCAGAAAGGACCTAGTAAGAGGCTTACCCAGATTAAAGTATGAAAAGGATCATCTTTTTTCAGCATGCCAATTGGGAAAAAGCAAGAAATATGCCCACAAACCCAAACTTGTAAACTCAGTTATGGAAGTTCTTCATACTCTTCACATGGATTTGTGCGGACCCATGAGAGTGCAAATGATAAATGGGAAGAAATATGTGCTAGTCGTTGTTGATGACTACTCTCGATTTACTTGGGTTAAGTTTTTGAGGACGAAGGATAAAACTCCATATGTCATCATCAAACTTATCAAACAGCTGCAGGTTCGACTTAACAAGACTATTAGAATTATTCGAACGGACAATGGAACCGAGTTTGTTAAAAAAACGTACTCCTCAACATAACGGTGTAGTTGAAAGACGAAATCGGACCCTTGTGGAAGCTGCAAGAACAATGCTAATTTACTCAAAGGTTCTAATGTTTCTCTGGGCTGAAGCCATTGCCACTGCTTGCTATACCCAAAATCGTTCCCTTATACACACTACTCATGGAAAAACTCCATACGAACTTGTCCACAATTGAAAACTTGACCTCTCCTTCCTTCGTATGTTTGGTGCTTTGTGCTATCCAACGAATGATGGTCAAGATTTAGGTAAATTAAGAGCTAAGGCGGACATTGGAGTTTTTGTGGGTTATGCACCAAACAGGAAAGGTTATCGAATCTACAACAAAAGAACTCGAGATATCATGGAAACTATTCAAGTTACGTTCGATGAGCTGTCTGGGAAAATGGCTCTAGGACAATCAAGTTCTGAACCCGCATCTCAACATTCATTAAGTAGTCCCATTGGTTCTTCTTTGTACAAAACCCTCACCAGTAGTTCCATATGTACCTCCTTCTGAAGATGATTTGAAGAAATTGTTTGATCCAATGTTTGATGAATACTATGAACCTATTGCTAATGATCGGCCTAATCCATCAACAATGGCAGCCCTAACCCGCTCGTAGATAACCCTTCGCTTTTGTGTCACTGAGTCAAGAAGCTCCTACTGCAGATCACTCATCATCATCATCAAATCCTCAATCATCGAGTGTACATCATGGAAATGTTTCTGGCAACTATGATGGAGATAATCCCTTTGCTACTCCTGAAGATGCCCCATTTGAGAATGTATTTGCTCCTGAACCAACTTCAGAACCATCTTCATCAAGAGATCCAAACTCTGCTACTTCAGTCCCTCAACAACAACCACACGAGCACCTTATAAAATGGACACATGACCATCCATTGGACAACATCATTGGAAACCCTTCTCGTCCAGTATCCACTCGTAAACAACTGGCAACCGATGCCTTGTGGTGCTTCTTCAACTCCGTACTATCTAAGGTCGAACCAAAAGACGTTAAAACAGCCATGATGAAGACAATTTGGTTCAATGCCATGCAAGATGAAATTCATGAGTTCGATCGACTAGATGTATGGGAATTAGTACCGGCTCTTGACTGTGCTATGATCATTGCTCTAAAATGGATCTTCAAAGTGAAACTTGATGAGCATGGTGATGTCTTGAAGAACAAGGCTCGACTTGTTGCAAAAGGATACCATCAAGAGGAAGGCATTGACTTTGAAGAATCATTTGCTCCAGTTGCACGTATCGAGGCAATCAGAATCTTCTTGGCTACGCCGCTAGTAACAACATGGTAGTCTATCGGATGGATGTAAAGACCGCTTTTCTTAACGGAGATCTAAAACGGGTTGTATCGTCAGCCAGCCTGAAGGTTTTGTGAATCCAGAGCATCCTACTCATGTCTATCACTTGAAGAAGGCCCTCTACGGTTTGAAGCAAGTTCCAAGGGCATGGTACGACACGCTATCAAATTTTCTTCTAACTAATGGATTCAACAAAGGAGCAGTTGATCCGACATTGTTCACCAGAAAGTCAGGCAAACACTTAATTCATGTTCAAATCTATGTTGATGATATTATTTTTGCCTCAAATGACCCCAATGAATGTGACCGTTTTTCTAAGGAGATGGGCTCTGTTGGGAATATTTCCGTTACCACGGATAGTAGTGGTTTACACTGCTTGGTTTAACACTAGCAGTGGAAACATATTCCCACTGCAAGTTATTCATTACCACTGCTATCAGTTTATGATAAGGTTTAACGCATCTTGATAAGTATAGAATAGATCTTGTATATATTCTATTATGTTAGCTATATACTTATCTTGTAAAGGACTCCTTGTTGTATAAAAGGAGATCCTAGGTCATTGTCTTAGGTACGTATTACTTTACAATATTACCTACGAAAGCTTCAAGGTGTAACCCTAGTGATAAGTTAAGATCACTGGTATTATTCATTAATAATATTGGAGCTTGAGTTTTGTGTTAACTTGTGTTTATTCTCATACATCATATAATTAGTCTTCTAAGTATTACTTAAGTAAATTCCGCTTGCTTGATAATATTATACAAAATATCATTGACACAAGGAGAGTGTCCTAGATCCATCAAGTGGTATCGAGGCGTTCTGATATTTTGTTTTAGAAGATCCAAAGAAATTAGCTTGACTCACTCACTCAAGACAATGGAGATGGAAAACAACCAATCAAACTCTTCTTCCACACCCAGACTCCCTAAGCTTAAGCTTAATGAGTTTGAGATGTGGAGGATAATGATTGAGCAATACTTCCTCATACAGGACTATGCTCTATGGGAGATTATTCAACTTGGTGATTCTTTCAAGTCTGTGACCACTACTTCCAAAGTAGGTGACACAGATGTTGTGAAAGTTTCGTGCTGAATCAAATCTGAAAAGCTCAAAAGAAGAATGATCTTAAAGCTAGAAGTCTGTTCGATGACTCTTCCTAGAGATCGATTATTGCATTCGAAAATTCAAGACTGCTAAAGAACTGTTTGAAGAGATTTGCTCGGTGTTTGGTGGTAATGATGCAACAAAGAAGACTCAGAAGACATTGTTAAAGCAAAGTTATGAAAACTTCTCTGCTTCAAGAAATGACTCACTTGATAGCATTTTACCAAACTTGAAGATTGTTACATAGCTAACTATGTTTGGCATTGAGGTAGAAAAGGAAGACCTCAATTTGAAGTTTCTAGGAAGTTTGCCTTCAGAGTTTCAAACCAATGTTCTTGCGGGAAAACAAATCGACATTGAAACAATGAAGCTCAATGATCTTTATAACAACTTCAAACTTATTGAGCAAATGTTGAAGAAGGCGGAAACTTCGGTACAAGCTCTAGTAGCTTGGCATTGTTGTCAAATTACGTGATGATTCGAAGATGAAAGTGATGATGATATTGCCATTGTAGGTTCTAAAGTTTCCACTGGTAATGTTAATGTTACCACTGCAGGTTCCAAAAAGAAGGTTGCTAGTATTGGAGATCCTACCTTTTATGCTTTTATCTCCACACAAGTTGATGGCTCTGTCTTAACTCATGAAGACATAGAGCAAATTGATGAAGATGACTTGGAGGAGATGGATATAAAATGGCAGATAGCTCTTCTTAGCATGAGGGCTAAGAAATTCTACAAGAAGACTGGCAAGCCTATCCACATTAATGGTGATGATACTGCAGGTTTTGATAAGAAGAAAGTGGAGTGCTTTAACTGCCACAAGTTTGGACATTTTGCTAGAGAATGTAGAAGACCAAAGACCAAGGACAACAAGTCTACATGGTACAAGCAAAATAAGGGACCAACTATGGAAGAACCAAAGGCATTGTTGGCTATTGATGGTGTGAGCTATGATTGGAGCTTCATGGCTGATGAACAAGAAGAAGAACACAGATCTTTGCTCTTGTTTCTGCTGAAGTTGCTCTTATGGCTTTCTCTGACTCTGAGGTACAAAACTCTGAATGTTTCTCTAAAACATGTAGGGCTGCTAGAGAAGTTGAAAGACTTAATGATTTATATTCTAATGAAAGACAAGAGTTGTACACTGCTAATTATACTGTGGCTAATCTTAGGAGAGCTATGGCGGTATTAGAAAAGCAAATAGAGCACTATCAGGCAAATGAGTAAAATTATAATGATGATATGATTCTTCTTAGGAGAGGTAGAACATACAAGCTGCGTGAATGAAGCATACCAAAAGGAGCTTGAAAAACTCCAAAAGAAAATTGAAAATGTCAATTCAACTGTAGACACATGTTATCATCAGTCTAAGTCAATTGATAAAATTTGGAATGCTCAAGTAATTAATAAAGCTAAGTCTGGTATGGGTTATAATACTGATTACCACCACCACTAAGAGGTGTTCCATCACCTCCAGGTGTAGATTTAGCTCATACATGTTTAGAAGACTTTAAGGAACTTGTAAGAGAATATGGTCCTTTAAAGGACACAGTGGTGAAGAGTGAGGAAGAGAGTAAGCTTGATAATGATGTTTTTGAGAGTGCTAGTGACTCATCAGTTGTTGATGAGAATGTTAAAAAGAATGTAGAGACTTCTATCCTAAAAGTTGTTAATCTTTACTGAGAGGAACCTAGGAAACCAGTTAATAAACCTAGACCAAGCTGTAAGGTATCTTTGAGATGTATAGGAACAAGCCTACAGCTCCTAGGGGTAACCAGAGGAGTTGGAATCTTGTTAAATCTCAACAACTAGGTAGTGATTTTGTAATGAACAATAAGGCATGCTATATCTATGGTAGTTTTGATCATTTACATGCTTATTGTGACTATCATGTTGGGAGAAGGGACGCCTATGGGTATAAAAGGGTGGAGACTAACAAGTATCAACATAATGTACACCCTAATTCCCATTGCAAAATGGTCCCAAGAGCATTTCAACTTAGAAGTGGCCTCAAAACACTTGCCACTGCAAAAACTGTTATCTTGCTCACCCTAAGTCACTGTTAAAAGTGCAAACACCAAAACAAGTTTTAATAAATCAAGCACAACAGGAAAAAGAACCTTTCAAGCTAAAAAGGTTAATAATAATCAACAGTGGGTACCTAAAATCAACCAGATTACCACTTGCTCATTCAAAAGTTATCACCGCAAGGGTTTTAATAAGAAAAGGTGGGACATGGGCAATGCTTTGTGAAGGCCTCAAAGACGTTGGGAATGGAAACCTAAAGGAAATACATCTACAACCAATCCCAATGGTGTATCAATGACCTTTGATAGATTTAACTATATTGATACACGAGGCGGATCCAAGTCAATCATGGCTTGGGTCCCCAAAAGAAACTAACTCTTTACTCATATGTGCAGGAACATCCAAGGACAAAAAGGTGAGATCAAGGATATCTGAGATAGTGGGTGTTCAAGGCACATGACTGGCAACAAGTCCTATCTTTCTAATTTTAAGCATTATGATGGACAGTATGTCAGTTTTGATAATGAAGTTTGTAGAACAAGATGTGTGATGCAGGAACACTTAAGATAAAGGAAAACATAGATTATTATTATTATTACAAAACTGCACTATGAGTGTAGTAAAACTACATCCATGAAGTACAGAGTACAAACATCACTACATCAACTATAAACAACTACCAACAATCTACTCCAAACACAGGTTTCCTAACCCATCTCATTCCTACCCATCATCAATCATTTATGGCTTCTTGGGAAAGCCCCAGCTTGGCATCACCTTAGGAGCACCACGTATGTTAATCCTGTCATACACCCTAGGGCTTGCTAAACCCATCACCACTATACCTGTAGGTGGTGAGGATGATGAAGGAACTGCGATGGTGGTGCCGATTGAAATGGTAGAGAAGGTGATGATTGCGTTCTTCAGGGAGGAGCTACTCTGCAAGAGGAGGAACACTCAGGACTCTTCCAGAGGTCTCATCATCTGTAACATATGGAGACACATAGGAGCTGATCTCTGAGCTATCTTCTTTGATTGTTGCATCCGAGGATTTGGTTGTAGTGATGAAGGTCCAAATGAAAAAGGATTTGAAAGAGCAAGTAAATGCTTTCTCTTCCTGGATACAACCTTCTCATACTCTTCTTTTCAACTCTCCGGGTTTTTCAAAACAAAGTCACCCCATGAACTATCAGATGAACTGCTAGAAGAAAGATTGATTGGACTAGATTGACTCATGGTGTTCTTTGAAGTGATGATCTTTGAGGGTGAAAGTGTTGGAGTATGTGATTTGAGTGGTTTGTGTTGAATGATCTGTTTAATATATATTAAGTTGGGTTCAAGAAGTTAATGAGGGGAAGGTGTAAGTAGTTGTGGAGTAAATTGGAGTCCTGTATTCTTGGAAAATGTATCAATGCTTAAGTGTTGACTTTATTGAGTATAGCCACTGCTATGCTTAATTCTTTCAATATATTAACCATTGCCAATGCAATAGTGATTCCAATGTTTGGTTTATGTTACTTAATTGCAGTTTGAAGGATTTTTGTTTAACAATTGTTACTCTCTGGTGAATCGATGCTCAAAGTAGTTTAGATCCTATCTAAGCTGTCCACTGATGATTCTGTTTTATAGTGGGAACTACATTGCATCCAGTGGCAATGCGCTTTCAGTGGAAAAAGGAAAAACAAAGGAACTTCATTACTAACACATAATTTATTACAACCAAAAGTACTCCTACTCAAAACACAAAAACTGAAACCTAGCACATCCTATACCTATCTTCAGCTATTCCATTGGCCTCTTGCCCTTGCCCGCATAGTCATGTTTATTCTTCTGGGCTCTCTTTCTCTTGTTCTCAAAATTGGATTGCATCCTTGGACATGGAAGCCCAAGAATCTGTGGAGGAGGTCTTGGTAGCATTGCAGGCCTTATTGGATTGTATATTTGCTTCATATTGGAGATAGCTTTTTTCAGTGCTATTAAAAGAGCTTTTGGCAACTCTTTAGCAAGAGAATAGGTTTCATCATTTGCATCATCATCATCTGATGAATCGGAGTAGAACTCAAGAGATTTTGCAGGCTTAGCTACGGCTTTAAACGCTAGCGTTTCTTTGGTATATCTTTTGGATGAAGAGCCACCGATGGGATATATTCAAACCATCCTGATGCTTCTGAAGATGATTCTGATTCAATAACATACTCTTCTTCTGAGTCAGAAGAGATGTTGATGGTGTTGGAGGGATTGCTCATGCTTATGGTTTTGAGGATACTGTGTTTGAATGAAAATTGATGAAGTTTATCTTAAGCCAAGCCTCATTATATAGACAAAGTCGGTTGAAGGGTTATTTAATGAAGATATTTAACTTTTTCTTATTTTGGTAGGTCAAGGAGTAAATATAGATATTATTGAGTTAACTTTGGAAGATATTTTGCTTGGGTAATGGTTTGGTTAAAGGTCACTTTGGTTACTATCAAGTTGTTATTCTCATCTTTTACTAATACGTATATCAAGTTTTGATGAGAAGTTGGAGTTAAAAGGTGTATATCTGAGATACACATCAAATGGTTATTGATTCACCATGTCTAATACACATAAGAATCAACTAGTCCAAAGCAAACGGCTACTGGTAAAGACTTGACAAATCCGTTTATGGTTGATAGTTTACCAAAAACTATATGGTTATCAACTCACCATATTCTTTATGATTAAGAGTTGGCTAGTCCATAGCAAACGGCTCATGGTAAAGATATATCAAATCCGTTGATAGTTGATAGTTTGCTAAAACTATAATGGGAGCAGTATTGTTTTCTAATGATTTTATCTTCCACTGCTCTTTGAAATTTTTGTGGAAAAAGTTACCACTGCTAGTTTACAGTTTCCACGACAGTGTTATTTCACCACTTGTTGTTCTAGCCGTTACAACCGATTATGTCAAATTTATTTTTACTAGCCATTGAAAGTAACCACTGATAGTCATATATATAGGGTTAATATTTTAAGTAAATTATCTTCTTTCTATATTATAACTACTTTCTAAAGATAATTTTACTTGCGCATAAATTCTAAACCCTAACCCTATATATCTTTTTCTCTAAATTGGCTAGTCATTATTTCAATTCTTACTGACATCATCATATTTTTCATCAAAAGTTTCTATGGCTTCTTTGAAATTTGCAGATGAGCACAACCTTGTGGCTTACTTACAAAAGAATAACGAGAAGAGTGGCCCTGTTTTTCATGAGATTGTGGACTTTCTTCATATCACTCATATAAGGTATGCTTTGCTTTTAAAACCCACAATTTATATCTCTCAAATCAATCAGTTTTGGACTTCTGCTCAGTCCATAACACTTGAGAATAGAGATACACATGAAACAGTGGATGCTCTCGGAGCCACTGTAGATGGGGTAACTATTGATGTTACTTGAGGCATCCCCGAGGAGAGTACTTCAATTGGATGATCTCAATGGTCTCATCACATTACCTATGTCTGACATTCATGATACTTTATCATCCATGGGGTATGATACCACCGACAAAAAGGCTACTTTCAAAAAGAGTGGTTTTGTCCCCACTGGAGATTTTTGATTCATACTTTGTTACATTGCCTTAGCCCTAAGAAAACATCTTATGAGCAATTTAGTTCAACCATGGCTTATCCTTTGGTTTGTCTAGTCATTGATAAGATTTTCAATTGGTCCAACTATATTTTTACCAGTATGAAAGGCAATGTACAAAGTAAAACCAAATTTTTAATGTATCCCAGTGTTTGTGCAAGTCGTGCTTAATGAATTTCAACTGCAACCTCACACTACTGTTTATCAAATCAGTTGTCTAAAGCCTAAAGTTTTTCAAAATTTGAATAAAGATGGCAATATGATTTTTACACCTCCTATCCCAAATGCTTGCTAAAATTTCATCTGAACAAACTACACCTATAATTGATGTACCCAACATTGATTATACACCACCAGTTTGAAGAACCTATGAGAGAAGGTCAAAACAGTCAACTCCTCTCATGACAACACAGCAAGTTTCTGAACCTTTTGGTCTAAGAACAAGTAGTGGTGGTTCTAGACTTTCACATAGTCCTACTATGGAGGAATCTGGACCTTTGCCCCATGATTCACCTCTCCCAACAGGTAACACAGGTTGGAAGTGCTTGAGGCAGTGGCAACCAAATGGAATTGATGGTTTTGTGTACCAAATTAGCAAAGCAACTTGAGTTTCTACAAAAGATTTGGCTCTTGTTAAGAAGAAGCATGCCAAGGATGTTCAACTATTAAAGACAGAGATTCAGACCTTAAAGGAAGAGATGCAGAGGTTGAAAAAGCACAGGCAGACTGCAAAGATGGTGATTTCATCTTCATCCTCACCTTCTAATGGTGATTCAGCTAATCAATATTTGGGAAATTCCACCAAACAGGGGAGGAAAACGTTCGACGAGGGGAGGAAAATTGATTTGAAGATGAAGGAGATACAAGTAAAGGAGCAAAAGAAGCTGAAACTCATGGAGAGCAACTTGAAGATCAAGACATTTTCCAAACTGCAACT
Organism: Chrysanthemum makinoi; assembly: GCA_910596185.1. Lineage (NCBI taxonomy): Eukaryota > Viridiplantae > Streptophyta > Magnoliopsida > Asterales > Asteraceae > Chrysanthemum > Chrysanthemum makinoi. The sequence goes on from OU343221.1 coordinate 190,866,564, forward strand.
GGTTTTACAACTGATTTTATTTCCACTGCAGAGCCAAATATTGCCACTTCAAGTGAAGAATTTGATAAATTGAAGACAGACAAGGGTAAAGCAGTTATGGAAGATGTACAGCAACCTAAAGGTAAAATTTCAAAGAAAAGAAAAGTTCATATTGATCTTGATAGAGAATTTGCTCGAAGATAGCGAAGATCAAATTGCTGAGAAAGTTGATGAAAAGAAAAGATTAAAAGAACAAGAAGTTGCAAGCTTTTTGGAAGCTAAAAGATTGGACGAATGGAAGATCTTGATTCAATTTCCACTATTCAACCTACAATTATGAAAGAAAAAGCTCCAGAGTTTAGCTATGTTCCTACTGAAGAAGATATTCAGTTTACGTTGCTAATAATCCGAAATCAAGAAAAGGCAATTGACCTTGTTGTTGATGCATCCTTAATCGAGGAACAAAGAACTGCCGGTTAAAGGATTTTATACAAATGAAGAACAATCAAGCACTTGAAGATGTGATTAATTCAGTCAAAAAGGGTCAGAAGAAACCAAGACAACCAACCAAGGCTCAAATACTTGAATACATGAAGTCTTATTGTTGTCATGTTGGTAAATGGAAAAAGCATCAATTTAAAGGCATGTCTGATGATCAAGTTGAAAAGGCTTACTACGAAGCTGTGAAACAAGATAATTCTTTTATTCCAATGGGTTCTGAAGAAGAAGAAAGAGAGATTCCTAGATTGAAGAGAAAGGCCAAAGTAAGTGATTCTCACACTATTAAGAAGACTAAGGTTGATGAAGATCATACAAAGTCTACTGAGAAGGAGATTCCTACTGAGAAATTCACTGAAGAACAAATGACTGAAATGATTGTGATTGAAGACAGAGATTTTTATCCAGAACCACTGCAAATTCGACATCCTATCATTGATTGGGAAGTTTACACCGCTAGCAATTTTGCTTCAACATGGAAGATTACAAGGCTGGGAGGAGAAACTTCATCTTTCATGACATTTGAAGATCTTATTAAAGCTTTTGACAGAGATGACCTTAATACACTATGGAAATTAGTTCAAGAAAGGTTTAATGCTCAAGATCTCAAAGATGCAAAGGAGATGCAGATATGGGTAAATCTTAGAAGGCTTTTTTAACCAAATGCTGATGATGACTACTGGAAAACCTTGTTCACATGTTTTGGTACTAAATGGTTTTACTATGATTCATATGAAGTTCATCATGTCTCTACAGCTAATGGAGAAGACTTTTTCATGCTTGCTGAGAAAGAATATCCACTTAGAGCTGGAGCTCTTACAGTAATGTTAAGCTTACACATAAGAGTCAATGAAGACAATGAGAAGGCCAGAGCATTATTACAAAGGCTTCAAGATCAATGTTCAAGAGCTATACAAAAGTGTTTGATTGAATTCCCCAAATCCTTGAAGTTAATGCATATTGGAGAAACTTATTGATTTGCAGAGAAATCATAAGTTTAGGGGAGGATTGTTGGGAATAATCCGTTACCATGGATAGTAGTGGTTTACACTGCTTGGTTTAACACTAGCAGTGGAAACGTATTCCCACTGCAAGTTCTTCATTACCACTGCTATCAGTTTATGATAAGGTTTAACGCGTCTTGATAAGTATAGAATAGATCTTGTGTATATTCTATTATGTTAGCTATATACTTATCTTGTAAAGGACTCCTTGTTGTATAAAAGGATATCCTAGGTCATTGTCTTAGGTACGTATTACTTTATGATCCGCGCCAAACCGTCAAGTTTAATCACTCAAACCGACCACTTGTGAATGGCCGACCGTAACAAACTTAAAACAGCTCAGAAGCAAATGCAATGAAGATCAGGAGAGTATAGTGTTTCCCAGTCGTTATGTCCCAGCGATCTATGCGATGAATCACCAAACGAATAGTGATCGAGAGATTTGAACGGAAAAAGGGATTTGAATTATTATAACTACAGAAATAGCCTATAATTACAAAGGCTTAAATGCAAATTAAAGAGAATTAAAAAGATAAAAAATATTAAATAAACGCTATCACTATTTGCAAATTGATGTTTTTGATTTTTTTTTTATAAAAAAAAAATAACTTAAATAAACTATTTTAATTAAAACGTAAACTTAAATCATCTAAAAACGTGACTTAAAATGAGAATGCACGTTAAGTATAAAAATTACGCGAGTGCGCAAGTAAAAACGTAAAATTTGTGAAATAAAAGTCCTACGAGTGTAAAAACAATTTTCTTACTTACTATATGACAAAAGAAAATTTTAGGAAAAAGCGGAATATTTTTTTGAGTTTTATATTATTTATTACGAATTAAAAACTATTAAACACTAAATAAATAATTAAAAATACTAAACGTTTTAAGAAAAATCTGAAAAAATCACAAAAACTACTTTGAATAACAAGGAATCTAAGAAAAATTAAAAAGGTGGGTGTTGCTTTTGAAAATAAGCTCAAATTAAGCCGAAAATGGCTTAAAGCTAAAACTGCCAAGGTGTCCTTAAGGGATTAATTGTGCAAACTATAACTAATAAAAGTCCCAAGGGCAGTTGGTTGGTTGTGTGGTGTTGTGGTCGTGGAAGGCTAGAGGTCACAGGTTCGAATCCTGGCCTCTACCCTTTTTGCAACTTTTTTTTTTTGGTTTTCCAACTTTTACAAACTAAAAAGGGATTAAAATAAGATTTTTCTACAAAAGCTAAACTTGCAAAACTGAAAATGACGAGCTATAGCAGATACAGAAGCTAAAAAATAAGAAATAAAAAGAAACTACTAAAGACTTGTTTGGCTTATGGCAGAAAAGGCAACAAGAAGGCTACAAAAGCTTAATGAGCTTTCAATAAGCTAACACTAAAAATGCCAAAACTACTAAGTGCTACTCTAAAATGCTAAAGAAACTCTAAAGGAACTAAACAAGCAATCAATAAGCCAAAAAAAAGGAGGAGACCTATGCTACTGTATGATGCTGAAGCAGATCCAAAACAGTCCCAACTGGTGGTTTTTGGCTTAAAGAATAAGCCACCAGATGACATCCAAGATACAAAATGGGCAATGAAATATACTATTCATATAGCTAACTGACTTTTGCCCCAGTATCCAGCTTGTAAGAAGCTTTAAAAAGCTTGCAATAAGCTTGGAAAAAGGGCTCCATAGGGGACTGATGACAGATATCCGTTAAGCTACAAAAAGCTTTCAACAAACTACCTACAAGTTACCTAATAGTCCTAATCTAACCTAATGAGCTTAATAATATGAAAAAGGAAAAAGTGAACTAAATGAAAACGAAATAAGCTAGATAAACGAACCTGAATAAGCTTAAAGGGTGCTGATGTGGTCTTGCATGCTGATGCAGTTCCCCAAATAGCCTAATGAGGCTAACTTAGGAGCTTATACTGAATAAGCTAAAGTGAGAGTGAGCACCATAGCTTATGAAAACTTGCAGTTCACCTAGCTGACTCCCATTTACCCTATTAACTAGCTCATGAGGAGCTTCCATAAACTTACAATAAGCTCGAGATAAGGCTTCATGGGCTGCTGTTGCTGTTGGGACTACACATCAATTATCACATAACCTTTTTGAAAATAGCTTAAAACTGATTTTAGGTACTTTGAATGCTCCACTAAGCATAAAATTTGATCCTTAACTTAAACAAAACTGATTTAGCTACCCAACATGGGTCGAAAGGGTAGATTTACCCAAGACACATGCAAATCCAAACACTCTTTTAGGCAGAATACTAGAAACTGTTTTGAACTTTAGACTAAGGAACTTTATGAACTAACTTTAATCTCATTCAAGCAACTTGACTAGGCATCAAACTAACTTACGACATTGCAAACAACATGGAACATGAATTAAGATTTCAACAGACTTGAAAACCAAAGTAAACGGAATTAACTAAAGAAAATTGCAATAATGAAAATTCAAACTGAAATTAAACTTAAGGACAATACAATAAATTAACAATACAAGAAAAATAAAGGAAGGACTAGAACATAATTTCTAGACTAAAAAGAGAACTAAAAAAAAACTAACTACTTGCTAGTAATTTGGCGTACAAGTTTTTTATACTAAGCCTTGGATTCTTCAATCTCTTCTCTTGTGGTACTTGTGTGAGATAACGAGCCAAAACACGCGTGCTTCTGCCATTTGCCAGACCCTTTGTCTTCATCTCTTTCTTCTCTGTCTTCTCGTGTGAGATAGACAAGGCAAAACACGCGTGCCTCTGCAGCCTCTCTGTCTTCATCCTCAGTCACAGGGGATGGGTTGGTTTGTCAGGGTAGGTGTTTGGGGAAATGTGTGTTTGGGCGGGAAAAGAGTGAAAGAGAAGAAGACAGAGATGGGGGTGGGTTTTGGTTAAATATTGACCGGGTATTAGGGTTTGGATAACAGGGTTGGACCGGGTTGGATATAAGGGTAATGGGCCATGGGATTTTGGGCTTAAGGTTAATACTTGATCCAAAGTGTATCTTAGGGACCAAAAGTGAACATTCTGAAATTCCAGGGACTGTTCAAGTAATTTCTGAAAAGTACTTCAAGGGTTAGACTTGACAATCTCCAAAATTATAAGGGCAAAACTTGCAAATCTCAAGTAATTAAAGGACCATTATTGCCAAATTTGAAACTCAAAGGACTAATTTTGTAATTTCTCAAAACTTTTCGCCAAAGGATTAAATATGACAATATATGATTTCAAAAGGACCTTTGGTGACTTTTCTTTTGAAATTAAGGCTCAGGGACTATTTCTGACAATTTTTTGAAACTTGGGGGACTGAAACTGCCAATTATGCAAATTTAGCTCATTTTTCATCTGATTTTAAACATTTTGCATCTGAAACATATAAAATGCAATTTTGGAATATTTTCAGTATTTTGATGCATTTCTGAGCATTTTTAAACGTTTTGCAGTTCAGATTTGACCAAAAATGATGAGTATTTACACACTCATCAATCCCCCACACTAAACTATTGCTAGTCCCTAGCAATCTTTTGAAAAAACTTAATGGATTTGAATCTCTTTACCAAAAGCCATTACTTCTGGAGTAGCCAAATGTTTTAGTTCAAGTAAGAACCATGGTACACCGATAACCATGTGATTTTGAGCAAACCACCACCTTCCAACGGATTTGATTTGTCTTTACCGGAAGCCGTTTGCTCTGGACTAGCCAACTCTTAGATAAATTATCAATATTATCTTTGGTGAGTTGATTACCAATTATGGTTTTTCCACGGCCTTTACCACAAGCCATAAACTTGCGGGCTAGCCAACTCTTCACTTTTAAGGATATGGTGAGTTGAATACCATACAATTTTGGGCAAATTGCAAGCCGTCAACGGATTTGAGATATCTTTACCAAGAGCCGTTTGCTCTAGGATTAGCCAATCCTTTTTTTATTAGACAAGGCGGATGATAACGTAGTGAGTAAGTGCAAAACACTTACTCCAAAAAAAAAATTTTTGGCCAAAAATGGGGGAGTTGGGTGGTATAATTACATGATAAAATTCGTGAGAATTCCCCCCCACACTAGAAATGAATATTGCCCTCAATATTCAAAGTACCGGCGGTTATGCCGAAACATAGAACGTAAAAGGGAAATACTACGGCCATTATTTTAATTTTATTTATTTATTTATTTATTTATTTATTTATTTATTTATTATTTTTTTTTAGAAAACTTATATACAACAGCGGGGGGCAACTCCCCCACACTAGGGTGGTACACACGGGTGAAAACCCATGTTTAGCTACTGTTTTTGATTACCGAGTCGCTAGCTTGACTCGACCCCGAATTCATTGGTTCATGGGGAAGCAAAGTGGAAGAAACAATCTCCAACGGACTTTCATTCAAGATGTTTGGACAAATATTTGAAGCACGTGAAAGTTCCACACCGAAGAGATATACATAGAACCGGCTCAAAAAATGATAAATGAAAATGCCGGGGTCAAAGATAGTGTCTTCATTCCCGAAGGAGTGAAGATGAAGAGAAATCACAAGATATTTAAGGAAAGGAAGAAAGATTTTGATAACAATCAAGATCCATTCTTCATCCTCAAATGTAGACATATCGGGAGGAAGGGTGAGGGTAGTATCATTAATAAGCAAACTCGTATGATAGAGTACACCTTCCTCCGAGCTAATATCATCCTCAAGATCAAAATAGAAATGATCATGTTCCGGAGGAGATATGTCATGAGAGAGTTCACCGGAGAACTCTTCATGAAGAGAATCATTCACATGAAGTGAAATTGTGAACTCTTGTTCCATTGTGGGCTCATCACTATCCTCAGTCTGAGTATCAAAGAGTGGATTTTCAGAAATTAAAGTGAATTCATAGTCGAATTCAAATAGAGGATTGGTGAAAGTAGCTTTGAATGTTTCGGGAACAAAGTGATCAACATTCTCTATTGGATTGTTGGGATAAGAAGTGAGTGAACGATCATTGATGTGAGTGAGTTCATCGGTGAACTCCTCAAGAAGATGATCATCATCAGACTGTGGGAGTGATGCCTCAACATACTCGATGTTTCCAAAGGGAGCACAATCGTCGCTAAAATCGGAGAAAGTTTCAAAATGATCTTTTGAACACTCAAGAGGGGAAAGAGAATCACACATATGCTCAGAAGTTCCCTGTGACTCCCTCGGGATTGGGACAAGGTTCTCAACACTAGAATTTATGAATTCGTCCGATTCCTTTTCAGGAATAGTGTCAAGATGCTCGTCCCCCATGTTCAGAGAGTGAGTGGGAGCTTCGGGTGTGATAGCAGTTGTTTGAGAATGAATCTCAACTGCTGGGATATCAACTGACTGAGGGTGTTGAGAAATATTATCTTTAAAAGGATAAAAACTCTCCTCGTCATCATCATATAGAGCTGCCTTAAGAAATTGGGAACGTCTTAGAGCTGCATACTCTAGGACTAATAATTCTTCCCTAGATTTACGGGCCTCTCGCTCTTGACTAGCAATTCTCCCATGGTCTTTTCACCACTCACTTGATTCTTAAAGTTTTGAATCATATCCTCAAGTGTTTTCATTGCGGTTTCAAAATCTTGGGAGATTTCTTGAGACAACGGCTCGGGTGGAGTTTGAACCGTATGGTGCTGTGGAGGTTGGAAATTATCAAACATGTGAGAGTCATGATTGTTGCAAGGAAATGGGTTCCCTATTTGACAATCAGAGCTGAAGTGGGGACCTCCACAGTACTCACATCAAGAAAACTGTTGAGTCTGGAATGGTGAATCATATGGATTTTGGTCATAACCAAAGTTCTGAGCATCACTGGAAAACTGTTCATAGACAAACGTGTTTCCGGATTGACAATCAAATTCTAGGTGAGGACCTCCACAAAATTCACAGCAGGTATGTTGATTATATGAAGATAAGTCGGGCTGTGGTGGGTAATTGGAAAAGTTTGAGGGGTCGTTAAATGAGTTCGGATTAGGATCATAATCAAATGAATTCCTCGAACCACAAAACAAACAACTCCCGTTATGAATATCATTACCACACGTACACACGTTACACGCGACATGGTGAACCAAAGAGAGGCTCACCACAACCGACACAAGGAATAAACGATTCCATGAGAATAGAAGAAGTTAGAATCAAATGGATAGAGGGTAAAGGGATAAAGAATCAAAAAGGGTAAGAGGGTAAAGAGGAATATTTTTGGTATTTTTGAAAAACATTTTGTAAAAACAAAGAATGAAAATCTTTTTGGGTTTTTGATTTTTATAAGAAAATATAAATACATACAGATGGTATAAACAAGGAGTGAGTATTCAAATCACTAATCTGCTAGACGGAAGATAATCAGCACAGCTCCCCGGCAGCGGCGCCAAAAATTTGATCCGCGCCAAACCGTCAAGTTTAATCACTCAAACCGACCACTTGTGAATGGCCGACCGTAACAAACTTAAAACAGCTCAGAAGCAAATGCAATGAAGATCAGGAGAGTATAGTGTTTCCCCAGGTCGTTATGTCCCAGCGAGCTATGCGATGAATCACCAAACGAATAGTGATCGAGAGATTTGAACGGAAAAAGGGATTTGAATTATTATAACTACAGAAATAGCCTATAATTACAAAGGCTTAAATGCAAATTAAAGAGAATTAAAAAGATAAAAAATATTAAATAAACGCTATCACTATTTGCAAATTGATGTTTTTGATTTTTTTATAAAACAAAATAACTTAAATAAACTATTTTAATTAAAACGTAAACTTAAATCATCTAAAAACGTGACTTAAAATGAGAATGCACAGTGGTGTTGTGGTCGTGGAAGGCTAGAGGTCACAGGTTCGAATCCTGGCCTCTACCCTTTTTGCAACTTTTTTTTTTTGGTTTTCCAACTTTTACAAACTAAAAAGGGATTAAAATAAGATTTTTCTACAAAAGCTAAACTTACAAAACTGAAAATGATGAGCTATAGCAGATACAGAAGCTAAAAAATAAGAAATAAAAAGAAACTACTAAAGACTTGTTTGGCTTATGGCAGAAAAGGCAACAAGAAGGCTACAAAAGCTTAATGAGCTTTCAATAAGCTAACATTAAAAATGCCAAAACTACTAAGTGCTACTCTAAAATGCTAAGGAAACTCTAAAGGAACTAAACAAGCAATCAATAAGCCAAAAAAAAGGAGGAGACCTATGCTACTGTATGATCTTTGAAGCAAATCCAAAACAGTCCCAACTGGTGGTTTTTGGCTTAAAGAATAAGCCACCAGATGACATCCAAGATACAAAATGGGCAATGAAATATACTATTCATATAGCTAACTGACTTTTGCCCCAGTATCCAGCTTGTAAGAAGCTTTAAAAAGCTTGCAATAAGCTTGGAAAAAGGGCTCCATAGGGGACTGATGACAGATATCCGTTAAGCTACAAAAAGCTTTCAACAAACTACCTACAAGTTACCTAATAGTCCTAATCTAACCTAATGAGCTTAATAATATGAAAAAGGAAAAAGTGAACTAAATGAAAACGAAATAAGCTAGATAAACGAACCTGCATAAGCTTAAAGGGTGCTGATGTGGTCTTGCATGCTGATGCAGTTCCCCAAATAGCCTAATGAGGCTAACTTAGGAGCTTATACTGAATAAGCTAAAGTGCGAGTGAGCACCATAGCTTATGAAAACTTGCAGTTCACCTAGCTGACTCCCATTTACCCTATTAACTAGCTCATGAGGAGCTTCCATAAACTTAAAATAAGCTCGAGATAAGGCTTCATGGGCTGCTGTTGCTGTTGGGACTACACATCAATTATCACATAACCTTTTTGAAAATAGCTTAAAACTGATTTTAGGTACTTTGAATGCTCCACTAAGCATAAAATTTGATCCTTAACTTAAACAAAACTGATTTAGCTACCCAACATGGGTCGAAAGGGTAGATTTACCCAAGACACATGCAAATCCAAACACTCTTTTAGGCAGAATACTAGAAACTGTTTTGAACTTTAGACTAAGGAACTTTATGAACTAACTTTAATCTCATTCAAGCAACTTGACTAGGCATCAAACTAACTTACGACATTGCAAACAACATGGAACATGAATTAAGATTTCAACAGACTTGAAAACCAAAGTAAACGGAATTAACTAAAGAAAATTGCAATAATGAAAATTCAAACTGAAATTAAACTTAAGGACAATACAATAAATTAACAATACAAGAAAAATAAAGGAAGGACTAGAACATAATTTCTAGACTAAAAAGAGAACTAAAAAAAAACTAACTACTTGCTAGTAATTTGGCGTACAAGTTTTTTATACTAAGCCTTGGATTCTTCAATCTCTTATCTTGTGGTACTTGTGTGAGATAACGAGCCAAAACACGCTGCTTACGCCATTTGCCGACCCTTTGTCTTCATCTCTTTCTTCTCTGTCTTCTCGTGTGAGATAGACAAGGCAAAACACGCGTGCCTCTGCAGCCTCTCTGTCTTCATCCTCAGTCACAGGGGATGGGTTGGTTTGTCAGGGTAGGTGTTTGGGGAAATGTGTGTTTGGGCGGGAAAAGAGTGAAAGAGAAGAAGACAGAGATGGGGGTGGGTTTTGGTTAAATATTGACCGGGTATTAGGGTTTGGATAACAGGGTTGGACCGGGTTGGATATAAGGGTAATGGGCCATGGGATTTTGGGCTTAAGGTTAATACTTGATCCAAAGTGTATCTTAGGGACCAAAAGTGAACATTCGAAATTCCGGGACTGTTCAAGTAGTTTCTGAAAAGTACTTCAAGGGTTAGACTTGACAATCTCCAAAATTATAAGGGCAAAACTTGCAAATCTCAAGTAATTAAAGGACCATTATTGCCAAATTTGAAACTCAAAGGACTAATTTTGTAATTTCTCAAAACTTTTCACCAAAGGATTAATTATGACAATATATGATTTCAAAAGGACCTTTGGTGATTTTTCTTTTGAAATTAAGGCTCAGGGACTATTTCTGACAATTTTTGAAACTTGGGGGTGAAACGCCAATTATGCAAACTTAACTCATTTTTCATCTGATTTTAAACATTTTGCATCTGAAACATATAAAATGCAATTTTGGAATATTTTTAGTATTTTGATGCATTTCTGAGCATTTTTAAACGTTTTGCAGTTCAGATTTGACCAAAAATGATGAGTATTTACACACTCATCACTTTACAATATTACCTACGAAAGCTTCAAGGTGTAACCCTAGTGATAAGTTAAGATCATTATTCATTAATAATATTGGAGCTTGAGTTTTGTGTTAACTTGTGTTTATTCTCATACATCATATAATTCATCTTCTAAGTATTACTTAAGTAAATTTCGCTTGCTTGATAATATTATACAAAATATCATTGACACAAGGAGAGTGTCCTAGATCCATCAGGCTCCAAATTTCAAGTGTCAATGATGGGACAAATGTCATTTTTCTTGGGATTACTAATTTCACAAAGTCCCGGAGGTATTTTTATCAATCAATCTAAATATGCAAATCAGATCTTAAAGAAATTTGGATTTGATTCTTGTGACCCTGTTGACACTCCTATGGTGGAGCGCACTAAACTGGATGAGGACCACTCTGGGATCATGATTGACCAAACTAAATATCGTAGTATGATTAGATCCCTGATGTACCTTACCGCCAGTAGACCAGACATTCTGTTAGCTGTATGCATGTGTGCTAGATACCAGGTTAAGCCTACCAAAAAGCACCTTGAAGCGGTTAAATGGGTCTTTCGGTATCTCCAAGGAACCATCAACATGGGACTTTGGTACCTGAAGGACACCAGTATGTCACTAACAGCCTATGCAGATGCTGACCATGCAGGGTGTCAAGATACACGTCGAAGCACGTCAGGAGGTGCTCAGTTTTTGGGTGATAAGCTTGTGAGCTGGTCTTCAAAGAAACAAATGAGTACCTCAATATCCTCTACAGAGGTAGAATACATAGCCATGTCATCTTGTTGTGCTCAAATCTTATGGATGAGATCCCAATTTTAAAAGAAAGAACAGAGCAGAGCCATGCTTAAATTAATTTTTGAATCTTCATGCTCTGATTCTAAAAACAAATGTTTGTCGCCAAAAAGACAAATGTTTCCATCACAAATATTTTTCCTTCTAAATATTCTGCTAAAAAATATTTTTCATCTAATGAAAACAAAATAGATTTGAAAATAACTCGGACCATATTTTTGAAAATCATCTGGACTTGTCATTTGTCAAAATCTCTAACACTCAATCAACAACTAATGTCATTGATTGAGGAGGAGAATGATTTCAATCAAATATAAAAGTTATCTTTCAAACAATTGGTACGTAATCGAGCAAGGTCTATTTTTGGATAATAAAAAAGAACAATGTTTTTGTACCTTTGGATCCAGACCAAGGATAACGTTGTGTTTTCATAAGATACTTAAGCATGTCTAATCAGTGGAGTTTAAAGTCTCTGAATTTAATCCCTATCAGTTAAATGTTTTAAAAGGAAGTCACAATTCTCCACAAAAGCTTTCAAAAAGAAATTAAATCAATAAAGATCACAAATCTCAAAGGATTTGAAAATTGTGATCGGGAGAGATTGTGTGATTTAAATTGGATATAAATTAATAATTCAAAAAGTGGTTTTATAAAGATATTAACAAGATCTCGTCCTTACATGTGCCAAACGATTTCAATTTTTCCAAGCATATGTTAAGGGGGAGCATTTATCTTAAACCATAAGGGATTAAAACGTGATTGATTTGTCTCAAAGTGCATGTTCCCTCTAATATGTGCAAAACTCTTTCGAATCTCGATGCACATATTGAGGAGGAGCAACCTTTAGAAAACCACATCCTTTCCCAAAATATCTTTAACAAAGTATTTAAAATACTAATCTTGATCGGGAAAGTGAGGTCGATATTTTTAGAAAATGTTGATCAAAGAAGTGAATTCTTTATTCTTAATCTAAGATTCTCAAGTCCTCTTGCCTCCATGTGCTAAAGCAATCTCAAATCTATGATGCACATGTTGAGGGGGAGCTTTTTCTAAAATATCAAAAACCATTCGGGTACAAAATGCTTTAATCTTGTATCACAAGTACCTGGATTGATCTTCAAATGGTTTTCAATTGGTGTCAATGGCGAAAGAACAATACCAAAAGACCGACCAAATTTACTTTATGCATGGAGATATAAGGATGGTTAGGTTAGGTATTCGTTCCCACGATCCCACCAGAGCTGGAGGGATCTACCCAGGGACAATCCACTAGATAGAGTAGAAGTCCTTAGGTATGATGGAAAAAGGAGAAAAGTGAGAAATGGGAAGAGTGTTGACTGAGATAGAGCTAGAACTGGAATAAACCTAACAAGGTTTTAGTAATGAAATATCGATAAGCACTGAAGGGGTTGAAGAATGAAAAAGAAATGAATGATTAAAGGGTGAAAAGAAATAGCCCTCCATTTATTCAACCTTAGGGCAGAAACCGGGTTTAATGCATATGCTACTGGTGGTTACTAAAGTAACGCCTGTATTGAAGACAAGATGTCATGGACCCAGTGACGCACTGCACTACAACTTCCCAAGCTACTCAAGTTCCTCTTAAAAGGACTTGTTTCATTCTCATTGGGAACCTACATGTTGGAATCGCTCCTAACTCGTAAATGGAACGACATTTACGGGATTACATTATCTATCTTATTTAGCCAAACACATGGACTCGTTATGTCATAGTGTAATAGTTATGTATGTGGTAGGCTATAAATACCCCTCCATACTTCCATGGAGGGGTGAGACTTTTAGTATAATTTCATCCTTCATCAGTAAAACACCTACTTGTTTTCCCATCTCTCTCTAGTTTCTCTCACTAACTTGAAGATGGTGTTCTTCCATCTTCCAAGACCTCCCGATTCACCAAATCATCCATACATTCGATCCTAACATTGGTATCAAGAGCAAGATTGGTTTGTTATCATTGGTTGATTTGGTGATGTTTTTCTTGTCAAAATCTTGTTTTAGAAATCTGATTTTTAACAAAGTTGTTAACTATTCACATATTTTTTATGTTTAACAGATTTTTACACACTTTGTGTCCTTTTGGTCTCAAAAAGTCATCAAGCTATTCAAGGATTCAAAACTGTATTGTGTCAATATTATTGTCCATGTCAGTTTTTTTGTTTTATCCTTAGTGATGTCTTTGAACCAAACCGTGAAGTATATGTGGTCAAATGGTCAGTTTCGTGAGGTCAAACAGGGTCAAAAAGCAGCCTTTATGTCTGTTTTTCTGGGTTTATGAATCTGAACGGAATACTTCGTGAGGTCAGTCTTTATGTCAGTTTCGTGAGGTCAAACAGGGTCAAAAAGCAGTCAAAAAGCAGTCTTTATGTCTATTTTTCGTGAGGTCAAACAGGGTCAGTTTCGTGAGGTCAAAAGTGGTCGGAATACTTCGCCGAAAAAAGTCAAAACGGGTCAAAACCCCTTTTTTACGCCTAAGGAGCCATCTTCAAAGATATTTTCGCATAATTGTGAACTTATGCGTAACAACAGTTACGCGTAAGGTTTTTACGCATAAGCATATGCTTACGCATAAGCCCTATGCGTAAGACCGTGTTTACACATAAGACCATGTTTACGCGTAAGGATTGTTTACGCATAAGGTCTTACGCGTAAGATTTCTTACGCCTAAACCGTTTCTTGTTTTACGCAGAAGATCAGAAAAGGAGATGAAGAAGAGACAATTATCATGACCAACAAAACCAAATACCATGACTCTTGTGTCTGACTTTAGTATTCACAATATTAGTCAATATCAAAACTGAAAAAAAATAAACAACGACAACTGATGTTCAATCGATTTAAACACAGCCATCAGCCACTCGACCAAACCCTATAACCAACTCCAACAATCTATCCTATATCCCATCTCCAAACATATTCCACTCGAACCAAACAGAAAAATGTAAACATATAAATGATCCCAGATCTAATCGTGGTATTCAAATCTCTATCAAGACCCGAAGGTCTAACACACGACTAATTATCATCATCGATCACACTTTTGAAGCATAGCTTCATTCATTTATCCGAAAGTTAAACAAAGGAGTAATAACAAATGTGTTATTTCCTTCGTTTCATTCGTTCAATCGAAAACATCAAACCACGCAACCTACAAGAGACCATTAAGATCTTGAAGACTATCTTCACTTCATTATCTTTTCAATGACTTGTTTGATTCGAATGGTTCATGGGCCGTAATTATTATAAAGGGTTGTTTGGTATCGTGCCTTTCATGGATAGAGTGATGCGTTTGATGATTTAGATGAGATCTAGATTTGGTTGAGTTCTGAGAAGAGAGATGAGAGGAGTATCTTCTTGATTAGATCTATTTTTTTGATGTGAAAGAAAAAATAAGATGAGAGAGGCGGATATTTTTATGTGGTTTAGAGTTAATCAAGAAATGAGGAGATAAATTAGGGTTAGGGATTTTTATAACTGATTGAGATATAGACCGGGTATGGCAAGCATGGACCGGGTTTATGGATTTGGCCTCAAATTAATGGATCGGAGGACTTGTATATTTGGGCTTCTCATCAGTTTAATTGTGTTGGGCCTGGTAGATCATGAGTGAGCTGATCCGAAATTATTAAGACTTGGGCTGAACTTTAAATATTCTTGGAACAAGCTTAAATCTTTTATCATAATTTTAACACATGGAGCAAAACCTTTTCTTACTCAAATGTATTCTTTTTTAAAATACAAAGTGTTAATATTTTTGATATAACTTTTGGAAAGGGAGTGGTATTTTTGGTATTACTAAATTTTCACGGGGATACATTTTTGACAAGATCGGGGAAAACCATTATCATAGTTCGTTTAAACCTTTAACGAAGGCTAGTATTGAGCATTTAATCGCAAGATGTGACTACGGCGTGAATTCACTATTATTTATTTGAGGTTGAAGTGGGATATCACGGGTACGTGTACTTAGTATCTTGAAGATATTGGGGTTGGTTGGGGTCTTTTTTCTTCGAGATCCTTGTTCGAGCTTTAACTGTTACGAATGACAAAGACTTGAGTTGTCTAGTTATACCTGATGTAAGGAGTTACGTTGTTGTGCTCACATCGTATAACTATCACTTTTAAGGAGTTACGTTGTTGTGCTCAAGTGTCACAAAAAACTATAGATAATTCGAGAAACTTTAAGTTTACCTTTTTTCGATGATGGTAAGAAAAAGGGTTCTTCGTCTGACAATAGTGCAAGTTTAAGTCACAAGTTCAGGTTATTTTACTTCAGTCTCAAGTTCGTCATATTGGGTTTTCTCCATCAGTAGAAACTACAAAAAGCCGTCAGAATGATAATGGGGTCGGTAAAGAGTTAGCTTAGAAGGGTATACACGAGTAGAGAAGTCTTATCAGCAATTGATTCTCACATGATATTTATGGTACTTCACAATTGTTCGATTACTTGGACGTACATGGTTTCGCTGTCTCCAATTCATCATCAACATACGTGGTTTATGATTCTGATTCATTGAAAACATCGGGGGGAAGAGAGTATAGGTGTTCCTTGCTTCTTTGATGTTTTTGGATTTTTTTTCGAAAACCCGTTTCCCTTCATGAATTTCTTCAATCAGGGGGAAGAAATGAGACGATATGTGGTGCAAATTTCTCAAGTTGGTGTTATAGTCTCAATTTCACAGAGTTATCGTGCGTGAAGGTACCTAAATATGATGTTATGATGCCTTACACATGGTTACTTTATCAAGTAATTGCATATTCACAAGTAACTATTATTCTGATAGACCGCAACATTCAGGGGGAAGCCGTTTCATCTCGTCTTTCGCGGATTGTTTAGTGTGAAGCATCTACATATGTGAGAAGTTCTTGCTGATTTCTTGCATGTTACCCCCGAACGGATTTTCCGCAATAAGTCAGATTTACCTTGTGTGGTTTACTGCTCATCTACAAATTCATTTTGCTAAAAGTACTTGAAAACTTCAAAAGTTAGAGGAAATGTTCACTACATCAAAGTTTCGAATCTTCTGAAGACGGTTGTCAGTTTGGGGAAGCGATTCAGAAACTTCGCCAAAAAGAAATGTATGGAGAAGCTGCTAAAGACATGCGGCATGAATTGGGGGGAAGTTAATCCAATTTATGCATATTACATCATTTGCCTACAAGTGAAGAAAACGGTTCTCAAGTCGAGGTACACGAAGAAGACAATGAGCGTAAACTTTCATCATCCTCAGCATTTGAAGAGCTTATGAAGACCTTTCTTTATTTGTTTTCTATATTTGTAGTAAATGTTGTAAGTAATCCCTTATGTCGTCCCATTGGGGGAAGATTGTTGGAATCGCTCCTAACTTGTAAATGGAACAACATTTATGGGATTACATTATCTATCTTATTTAGCCAAACACATGGACTTGTTATGTCATAGTGTAATAGTTATGTATGTGGTAGGCTATAAATACCCCTCCATACTTCCATGGAGGGGTGAGACTTTTAGTGTAATTTCATCCTTCATCAATAAAACACCTACTAGTTTTCCCTTCTCTCTCTAGTTTCTCTCACTAACTTGAAGATGGTGTTCTTCCATCTTCCAAGACCTCCCGATTCACCAAATCATCCATACATACGATCCAAACACTACATAAACTATTGACAGTCTCTTAGAGATTGTTGATATTGAAAAAGGAGACCCTCTCCCTAGTCTCCGGCATAGGAAACCAAAGTGCACTATTGAGTCTATAGCCACGAGATCATCAATAAATCTCACTAGGACACAATCAATGAAGACTCACTGTTTCACACAATGTGGAAAGTGAGAATATATCTTAAGAGTCCTACGCATTATCCTTGTGGTATTGCCAGAACATCTGAGTGATATGTTCACATATTCACAATGAAGATGGAAAACCTTCTAGAGCCAACATAAAACAAGCTCTTGGTAGGTGTCATGTGATATCTATCCAATAAGATCAAACATGTAACAACTGGACAGAAACGATGGGGCGATTCACACCATGAATCAACCTTGGTCTAGGACATGGATTGACGGATACCATTGAAAAACCGGTCGATGTGCACAAAAATTCTTTTCTTTAGCACGTCGACTGTGTAGTATGTTTTCAAAATCAAAAGGTGTTTGTGATTGAAAATTGATTTCCAATATAAAACCTTCGTTGTATTGCAAAAATGCTTTCTGATAAGCAATACACTATTGTTTTCAAATCATTTTTTTTAATCAGCAAACCTCAATTTGCTGGTTCACTCACTCCGTGTTGTCTTCTTTGAGACGTTCCAGTTTGAGAACAGCTAGAGCAGCTGCGAAACCCTGTCAAGGAGATTCTTAGGAATTATACCTGATCACAGGCAGTACTTGTACTGATCAATGGGGAATCGTGGGCCGTGTACCTTAATTCAACGAAAGTGATCAAAGACACTTTCGAGCGCTTTATTGCTAATTGTTGTATGCAGGTACACCCAACGTTTGCAGCTGATCAGAATTGGGAAGTCAATCCTTAGCCGCATGCTCACACATCACATTCATGTCTAAAGAATTCGTGATAAGTGCATATCTTCATCAACGAATCTGATATTTTCACTCCATGCTTCTGCTACGCTGCTGCAAATATCATGAATCAACAAAAGCTTCCGCAACTCTAATGAGAAGATTTCACGATCCAGAATGTGAGCATGTCGGTCCAAATGTCACAACATTACATGATGGCAACACTACAAAGGAAGAGTCAGAGATTTATGGTTGCTGATGATCTCAAAGCTGGCTCAAAAGTCATCATCACGTGGATCAGTTAAAGACCTCCATTTGGATTAACAAAACATGCAGAACATGAAAAATCAAAGACCACGGACTACAGAGCTAAAAACTTGATCAGGAATCCAAGAACAATCAAAATGTAATATCTGTTTGTATTCAATGTAAATTGAGGTGACCTCCCTTAGGGGGAGATTGTTAGGATTTAGAAAATCCGTTAGTTAAAGAGTCGGTCACCTCAAGTATATATATTCGTTAGAAAGCTCGTAGTCGTAGTCAAGTTATGTTAATAAGTAGTTAGTTAAGTAACACCGTGGAGGACGGACGGGTCTTTACCCACTGTATGCCTGATCCACAGCCCGTAGGAGGCGTGTCTTGTAAGAAACTATAAATACCCTCTACCTCCCAAGGTAGAGGGTTGGAGCTTCATAATATAATTTTTCTTTTGTCTTTCTAAGTTCCCTAAACTCTTCCACTTTCTCTCTCTAAAACCTAAACCATACGCCTCTTATTGTTATGATTTGATGTGTTTATGAAAACCAATATGCTACATAAAAGGTTATAGGAAAATTAAATGAAAGAACCTTAAGATCTCAAGTCCAAAACCAAAGTAGTTTATTTTGTTTTGTCTCAACCATAGAACCTAAAAATACTCAAGAAGCCATAAAAGATGAAAATTGGTTAATGGCTATGCAAGAAGAGTTAAATCAATTTGTTTCCAACAATGTATGGACACTTGTCCTTCCACCTAAAATCAAAAACATAATTGGAACAAAATGGGTATATAAAAACAAGTTAGATGCAAACGGTGTCATGTCTAGAAATAAAGCTAGACTTGTTGCTCAAGGGTATAACCAACAAGAATGCATAGACTTTGATGAGACCTATGCTCCCATAGCTAGATTAGAGTCTATAAGAATAATTCTTGCTTATGCTTGTGCTCATGATCTTAAGCTTTTTCAAATTGATGTTAAAAGTGATTTTCTAAATGGTTTTATTAATGAAGAAGTTTATGTAGCTCAATGATAAGGTTTTAAAATGTACCTTTTTGAGGGGTCATTTAAGCCCTTATTTGATCACTTTTGTATCCGTTATTACTTAATATCGTTCATTTTCACTTTTTAGGTCTCTTGAAGGAAAATTGCTGTAATGGCACTTATTTGGACGAAAAGACGCGAATATACGAAGAAAATGGCCAAAGTCAAGAATCGAGACACTCAAGCTGCTAAAGTACAAGGTGACGGCGTCACTGCTAAACTGCGACACCGTCGGAGCATTTTGTGACTGGACAGAAGTCAAATTTCTTATTTTCAAGTGACAGTGTCAAGCTTTAAAAGAGTAGGCCGTCGCAACTCAGACGGCCTAGATTTGATCCAGACGGCGTCATAAGCTGAAGAGGATGGCGTCACAAGCACAAGGTGACGCCGTCGCAAGACTAACGTGGCCAAGACGAAACCCTAATGACGGCAACCCGACGGCGTCACAAATCATAAGGTGACGCCGTTGCATATGTAATCTTATATATAGAATCCGAATTTTTCAGTATTTGAGTGTAGGTTTTTGGAGTAAAAACCTAAACCGAACCAAGGCTGTCTTGTACAGTATTTTAGGGTTCCAAACCCTATCTTACATCAAGATAAGTGTTTTACTTCATTAATTCAATTATGTCTTTGATTATTTGTGTGTATGCTTGCATGTTCTCCATGTCCGGCTAATTTACTTGTGTGTTTGCTTAGGGAATATGAAACTTAATTATTGAATATTGATTGGTTGTCTCTTATCTTAATTGTTAATGATCTAGTAATGCGATAGGTCATTCGTTGTGTACTTAATGCTTGATTAATCTTTGTGAACCTTAGGTTATATGTCACACCCCCAAATTACCTGTTTTGCAGCGGAATGGAATTCCTGGGGATTGACTGTCATAGCATCACAATCACAGTTATATTGAACGACCTAAAGTGCCGTTTGGAAAATACATCGCTTGATTTAATAAAACAATCAGAGTTTACAAGTATAGGTCCCAAATGAAAATCAACTTGTGAGGAAATAAATTTGTTACAATTCAAACGATGTTTTAAAGTGTCATAAAATACAATGAGACGCGTCGACGCCGCGACTCTATGAGGGTTCCTTATTCGTGCCATTATGCGAATGTCTTAGTTACCTGAAAATACATTGCTAAAAGTGTCAACACAATGGTTGAGTGAGTTCATAGAGTTTAGGTAAATGTTTAATACGACTACCACAAGTATAAATTATGTATGACAAATATGTCACAAAAATGTTACAATTGCTATAAGTCCATGACACCGAAACTAGACTGATCATGATGTTCGCCCCAACAGAGTGTTTGCCAAAAACTCAAATAATGATATTAAATGAAATGCATCCGTTTAACCAGTTGGAATCCACCAACCCGGATGGAGGAGTCACCCTCGATAGATCTATCCACTCACCCTCGCTTCTATGAAATTAACGGTTCATGTTATATAATAGGGACATTCAATTGGCATGAGGTAACTTAAGCAATGTAAATGAATTTAATATACTTGGTATCGTAATAAAAATGATGTGCAATGTATTCTCCCCGTAGGTTTGAAATAAAGTAAAAACTTGAATAAATCGGGGCTATGAAAACTCACATGTTGCAATGATAATGATGATATAATGGCAATACTGAAATGAGGCGCAACCTCTGACCGTGACCTATTATGAATGATATGTTCTAATGTAAATCATGAAACAATGTCGTGCATGCAAATCCACATGTAATCTATACCACTTGTACGTTTTTGAAAATAGAATTTATCGTCGAAATATATGTTTATGACATATCGTCATGTTATAAAATACTTTACAAATATATACGTTGAATCAACATCCTACAATAGTCGTTTAGTGATTTATTAGGAAACTATAACTTTTCGTCGTAAAATATTGTCATTTGACAATTTCATGAAAGTGACTAATCGGCCTCGAAAAGCTAGTCGTAAAATGGTGCACGTCGAGTGTTAGGAAACAAACTCAACGGTTTTGGGAAGCTTGTATCATTATCTCAAAGTTTTAGCATTTAAGTTTACATCCTAGAGGTCTCGATCATGGAGAAAAGTAAAGGTGAAGTATGGTACTTGTATCCAAAATATTGTTTAAGGGTGGTTTTCGGCAAAGTTTAAGTGACCGTATTTTATTCGTTACAACTCCGCTTGACGAACGGTTGGACATTTTGGAAAATATTCTTGGCGAACTTACTTTTACTAGAAGACATCATGTTATAAAAAGTTCTACATCAATGTTAAAAACGACCCTCAACATGGTCACTTGTTGCCGTAAGGTTTGTCTAATAGAAATATATTAGTTTTTCTTATATAATATAGTTACGGCAACTTCATGTGAACACGTGTAATTTAATCGTTACAAGTCTGTTTTCTACGTTTTATATGTCCTTAGCTTCGTATCAAAGTATACTAATATATTTTTGATAAGTCGACACATTTCATTACGCCTAAGCCTCATTTTTGACTCGTACAAAGTAGACGTAACATGCTGAATTTTCTGGTTTTTCCACTTTTCGTCGTCAAACTTGAAAAATTCATATCTTCTTCGTTATAGCTCCGTTTTAACCCGTTCAAGTGACCACGTTTTCATTTTAAAGTATATTTTCTAAATATCTAGGCCAAAAATTTTTATCTACTGTCGAAAATTCCAGAATTCAAAAATATGGACAGACCCTTAATTAAACTTGTCGAAATGAGTTTTTCTCGCGCCAAACCTATTCTAACCAATTCAAAACAACTCCGAAGCTATTCTAATCCTACCATACACCTTCTTAGGGTGTCATGGGTTCCTAGACATCACCAAAAGTGATATATTTCAAGGAGTAATTATAGGATGACATATATATATATATATATATATATATATATATATATATATATATATATATATATATATATATATATATATAACTCTTAAAAACAATGAAAAGTGGTATAAACATACATATGACTTGCATGTTTTTCTTAAATATGATGAAATGAACACAAAATAAATATGAAATATGAACATGAATATGAGATGCTTACTAGTAACTTGATGTGGTGAAGTGAACAAAGGTTTAATCCTAAACACCCTAGGTTTTTATTTCAAAACCTAAACCAAGAGTGTAACTAGAGTGTAATAAACTTGACTAGAAAATTTTTGATGAACTCTCCTTTGATCCTTATGGTTGGCCGGTTGAAGAGAGAAGAGAGGAAGAGACTTTGATCTTTTTTTTTACACTTTGGATAGTTAGCATGTATGTGTAAGTATTGAATATAATATGGTTGTAAATATAAGATATTTAGCTATGTTTAAGTGTGAGTCACCCTTGTTGTCGACAAGGGTGATTTTTGTTTAATGTTTATATATATATATATATTTTTTAAATGTATAAGTATAAGTAGATGTAAGGTTAAGTAAAATAGTTAGTAACTTGTATACACATTTGAGTATTTAGGGTAGCGTTAACTAAAAATAAATTTTAACGGATCAAAATAAGATATATTGAAGTCATAAAAATTATAAAAACACATTCCTTACAAGATTTGAGTGAAATAATAATTATCGTGTAGTTTTTACGAAAACCGTCGTAATTATATAAATATAACAATTTATATACAAAATAAATTTAAAACACTGGGGAAACTCATAATATTATTTTTATAATCTTAATATGAATATAAAAATATATCGGGATAATTTTTGGAAGTATTGGATCAAATATTCAAAATAATTAATTACGCGATAACGTTTATTTAATAAAAATTACACGTTTAATGTAAAATGCAAAACCATGCATGAACTAATATGATGATGACGATGCTAATGATATGTAGACTAAACCTAGTCTATATGAAATGTTCATGATGATTGTTCATGAATTCGCAGCTAAACCATTAAGGTTACGCGAATTTGATACTCGTAAACCTAGTTTACGATAAATGATGAAATAGTGAAGCATGAATAGAAATTTTCTCCGGAAATGAATAGTGTTTCGTGAATAGTAAATTTTGAAATACGTTCTCAAAATATTACTTTGACTCCGAAAACGGTGAATAGTAAAATTTTGAATAGTAACCGGTGAATAGTAAATTTCCGAGATGAATAGTGAATTTGAGAAATGACCTGAAAGTACGAGTTGTCACATTCGCCCATCCATAAAGGAATTCAGTCCATGTTAGGTTCTACGGTGTTATCGGTGAAAGGTGAGGATATTTGGGTCGCATCGGGTCGTCCAGTGTTTTCTGAATCGTACCGCGCCTTTCCAAGACGGGACTTTGAACATAAATCTGTTGCCAACTTGATATTCTAATGGTTTGCGACTTATGGAACATACTTCCAATATTTTGCGTCGTACATCGACGTAGCTTATCTAGCTATTTGTTGTTGTTTGTAACTGATTCTCGATTTGTACGATTACTTTGTTGTTTCAGGAATGAGTTATGGACTAATGAGTTGGATTTTCCTGATTTTGACCAGTGAATAAGTGATTAACACCTCAACCATAGAGTGTCTCAATTGGTGTAGTCAATATGTTCATGTGTTGACTATTGTTGTAAGGGAACTTGTCGATGAATAATGATTGATTGTCCGATATGTTCAGACCTGTTGCATTTATTGATATGGAAGTCAGGTTACTTGGAATTCTTAGAGAACACAATGCCTTAGGGGAAGTTTATATTGATAACCAAATTTTCCTTTAAGGGAAGCTCATTGTCGGGAAGTTCACCTATTGTTGAGGCCATGTTTAGTGAAATGTTCTGTAGTCTCAGTTAGAATACTTGGTTTGTCCCTATAGTGTTGCTTAGTGTGTATTTGCTTCGTACTAAATCTTGTAACTCGGTCTAGCTAGTACTTTTGAAATGATATAATTTGGCTTCTAGTCCAAAATAGTGGTTCGAAATGTCTCATGATGTCTTAAGCTTTGTGTTGAGTTTCGAATCATCTTACTATATACTTCTAGTCCTTGTGGGGAAATCTGAAATCCTTTCATTGTTTTCTTGTACCGAGGAATCCTCCTCATAGATGGTATAGAAAGTCTTTCCTAAAAAGGTCACTCGTTAAATTCTAATTTATCGGTTGGGTGAGTGTTGAATGGCGTAGGTTTCTGTAGAGTGTTAACAAAATAAATGTTTATGAACAATTTATCTGCTTGCAAAACTTTGCTTTTAAGTGAAGATTGTTTTAGGAAGTTTGAAAAGATGTTTGTCTCTTTCATGACATAATTCTTCCTAAATTATACATAGGTGATCAGGCTATGTATAATCGAGGACAAATGATGTGATGATTGGTTTTGTTGAAATGGTATTATGTTTCTCCGAAGTTTTAGATGGTATTCAACGTTTTGTTTTGTAAGATGATGGCTCAATAATTTTTCAGAGTAACATGAAAATCGTTTCGCATGATGGTATTAAATAGTTGATAAAATGACTGAAAGCCAATTGATAGGGTGGTAACGAAACAACTTGTTTTAAAACTTTATGAAACAATGTTTCTAAGATGGTGTAGAATAGCTTGAAATAAAATTAAGGGAAATAATGTTATGAAGTAGTAGCAAAGTAACTTGAAATATAATTTGTTGAATGATTTATAGGATACATGGGAGAACCTCATAAAATGGTAATAGTCTCTTAATTGGTCAAGAATAAAGTTGGCCTAACCCCTAGTAAGATAGTGATGTATTGTCGCGAAATGATTGAAAATTGGGCAATTGGAATAGGAATGAAATGAACAAAGGTTGTGATTATCGTGGAGTTAATAAGGGATAAAGATTACATAAGATTGAAAGGTACCTATTATCTGTTCCTGTTGATTGTCAAATCGTGTTTCAAGTGTAGGAGTAGTAGGCGGTCTAGCAACAATATCCCTAGAAATCTCACAGTCCTCAAACCTATGAGATGGTGTAGTGTCTATAGTCTTAGTGATAAATGATAATGGTGTGTCAAATCATGCACGCTTCCCAAGCTGCAAGTCAGGTGTATGAGTAGTGTCTATGAGATATGATGGCACGGATGGTACTCTAGATGACAATGATGATGAACATGATGACAATGATGATAATGAAAATCCTTGTGGCGAGTTAAGAAAATAGGTTCATTAGGACTAAACCTATAAGTTCTACCAAATGGTATAATCTGTCCCAACGGAATGATAAAAAGTGTCCTGATCCTACGGTGAATCAATAGTGATCGCGATGGTGTAGGTGCAACTTCGTCCTCCTAAAAGGGTTCAGTCTCATCATCTGATGTTATCGGTGTTAAGTCAACTGATGTTAAAATTGTGATAGGGAATGACAGGGCATTCTCCATGTCAAAGTGATGGGATGGGTATCTGAAGGCATTAATGTGACAATCGATTTGAAATGAAAGTAAATAACTCGCAAAATGTGCGTATGAAACCGCATGTATAGTGACTATGCACTTATGATGAAATGATGAGATGCTATGATGATGTAGTTATAGTCTAGGGTCAATGATGCAACCTAGTTCTCTATAACCGAAGCTCTGATGCCAATCTGTCACACCCCCAAATTACCTGTTTTGCAGCGGAATGGAATTCCTGGGGATTGACTGTCATAGCATCACAATCACAGTTATATTGAACGACCTAAAGTGCCGTTTAGAAAATACATCGCTTGATTTAATAAAACAATCAGAGTTTACAAGTATAGGTCCCAAATGAAAATCAACTTGTGAGGAAATAAATTTGTTACAATTCAAAAGATGCTTTAAAGTGTCATAAAATACAATGAGACGCGTCGACGCTGCGACTCTATGAGGGTTCCTTATTCGTGCCATGATGCGAATGTCTTAGTTACCTGAAAATACATTGCTAAAAGTGTCAACACAATGGTTGAGTGAGTTCATAGAGTTTAGGTAAATGTTTAATACGACTACCACAAGTATAAATTATGTATGACAAATATGTCACAAAAATGTTACAATTGCTATAAGTCCATGACACCGAA
Source organism: Chrysanthemum makinoi (assembly GCA_910596185.1). NCBI lineage: Eukaryota > Viridiplantae > Streptophyta > Magnoliopsida > Asterales > Asteraceae > Chrysanthemum > Chrysanthemum makinoi. The sequence continues at coordinate 190,892,804 of OU343221.1, forward strand.
ACTAGACTGATCATGATGTACGCCCCAACAGAGTGTTTGCCAAACAACTCAAATAATGATATTAAATGAAATGCATCCGTTTAACCAATTGGAATCCACCAACCCGGATGGAGGAGTCACCCTCGATAGATCTATCCACTCACCCTCGCTTCTATGAAATTAACGGTTCATGTTATATAATGGGGACATTCAATTGGCATGAGGTAACTTAAGCAATGTAATGAATTTGATATACTTGGTATCGTAATAAAAATGATGTGCAATGTATTCTCCCCCGTAGGTTTGAAATAAAGTAAAAACTTGAATAAATCGGGGCTATGAAAACTCACCTGTTGCAATGATAATGATGATATAATGGCAATACTGAAATGAGGCGCAACCTCTGACCATGACCTATTATGAATGATATGTTCTAATGTAAATCATGAAACAATGTCGTGCATGCAAATCCACATGTAATCTATACCACTTGTACGCTCTTGAAAATAGAATTTATCGTCGAAATATATGTTTATGACATCTCGTCATGTTATAAAATACTTTACAAATATATACGTTGAATCAACATCCTACAATAGTCGTTTAGTGATTTATTAGGAAACTATAACTTTTCGTCGTAAAATATTGTCATTTGACAATTTCATGAAAGTGATTAATCGGCCTCGAAAAGCTAGTCGTAAAATGGTGCACGTCGAGTGTTAGGAAACAAACTCAACGGTTTTGGGAAGCTTGTATCATTATCTCAAAGTTTTAGCATTTAAGTTTACATCCTAGAGGTCTCGATCATGGAGAAAAGTATAGGTGAAGTATGATACTTGTATCCAAACTATTGTTTAAGGGTGGTTTTCGGCAAAGTTTAAGTGACCGTATTTTATTCGTTACAACTCCGCTTGACGAACGGTTGGACATTTTGGAAAATATGCTTGGCGAACTTACTTTTACTAGAAGACATCACGTTATAAAAAGTTCTACATCAATGTTAAAAACGACCCTCAACATGGTCACTTGTTGCCGTAAGGTTTGTCTAATAGAAATATATTAGTTTTTCTTATATAATATAGTTACGGCAACTTCATGTAAACACGTGTAATTTAATCGTTACAAGTCTGTTTTCTACGTTTTATATGTCCTTAGCTTCGTATCAAAGTATACTAATATATTTTTGATAAGTCGACACATTTCATAACGCCTAAGCCTCATTTTTGACTAGTACAAACTAGACGTAACATGCTGAATTTTCTGGTTTTTACACTTTTCGCCGTCAAACTTACAAAATTCATATCTTCTTCGTTATAGCTCCGTTTTAACCCGTTCAAGCGACCACGTTTTCGTTTTAAAGTATATTTTCTAAATATCTAGGCCAAAATTTTTTATCTACTGTCGACAATTCCAGAATTCAAAAATATGGACAGACCCTTAATTAAACTTGTCGAAATGAGTTTTTCTCGCGCCAAACCTATTCTAACCAATTCAAAACAACTCCGAAGCTATTCTAATCCTACCATACACCTTCTTAGGGTGTCATGGGTTCCTAGACATCACCAAAAGTGATATATTTTAAGGAGTAATTATAGGATGACATATATATATATATATATATATATATATATATATATATATAAATATATATATATATATATATATATATATATATATATATATATATATATATATATATATATATAACTCTTAAAAACAATGAAAAGTGGTATAAACATACATATGACTTGCATGTTTTTTCTTAAATATGATGAAATGAACACAAAATAAATATGAAATATGAACATGAATATGAGATGCTTACTAGTAACTTGATGAGGTGAAGTGAACAAAGGATTAATCCTAAACACCCTAGGTTTTTATTTCAAAACCTAAACCAAGAGTGTAACTAGAGTGTAATAAACTTGACTAGAAATTTTTTGATGAACTCTCCTTTGATCCTTATGGTTGGTCGGTTGAAGAGAGAAGAGAGGAAGAGACTTTGATCTTTTTTTTTACACTTTGGATAGTTAGCATGTATGTGTAAGTATTGAATATAATATGGTTGTAAATATAAGATATTTAGCTATGTTTAAGTGTGAGTCACCCTTGTTGTCGACAAGGGTGATTTTTGTTTAATGTTTATATATATATATATATATATATATATATATATATATATATATATATATATATATATATATATATATATATATATATATATATATATATATATATATATATATATATATATATATATAATATATATAGTATAAGTAGATGTAAGGTTAAGTAAAATAGTTAGTAACTTGTATACACATTTGAGTATTTAGGGTAGCGTTAACTAAAAATAAATTTTAACGGATCAAAATAAGATATATTGAAGTCATAAAAATTATAAAAATACATTCCTTACAAAATTTGAGTGAAATAATAATTATCGTGTAGTTTTTACGAAAATCGTCGTAATTATATAAATATAACAATTTATATACAAAATAAATTTAAAACACTGGGGAAACTCATAATATTATTTTTATAATCTTAATATGAATATAAAAATATATCGGGATAATTTTTGGAAGTATTGGATCAAATATTCAAAATAATTAATTACGCGATAACGTTTATTTAATAAAAATTACACGTTTAACGTAAAATGTAAAACAATGCATGAACTAATATGATGATGATGATGCTAATGATATGTAGACTAAACCTAGTCAATATGAAATGTTCATGATGATTGTTCATGAATTCGCAGCTAAACCATTAAGGTTACGCGAATTTGATACTCGTAAACCTAGTTTACGATAAATGATGAAATAGTGAAGCATGAATAGAAATTTTCTCCGGAAATGAATAGTGTTTCATGAATAGTAAATTTTTAAATACGTTTTCAGAATATTACTTTGACTCCGAAAATGGTGAATAGTAAAATTTTGAATAGTAACCGGTGAATAGTAAATTTCCGAGATGAATAGTGAATTTGAGAAATGACCTGAAAGTACGAGATGTCACATTAAAGCACCCAGAGCGGTTGTAAGCTAAACCATCCAAAGAGGCCTTAGAGTTAGAGTTTATATTCCCTAGTGGGTTTTGTAGACGAGACCCTTTGGTAAGTTCAAAGAGTTAGGGATAAACGCATACCCTACGACTTTAGACACACAACGCGATTAAGAATAAGGACGTGACAATTCAACCACCAATAGGAGATAATTAAGGAGTAGTAAAACCTAAGTAAACACATCTTTAAACTATCATACGAGCACACAATAATTAGACATAGACTACATACACCATAGATTAGATAATTAGATAAGTAGAGTAATCGGTAACAATACCAACCCCCAAATCCAAACCCCGAGATTCGTACCTTTCCATTTCATAAAATATAAAAATACAAAAATAATCAACCCTCACCTTTAGACTTAAATCGACATACACTTCAGCCTAACGACACTATTCCCCTAGAGAACGATATCAATACCCGTGGCTTACCCTAATACTACACTACAACGATTAGGTTCACTGCCTAGGGTGTTATAAAACTTGCTCGAAGAAAAGGAAGTTCCTTTGACCCCGAACAACACGTGTAGCGTTATCACTCAACCTTCGGGGCTTTATCGATTTCAAAAAACCTAATCACGTGTAGAAACTAATGAAAGCTCTCTACGGTCTTAAACAAGCCCCAAAGGCTTTGTATGATAGACTCAAATCATTTTTATTAAAAAAACGACTATACCATGGGGTTAGTTGACAATACACTTTTCACATAGAAAAAGGACTCACATATAATTATTGTTCAAATTTACATGGATGATATTATATTCAGATCGACTTGTCAAGACATGTGTGATGATTTCTCAAAAAATCATGCATGATGAGTTTGAAATGAGTATGATGGGAGAATTAAGTTTCTTTCTTGGTCTACAAATCAAAAAACTAGAAGATGGTATCTTCTTTAATCAATCCAAATACATAAAAGAAATGCTAAAGAAATTTGGATTAAAAAAGTCAAAACCTATAAGAACACCAATGTCATCCGATACCAAAATCACCAAAGATGAAGACAATGAATCCGTTGATAAAACCAAATACCGTGGAATGATTGGTAGTCTTCTCTACCTTATGGCTAGTCGGCCGGATATCATATTTATTGTATGTCTATGTGCTAGATTTCAAGAAGACCTTAAAACTTCAAACCTAGAAGCCGTCAAAAGAATATTTAGGTATATTAAGGGTACTACTCAATTGGGATTATGGTATCCCAAGGGGATGGGGGTAGAAACTATTGTATATGCGGATTCTGACCATGCATGTGATTATGTTGACCAAAAAAGTACAAGTGTTGTATGTACTTTTATGGGGTGTTGTTTAACATCTTGGTTCTCGAAGAATCAAACGACATTGGCCATTTCAACAACCGAAACCGAATATGTCTACGCCGGCAAAGCATGCCAACAAGCATTATGGATGAAACAAGCTTTAGTTGAATACGACCTCCATCTAAGTGACATAGCCATCTTATGCGACAACAAAGGTGCTATTGACTTAATCAAAAATCCAGTGTTGCACTCTCGTACCAAACATATAGAGATCCGTCATCACTTCTTAAGAGACAATGTTCAAAAGGGAAACATTTCTATTGAGAAAGTATCTTCCGAAGACAACATAGCCGACGTCCTCACCAAACCATTGAAGCGGGAACAATTCAACTTACTTCATCTTGGTCTTGGTCTTATGGAACAATCGTCATGAAAATTTTCTCATTCTATAAGGAATATAAATGTTTGCCTTACCTGCTTTTCTGAGTCTAGGATTTTTATTTCACACACAACTCACAAACAATATGGGGATTTTCAAAACTCAAGATAAATTTTCTTTTCTTCTTTCTATACAAGAAATTTTTTGAAATTCTTTCTAAAAGATACTTCTCCCCGTATCATTTTTCTAAAATCACTCTCACATCTAGGACAAACTTTTTCTATCATTTTTAATACAAAGTAAAAACCATTTTCATTGCATCTCATGTCTTTTGAATGCTAAAGGGAATACATAACTAATATGTGTTTTCGATTACATTCATTTAAGCAAAAATGAATTAAGGAGCACTCGGGTTATCTCACATAATTATATATATATGATTTTTCACTTCTTTGTTTACTTTTCTTCCTTTTTAAGAGTCGAGATAACCGCAACTCCAAATGGTTTGCATATAGGCACGCACTAGGCACTATTGTTTCCAAAAGGAAAAATGTGAGCTGCCTGAGAACACCAGTTCCATGGATCCTAGTTTTTACGCTGGACGAATCCCTAAAGGGTCGGATCCGTGGGAACCGTGCCACAGAAGCAAAAATTTTCACTTATTTTTCTCACTTTGGCTAAAAACTCTCATATTTTCAACATTTTAGTTTTTTTCACTAATGAATATGTTACTTAATGCTTGTGTTCTCATGATCACATGCCTTAAATTCATATCTAATCATTAGATTATAGTCCACATTTTGGTTTTACCATTCATTGCAATGCATTATTTGCTCTATAAATAAGGTTTCAAAATGATTGCATATCCATCACTCTCAACCTCACAAAAAATCATCATCATGTCATCAAAAAGATCCTCAAACATTGATGAACCATCTAGTGAAAACCATACTTTTCAAGAAATCCAAAACTTCATCCTACCACCTTCCGTAGTGCCACCACCAACCAAATCTAGGAGAACCGCACAGATTAACATTCGGCCTTGTTGCTTAGCAAAACCCTTGTCAAAAAGCCCATCACCAACTACTAACTCTCTACCAAATGACTACATTATAGCACTTCCATTATCTTCCACAAAGCTCATCACCACATTCACCTAACGAGTCTCTACTTAACACTCAAATCACTCTAGTGGAACTCCTTAAGACTCCAAAAACAATTCCACTACCCGTGCACTCCACCACCCGCTCCACTTCAACCATCAAAAACTAACCATCCAACTTAAACCCAAAAGAACTAGTCTTTTTAACACCCCCAACATCTCCAAACACACTCTACAAAGAGCTTGAAACATTACCACCTCTATTTCCCATTATTTTACAAGAACATCTAGGGTCTTATCCACCACCACTCACCAACATCATGGACTTTGATCCATATTTTCCAACATTCCCACCACATATTCCGCCCTCCACAAATCAAACCTACCCGGAAACAATCCACCAACACTACCCTCACCATCTCTATTGCGGACATTATCAATCTACTAGGGAACTTGCAATGGAAATAAGGGACGAGATGCGATTCATACTCAACCACATCCTTGATCGCATCAACATTATCACTCACCAAAACTTCCATAATTAACCATATGCAAGCATGGAAGGAATGATAATACTATTTTCTCTATTTTTTTAGTCATTTTAAAGAACAAACCTTGTTCTTAGTTTTACATTTTGTATGTGGCATATATACCACTACACTTTAATATTTTATTACAAGGCTTTGTTTACGTACCTTGGCTCTCCATCTTGTTTCTCGTCCCATACAAGATTATATTACATGTTACTACTAACATGTTTTTGTAGGTATTATATTTTCTCATTGACGCCTAATTCTAGGGGGAGCTACCGTCAAGGGGGAGCTAGTGCGTTGTGGATCATACTTATTTTATTCCACAATTTATTTCTTCGCTAGGTTCGCTTTTTGTTTCGACAAAAAGGGGAAGAAGAAGTAAAACTTACATATGCTTTCAAAACATACATATAATCTTAAGTTTTACTCATCATAACATTATGTTTTGTCATCAACAAAAAGGGGGAGATTGTTAATACAAATAAACCGTAAAAACGTTTATTCATATTTAGCGATCTCGCTGTGTTTTGTTGATAACAAATATAAAGTTATCATAAGTAAAATCATAAGAATACATGTTATTTTTGTAAAGTATATACATTTGGTCATTCACATAAAATGTTAATAATTCATTTGTTGTAATAATTTAAGTAATAGGATGGGTAATATCTAAGACCCATGACCCATAATCATGGAGCTAATCCATAACCCATGACCCATTGCATGACATCATGCATGTAATCATGTTGGGTATTATTCATGACCCATGACCCAATGTCCATAACCCATGACCCAAGACCTATGACCCATTGTCTAGATACATTGTATCTTGTTGGGTACCCATGGCTCATACCTATAACCCATAACCCGGTTTGCAACCTAAAATTCGGACTGGTACAACCTAGTTTGCCGGATCCCTAGGATTGCACTGGACGGATCCCCCAAGTGAGGGATCCGCCGGAACCGGGCTACAGTAAGCTTTTATGCCTATAAATAGTGAACCATTTCTTCATTGTTACTCACCCTTTCTTCTTACATATATTATCTCACTCTTCTAACCTATGATCACTTGATCAATCTAGTAGTTCTTCTTTCTTTTTTTGTGATTCTCATATAGGTCCTTCTCAAAGGTGAGATCACGATATACTACAAGTCATCCAAGCAAAGGGTCCTTGATTGATTTGTCCATCCACAAGATTTCTGTAGCAAGATCTTGTATTTCATATTTCACATAGTTGTTGTGTAATAGTTGTGTTGGTTTGGTCCGCCGTGCTAAGGACTCGGTATTTAGCTTTGTACCGGAAAAAGTGTAAGCGACATTGTGAGGCTTCTCCGCTGTGTTGAAGGAGCTTTTTGACATAGTGCTTGAACTCTCGAGTGGGGAATTCGAGGAGTGGAGTAGGGCAAGGAAGGTGTCCTTGTAGCCGGACCACTATAAATCACTTGTGTCGCTACTCTCTATACTTTACTTTACTTGGTTTCATTATGTACTTTACTTATTGCTTTACTATCTATACATCCATAAGAATTCACATAAGATTGAATCTAAATCTTTGAAACTTAAATTAAAATCGGCAAAATTATTCAACCCCCCTTTCTATTTTTCCACATATATGTATTCATTAGAAAGCTCATAGTCGTAGTCATTTTAGTTGCGTTTAGTAGTTAGTCAAGTAACACCATGGAGGACGGACGGATCTTTACCCACTGTATGCCTGATCCACAACCCGTAGGTGGCGTATTTTGTAAGACACTATAAATACCCTTTGGCTCATAAGGCAAAGGGTGGATCTTCATAATATACTTTACTTTCTGTCACTAGAAGTTCCCATTTCTCTCTATCTTTCTCTCTCTAGAACTCAACATATTCGAACCATAAGATTGTTGTTTGTATGTTTATGAAAACCAATATGTTACAGAGTTCTAGTGTTTGAGGCTTTAACGGGTGATGATTCGGTTGAAGAGATTTCATGAATAACCCGAGGAATTTTCTTAGGAGGTTCTTTGGTTGATGAGTTGACACTAGGAGCTTTCCTCATGTTGAAATGGTATCAAAGGAAGGTGTGAAAAGAGAGTTTTAGCTACCGAGAATGAGTGTGTGAGTGATAATTTGGAAGTACTAACACAAAATGTTTATAAAAAGAAATATTTGGTAAGTGAAATAAAGCTTATACTGCTAAAATCCTTCAAATTGCAATGATTTTCATGAATAAGAGTTAACTACAGAGTTACACTGATCTAGGAAGTCAATTAAGACAATGTGGAGTGTTCAAATTAACAAAGAGGGTTTGAAATGATTGTTTTAAGTAGGATTGGTTTAGTCTGTGTCGTCGGTTCCCACGGATCCCTTACATGAGGGATCTGTCTAGACTATAGTTAGGGATCCGGCTCTCAGGAGCCAAGGAGAAGAAAGATGAGGTTTTAGAAAGGTCTAGTACCTACATATCTTGTGTGTTTTAGTCTCCTCAGGTGTCTTAAATGATATGAGACTTAAATGATCAAGTGTAATGAGTGAGGGTAGCTAATGATGTCCTTTACGGAAAGAAATGGGGTTTTTATGAACACCAATGCGTGATCAAGGATGACACTAATAAGTTTTAGGGTGTCAAGTGGATTCAAATGATCCTAGAGATCAGATGATCTAATAAAAATTTAGAAAATTCCTTGAAAATCACAAGAAATGAAAAACTAGCTTTTAGCTTATTTTGAGATAAGAATGACTAAAATCAATTTACTAAAATTGAGAGAAATATCAAACTAGGTGTTTTAAGATGAGAGGAACAATGTGTGAACATTGGAGCGGAAAGATGGTGAGTTTTAAAGTAATGATAAATCAAAAATACCTTGAATGTGATCCTAAGTAGTTCATGAATGAGTGTGCGGTCAACTAAGCTTAAGGATAAGTAAAGTGACCCTAATATATCATGTTTAACTAGTCTAATAAGGTCTAGAGGGTTGGATTCATGTAAGAATGATAAAATAGCTCTTCTGTTTTTCCGGATCCCACTGATCCTTCACATGAGGATCCGGTTAGTTATAAGCCAGGGATTCGGCATCTGGGACATATTTTTTCAACAGTGAGCGTGCAATATTTTGTTCTAGGTATTGAATTCTGAAACTAATGATTTCTACTGGAAACATACATGTATACAAGTAAAAACACAAAAGGCATGTGATAACGCTACACGCGTCGTTTGGGGTCAAAGGAACTTCCTTTTCTTCGAGCAAGTTTTATAACACCCTAGGCAGTGAACCTAATCGTTGTAGTGTAGTAATTATGGTAAGCCACGGGTATTGATATCGTTCTCTAGGGGAATAGGAATGCTAGTGAGAAGTTACTACGCTAAGGTTGGGGTTGAGGAAGATTATTTTTTATCTTTTTATGTTTTTTAGGAAATTGAAAGGTACGAATCTCGGGGTTTGGATTTGGGGGTTGGTATTTCTACCGATTACTCTACTTAATGGGAGATTTCGTATCTATGTAAGCATGGTCGACACTTCTATACCCGATCATACAAGGGATTTTTAGGTTCCAAGGATTTCCTCTCCTAATCCTTGGGCATATCCTAATGATGGGTGATCGGGGATTATCGATTATGTGTTGATGGTAGGCAACCTCTTCCTTAGTGGGGTAAAGACTAAAATAAGCACTATCCTCCTCATTCACATTGATTTTACCAACACGAGTTCGAAGTAGGTTGACAAAGGCTGGATTAGGCGGTATGTATTTGTTAAGTGGTAAAGCGTTGTTTGACGGGTTGTCACCTTTCATGATGAAAAGTGATGGGATTACGAACAAAGGTCATGAAGAAGGGGGATAAACTACGAGAAAGCTAAGAATGAGAAAATTTTACTTGATAGGAATCAAGCAAAGAAACCTAAATGAGGTGGACTACTAACTAGCTATTCTATTCCCCGGCAGCGGCGCCAAAAACTTGATAACGCTACACGCGTCGTTCGGGGTCAAAGGAACTTCCTTTTCTTCGAGCAAGTTTTATAACACCCTAGGCAGTGAACCCAATCGTTGTAGTGTAGTAATTAGGGTAAGCCACGGGTATTGATATCGTTCTCTAGGGGAATAGGAATGCTAGTGAGAAGTTACTACGCTAAGGTTGGGGTTGAGGAAGATTATTTTTTATCTTTTTATGTTTTTTAGGAAATTGAAAGGTACGAATCTCGGGGTTTGGATTTGGGGGTTGGTATTTCTACCGATTACTCTACTTATCTAATTATCTAATCTAAGGTGTATGTAGTCTATGTCTAATTATTGTGTGCTCTATGATAGTTTAAAGATGTGTTTACTTAGGTTTTACTACTCCTTAATTATCTCCTATTGGTGGTTGAATTGTCACGTCCTTATTCTTAGTTGCGTTGTGTGTCTAAAGTTGTAGGGTATGCGTTTCTCCCTAACTCTTTGAACTTACCAAAGGGTCTCATCTACAAAACCCACTAGGGATAATAAACTCTTACTCTAAGGCACTCTTTGGATGGTTTAGCTTACAACTACTCAAGGAGTTATATTCTAAGGTTCACAAAGATTTAATCAAGCATTAAGTACACAACGAATGACCTATCGCATTACTAGATCATTAACAAACTAAGATAAGAGACAACCAATCAATATTCAATAATTAAGTTTCATATTCCCTAAGCAAACACAAAAGTAAATTAGCCGGACATGGAGAACATGCAAGCATACACAAAAATAATCGAAGACATAATTGTATTAATGAAGTAAAGCACTTATCTTGATGTAAGATAGGGTTTGGAACCCTAAAATACTGTACAAGACAGCCTTGGTTCGGTTTAGGTTTTTACTCCAAAAGACTACCCACAAATACTGAAAAATTCAGACTTTATATATAAGATTACACATGCGACGGCGTCACCTTATGTTTTGTGACGCCATCGTATCGCCGTCATTAGGGTTTCATCTTGGCCACGTTAGACTTGCGACGGCGTCACCTTGCGCTTGTGACGCCGTCCTCTTCAGCTTCTGACGCCGTCTGGATTGAATCTAGGCCGTCTGAGTTGCGACGGCCTACTCTTTTATAACTTGACGTCGTCACTTGAAAATAAGAGTTTTGGCTTCTGTCCCGTCACAAAATCCTCCGACGGCGTCGCAGATAAGCAGTGACGCCGTCACCTTGTATTTTCAGCAGCCTGAGTGTCTCGATTCTTGAATTTGGCCATTTTCTTCGTATATCCGCGCCTTTTCGTCCAAATAAGTGCCATTACAGCAATTTGCCTTCAAGAGACCTAAAAAGTGAAAAGGAACGATATTAAGTAATAACGGATACAAAAATGATCAAATAAAGGCTTAAACGACCCTCCAAAAAGATACATTTTAAAACCTTATCAGCAAGACACATAGAAACAACCTATAAGTGAGCAAACAAGATAATGACCATATCTTAAAATGAAAACAACTAAGTAAGTCTTGCACAAAGTTATGAGCATACATTGTTTTGACAATCATAAACTTCTAAAATAATCATAAAGAAAGTCATGAAGCACAATGTTTCTTTTGTCAATCTCTTCACTTCTTCTTTTCCCCGAATTCATGATGAAATGAGTTAGACACTTGAACATCCCTTTTGTTTGCTTGAATTCATCAGATTCATTTGGAAGAGTGGGAATTTGTTCATAGTAAGTCATGGGGTCGATTTTGTAGCAACCCGTAATTTTTCATAAGGTAAAATGACTATTTTACCCTTTGATTTTTTAAAGTTGACATTTGACTTTGACTTTTAACTATTTGACTTTTATCGTAACGTAAAAGAAAATACGATAACCGGTAGTAACTGGTAATTTTCTTTATGACCAACACAAGACTACGATAAGTCTATATGTTCAAAATACTTTATTTTCACCAATAATCGTAATTTATATGAACTATTACTACATTATCATTTTTAAGTAGATATGTTACTTTTTATGTAAGACGCGTACTCAAACCTACGTTATTAGTTTTTAACAACATAAACGCACCCAATTAGACTTATCACACATTTAATATACTTAGTTAGAGTATATTGGTAAGTTTGGACATTTTCATAAGTATTATATTTTTACGTTACCCAGTTTTAAGTTTTGTGACTTAAGGGCTTCACATTAGTAATTACCGGGACCAAACTACACCTCATAAACCAATAATTATCACAAATCAAACACACACTACCACCACAATGAGAGGTGGCGTGCATTGGCATCCCAAAGGCCACATGGCCTTCTCTAAACCCACCAACTCTTACACACCACCCCTTATGTCTCCCACTTGAGATAACTTCATCACAATCTCAACTTTTACATGCAAAATCAATCAAACCCTCTCCTTCACCCTCCATGGTAGTTCAACCCCCTCCTCCATCACCATCATCCACTATGATTCACACAATAAGTTACACAAGAAAGATGAAGGCCTAAGTGAGCTCTACATAGTCCAATTGTTGTTTTAGTGATTCCATGGTTAGATTTGGAGTTATTTCAAGGTGTTAAGGGCTGAGATAAAGGGGATTATTTAGTGATTAACAAGGGTTAGAATCAAGTGGGTTGAAGATTCAAGACAAGGATTAGAGATTAGAAGGGTTAAGGGTCGAATTGTTCTTGTTGTACTAGTAACTTGTCATCCTAATCTGTTAGCCTCGCTTTTTTATAAAGATAACGTCACTTAAGTGAAATGGACTAGATATGTATTATACTTTGCCCGCAGGGACTAGTATCGTTTAAGTGGCAAAGTATTGGTTTGTTGAGCCTATAAATACCCCTCATGACTCTCCATGAGGGGCGAGGTGAAGCATTAGGTGTAGTGTATTGTTTTCATTTATTCAAGTTATCCTTTGTTTATCCTCCCTCTCTCTACTTTCTCTCTCTAAAAGGATGAAGATTTTCATCTTCTTCCACCAACCTAGACCTCCAAACTACATAAATCTATATGTTTTTCGGTCCTAACATAATCCTTGTAAGATTTGAGTTTATTTTCTTGTCATTCAATATGATTGTAATAATCTCTATAATTATTTGATGTACTTTGATATAATTAGTATATGTAATATGGCTTAATTGATGTTGAAGGTTGTGACCATAAAAACAAGCTAAAACAAGACCTAGGTAAGTTCTATGAACTTGAATTCTGTAACAGTCCCAAAGTTTGATTAAACTGATCATCTCAGTAAACCTTGAGGTTAATTCATTAAGATAGGCTTGTATAACTATGTCTTATAGTCTTTTTGCCGGGTGGCGCACCTCATAACTCATCCCGATGAGTAAATGAGAGCCAAAATGGAAAAAACATGTCAAAATCTGCACACCATATTTCATTTGGGAAAATCCCATGGTTCTTGTCATTTCTGGAAGTCGACTCAGTTTTATGAAATGTAGCCAAGACCTAAAATTGATGTTTGGTGAAAGCCGCATATCAAAATAAGTTGTAGAACTCAACTTATGGTCGTTTTGGCAGGGCTGAATGTGCAGCCAAACTTCCTGCAATGAAATATAAGTATATACTTGTAATTAGACCATTGATATAGGTAAACTTTGGACCTTAGACTTGATTAAGCTTAAGAAGCTGTTAGATAATATAAAAATATGAACTTGAGATTTTGAATCACTTAAAAAGGACTTGTGGTTAAAAAGTTATGCGTAGTTAAGTTTTACTAGATGAAAATATAGTGTTGGAACAAAAGCTTGCTGATATGATTTTAAATCACGATTTTGACCATTTTCTGGTCCAAATCAGCAAAAGTATAAAACACGAAAGTTGCTCAAAATGACTTTTTCTACAAAAACTCATGTGCACATAAGCAGAAAGTGAACGACAAAACCTAAAAACGGCCAAAACTAAGCTGACATGTTTTTGACTATAAAACAACCTTAGTGAGAACTTTAAGTGATATATTGATCATTTGAGGCTAATATAAAGCCATGATTGAGTCAAGATTGTTGTCTAACTTAGGCACATCTCTAATATGATCTTGATTATTATTGCTTAACCATAACTTAGCCGCACGGCTAGTATAAGTCTAATGACCGAAACTTGTTTTTAAAACTTGTTCACTAGACTTTGACAAACTAAGTAAATGACCATATGACATGTTAAACTACTTCACGACCTCTTGATTTTGATAGCCCGAACGATGGTATGATATTATTTATAAAAGGGCTATAAGCCAAACAACATTTAAGGAATACTTTAACTTAAGGATTCATGTACAACATCATAAGCCAACAAACTACATATACTTGTACACTTATATCGTACAATATACTAAAACACGAATACTATGCCTTCTTAGGTAATCGTTAAAGTTCATGGTCTTGCCATACTCTATAGTTGACATACAATATATCGTTACACTCTGCTGCTGATCACTACAGTGAGTTCATAGCCCCAGTTTCTATTACTAAATTGTTTTATAAACCCTTGGGGGAAATACATGCTTTATTTTAAATCGAGCACATTGCTTTCAAACTATATGCTTATCTAAATGTATTATTTGCACAAAGTACCACTATTGCCAATCTTAAGTCCCTATTATCATGAACCATTAATCACTTGCGAGTGAACGCGAATATTGTGGATAGGCCTATTGGGATTGACGAATCCCGTTTGTGTTGACCGGGTAGGCAAACAAACGCAATATATTTGAAGATCTATAGGTTTATTGGCAAATTACCTATTTGGGCAACTGTTACTATCATATCAATTTCTATTGACAAGCTGTTAACGTTTAGGTATCATGAGCTTAGTGCAATAATATCTGTTTTGTTTTCAATATTATAGGTGTATAACAACGTAAACCACACAAACATTATGTGTTCAACTGATTTCCTAAACTCTATGAATTTCACTCAACCTTTGTGTTGACAGTTTTAAGCATGTATTTCAGGTCCATATTGTACGAGGCTGGCACGGAGGAGCACGGATACTCAAGAAGGCTATAAATTTTATTATCATTCGAAACCCCATTTAATGTATTTTGTAAACTGTGAAACTACTGGGACCTCATTTTTGTAAACTCTGATATTTATATAAATCGAATGATAAATCTTTTAAAACGACTCCATTAGAGTTCGTTTTCTATTGTTATGACTGTTGTGCCATGAAGTAAGACCCAGTTTGAATTCCGCTGCGTATCAAGAAATTGGGGGTGTTACAGATTTGATAATTAGAAACGGGTTCGACTTCAACTTCTTCATCTTCATCCGAAGAGTCCAAGAGAGCACTAGGCCTTTTCCCATTGATCATGAACCATTTGGAGGGTTGTTTGGTAAGAGGTACCATAACATGGTTACTAAGAAAATGATCATCGGTAATAGGAGTAGGTTGCATTGCACTAACTTACTTACAGAGTCGTGTTAGGAGCATACCATAAGGAAGAACCATTTTGTCGGTTTTGAATACACCTACCATTCTTTTGACGATGTAGTAGGCGAGATTGAAATGTTTTTGATGGATGAGAGAATAGATCATTTGGATAAGACACGCATTGGGATGGTATTTTTTTCCAACCAAGATAATGACATTTTCTCTAAGGATTTTTTCCCACTTTTTGTAAATGGGAAACATCTCAAAGAGTTCCATTTGATAGGGATCACGATGGATGAGTTATTTGTTGTGGTTATAACGAGATTGGTCGACTCTCTTTTTGAATATGGTGTCTGGAAAAACTATGAGGTTGTCAAGAGGAGTGTGATAAATAGGTTTAGAGTCTAGTGTGAAGGATTGAGTAGCAATTGACCAATCTTTAGAAAACATACAAATTCGTTCACATGGTATTCGAAGAGTTTGTGCGAATGTGTTGAGAGGTAAAGTGATGTTTTGGTTGTTTATAATGAAAGCGATTGAAATACTTCCATCTTTGTTTCGGACAATCCTAACACTCTTGTAAAATTCGAAGATGAAGACCTTCGTCGAAAATTCGTTTTTGGAGAATTTTGAAGGTTTAGCGATCACTTTTTGATAGCCCTTCTTTACAGTAGTATCTAGGAAGGTAGTGAACGGTGTCATGATGATCTTTTTGGGTAGCTTTAGGCATGTTTGATCCTAGAAAAAAAATATTCTAATTAGGTAAAATTTGTCAAGATGGGTTTATAAGTTTACTTTGTATTAACAATGTCGTTTTGAAAATCCTTGATTATGTAGAACAATTTTGCAATAAGCAAATTCCCAATTGGTAATATGAAAAATTGAGACCAATTAAAAGTTTTAAAAACATAAGCCCTAGGATGGAGATGATGATGATGATGAATAGTCAATATGAGTGTAATTACTTACAATGATGTTTAGGATTGAGATACTTGAGAGTATGGAGCCCTAGGATGATAAGAACTGAGATTAGGTCGTTTAATGCTTTTGGGAAGAGGGAAAATGGATTGTTTTGCGTTTTGAAATTGAGTTTCCTGTTGTCTGTTCACACGATTCCCTTGGATCCTGTGTTTGAGGGATCCGACTAGCATAACTTGTGGGATCCGACTCTGCAGACAAATATTGGAGTGTTTTGGGTTATTCTTTCCCTTGTAACAAGTTATACAATAACTTGTCTTTGAAAGAACTTGTACAATGAGATTTTGATTATATTCCTATTTGAATAGACGGTTGGCTAAGGTGTCTTGAAGGAAAGGAAAATTGTTTATAGAATGATGGTGGATCAATTCTTTAACTATCAATAATTTAATTATGTAATGACGGCGCTGGTTTGACGGACTTACAAGTTTTTAAGAGAATCAAACAATACTATTCCCGATGATGTATTAAGATGGAAAGTGGTGAAGAGAGACATTTTAGAAACTTGCGACTTTGATGTTAAATGCCTAATTCATGTACACATATCATATGCATAGTTTTTATGAAAGTGAAGCCTATATCATCATTTCACTCACATATGATTACTACATGTAAACAACAATTAGCTGTAGGTAAGATAACATAAATTTCATCTATTCTCTTTTTGTGGTTTGTAGGAACCATACACCCAAAATACTTCATGAGCTTCTAAAGTAATCCGTTGTACTTTGTGAAAGTAGGTTGTGATTATTCTTGGGTTTTTCCTTGGAAAACTTCATTTTTCTTTGGAAAGAACGAATTCTTTGGAAGAATCCTAGCATGAATATTTCTTAAAGAGAAGTGTTAGAATGATCTATCACTATCCAAAATTTTGTTAAAAATAAAAAATATGAACTTTTGTTTTAAGAAATTTCCTTCTTTATAGTTTTCAAACATATACGGATCGTATCAAGTTTTTAAAGTATAGTATACTCTAAGAAACTTGGTAACGAAGCTTTGATGCCAGTTGTAGAAAACTAGAGAGGGGGGGGGTTGAATAGTTTTACAGATTAAAACTTTGTTTTAAACTATTTAAATCGACTTATGTCAACATATTTGATATGTTTGTTGGATATTGATAGATAAGCATATAAGTAAGTAATGCAAAGATAAAGAGTAAAGGAACAAAAAACCAAGACACGAGTATTTATAGTGGTTCAGCTACAAGGACACCTTCCTTGCCCAACTCCACTCTCCGAGTACCCCACTCGAGAGTTCGTAAGCACTACACAACACAACCTCCTTAATGTGGCGGAGAAGCCTTCACAACGTCGACTACTCTTTATCTGGTACAAGGCTAGACACTGAGTTCTTCCACGAGGTAGAACCAAACATATCACAACGTCGCCTATACTTTATCTGGTACAAGGCTAGATACCGAGTTACATTACAAAAGAAGAACTACTACCCAACACTACACCACAACACGCATAACTACCCCAAAGGAGACACACTCCTTGTTACAACACTAAATGGATATCAACATCCTTTAACCCAAACTATCTAACTTGTACATCGATGAACCATATCGAATGTACACCCTTGGCACCTCTCACTAATTCCTTCGACAAGACCCTTCGGCACCTTTCACTAATGCCTTCAACACAACACTTCTATGGAGGGAGAAAAGAACTATCAACAGGATACACTTCAGTGGTCTTGATGATGACGAAGCTTAGCAACTCATGACCTTGAGCTTGCTCGTCTTCAAGAGGTGGCGATCTCGCCTTTAAGAGGAACCTAGAGAATCACACAAACATAAAACTACATAGAATGATCCTTTGGATCAGAGGTTAGAGATGTTAGAATACTGGGAGAAAGTATATGTGAAGTAGTAGTGAGCAAGAGAGAAATGGCTATGTATTATGCCTTTGTAGAGGATATAGAGGTACGCATTTGTTTCTTTGAAGACCAGCTCACAAGCTTATCACCCAAAAACTAAGCACCTCCTGACGTGTATCTTGACACCCTGCATGGTCAGCATCTGCATAGGCTGTTAGTGACATACCGGTGTCCTTCCGGTACCAAAGTCCCATGTTGATGGTTCCTTGGAGATACCGAAAGACCTGTTTAACCGCCTCAAGGTACTTTTTGGTAGGCTTAGCCTGGTATCTAGCACACATGCATACAGCGAACAGAATGTCTGGTCTACTGGCAGTAAGGTACATCAGGGACCCAATAATACTACGATATTTAGTTTGGTCAACCATGATCCCTGAGTGGTCCTCATCCAGTTTAGTACGCTCCACCATGGGAGTGTCAACAGGGTCACAAGAATCAAATCCAAATTTATTTAAGATTTCATTAGCATATTTAGATTGATTTATAAAAATGCCTCTGGGACTTTGTGAAATTTGTAATCCCAAGAAAAATGACATTTGTCCCATTATTGACGTTTGAAATTTGGAGCCCATCTCCTTAGAAAAATGGTCACATTTATTGGGGTCAGTCGAGGCAAAAATAATATCATCAACATAGATTTGAACGTGAATTAAGTGTTTGCCTAACTTTCTGGTGAACAATGTCGGATCAACAGCTCCTTTGCTGAATCCATTAGATACAAGAAACTTCGAAAGCGTATCGTAGCATGCCCTTGGAGCTTGCTTCAAACTGTAAAGGACCTTATTCAAGCGATAGACGTGAGTAGGATGCTCTGGATTCACAAAACCTTCAGGTTTGCTGATGTATACTACTTCTTTCAGATCTCCGTTAAGAAATGCCGTCTTTACATTCATCTGATAGACTACCATGTTCTTACTTACAGCGTCAGCCAGGAAGATTCTGATTGCCTCGATACGTGCAACTGGAGCAAATGATTCTTTAAAGTCAATACCCTCCTCTTGACGGTATCCTTTTGCAACAAATCGAGCCTTGTTCTTTAGTACATCACCATGCTCATCAAGTTTTACTTTGAAGATCCATTTTAGAGCAATGATCATAGCACAGTCAGGAGCAGGTACCAATTCCCATACATCTAGTCGATCAAACTCATTAATTTCTTCTTGCATGGCATTGAACCAGCTATCTTCAGTCATGGCAGTTTTAACGTCTTTTGGTTCGACCTTATATAGTACGGAGTTGAAGAAGCACCACAAGGTATCAGTTGCAAGTTGTTTACGAGTGGATACTGGATGAGAAGGGTTTCCAATGATGTTGTCCAATTGATGGTCATGTGTTCATTTTCTAAGGTGTTTGTGTGGTTGTTGTTGAGGAACTGACGTAGCAGAGTTTGGATCTCCTGATGAAGATGGTTCTGAAGTTGGTTCAGGAGCAAATATGTTCTCAAATGAAGCATCTTCGGGAGTAGAAAATGGGTCATCTCCATCATAGGTGCCAGAAACAATTCCATGATGTACTCTCGATGATTGAGGATTTGATGATGAGGATGAGTGATCTGCAGTAGGCGCTTCTTGACTCAATGACATAGAAACTGATGGGTTATCTACGTTGACTAGGTTAGGGGAAGCCTCTGTTGATGGATTTGACTGATCATTAGCAATAGGCTCATAGTGTTCATCAAACATTGGATCAAACAATTTCTTCAAATCATCTTCCGAAGGGGGTACATATGGAATTACTGGTGAGGGATTTTGTACAAGAGAAGAAATAATGGGACTACTTAATGAAGGTTGTGATGCGGGTCCAAAACTTGATTGTCCTGGAGCCATTTGCCCAGACAACTCACCGAACGTGACGTGAATAGTTTCCATGATATCTCGAGTTCTTTTGTTTTCGATTCGGTAACCCTTCTTGTTTGGTGCATAACCCACAAAAACTCCAATGTCCGCCTTAGCTCTTAATTTACCTAAATCTTGTTTATTCTGCAATGTTTGATAGCACAAAGCACAAAGCACCAAAGCACCAAATACACGAAGGTAGGAGAGATCAGGTTTTCATTTATGGACAAGTTCGTATGGAGTCTTTCCATGAGTGGTGTGTGTGAGAGAACGATTTTGGGTGTAGCAAGCAGTGGCAGTGGCTTCAGCCCAAAGAAAAATTGGAACCTTTGAGTAAATTAGCATTGTTCTTGCAGCTTCAACAAGGGTCCGATTTCATCTTTCAACTACACCGTTCTGTTGAGGCGTATGTGGAACACTTCTTTGATGACTGATTCCAATGCTTTCATAAAATTGACTTAGGTCTTTGTTAACAAACTCAGTGCCATTGTTTGTTCGAATAATTCTAACAGTCTTGTTAAGTCGAACCTGCAGCTGTTTGATAAGTTTGATGATGGCATCTGGAGTTTCATCCTTTGTCCTAAAAAACTTAACCCAAGTAAATCGAGAGTAGTCATCAACAACGACTAATACATATTTCTTCCCATTTATCGTTTGTACTCTCATAGGTCCGCACAAATACATATGAAGAGTATGAAGAACTTCCATAACTAAGTTTGTGGGTTTGGGTTTGTGGGCATATTTTCTGCTTTTTCCCAATTGGCATGCTGAACAAAGACGATATTTTTCATACTTTAATCTGGGTAAGCCTCTCACTAGGTCTTTTCTGGAAAGACCATTAATGGCGTGGGCTGGATTCGACGACTCTCCCTTGGCCGTTCGTCGTCTTCTCGAGTCCTAAGTAGACCTGTCAACAAAGAGAACCCGTTAGGAGTGGACCCGAGGCCGTAGCCCCGGGGTCCTCCTCCGACGGTCAAGTTAGTATCGGTGCGATGTGATGAGTTACGGTTGGTGTAACCTGTCATCTTATTCTCTTCAAGAAGGAGATCCAACCATATATTTATAGGGCATGGATTAGGGTTTAGGCATAGAGTGGGCCGCTGTCTTCCGGGCCTGACCCATTCCTGGCCCAGTCCGGACTATACATCCACAAGCCCCCCAAGTCTAGTATGAGATAGTGCATGGCTATGTTATGCTAGACTTAAGTTATGTTCATGGCCGCGTAGGCCCAATCAATCATGATGGCATGGCCCATGTGTGCGCAACTCAAGTGTGCACATGGGACGGACCATCAAGCAGCCCAAATGCGACAGTGCGCACTTGGCCCATGGCGCCGTCTGTTTAGCGCATATGCTAGGTTTCCCACTACAGCTGGTGACAGTAAAGACCACGTAAGAAGAACACGTAGTTCTATAGTTGGGGTAACAGTGACATTGCGATTGTGAGAGTCTCACAATGGTGAAAGTTGATCCCGTATGCCGCATCCGGGTAAGGGCGTACCTTTGGTACCGATAGCGACGCGATGGTGCGACAGAAGACGCGTGCTTCGTAGCGAAGTGCGAGTCGCTGTGTGTGCGACAAAGAAGTGCAAAGAAGACGTGCTTCTATAGCGACGCGCATTGTGTGCGCAAAGAAGTGCGCGCAGTAAGACGGCGTTAGCTGCGGCGCATTACATCCGTCTTTACAACCGACAGAGGACGTCTCCACTGCGGCAAGATGGTGCGAATATTTAAATCCGTCTTTGTACGGGCTTGCAATATCTTACATACGATCTGCTTCCAAATATACCTGCGTGGCGTACGAAACAGTGGTATTATATACCCTGGCAGCCCCCCAAGTTTGATGGTGCTACTCGTGTAGGAGCATTAAACTTATTTATTCTGCAAAAAACACTTAATGCAAATATTAAAATTATATGCCACAAATCGAAACGTATAAAACCTAATGAAGTGAAGCAATATATAGCACATAGCATGTGAACTTAACACATAAGAGAAGTGGCAGTGCGAATTACCCCCATCGCGAGGTTTTACAAACTACATAAATAATTAATTTTTTATTTTTTTTTAATATATAAAAAAAACCCGGATGGACGTACCGTGACCGCGACTAATAGACGCAGATAGATATATCGTGACTGCATAGACTCGAACGTTTGTGGATGATCGCAGATGAACATAACATGACCACGGCCTTTGTCCAGTGCCCTCATGGCGATTGACTAGCATCGTGGTGTTTGTTCACGCTCGTAGCTAATCTGCGAAAATGTCCGAACGCACGGCCTAACGCGGGTAGATTTATCGTGACTGCGTTGTTCAATCGTACAAACAAGCGCGAACAGGCATACCAACCGTAAAAATAGTATTTGCGCGAATTAATTCGCGGCTAAAAGAGAAAATAGGTCCAATCGTGCGGAATTTTACTTTTATCTGTCTTAGTAAAAGAATAGACTATTACACATTCTTGTATATCATGTTTTAACATTTAGCCAAATCACATGGGTGAAACACGATTTGATAGGCCGAAGTCTACTGACCTGAATGAGTGTATTATGATTCGATAAGTTGTCTGCTAACCTTAATGAGTGTATTCATACCGTAAGTCAGCTTGTGACAATATATGGTGGGCATACGAGACAAAATATTTTTTGTTCGGGTCCAACGGATGGCGCCAACTTGTTGATACATAATCTGGCGTGGGCTGGATTCGACGACTCTCCCTTGGCCGTTCGTCGTCTTCTCGAGCCCTAAGTAGACCTGTCAACAAAGAGAACCCGTTAGGAGTGGACCCGAGGCCGTAGCCTCGGAGTCCACCTCCGACGGTCAAGTTAGTATCGGTGCGATGTGATGAGTTAGGGTTGGTGTAACCTGTATCATGTTCTCAAGAAGGAGATCCAACCATGTATTTATAGGGCATGGATTGGGGTTTAGGCATAGAGTGGGCCGCTGTCTTCTGGGCCTGACCCATTCCTGGCCCAGTCTGGAGTATACGTCCATAGTGCCAAAATTCAAGTGATTGAGACGACGATGCCATAACCATGACTTTGTTTTCGAAGCCTTTGACAACAAGCAGATTGGAGAAGACTTCATCATATCTTCGATAAAGATGGTATATAGGTTTGTACCACGATTTCCTCTTAAAATTTCCACACCATCAAGTTCTCTAACGAAACAAGTATGTTTTCTAAAAGCCACCTCTAGATCGGAATCACATAATTGGCCAACAGAAAACAGGTTATGACATAGACCTTCAACATAATATACCCTGGAGATTACACTATCACCAACAACATAATCTCCATAACCCATAATTGCACCAAAATGGTCGTTCCCGAATCTAACAGTCCCAATAAATTTACTCACGAAGTTCATGAAGAGCGGTCTCCAGTCATATGCTTGGAGCCGAGTCCAAGTGCCAGTAATCGATTTGAACGACTCGCAGAGTTGAACACGACAAGAATGGATAACTAGACAATTGGGATCCCCATGCAAGAATGGGTTCCACTTGGTTAGAAAACGAGATTGGAACATCCACATCGAAGAATGTAATCAATAAAATCATTAGAGGTAGATATCGGCTAGTAGAAGCGAGATCTATTCAAAGTATGTTCATTTCTTAAAGGTATAGTTCTACAAGTGGGCATCCAATTCCAAATGGGCATTGATCTAGATAATTTAGGGCACAACTCATTAAGATTGAATTTACGCCAGTAGGTATCCAATGATAACCTACATTACTAAATTTTCTTCCTGTTTGTTTCCAATGTTTTCTAGCCCTCTTCCTCCTTGGTCTTCTGACCTTTTTATCCTGTTGTCTAGTGTTAACCATTTTAACAGAAATTTTGCAAGATTACTCATCTCATTCACAACACATTCATGATTAATACCGCACATCAAGCATTCATTACATGTTTTGCAAATAGTAGCAGATTCGAATTACTCATCAGATGCTTATAGCTAATACTGGAATCAACACGATTCGTTTTATTCAAATCAAACTTAATGTTCCTAGGGTGGTCTTCTACTCTTCCATTGATCACTCTTAGCTTGTGAGGTCCTATCTTGCTTTGTATTGCCTGGAGGCTTTGACCCGCTTGCTTTTGTACCACCGATTACTCCCTAGAGGAATTATGGGAACACTAGTTGGTTTTGCTACTTTTTGCATTCCCGATCTAGAAGTGCTGATCTCAAGTACTTATAGGCACGTCAAAGCTCACATGCTTGACTTTTGGCATAGAATAAGGCATAGAATGGGTTGCATGCTTAGCACTAGGCATAGAACAAGGCATCACAACTTTATCTTTCTCACATAAGGATTTAGGACATGTTGCTCTTAAACATTCTAACAAACTTTGAGATCGCTTGGCATAAGCATGCATACCTAACTTCACTATCAAGTGGTTTATTTATGCTATCCTCTTCTACAATCTCACTGAGACATTCTAGACTATCCTTAAGGTGAGCGAAATAGTTATGAAACACAAGTTCGTTATTTCTAAGATGAGGAGGAATGTATTTAACAATCCGATATACTTAGAATCATAGATGCCTTTGATGCAACATTCTCATTAAAGACAAGTGGCATTTTCCCTTTACCGACTCTTCGATTCTCAATTTCTTTTTGTAACGAACTTATTTTTTCATTGTTCTTGTCACAAGTGACTTTCATTGAATCGTATAACTCTTTTGAAGTGTCGCTTGATCGTTTTTTTCTAGAAAACTCTCATTTTCTTGTTGTAATAAGTTAATGATGTTTTGAAGATGAAAGTTTTGAGAAAATTGAGAATCTAAAGGAGGAGGAATTTGGGAGCCAATCACATTGTTCTTTTCACCCTTTAATTGTGAAATTTGGGTTTTCAACTTTCTGATCAGATACAGTGAGCTTGAATCTTTCGTCACGTTTGTTTATTTCAAAAGCTGCATCAAACTCGAACATCGAGGATATCTTGATGTTTGAGGTTTAAACATTTTCTTTGAGATGTTGATATTTTAGTTGCAAATCAAAATGTTCAACTTCCATCTTAGAAAAGTGTTTTACCAAATTATCGTGATCATCCTGGTCAATTTTCTCATTTAGTTTTGAGTTTTTGTTTTCAAGCTCAATGACACGATCAAGAGAAACTTTCAAAGCAACAGATAATTCATAAAATTGAAAGGCAGTAATAGAATACTTAGTAACAATATAAAACACATCTTGAGCCACACAACTCGATATCAAGTTCTCATTTAATATATGCAGATTCTTCCTTTCAATTTTATTATATTTGAGTTCCCGTTCATAATTATTGACCTCAACTATCATTGCATCAAATTCCTTTTCCATTTCTTTAATCTCTGAGTCTATCCCCTTTTGAAGACTCTCAAATTGATTTTTAATTGTTTAAAGAAAGGCATGACCTCAATTAAATAGCATTCTTTAGTTTGCTCAAAACCCTTTTCCCCGCCATCCCCGTAGGTGTGATTCTCTTCTTACATGTCTTCTCAAAATCAACAAATAGTTGATAAACAACATACAGGCTGATTAAGGTCTTGCTCTAAGGGTTCTAGGAACTAAATGCATTGGTGTATTCGGAGGATACACAGTAGCTGGAGGCATTATCCTGAGGGGAGTGCTTGTTTCAACAAGTACATTTGCCTTTTGCTTATCCATGTCTTTCTTCCCAAAAACTTGATATGGGGTTAATTGAGTTTGAGGCTTAAACATGTTCAGGGAAATCCAATTTTCTTTAGTGTAATCATGGGGTTTGACCGTTATGTTTTGATTTTTACACTGAGGATCCTTTAGCTTCTTATCCATTTTCTCCCTAGAGGCATCTTCTAATTTTCTATCCTCTTCCATGCTTCCAATACATGATGGTGTTTGCCTAGGCTTGAGGATCTCATTACCATCATATACAATCGTACGGTGAGCTTTAGCCTTTTTATAGTACTCGGGATTTGGCTCCTCTACTAGGGGAATACTATGCTTATCGCTAAGACTCGTGCTTAGTGATCATGTGAGCAGTCGAATGGTGTTCCCTTGTACGCATGTTTATTTTCAAGTTTATTTTTCAACGTTTTTAGATTGGAAAAGTCATTCAAAAGTTTTGATTCCTTGGCATTAAATTCTTGTTTAAGCACTTTAACATTTTCTTGAAGTTCTTGCTTTTGCTTAACAGTTTTTGTAAGCTTTTCTTGTAAGGATTTTAACTCTTGTTTTAACATTTCTTCTCTAAAATTACTTTTTCTAATAACTGTACGTATTTGGTTATCCATCTCTTGCTCACGGGTGGTCAATTCGAACTTAGCACGTTGTTCATACATAGCAACTTGTTCTTTATAGGCAATTAGTTCAGAAATAATAGAATCATCAGGGGCACATGCAGTGAATTCATTAAAAATATAGTCATCATTGACTACAGAAGATGCATTACTTGGTACAATTTCACTTTCATTTTGTTTCACATATTGCTCATATGGGACAACATTGATATCACCCATATTTTCAATATCTGATTCAATAATTTCAGTTGATTGTACTTTGTCGTGCATCTTTTGCACATCAACATCATCGTATAGTTTTAATACCTCTGAGATGATAGATTCCCCGAAGGAGTGGGCCTGCTTAGGTGAAGAAGTCCTTGAGTTACCATTGGTGAGATATTAGCCATGAAGATGGTCCGGCAGTTGGTTCATCATCAACTCAATCAAATGCATCACATCATGACTTGAAATGCATTGGGATTCTTCTGACCCATACCCTGACCGGTCCGTTCATCCACATCAAGATCATAAGTTCATGCATTTCAACAAGAAATAACAATTCTTCCTCATTCAGCATTGCTCCATTATCTTGAGCTTGGACCAGCAGCATCTTATCCCTGAAGTACTCTGCATTTTGTGGACGTTTTGGAAGAGTGCAATTCCTTGCGATGTGTCCTTCTCCACCACAGTTGTAACATTTAATGGGCTTGTAACATTCAATGGGCTTTACTTGACCTTGAGCCATGTTCCTTCCACGATTCTGATTACCCATATATCCACCACCACCGCCAACATTCCCATATCCAGCACCAGCATTCCCATATCCAGTTCCAACATTCCCATATCCAGTTCCAACGTTCCCTTGCTCATTATGTGGAAGGTATGCATTTTGTCTTCCTTGCACATTTTGCACCACTATCTTTCCTTCTTTAACAATAGCATGATTGTGAAGATTTGATGCAGTTCTGAGATGATTGTTGGTGTGTGGGGTGAGATTCAAGTTTTGCTTGACCATAAGAGCCAGTTGATTGACAAAGTGTTCCATGACTGCTTCAAAGATCGGAGGCTTATATCCTGGATCAGGAATGAGCTTGTGGTTACCATTTCCAGTAGGTATGACTTACGATGCTGTGGTAGTAATCCCTACATTGGTGTAGAATGCAGTTGAGTCATTTGAAGAGCTTGCATCACCAGCATCGGTCTTGAACTTTTCCATGATCATTCGCTCAAACGAAGCATGTTTCTCATTTTGTAGTAAATAAGCATACAATTGCTCATAATTGGTGTTCCTCAATCCTTTGTTAAGTTTGACTGCAGTAACAAATTTGTGCCATTCAGGATTCATGTTGTTCACAAACTTTGAATTTAGCTAGATATTTGACATTGTCATTTTGATATTCCTCATGTCATTGACTTAGCTTGGAACCTCACATAGTATTCAAATGAAATCTCCTAGGTTCATCTTGAAGTTCTCAAAATCATCATACGTTGAGACTCTCTCTCTTCTTTAGTTAATTCTGAACCAGAGAGAAGCATCTTGACATTGTCCCAAACTGCTTTGGCTTCAGTGTTGTGATTGATTAACTTGTAGATGTCCTTTGGTAGACCCCAAGTACAATGTTTGAAGCCCTAATATCGAGATCGTCTTTTTCTCCTTGTCGTAGAAGTTCATCATATGTTTTGGTCTATCCAATCCTAATGTCAACAGCCATCAACACAGCAGTTTCAAGTATGCCTCTGGTAGTCTCAACTTGGTACGGTCCTTCATCAATTGATTTGAGAATGTTGACCCCATTTTCTTTACCCAAGCAGTACAACCTAATTCGTTGAGCCCATGAGTCATAATCAGTTCTATCTAGCATAGGTGGACGAGTATCCGATCCAAAGAACTTGAACGTCTTCAGCAACAGAAGAGATGATAGTAGGTATGTTGGTAGACATGATTACTGATTCTACGGGATTTTAAAACTCTTTGATTAAACCGGGAAATAGATTCTTTCACGGGATTTTACTAAATCAAGAGAAAACCGTAAAACGTAACACGAAGAAAACACTAAATCTCAAGAGACAAATCGCTCAAAGCGACAAGTCGCTTCAGCCAACAAATCGCTCAAAACAAACAAGTCGCTCCAACTAACAAATCGCTTATACTGACAAGTAGCTTGATAAGACAAATCGCTTAAACAATCAACTCGCTTCAATAAGAAAGTCACTTAACCATACAAGTCGCTTAAACCAACAAACCTCTTAAATGACAAATCGCTTAACCAATACAAATCGCTTAAAGTACAACTCGCTTAAATAAACAAGTCGCTTAAAGTGACAAATCGCTTCTTCGCATAAATCGCACAAGTACAACCACTAGCCTGACAAATCGCTTAAACAAGCGATTCTCAACTCGACAAATCGCTTCCAACAGAGGACAAATCGCTTGTCAGAACACCTTTACGAGACACAAATCGAAACCTTTAAAACAACAAAAATGTCACTTATAAATCCAAAAACAATCCAACCACGGTGATTCAAGCCATCCAAATCACAACCTAACCACTTATGATGATTCTAAAAACAAAAGTACAATCAAAATCCAAACTTTAACATTAGAAATGGTCCAAATGATGCAAATACCACTAAACGTTTTCAAACCCAAAAACCATATAAAACCACTAGAAATCCAAGAACATGTAAGAGGGATGATCAAACCATGGCTCTTGATACCATTTGTAGCATATTGGATTTCACAAACACATCAAACCATAACTTAAATGTGGCGTATGGCTTAAGGTTTTAGAGAGAGAAAGTTTAGAGGTTTAGGAAGCTTAGTGAGACAAAGAAAGATCTTATTATGAGCTCCAACCCTCTACCTTGGGAGGTAGAGGGTATTTATAGTATCTTACAAAATACGCCTCTTACGGGCTGTGGATCAGGCATAAAGTGGGTAAAGACCCGTCCGTCCTCCACGGTGTTACTTAACTAAATACTAACTGACATTAAATAACTACGACTACGAGCTTTCTAACGATTACATATACTTGAGGTGACCGACACTTTAACAACTGGATTTTCTAAATCCTAACATGTATAGAGGGACGACATCGCCCTTTGATTGGGACGCCGTCAGGTTCAGTTTTTAGCAGCTTGAGTGGCTTCGATCTTGACTTTGCCATTTTCTTCATGTATTCGCTCCTTTCGGCCCAAATGTTCATCATTCCAACATTTTGCTTCCAAGAGACCTAAAAAGTGAAAAAGAACAAAATTAAGCAGTAACGGATATAAAAGTGGTCGATTAAGGGCTTAAATGACCCCCTAAAAGCGTATGTTTTAAAACCTTATCAAATATCACTACACTTGGTATTTGCTTGTCCTCAAGCAAATGTGCTTTTTGCCAATCAATTTATAAGTTGGGGGCATGAAGCATGGGTTTAGAATAATTCATAACAAGTAAAAGCGCCGCAATAGTCATAACAAGCAAGGAAATTATATGCTAGCACCTCACAAGGGTTGTTTGAATTCTCTCATCTCTTAGTTTTATATGAAATATAATAAATGGAAATGGAAGATAAAGACTCATTACCTGGCATAGTACATAGATTACCATAGGCTTGAGACTAGATCAAACCTCCACCTCTTTGGCGTAAGAACCTAGGAATAACTATCTAAGAGGTTTTTACAAGGGTTGTAACGTTAGGCTTACGGTAGGGAAACAAAGGGTTTTGTTGGATAGGCGATCTTTAGTGGTGGCAAGTCAAAAATCTTATGTTACAAGCATGAAAAGCGTGGCGTTGCTAAGCCAAGACTCGACTCACTAACTCTAAACAACTTGAAACAAACAAACATAAATTTAAAGACATAAACATAATGATAGATGTAGGATGGTAGCCCGTATGTTTTTCTTCATTTTTTTTAACACATTCTTTTTTTTTTTTTTTTTTTTTTTGCATACATTTTTACTCTACCATCCTCTAAGATAACATCAAAATATAAGGGATTTATAGGAGCATCCCTACACTTGAGTTTTTATTTCTATAACATTAATTTGACCCGATTTGAAAAGATCAAAACACTTGGAGTATTTAATTATGTAGACAAAGGGAATTTGAATTTAACGTTCTTTCCCATTACTCCATAAAATATTACTTTTACCCATGAGTCCTAATCATCCCAAAAATATGTACAAAAGATATGACTCGACCTAGCAACCATGCAAGTAACTAGATAATTGAACAAATGGTTTAGTAATGATAACAATAATGTACTAAAGGTGAGTGCATACAAGGTAGGTTAAGGCGATTTGGGTGTACATTTGGGGGTGGATTGTAAACAACGCTCTTCATTGTTATTCCAAAAATCCGAAACATCACGAGAACCGCGAAAAGGATAGGCTCTGAGGGGTTAACTAGGGGTATCGTGTACTAAAAATGAGTACATCGCAAGGGTGTGAGGTAATTACTCGACCGATGTGGAAGAAGTAATTATAATACAGGTTTCAAACAAGGGTTATCCTAATGCCTCTTATCACTTATTTATTCCTAACTACACAAGTGTAGCTCACTACTGATCTCGGAATGCATCACAAAACAAGTTCTACAATTTATTATACTACCGGTACACTCTCTAAGCATTAAAAGTGAATGCTTTTATTTCTAAAGATCTAGGGGCGAACCTCACATTTTTTGGGGTGGAATTTAAGTGGTAAACGGTTTTTGTGCTAGTCATATAACTCCTATCCATGAGACGCTTTATTAAAACTAAAGTTTTTCTCGTTCATGTCATAAAAAAAATAAATTTGGTGCTAAAATTGCCCTAACAAATATTTCTCATAGTTTATTACACAAATGACCAAGGACAAGAAAAATATTCAAGGATAAGAATAGTTTCTAAGTTCCCATTTTATTCTCCCTCCCTACATTTAAACTGAACATTGTCCCCAATGTTCCCCGAAAGTATCAAAGTTATGATAAAGGAAGGTAAGTAAAAGAGAAAGAAACAAGTAATCCCCTGATTAGCTCGGTAGGATCCGTGTGAAGTTGCGGTTAAATTATTTTTCAAGAAGAATGCATACGTAATAAGCTCCATCCAATGTTGAGTTTCTTCTTCTTGCCAAAATATATAACCTGCACACTTAAGAAAACAAACGAAACCTTCGCGTAAAATCAGCGGTAAAACTATATATGATACACTACACTAGGATATAATGCTTGTGGAATGGATGTTTGCAGTTTTTCTAGAAAATTAAGACCTGAGAATTTCCAAAAATTTATAAATAGAACAGAAAACGAAAAAAATTGATAAGATGTTTCTACTTTACCTGATGTTGTCAGGCTTTAATCCTGACGCCGTCAGATTGTCATGACAAAAACTGATCTGCTGCGTTTTTCTGAAAAAATTTTGGAAAAATTACATCTTTAAAACCTGGAAAAATTCGTGCAAAACATCCATTATGACTCGATACAAGCATTTAACTCTAACAAACACACATATACATCAATTTCACTAATTGTAATTCTCATGTTCACGTTCTTCAAAACGTATGTAATCTTCCCTACACTTATCTTTTTGTAAAATACCTTTATATATAATTAAGACGAGATTAAAGACAAAATAAAGTATTTTCACAAAATCAAACATGAGAATAAACAACAATGAAAATGATATATGACACACAAACAAGCAAACAATTAAGCATGGGTTGCCTCCCACGAAGCGCTTTTCTTTATTTATGAGTCTTGTAGCTAGACTCGAAGTCGTGCTCCTATTTTCCTCTTATCTTAGATGCCCATTCGGTTTCCTTAACACTTCTTTCATCACGAATATATTCAGGGCCTAACTCTAGACAAGCGGTGTAGTAAACTTTGTTCTCCCAATCAACTTCGAAAGCCGGAATGTTTTCTACATCTAAATCATCAATACCCTTACAATTTTTATTTTTGTAGGGCATTATATATTTAACACATTCGGTCCCATTTGAGAACTTGGCTATTCCTTCCTCTTGATCATAAATCATCATGGATTCCTCAACAAATTGTCTTCCAAGTATCACATCTCCTAAGAATTCATCAATGATGCCTTTAACATCTTCCAAGATCATGAAATCACAACTATATGTGAAATTACCTACAAAGACATGCAATTCTCTAGCTCTCCCAACATAGTTACTTACTTTCCTAGGATAAAAGGGTCTCTCCTAAGTCCTAACTTTTCACTCATGATTCATTTGTAATAGAGCCTAGGACATTATGTTCATGGGTGCCTTATAGTCTATGTAAGTGTGATCCCTATACAAGTACCCAATCATGCATGGTATCTTAATGTTTCTAGGGTCACCCTTTTTTTATGCATGGCTCGAAAGGTGGTCGCAGGTAGTTAACTACGTTATAGTGATAGGCGGTTTCCTTTCCGTTAGGGTATGACTCGAAATATTCCTTAAGTTCCTCTTCCTCACTACCCTCCATAATTTTCAATACCTTATAATCTCCTTCTCCAATTTCATCATCCGAATCATCGCTTGTGGTTGAATCACTATCTAAAGTACTAGCGGATTCCTTAAGGGCCTTCTCAAGTGCACTTTCAATTATCCTATTCAATTTCTTAAGTTCTTCAATTTCACTAACAATACGAGCTCGAAGTTGGTTTGAAAAAGTTGGATCAAGTGGTGAGTAGTTGTTTGATGGGGGATTGTTGTTTGGTGGGTTATCACCTTCCATGATGAAAAGTGATGGGGTTACGAACAAAGTCACGAAGAAGGGGGGTAGACTACAAGGAAGCTAAAAATGAGAAAAAAAACTCACTTGATAGGAATCAAGCAAGGGAACCTAAACGAGATAAAGATCTAACTAGCTATTCTATTCCCCGGCAGCGACGCCAAAAACTTGATGCGCGTACGAAGCGCGCTCGGGGTCAAAGGAACTTCCTTTTCTTCGAGCAAGTTTTTCAACCACCTAGGCAGTGAACCTAATCGTTGTAGTATAGTATTGGGTAAGCCTCGGGGATTGATATCGTTTTCTAGGGGATTAGGAATGCTAGCAAGAAATGTATTACGCTAAGGTGGAGGTTGAGAATGATTCTTTTTTATCTTTTATTGGTTTTTTTTAAAGCTAAGGTAAATATCTCGGGGCAATTGGTTTGGGGGGTGCTACTTCTACCGATTACTTCTACTATCTAATTATCTAGTATTACGGGTAGCTATGTCTATTTGATGTGTGCTCGTATAATGATTAAAAATGTGTTCACCTAGATACTATTACTCCCTAGTTATCTTTTATTGGTCGGTTGAACTGTCACACATTAGCTTAACGCGTTGTATTCCTAAGGTTGTAGGGAATGCGTATGACCTAAATCTTTGAGGATACCTTTGGGTTTAGCCTACGAAATCCGCAAGTCCTTAAACTATTTCATTCATAAGCCTCACTTTCACAAAGAATATTCAAGCATTAAACACAACAAATGAAGCCTAGTTGTATTCCTAAGCCAATTACAATTTAGATAAGAGACAACCTAACAATAATTAATAACTAGGTTTCATAGATCTAAGCAAACACACAAGAAATTTAGCTAGACATGTTAAACAAGCAAGCATACACACAATCAATTGAAGACATAATGATACTTTGGATTAAAACACTTATCCTGATGTGTAAAATAGGATTTGGGACCCTGTGATACTGTCCAAATCGGCCTACAAACATATAGGGTTTTTTCTCCAAAAGTCTACCTCCTTAAATGCAGAAAAATAGAATTTTATATATAGATTTATAAGTGCGACGGCGTCATCTTATAGGTGGGAACGCCGTCAGCTCGCCGTCATTAGGGTTTTCGTCTTGGCCAAGCCATCGATGGGACGGCGTCACCTTAGAGTTGTGACGCCATCAGTCTTTAGTTGGGACGTCGTCTTGGTTCTGGATCTGGGTCGTCTGAGATGAAACGTCTGAGTGATGCCCTTCTTCTTCAAAGCCTGACGCCGTCAGGTTATACGAACAAAAATTCCATTGAGCCGTCTGGTGCATGTTTTTATCAAGTTTGTATAAAGGGTTTAGTTTTTAGCAGCTTGAGTGGCTTCGATCTTGACTTTGCCATTTTCTTCATGTATTCGCTCCTTTTCGTCCAAATGTGCATCATTCCAGCATTTTGCTTCCAAGAGACCTAAAAAGTGAAAATGAACGAAATTAAGCAGCAACGGATATAAAAGTGGTCAATTAAGGGCTTAAATGACCCCCTAAAAGCGTACGTTTTAAATCCTTATCAATGCGCATAAATGAGGTCAGCCAGGACGCATGTCAGGGCAAGCTCGCTCACAATTAGGAAGATCCATACATCATTCGTTAGGAAAATGACAATGGTTCCTACCTGTTAACAACGCTTGAAGGAGATGGCATTCCCCTAACATGGCACGCGTCCAACCTCAAACGATTTTACATCTAAACGTGGATCGCTGAACTTAAACAAGCCCTAACTGCTAGGCACCTCCTAAGGGGGATCTTACTCCTATCTAATGGCAAACATACAGCCTGTTGGCATGCTACACTTAGGTGGATTTTTATTTTTAATTTTTCATTAAGGCTTCTAACATGCAGGATAGCTCATATGTACTATTTCTTCAAATATGCAATGACAAATCCATCACTTTTTTTTACAATGTGTCACATATAACTGTCTATTCATACAAGCAAACATTTACTCAAACGTAAGTTAGTCTTTAAGTACATGCTCATGAACAAAAGGTGCCTACAAGTCATAAATCAGGGAATACACCCGACGACGCTTTCGATAAGACTTTATCGCGCAAGCCCATTCTAAAGTACATATACGCACAACTTTCCATGAGTGAGTTGCTGAAAGATAGCTAGTCGATAGTTATGATGTGCACGACAAAACACAAGTACTTGTTATCATGTCAAAGTTAAACAAACTTTAGACGGAAAATATTATTCATGTTTAACTGATCACTAAACATAGGAATAACAATACATACAGGAAATTGGCTAGAAAAGCTAATTTTACTAAGAGTTCAGGATCACAACATCCTAACTAGAAATCCAAGCCTACACGAGCCTGGTAACATACATACAATAAATTGGCTTGAACGCTAATTTCATTAATAGTTCAGGGTTTCAAAAATCTAACCAAAACCCAATCTATACGAACCTGGTAAACACAAAATAATAAATTGACGAACAATTAATTTCATTATAAAATCAGGGTAAACCTCCCTATTATAAAACCTATGATTGTGCATGCCTACTACATTCTACAAAAAAAATCTTGATACATCACGGATTACGAACAAATGGCTCCAAGTTTTACAATAGCTAATAAGCGACCAAACAAGGTCAGGATCCAGCCTATTTAAAACTAGGACAATGCTCCACTCTTTGGCTGATTCAAGAGCAACAAGGCCCGAAACTAGGCCAAAGAGTGTAATACTGACAAGTAGGTCATCCCACCGGGATTCAAATTAACCTTTTTGAAGTCAGCGTGACCGAAGTTCACGGGTAAAAAATCCCAGACCACAAATGTCTTCTCCATCAAAATGACTACTTTTGATCTCACACCACAAAAACCGAAGGAAGACAAAATGCCCTTCGTAAATGGTACACTGAAAAGCCTACGAAAAAATCATCTTGAAAGAAGTTTTTAGGGTTTGGGAATGATGTGGAAAAATGGGAGAAAAGAGGCTCTAATTGTTTCCAGTTTTAACCTCCCAACCAATGTTTTTAAGATCGGGATCCTACTCAGGATCGTTTTCGTTGTTGCAAGATTGAGATCGTAAGATCGTATCGGGATCCTAAGATCCTACTATAATGTCATTTTCTTAATAGTCTTTGTAATATTATTCAAATCTACAAATTACAATATATCATAAATACAAACTTATATAAATTTTCATGATAATGTTGTCATAAATTATAAATATGGAATATTGATTAACATGTTTTTTAATTCTATAAACGTAATGCATAACTTTGTAGTTTCTTATTTTGTGGCTCGAGAAAAGTAAGACCGGATCGGATTAAATCTTAAGATCCTATGGTCAACATCGAGATCTTATAAGATATTAATCTTGGTAAGATCCTATATAGGGTCATAGCACATTTAATGTGCTATGACCGAGTGGGTGTTTCTCTGCAGAGAAAAGGCGCATGATAGGATCTTATTAAATGTGATAGCCCTATTTATAGGTAGAGAAAACGAATCAGCGAGTTACACTTGACAAACGCCCACTGGGTCATAGCACATTTAATAAGGCGCATGGTAAACACCTTGCAAGGCGCGAGTACAACTGACGTCAACACACACGTCAGGTACATTCAAAGGGGCGTGTTATACACACCGTTCAAGAAATTTCAGGATGACGTCGTCTACAGTCTCAAAGGAAATAAATTCGCGTCAAATCCCAAAGGTAGCGAATAAACCCGAAGCAAAATATTTCTACACTTCCCCATGAAAAATTAAGTATACATGTTTCCCAACTCAGTTTACAACCCTGATCGAGGTAAAAAGCATACATCTAGTCATCATCACAATAGACAAATGTGACCATTAGCGTGACAATCAAGGGCCTGGGGCAAACCCTGGTAGCACAGGCACGGACCGGGGGAAATCAGGTACAAAAAGTCCAACACCGTATCATAAGTGCATGATCTAATACTAAACTGGGGGGGACTTGATAGCATATCAATATTAATGGCCGAAACCCATCAATTACACGCTCAACTCAAGTCCATCACCAAGGCCCAATCAACAGTTGATAAAGGCCCGACTTAAATACCATGCCACTTAGAGCCTGGAAAGACCTCTCAGGCCTGACTGAGTAAAGACAAAGCTACTGCTCCCCAACTGGCACTAGCGGTTAAGATGTACCATCTAACATCGTACAGTGGAGACGCACGACAAGCACCACTACGAGCTAAAAGAAGAATGACATATTTCCTCCTTGTCTGCTCACGGATGATCAACACTTGGCTCCATGGCATCAGTTGATCATCTCACAAGGTTTTATCTCTATAACCTACAAGTCTCTCTATAAAAGGAGAGCAACACACATTATCACATGTTTTTACACACTTGGACAAATAATGCCTCACAGCAGTGCAATGTGGTTCTTGTTTAAGTGTTACCCGAGCTTCTTGAACTATATCAATTTTATTGGGTCTTTACCGTTCAACACGGGAAATCAAACAACAAAACTATTATCATTCCATCTCTAAACCGATTACGTACCATACGTAAACAATTATAGTAGTAGTAATTCTTTATAAAAATAAATTAATTAAAAAAAAAGAGTTTAAGTATAGGGGGTTTTGCTATAATATAAGCTTTATAAAAAGTATGGAAATAGTGGATTTTAGTATTTCACACATAAGTATTTAAAATTATATTTAGGATTATTTTTTTGTTAAAAGTTTACGGTTTAATTGTAAATTATATTAATCAATCAAAATATAATGTTTATTTATAATTACGTTCGAATTTATTGTAAAAATAAAAAATAAATAAAAAAAGCTCATAAGGTCATACGTATTTTCATCAATTTTTTTAAAGTTTGAACAAACTAATTCAGTTTTGACTTATATTAATCAACCGAAGAGCACGATTTTGTAATTAAACACTCTTATTAGAGCATCTGCAATGAAGGACTTTTTCAAAAGCTTTTTACTATTTTGAAAAGCTTTTGAAAGACTCTTTACCATTGCAAGATAAAGCTTTACTCAAAAGTTTGTAATTCTTCAACCGGTTAGAGCATTAATTGACAAGAGTTTTGTATGTTTTAAACTTTCATTTTACACCACCATTTAAGATGCAAAAGCTTTTTGCATCGGAGGTATAGATTTTTGCAAAAGCTTTTTGCACTCATCATTGAATTACATATTAAATGTACTAAGTTTTTTTAAACTTATTGTTTATGCTTTTAGTCAATTGAACAATTTATTTGTCCCCTTTGTATTTCCTTTTCATATAGATACTCGAAAGAGATAGTAATAAAGTAATGTGCTTAATACAATAGATATTTGTTGACGTTCACACATTTACAGAAAACATTATCTATTGTTTTGTATTAGCTTGCAAGATTTATTATGTATTCTTTTTGGAAATATAAAAAAATGGAGGCATCTCAATAAAATAAAGAGCTAATTCTCTAAATGCTTCAGTTGCCCAATCAATTTATCTCAAATTTCCTGAAAAATTTCAACTTCCCTAAATACCCCATGGGCAATAGTCGCCTTTTAACATTTGGGAAACTCTCCCATATACTTGACATGTGTCCCTATCTTTGGGTCCACCATGTACTTACATAGTACTAATGTCATAGATTCTTTCTTTGGCAACTTGGACCTACATTCTTGGGCCACAGACATATTTTTGTCTTTTAGTAAAAAAAAGCATAGTCTTTTTTTATTATAAAATAGAACATATTTCTTGGGCCACTTGGTCTCACACATATGTATTCTTTGACAATAGATTAGGTAGAAAGTACTTATTTATATTATTTTATTGTATTGGTACTTGTGCCATACTTTTATATACAAAATACAAAATACACCTTTTATATTTCAAATTATACTTTTAAAAAGTTTTTATAATCATAATACACCTTTTAATAAATACAGAATACAAATCTGCTACTAACACATAACACAAATACAAATTTTCTACTAACACACACATCAAACACATCAAACCTTCCCACTCAAACTCAAACGTTCTGCTTCTCCTTCTCAAACTCAAACGTTACCAAACTCAAACCTTCCCACTCAACTTTCTGCTTCTCCAACTGCTTCTCTACAGTGCATTCTCAAACCCCAAGCCCTAATCCAACTGCTTCCCACTCAAAAAGACTATACTTTTTTACTAAAAGACAAAAATTGCTAGATTGTTGAAAAAACAAAATGAACTGTATGGGACCTCAGAAGCGTCAATTATATTTTTTAAGATTATAAAAAACTTTTTTCCTCAAAAAGGAAACATAGTTAACCCTTCTGAGGTCCCACTACAGTTCTTTTTGTCTTTTCAACTCCCTTTGAGCAAAGGTCTGCACCAAGCGAATTGCTAGATTGTTGAAAAAACAAAAGGAACTGTATGGGATCTCAGAAGGGTTAATTATGTTTTTTAAGATCATAAAAATAGTTTTTTCCTCAAAAGAAGCATAGTTAACTCTTCTTAATTCCCCTACAGTACCTTTTTTCGTTTCAACTCACTTTGTGCAAAGGCCTGCACCAGGCGAATTGCTAGATTGTTGAAAAAACAAAAGGCACTGTATGGGAATTCAGAATGGGTAATGTTGAAATTCCATACTCATCTACCAAGTAACGTGGCTACCTTGTTACGTTCAACTTCTCTTTGAATCCGCAACTATATAATATTGATCCTTAACTTTTTTTTAACAATCTAGCAAAAGTCTATAATAAGTATATCACACTCATATAAACTTCCAAACTGAGTGTGCAGTGTGATATGCATTAGCAAGGCTCAGATCTGTAAAAAAAATTTGGATAAAGACAAGAACATCAGGATATAACCGCCATGGCCGCAAAATAATGTAATAAAATTGCCATGCCAACATATGGTAAATAACATCATTTGCTTGATCAAATAAGATAATCGTCATCACAGCCTCTTGCATATCATAAATACACACATGTGCCCCCAAAATAAACCAACTTCTGCAAATAAACCATGGACGTAACTTTCTATATACTAACTCAAATGGACAAACAATAACATTAATGTAACAGACAAACAATTACCTATGTAAATGAGTTGGTTAACAAAGTTACTTGTCAATATGTTATAAGCAAGTGGACAGACTTTGGTACTTTGAGCCTCCACTCGAAATCCCATTGCCATGTCAACGAAATGGCTGCAAAGGTTTGCACCAAACCCATTGCTATGACAAATACATAGGAATGGGTTTTCGAGAGGAAGCTCAAAGTACCAAGTTATTTTCTAGAATTTGTAGATTCTAGAAAAGCATTTGAGTAATGACTCGTGTTGAATGGGATAATGAAGGAGTGTGGCCTGTCATGAAAAATACTCACTATATCATTATCACAATCAACACACAATGATCAGAGCACATTTATCTAACGATGTGCCCTGAGGTTCCATTGCTCAATTTGACCGAGTTTCCATAATACCATTGGTGTGCTTGATATTGATCCCAATTATTGGCACAAAAAATAACCAAAAATTGGAATCAAGATCAAGCACACAAATAGTATTATGGAAACTCGGTCAAATTAAGCAATGGAACCCATACATCGTTAGATAGATCTCCTCGATCATTGAGATATTCAAAGACAAGTTCAATGTAGCAAGCTGTGTATGGCCACATTGTTACTTTCAACTTCTCTTTGAATCCACAACTATATCATATTGTTCCTTAACTTTCTTAACTAACTCCTTAACATATATAAACTAAATTTTTTTAACAATCTAGCAACATTCTATAACAATTATATCACACTCATATAAACTTACAAACAATCAAAATATGATATCTGAGTGTGTATTGTGATATGCATTAGTAAGGCTCAGCTCTGTAAAAACATCAGGATATAACTGTCATGACTGCAAAATAATGTAATAAAATTGACATGTCAACATACAGTAAATCACATCATTTGCTTGATCAAATAAGATAATCGTCATCATAGCCTCTTGCATATCACAAATACACAAATAGCACCGAGAGGTGTAAAAAATCAAAGATTGTTTGTTGGACTAATTCTCTAAATGCCCCAGTTGCACAAAGACTTTACCCTAAATGCCCCAAAAATTTTCAACTTCCCTAAATGCCCCATGGGCAACAGTTGCCTTTGAACAATTCGGAAACTATCCCATATAATTGTTTGTTCACCTGCAATCCAGGTTTGCTGATTGAATGGCATGTCAGATCTAGGATGATCTATAAATTACACAAATGATCCGTGTATGACATGCCATTCAATCAACAAAGCTGAATTGTAAGTAAACAAACGATATGCACTGGGTTAACTGGTCTGCATCGAAGATATAACCGCCATGGCTGCAAACAGTAATGAAGAATCAAAAATGGATGAACAACACCATATCAAGTTTATGTTGATACTCAAAGGTGGTGCTGTTCATCCATCTCTGATCATTCATGCATCTTTGATACTCAAGGGTGAATACAATTTGCCCTTGGTGCAAAGTTTAGAATTAGCCCTTTTTTAACATAATAGTGAGGCTCAGATCTGTATAAATCAATAATTTACACAACATCAGTATATAACCGCCATGGCTGCAATAGTATAGAATTGCCATGCCAAGACACGAAATATCGCATCATTTGCATGATTTAATAAGATACTTGTCATCACAGCCTCTTACACACTCACACCCTATATATGTAAAGGAGTTGTTTGAAAAAGTTACATGTCAATATGTTATAAGCAACCCATCCACATTATTTCGTAGATGAGTTTGTTTTTCATGTTTTAGAAGTCTAGTTTAACACACTTCTTATCCACAGAAAGTATATACTCACAGATATGCTTAAAATCTTCGAGCCAATCATGGTTCATTGGGACGTGCGTCTGCTAGAGACCAATGATTATATATTCTCACAGAAAATATATATTCATGTGTTGCCAACAGATGCCAACCACAATGAAACATGATTGACTTGAAGATGTTAATCATCTATTTGAGTATACCAATCAAAATATGTTTCAAACTTGGATAAATACACTAGGGGTGTGTATTGTGATATGCATTAGCAAGGCTCAGATCTGTAAAAAGATCGATAAATACAAAAACATCAGGATATAACCGCCGTGGATGCAAAATAATGTAATAAAATTGCCATGCCAGCATACGGTTAATCACATCATTTGCTTGATCAAATAAGATAATTGTCATCACAACCTCTTGCATGTAACAAATACACAAATACACATAACCCAAAATACAAATCTGCTACTAACACACACATCAAACACTCAAACGTTCCAAATCAAAATACAAATATGCTAATCGTTCAAGGGAAAATTCTTACTTGCCCCATGGGTACACAATAATGTATGCTACTGAGTGTGTATTATGAGTGTGACATGCATTATCAAGGCTCAGATCTGTAATAAATCGATAACTACGAAAACATCAAGATATAACCGTCATGGCTGCATAATAGTGTAATAAAATTGCCATGCCAAGATACGGTAAATCACATCATTTGCTTGATCAAGTAAGATAATTGTCATCACAGCCTCATACATATCACAAATACACAAATACATAAAACACTCTAATTAAGGTTAAAACTAGTACACCATAATGTAGCGCATAAAAAACAGTCTTTTATACATATCATATCATTTTCTTGATCAAGTCAAATATAAAGCAAAAACACAGTTACAAAGGTTAAAATGTGTTTTAATAAAGAGCCCTTTAGTAAACCTCTTTGTATGCTAAATGTGTTTTAAACAGTTTTAAACAGTTTTGGTTATTGGAAAATTAAACTACAAAAAAATTTCAAAACATTTTACAAGATTGAATGTACCGCCAATGTACTGAACTCTTTGCAATTACAATCACAAGCGGTCAAAACAATTGCCCGAGTAGTTTGAACCTGATCGGGAGTACAGACTACCTCCGCCGTGTCTTAATCACAAGCAAGATGAATAATCTGAGGCCCGATATCTGAGCCCAACTCTACTGGGTTAAGTAAACAGCTCATCTATGGTTTAAGGACGCCTAGAATCATCCCTTGATCCGTTTACCCCTAGTTGTTTCCCATAGAAGAGGTGAATACCACCATAGTGATACAACACTCAAATATTGCAATCACAAAGAGAGTTCCAAAAGGTTTCTAAAGCCCGCACTTGAAAATTGTTTTGAATAATTGTGTGAAGCTTATAAAACTTTATAAAAGTTGTTTTATAGCACATTAGTAGCAACGGCCACCCATTGCTACTTTCAAGTTAGCACTAACCGATATGAAATAAACCAACAACAAGAATAGCAATCCAATATCAAATAAACCAACAACAAGAATAGCAATCCAATATAAAATAAACCACCAACAAGAATAGCAATCCAATCA
The DNA here is from genome assembly GCA_910596185.1 of Chrysanthemum makinoi. Classification (NCBI taxonomy): domain Eukaryota; kingdom Viridiplantae; phylum Streptophyta; class Magnoliopsida; order Asterales; family Asteraceae; genus Chrysanthemum; species Chrysanthemum makinoi. The sequence continues at coordinate 190,936,430 of OU343221.1, forward strand.
ATCTCAACTTCCAAAATTGCCCAAATCCTAAACTCCTGCGACCTAGACACAACAAACTGAAAAATAAAACTAATACTAACAAAACTCACACCAAAGATTAACTTGGATTAAGCCGAGTGAACTAGGGTTATCCAGAGCAGGTATTCATACCACTCTAGGTGGCAGATCAAGGAGTTAACCGAACCCGTTTGCACCCACTCAACTCAATACCAGTTATCTTAAGAGAAGAAACAGACTTACAGTGCTTTATTAGATATGCAGCAGAAGAACTAAGTGTTTTATTCACTTAGTCTAGAACAATAAATACCAGTCCCTCATTTGAACTCCAACAACATCCATCATTTGTTTCTCAAACTTAATAAGTAGCAACAAATCACTAAAATCACATTAACCACATATACGTACAATTAATCCACCAATACGATACCAACTAAAAAAATTAACCCTAAAATATAGAAACCCTAAATCAAATAAAAAAAATTAATCCCCCAATACGATACCAACTTAAAAAATTAACCCTAAATTAGCGAAACCCTAAATCAAACAAGAACAATTAATCCCCCAATACGATACCAACTTAAAAAATTAACCCTAAAATATCGAAACCCTAAATCAAACACGAACAATTAATCCCCCAATATGATACCAACTAAAACAATTAACCCTAAAATAGCGAAACCCTAAATCAAACACAAAATTACTTACCCTAGCCCAGATCGTTTTTTTATAGACATTAGATCGGAAAAAACTTAAAAAAAACGTTGTTAGGGTTTGTATCTTGATGGTGGTGGCTATGGTTTAGATCGTTTACATCAGTGGTAGTGGAGGCGATGGTTTTGATCAGTGAGTATGGATGGATCTGAGTATGTGGATAAGAAGTGTGTTATGCGTGGATAAGAAGTGTGTTAAAAAAGAAGTGTATAAAAGAAGATTTGTAAATATATAAAGTGTATAAATGTATATAAGGTATACAAATTATTTATATCTTTTATATATTTATACACTTTAAAAAGTTTTTAATACCGTTAATACATTTATACTTTCTACCTAATCAGTTGCCCAAAAATACATATGCGTGGGACCAAGTTGCCCAAAAATACTATACTTTTTTTACTAAAAGACAAAAATATGTCAGTCGCCCAAGAATGTAGGTTCATGTTGCCTAAAAAATCACCTATGACACTTGTATTATGTAAGTACAAGGTGGGCCCAAAGATAGGGACACATGTCAAGTATATGAGATAGTTCCAAAATGTTCAAAGACGACTGTTGCTCATGAGATATTTAAGGAAGTTGAAATTTTTTAGGCCATTTGTACTTTTTGTTCAAACACTTTTTGTACTTTTTTTTTATTATTTGTACTTTTTGTTCTTTCATTTGGACATGTGGCGAATTTCAGGTTGAGCTGCGGAGTCAAGTGGTTGCGCATGATCATTTTAGACATTTAGTTAAAAAGTAACCATAAAGGAGACTTCAAAAAATATTTTGGCTTATTTTTGTACTTTTCTTTTTAGAAAATTAGCCGATAAAAAAATATACAGTCACATACTCACATCTGCCCATTCTCCAAAGGGAGGTGATTTGTACACTCTTAAGATTGATTGGTACACTCTAAAATAGAGTGTTTTGACATTTATACCCTCACAAGATAAAAATGAGTAAAAGTAATGTGAGGATATAAATGTCGCAACACTCTATTTTAGAGTGTGTCAATCAATCTTGAGAGTGTACAAATCAACTCCTTTCTCCAAACGTGTATCGTGGCCCCACTTGAGATTTTCAGTTCACGTTACGTCGTTTATGTGTTTCAGGTATATTCATGCTTATAGATCACCAATATTATTTTTTGAAAAAATTACAAAAGTGGTCATATATAACAAGTTTGTTTAAACAAAGTCAACTTTTTTAATTAAATCTAAAATGGCCATTATCCCATCGCACGTTAAACCAAGGTTGTCAGGATCGAAATCTTACATAAGATCGTTTTCAGTTTTGCAAGATTGTAATCTTAGGATCGAATCGAGATCGTAAGATCATATGAAAATATATTTATTTTTGTATAAGGGTTGTAGTTTTATATTTCTATATAATACTAGTAGTATTTCATATGATAAACGAATCTAGATGGATAATTAAAGAAAACTTATGTATTCAAGTACCGTTGTAGTAGAATATTAGATATATTGCAATGCATACTTGCACAAAATTACTACATGCGTGCACCTATTTCTTGTCTCAAGTTTTTTATTATAGGTTTTTCGTGTTAGCATTTAGATTAAGGCGAAAAAATAGTGTTAATTTATTGGTACAATATAGATTAATGCAAAAAGATAAACGGATTGTATTTGAAAATGAAAGACATAATTAATAATAGAGGGTAGCACAATATTGTTTTTCTTGGTGACCAAATAAACTAATTTGAGATATTTTGATAATATTACTGAAATTTAACATATAGTCATGCTTTTATATGTAACATAAAATAAATTATGAACAAAATTGGGTCAAGTATCTAGATAATTTACTTAAACAACAAGCTTCTGGCATGTTACAACCACAAAATCGTTTTTCATAATAACCCCAAAAAGACGCATCTAAACTATTTCAAAATAGTCCATAAAAGCATAATGATTTGAAACTCATAAATCTTGAAAAAGACAATCAATTAACAGCACCAAAATAATAGCTTTCATGAAAAATTATTAGTCATTGGGCTTTAAGACACGGGTTTACGCTTAAAAAGTTCATATAGCAAAAATAATAATAATAATAAATAAAATTAATAATAGGCGAGCGTACGATCCTACGTTCCGATCCTACGATCCTGAAACGATCCTACTTGAATTACGATCTTGTTAAGATCCTGATCGTTTTTTGTGTGTAGGATCGTACGATCCTACGATCACGATCGCGACTTTGACAACTATGTGTTAGACTGCTCAATGCTACCTACTAGGGGTGAGCATGGTGTGAGTTAGTGCGAGTTTTGGTAAAAACCGAACCACATTCATAATTGCGGTTTTAAAAAAACGAGAATCCACAACCGCGCGATTTTGTGGGTTTGCGATTTGTGGTTTTTGCGGTTTGATTTTGCGTGTTTTACGGTTTTTAAAGTTTTTTTTCTCTTTTTTTTGTTTTTTTTTCAAATTCTATATATATATATATATATATATATATATATATATATATATATATATATATATATATATATATATATATATATATATATATATATATAGGAAATGATCTAAGAAGAAGAAAAACTAAAAAGTAGTAATATGAAGAATTCTACCTAGCCACATTTCAAATAAGAGGATATTTAAGGGGAGATGCATCTATTTTATAGGTGCATCTGAAATGAATGGTTGTGGTTTCTTCTTATCATTCTTATTTTAATTTTTCTTCTTATTTGATCCTAACTATATATATATATATATATATATATATATATATATATATATATAGGGTAAAGTTAAAATAAAAAGACAAATATCCGCCAAAGAATAAAAGATTTATTTTTAAAAATTTCCAAAAATTCTCAAAAAATTCCACAAGATCGGTATGTTTGCATAAAACTTTTGTGAAAACATTTTTTATAACTTTGAGTTTTGATACGCTTTTTTTAATGCACAAAAACTAATTTTGATGCGACAAAATTTTCAACTTACTTTTTTAGTTAGATGCATTGTTATTTTGATGAAAAAAGTCAAAAGAAGTTGGGTGCAAAAAACCAATTTTTGATGCACAAAAAAACGATTTAATGCGCAAACGTATTTTTTCATAATTTTTTTCGAAAAAAATATCCACTTTTAGAAAAACGCTTTTCACAACTTTTCACACCATCATATCCGATCTGTGAATTTGTTTTGAATTTTTCGAGAACTTTTTTGAAAAAAATCTTTTATCTTTTTGGGATATTTGTCTATTTTATTTGATCTTTTATCCTATATATATATATATATATATATATATATATATATATATATATATATATATATTATAGAATGAATATATCATAAGATTACATATAGAAACATTTATATACAAAATATTGGGTATTAATAAGAAATTATAAATTTCTGCAATAATAAAAGACAAATGAAATAATTTTTTTTTTATTTAATTTTGATGATAAATTAATAGAAAAACAAAATTATATGATATAAAATCTTAGACTATAATTAACCAATAAAATACGTTTGAAATAACTAATTATGAAAATATAAACAAAAGTATTTAATCTTCAAAAATTATGAAATTTAGTTGGTTTATTTAAAAATAAAAAAATAATAAATTTGAATATGACTTTATGTTCTGTAAGCGCTTATTCCAAAGGTGGTTTTTTCGGTAGAACCGAAACCGCACCGCAAAATGCGTTTTTATTTTATTTTCAGGAACTGTACAACGGTTTTTGTTGCGGTTTTGGTTTTTGCGATGTAGGTGATGTGGGTTTTGCAATTTTGTGCGAATTTAATGTGTGCAGTGTGGTTTTTCTTCACCCCTACTACCTGCTTACAGAAATTAGTAACAAAAAATTTGTCACTAAAGGTTGTCACTAGCCTTAAGGATGAAGGAGCATGGAGGGTGACCTAAGGGAGGATGAAGGGTGACCTATAGTGACAAAAAGCGATCACGAAATCTGTCACTAGTTGTTAGAGAGGATGGAGCCCAGCCTATATAAACACTAATGTTGTCACAAAACCTTGTCGCCGGGTGCCATTAACTTCCTTGACTTTACTGGTATTTTCAAGTCTAAAATACGACTTTATTTTTAGATAAAATGGTAACAATATGTTTTTTTTTTAATTTTTCCTTAATTCTTTTACAAGTTTATAATACTAGACGAGTATCTGTGCATAGCAACGGAATTTTAGAGTGACATATCGTTTTGTGTTAAAAAAAAGTTTATGGGTTATAAACGAAAAATAATAAAAGTTTGAATGTGACAACTGAAAATTTAGGGAAACTATTTTAGGTAACCGCATTACGTTAAACTGAACCGAGCTTTGCCTTTAACACTATTTTTATAAACCATGACTTGATTTTATATCGTCTATTGGTTTTTATGATTTGTTTCACTATTGAATGAGTTATCGTATGAGTTTTAACTCTAATTGGTAGGCACTATTCGATTCGGCACTAGAAAAGCCTAAAACGAGAAAGATTGTATCTTTTAGACCGTAACTCAAAAATTGACAAATAAATAGTCAAAACTCGTGGAAAACGTAAATAACGATGTTGGAAAGTTGAATAAATGTTGTGGGACACTCGGGGGGTGATATGTGAGCTCGGTAATAGGTAAACGGGATAGTTACGAAAAATAACAACTCCGACACTCCTATTTTGCTTGACCCCCTCCATATTTATTTATTTTGAGGTCCCTAGTGGCCTAGTATAAATACCCACCCAAATCCTCATTTCACCTCATTTGTTTCTGTCTCTAAAACACACACACAAGCATTTTCTCTCTCTAATCTCTCTCTAAAACAAACCCTAATCACCACCCCACCACCGCCGGCCATATTCCGGCCACCACCACCGCCATGGCGGCGCGTCACCCCCCACCTCCACCACCATATTGAAGCTCTCTTTCTCCTCTTTCCAACCATATACAACAAGCTCCATTTAGACTTCAATAACACCTTCAAATCTTTGAATCAAGATTCGTACTTTTAGGTTTTCAAAGGGCTTTTGCAATTGGTGATTAGATAAGGTAAAGGGAACATGTTTTGAGCTTGTTTGGGTGATAAAACCTACCTAATTGAATTCTGGGTTTTCGACCCATGGATGAAATTTGGGGCTTTTGGGTGGAACATGAAATTAAAGCTAATTAGTGTAGAAATAAACAAGTAATTAGTGTTTGGTACATGTTCAGGTGGTCTTGACCGCGACCGTGTCATGACCATTAGGGTCATAACATTGGTTTCGAGCACTTTTGGTTGATTGATTGGTTGGCGAGATTGTTTTGAGTTGATTTGGGATTGAATTGTGCTGGTATGACTTTTAAATTGGACTTGATATATATAATTGTCAACTTTGAGCTACGTCGGTGTTACTTTGACTTTTTAGTCAATAGTTGACTCTGACAAAGCCGTAACATGGACTATTGATTGATTAAAAGCCGAGAAGTTATGACTCGTGCTTGTGGACTCGAAACGAATAACGATATGAGATTAATATTGGAAATTGACGAAACATATATTTATGTGTGAAAAATGCTAATAAACTATGAAATGGGAATAATAATTGGGCTTTTGTACCCAAATTGTCGATAACAAGTCTTATCTTGTTATTTACTATTTTTAAACGGAAACTAACGACTAAATTGGAAATGTTTTGCAATAAATAAGTAATTAATGTTTCGAGTACACGTTTATCAATAAATGTCAATTGTGGACATTTAATATTGGTTTAAGTATTTAATTGCTTACGTTGTGTGCATGGGTTACGGATAACCTAGCATTAATAGTGTTGATCCACGTGGGTAGCGGACTTATTAGGTTGACGAATCTAATAAGAACCCGCTAGGTACGTTGGATTACCTTATTATTGGGTGACTTATCCTTATGACTTGTTAGGATGACCGTTTATGGAATGGCGATACTAATGAATGATTGAGTTTATCGAGTTGACGAATTCGATGTCTACCGTTATTCCAAAACTTATTGGACTATGGAGCTTATCGCTAGGACGCCTCTCATTGTGTCGCATTGAGTCATATATTGTGTTGAATGGAGTTGCATATTGTGTTGCGGAGCATAACACATTGGTTGTTTGAGTGCATTCATGGCATCATATTGAGTCGATACACCCACATGAGGAATACCAAACACTAGGATTAAATGGTGAAACGAGACGTTTTTGGAAATAAAGAAATGGAACGTATTGGGGTAGATAACGATGATTTTGAGGAATGTATATATTAAGTTGGTCTACATTAATAGGTTGTGCCGAGTCGATAGTTGTTGTGCTGTGATACCGTTATCTTCTGCTAGTGTTTAATTGTGCGTTGATTGCCTGAGGTGAGTTTGAACTATTTTGGGGTGAGAATCATGCTACTGTTTTTGGATCGTGAAAACTATTTGGATTTTCTTATGTGCTTGACTGTATAGATAGTTGTGCTGTAGTTGTTGCCTTAGTCTAGGTTTAACCGTGCCTAGCTAAGAATAGACTTCTACATCGACCTAGCCCGGGGTTGGAAATTATTCTAGATTTTATCACATCAAGCCGGGCTAGAGTCATAGGGCCCGAAAATCCTCGGATGGATTTGATTGGAGATCCGTAGGATCATGTGAACGGTATTTATCGATCTTAGGTCTTGCATAGCAAATCAACTCTTACAGGTCCACTATGATTTTGTTGAACTTAAACCTATGAACTCACCAGTGTAAGCTAACCTTTTAGCATGATTTCTCAGGTAATTAAGAGATGTTTGGATTACTTGATCGTGGAAGCATGGCAAGAAGGCGGGTTCAAGGATCATTTTCTGACTCTGATAAACTTTGGGGACCTATCTTAATAAATCATGTTTTGGGCCTAATATTTATATCTTGGATTAAATGTTTTGAATACCTAAATTTGGGATTGGTTTTAAATGTTAAATGACTATCTTTTTTGCTATACTTGTGTGCGATACCAATCCAAAAAGTAACGCCCCGAAAACTTGATTAAGTCTTCCTCATTGCATCGAGATTTGGGGTGTTACGTGATTGGTATGATCTCAAGGTTATAGAGGATTAGGTATTTTATAAACCCTAAACTATAACCACTTTTGAGAAAAATTGATCCTCGATCGACGACGCTCTTGCCGTCAAGCTTCTTATTTGATTATGGTATGAACATGAATTGAATTGTGAGATGATATGTTAAGGGATATTGTGAACTGATTACGGAAACGTTATGATATGGAGATATGATTATTGATTTCGGAAACGATATACGATTATTGAACTTGGAAATGAGATACGATTATTGGTTTTGGAAAATGAGATATGATTATTGGTTTTGGAAAATGAGATATGATTATTGGTTTTGGAAAGTAAGATGTGATTATCAAGATATTACGGAATTTGATTTGAGCAAACGGTATATTATGATTTTGAACTCGATTGATATGATATTTGATTATGTGATGGAACGGAACTTATGTGTTTTATTTAAAGGCATATTTTGAGTAATGCGGTACCTACACTTTTAAAAGCTTTCATTATGTGATATATGTTTTGGGTTAAGTTGATGTGCTTATTAAAACTAGTTGTTTCGAACACTTATACCTACCCTATGCCATTGTCACAGACTATCCCTTCACTAGCTTTTGATGTGTCTGAGGAGGTCCTTGTTGTAGCTAGTTCGCCAGCATTGACTATCATGACGGTTGCGCAGGGTGATCCTTATGAGATTGCCCGTCACACTAGTTCATCATCATCAGATCGCCCTAGTTCATCTAGGCAGCTCACTTTACATCGGTTTTAGAGCCAGCAATGCACTTAGGCTTGTTTATAGCACTCGCCCACATGTCCAAGACCACCATCATCACCTATCCGTTTAGCAAAGATCATCATGTCTTAGGAGGCCTAGATCTCCTAGTGTACCACCTCGTGATTTACATGCACAGAGACTTCGACTCATGGACTCTTCCCCTATGGATGAGGGCGAGGAGGAGCATGAGGTCAAGGAGGAGCATGAGATTGAGGAGCAATATGTAGATGAGGATGAGGATCCTCAGAAGGAGGATGATGATATCCCGAAGGGGGTACTCCATTGCGAGTCCTCGCACATTCTCCGTGACTAGGTTCTCTTTGCATGAGCCCCAGTCCCCAATGTGCCTTTTTAGATATCGACTCACCACCTTACTCACCCTATATAGGTAGCCCGTTAGACTGAGATACCATCGAGATTGCTTCTGTTGAGGGAGTATGGTGAGATGGGCCCTGGCGGGGAGAGGATTACCTCTCGTGGTACTAGACTTAGTCACTTGATGGAGCCGCCGGTTGGAGTATCTAAGGCTAGTATGTGGATCCAGTGTTGATATGGGTAAATCAGAAGTCGAGGACTAGGGTTTTGCGATGGTATGTGGAACTCCATGAGCAGGTGGGGACCAAGGAAAGGGTTCTGACATGTACCGTGAAGCCGATAGAGCGATTTGGCGAGGATTGGTGAGTTGGAGAGAGGTCGCAGAACTTAAGAGTGATCGCGATGCTCGACGCGTAGAGTTAACATCGCTATGGAGAGAGGTTGATGATGTTAGGAGATCGTGAGTGATATTCGTGAGACGCGGGCTAGATCGTATTAGATTCATGGTTTTGTACCATCTTGAAACCAGTAGTACTTGGTTCGAGATGTAGGATTATCCTAGTTGTCTTATTAGTATCGTCATTAGGATCGTTTTTGATTTCTTCATATCCTTCCATGTATTTCTACTTTTGAAACCTACGAGTTATGGTTATGGGAACATGCATCCTTTAGTTATGATGCGGTATCTGATTGTTTCGCTTCGGTATAGCGTTGTCCTTGTTGACCTTGATTATGATATTGAGCGTTATTTAGTGATCATTGGAACCCCAATGCAGAATCGAACTCGAGGTTGTACCTACAAAGAGTTCCGATTCTGTGGTCCCATTGATTTTGGAGGAACTGAGGGAGTAGTTTACTTGACTAGGTGGTTGGAGAAAACTGAATCTGTGTTTGCCGTGGAGTAACGTGATGAGGATTGTAAGGTCAAGTATGCAACCTTCACGTTGAAGGACGAGGCGTTGACCTGGTGGAATAATTACCACGTAAGAGGGAATTGATGTAGCTTATAGTATGACTTGGACTCGCTTTTAAGGCTCTCCCGATTAAGACTTCATCCTAGTAATGAAGAGAAGTTAGAGAGTGAGTTCGGAACCATAAGGTTAAGGGTACTCTGACATGGCACTTATACTGCCGCTTCAAGAGCTGCTCATTGCTTTGCCTCAAAATGGTTCGCGACCAAGAACTTAAGATTTAGAGGTATACTGATGGATTGCCTTTAGCTACCCGTAATGATGTCATCGCTGCCAAGCCAGCTAATTTGCAAGAGGCAATTGTTGTGGCTCAGAGTTTGATGGACTCTTGTGTGCTAGAATTACGAGACAAGAGTAAGAATGATAGGAGTGATAAGAGGAAGAGGAACGAAGTTGCAAAAGGGAATGGCAACAAACGGCAAGAGACAGCTAGAGTCTTTGCCATAGGAAATGGAGATAAGAAGGGTTATGAGGGTAGTAAGCCTATGTGTGGTCGTTGTAACCGACACCACCATGGACCGTGCTCCCATTGTGTGTAGGAAGTGCTCTAAGGTAGGACACATAGCCAAAGATCAGAGGTCTCGGCCCACTTGCTGCAGCTTAAACTACACAAGGAGCGGACTGGAAGGCCACTGTCACCTGTTTTGGATGTGAAAAGAAGGGACACTTTAAGAATGAGTGCCGAGAGCCATGGATGAGAGGAAATCCTAGTAATGTAGGAGGATTTGCTAATCGAGGTGTAGGAGGTAATGGCTTAAACCTTGTGAAGCGTGAGGTTGTGGAAAACCAGGGAAACAATGGTGCTAGGAATCAGCAGAGAGACATGGGAGTAGCACGTGTTTACGCTATTGGGAAGGAAGTCGTGAGGACCTTAACGTAGTTACGGCACGTTCTTCAATAATCGCTATGCTTCCATATTGTTTGATACAGGCGCGGATATGAGTTTCGTATCCACCAAATTTATGCCATTACTAGGAATCTCCCAAACACCTCTAGGGTTTAGTTACGACGTGGAACTAGCGAATGGGAATAGAGAGAAGATAGACACCGTAGTCCGAGGTTGTACCTTAAGTTTATTAGACCGCCCGTTTAGTATAGACCTATTGCCGGTTACTTTAGGAAGTTTTGACGTTATTATCGGAATGGATTGGTTGTCGAAGAACTGTGCACACATCATTTGTGATGAGAAGATTGTGCGCTTATCGTATGCGAGAGTTGTCGAGCATACAAGGAGATCGGAGCGACTCGGGAAGTCCTTCCCGCTGAGCATCATCTCTTATATTAAGGCCCAGAAGTACATAGATAGAGGAGGTTGTCTTTTCTTGGCTCAATTTCAAAAGAAAAGTGAGGAGAAGAGTGAAAGACACCTTAACGATACCCCTGTGTTTCCCCCAACCGAGATGTGTTGTCGCGGGATTCCACCCGTCCGACAAGTGGAATTCCAAATAGAGTTGATACACCGGTATGCGTATGTACCCGTGAGTCTCTGCCCGCACATTATCGACTCGCTTCCAAGAGAATTGGAGGAACCTGCCTAAACAGCTTGGCGTAATTGTTAGAGAAGGGATTCATTCACCAAGTTCGCACCATGGGGAGCACCAGTGTTGTTTGTGAAGGAGAAGGATGGATCGTTTCGGATGTGTATAGATTATAGGGAGTTGAATAAGTTAACAGTGAAGAACCGATATCCGTTACCTAGAATAGATGATCTATTCGACCAACTCCAAGGAGCTAGTGTCTTTTCTAAGATCGATTTACGATCTGGTTATCACCAGCTTAGAGTTCGAGAGGAGGATATCCCTAAGACTAAGTTTAGGACTCGTTATGGACACTATGAATTCCAAGTGATGTCGTTTGGTTTGACCAATGCGCCATCGGTTTTCATGGATCTCATGAACCGAGTGTGTAAGCCATACCTGGATAAGTTTGTTATAGTATTCATAGACGACATCTTGATATACTCTAAGAGTAGTGAGGAGCACGAAGATCATTTGAGGCTCATTTTAGGATTGCTAAGAGAGGAAAAGTTGTATGCCAAATTCTCTAAGCGTGAATTTTGGATTCCGTCCGTGCAATTCTTAGGCCATGTGATAGATAGTAGAGGTGTTCATGTTGACCCAACTAAGATTAAGGCCATTAAGGAATGAACCCATCAGAAATCCGACAGTTTCTAGGGTTAGCAGGCTATTATAGGAGATTTATTGAGGGATTTTCCAAGATAGCTAAGTCGCTGACCAAACTAACACAGAAGGATGTTAAGTATGAATGGGGAGAAAAGGAAGAAGAAGCATTTCAACTTCTGAAGGAGAAGTTGTGTAGTACGCCCATCCTAGCTTTGCCTGAAGGAAGCGAAGACTTTGTCGTGTCATCGCGACGCTTCACATAAAGGCTTAGGTGCTGTTTTGATGCAACGAGAGAAGGTAATTGCTTATGCATCCCGACAACTTAAGAAGCATAAGAAAAACTACACCACCCATGACCTTGAGTTAGGTGTTGTAGTGTTTGGTCTTAGGATCCGAGACATTACCGTATGGAACCAAGTGTGTAGTATTTAATGACCATAAGAGTTTGAAGCATATCTTAGATCGAAGAATCTGAACATGAGACAACGCCGTTGGTTGAATTGCTTAATGATTATGACTGTGAGATTCGTATCATCCTCGGTAAGGAAAACGTTGTGGCTGATGCACTTAGTCGTAAGGAGGACATTCCACCCATACTCATTAGATCCTTAGGAATGACCATTGTTTCGCCCTTACCGCCTCAAATTTTAGCCTAAGCAGAGGCATTGACGGAAGAGAACCGCCCTTATGAGAATCTTCATGGAATGGTAGAAAGTGAAAACGGCTTGAAGCGCTTTGACGGAACTTTATGCTTCGAGACAAGCGGATACCATTTCATGGTGGAATCCATGAGTTGATTATGCACGAGTCGCATAAATCAAAATACTCTATTCATCCCGAAGCCGATAAGATGTATCGTGATCTTAAGAAACTTTATTGGTGGCCTAATATGAAAGCCGATATAGCTCAAGATGTCGTAAGAGGTGCCTCGACTTGTTCTAAAGTTAAGGCCGAACATCGAAACCATTAGACTTTTAGTTCAACCCGAACTCCCAGAATGGAAATGGGATCGAATAACCATGGACTTTATCACTAAATTACCGAGAACAGATAGCGGCAATGATGCTATCTGGTAATAGTTGATCGCTTAACTAAGTCCCGCTCACTTCTTAGCTATTAGTGAAACCGATAGTCTTGATAAACTTGCTCGATTGTATCTTAAGGAGATAGTATCGCGTCATGGAATACCGATATCTATCATTTCCGATAGGGATAGTCGTTTTACATCCACTTTTGGAAGTCGTTACATAGATTAGGAACGAATTTGGATATGAGTACTACTTACCATCCACAGTAATCCGATGGTCAAAGCGAGAGAACCATTCAGACTTTAGAGGACATGCTTAGAGCATGTGTTATTGATTTCGGCAAAGGCTGGGAGAGACACCTCCCTTTGGCCGAATTCTCTTACAACAATAGTTATCACTCTAGCATTAAGGCCGCCCCATTTGAGGCAATGTATGGCCGAAAATGTCGTCTCCTATTTTTGGGCTGAAGTTGGCGAGAGTCAACTTACGTGTCCGAACTTGTCTTAGAAACCACTAAGAAGATAGTTCAGATTCGTAATCGGTTGCAAACCGTTCATGATAGACAAAAGAGTTATGCCGATAACAGACGTAAACCTTTAGAATTTCAGGTTGGAGATCGTCTTATGTTGAAATTTTCTCCTTGGAAAGGAGTGGTTCGTTTTGGGAAACGTGGAAAACTCAATCCCTGATATATTGGTCCCTTTCCAACTCGGAAAGAATCGGACCGGTAGCATACCGCCTGGAACTACCATCGGAACTGAGTAGTGTACACAATGTCTTTCATGTTAGTAATCTTAAGAAATGTCTTTCGGAGGAAAACATAGTGGTGCCTTTAAGAGATATTCGTATTGATGAGAAATTGAATTTTGTTGAGGAAACGATTGAGATTATGGATCGTGAGGTTAAGAGGCTGAAGAATAGCCGTATTCCGATTGTTAGAGTTCGTTGGAACTCCCAGCATGGACCGGAGTTCACGTGGGAACGTGAGGACATTTTCCGTAGGAAGTATCCTAAACTGAATATGACTTTGCGGTTCGGTGCGGTTATTCCGATGTGGTTTTTCGGTGGAACCGAAACCGCACCGCAAAATGCGTTTTTATTTTATTTTCAGGAACTGTACAATGGTTTTTGTTGCGGTTTCGGTTTTTGCGATGTAGGTGATGTGGTTTTGAAATTTTGTGCGAATTTAATGTGTGCAGTGTGGTTTTTCTTCACCCCTACTACCTGCTTACAGAAATTAGTAACAAAAAATTTGTCACTAAAGGTTGTCACTAGCCTTAAGGATGAAGGAGCATGGAGGGTGACCTAAGGGAGGATGAAGGGTGACCTATAGTGACAAAAAGCGATCACGAAATCTGTCACTAGTTGTTATAGAGGATGGAGCCCAGCCTATAGCAACACTAATGTTGTCACAAAACCTTGTCGCCGAGGTGCGACACTTCCTTGACTTTTTCTGGTATTTTCAAGTCTAAAATACGACTTTATTTTTAGATAAAATAGTAAAAATATGATTTTTTTTTTTTAATTTTTCCTTAATTCTTTTACAAGTTTATAATACTAGACGAGTACCCGTGCATAGCAACGGGATTTTATAGCGACATATCGTTTTGTGTTAAAAAAAAGTTTATGGGTTATAAACGAAAAATAATAAAAGTTTGAATGTGACAACTGGCAATTTAGGGAGACTATTTTAGGTAACGGCATTACGTTAAACTGAACCGAGCTTTGCCTTTAACACTATTTTTATAAACCATGACTTGATTTTATATCGTATATTGGTTTTTATGATTTATCTCACTATCGAATGAGTTATCGTATGAGTTTTAACTCTAATTGGTAGGCACTATTCGATTCGGCACTAGAAAAGCCTAAAACGAGAAAGATTGTATCTTTTAGATCGTAACTCGAAAATTGACAAATAGATAGTCAAAACTTGTGGAAAAACATAAATAAAGATGTTGGAAAGTTGAATAAATGTTGTGGGACACTCGGGGGACGATACGTGAGCTCGGGAATAGGTAAACGGGATAGTTACGAAAAATAACAACTCCGACCCTCCTCTTTTGCTTGACCGGCCGCCCCCTCCCCTCCATATTTATTTATTTTGAGGTCCCTAGTGGCCTAGTATAAATACCCACCCAAATCCTCATTTCACCTCATTTGTTTCTCTCTCTAAAACACACACACAAGCATTTTCTCTCTCTAAAACAACCCCTAATCACCACCCCACCACCGCCGGCCATATTCCGGCCACCATCACCGCCACGGCGGCGCGTCACCCCCCACCTCCACCACCATATTGAAGCTCTCTTTCTCCTCTTTCCAACCATATATAACAAGCTCCATCTGGACTTCAATAACACCTTAAAATGTTTGAATCATGATTCGTACTTTTAGGTTTTCAAAGGGCTTTTGCAATTGGTGATTAGATAAGGTAAAGGGAACATGTTTTAAGCTTGTTTAGGTGATAAAAACCCACGAATTGAATTCTAGGGTTTCGACCCATGGATGAAATTTGGGGCTTTTGGGTGGAATATGAAATTAAAGCTAATTAGTGTTTAAATAAACAAGTAATTAGTGTTTGGTACATGCGTGGTGTAATAAATTGATGGGTTTGTGCATTTATGGTTTAGTTGCATATTTTGGATTAAGAATAATTGATGGGTTTTGTGTTTGGTTAGTGATTGAAGCTTGAATGATTGGATTTGAGTGTTGTAGAATTGATTTGGTTGTGTTTGGATGGATTTGGAATGGTGGACGAGCCACCTTGGGCTCGTACGTGGCTCATGAGGGGCGTACGAGACCCACATGGACCTTGGGTCCGGGTCAGGTCGATTTGGTAGCTTATTGATTGGTTTTGTTGAGGTTTGGATGAGACGCGTGGAGCCGAAAAGCTTCTAGAACTTGTTTGGTTCACGTGGTCTTGACCGCGACCGTGTCATGACCATTAGGGTCATAACATTGGTTTCGAGTAATTTTGGTTGATTGATTGGTTGGCGAGATTGTTTTGAGTTGATTTGGGATTGAATTGCTCTAGTATGACTTTTAATTTGAACTTGATATATATAATTGTCAACTTTGAGCTACGTCGGTGTTACTTTGAATTTTTAGTCAATAGTTGACTCCGACAAAGCCGTAACATGGACTTTAGTATAATTTGGACTATTGATTGATTAAAAGCCGAGAAGTTATGACTCGCTTTGTGGACTCGAAACGAATAAAGACATGAGATTAATATTGGAAATTGACGAAACATATATTTATGTGTGAAAAATGCTAATAAACTATGAAATGGGAATAATAATTGGGCTTTTGTACCAAAATTGTCGATAACAAGTCTTATCTTGTTATTTACTATTTTTAAACGGAAACTAACGACTAAATTGGAAATGTTTTGCAATAAACAAGTAATTAATGTTTCGGGTACACGTTTATCAATAAATGTCAATTGTGGACATTTAATATTGGTTTAAGTATTTAATTGCTTACGTTGTGTGCATGGGTTACGGATAACCTAGCATTAATAGTGTTGATCCACGTGGGTAGCGGACTTATTAGGTTGACGAATCTAATAAGAACCCGCTAGGTACGTTGGATAACCTTAATAATGGGTGGCTTATCCTTATAACTCGTTAGGATGCGACCGGTTTATGCAATAATAAGCGATACGAATGAATGATTGAGTTTATCGAGTTGACGAATTCGATAAAGTCTACTGTTTATTCCGAAACTTATTGGACTATGGAGCTTATCGCTTAGACGTCTCATTGTGTCGCATTGAGTCATATATTGTGTTGAATGGAGTTGCATATTGTGTTGCAGAGCATAACACATTGGTTGTTTGAGTGCATTCATGGCATCATATTGAGTCGATACACCCACATGAAGAATACCAAACACTAGGATTAAATGGTAAAACGAGACGTTTTAGGAAATAAAGAAATGGAACGTATTGGGGTAGATAACGATGATTTTGAGGAATGTATATATTAAGTTGGTCTACATTAATAGGTTGTGCCGAGTCGATAGTTGCTGTGCTGTGATACTGTTATCTTCTGCTAGTGTTTAATTGTGCGTTGATTGCTTGAGGTGAGTTTCATAGCCCCACTTTTATCAATGTTTTGACTACGTTTTGAACTATTTTGGGGTGAGAATCATGCTACTGTTTTTGGACCGTGAAAACTATTTGTATTTGCTTATGTGCTTGACTGTATAGATAGTTGTGCTGTAGTTGTTGCCTTAGTCTAGGTTTAACCGTGCCTAGCTAAGAATAGACTTCTACATCGACCTAGCCCGGGGTTGGCAATTGTTCTAGATTTTGCCACATCAGCTGTTGGCTAGAGTCGCAGGGCCCGAAAGTACTCCCTGGATGCGGGATTTGATTGGAGATCCAGGTAGGATCATGTGTGAACGGTATTTATCTATCTTAGGTCTTGCATAGCAAATCAACTCTTACAGGTCCACTATGATTTTGTTGAACTTAAACCTATGAACTCACCAAATGTAGCTGACCTTTTAACATGATTTCTCAGGTAATTGAGAGATGTTTGGATTACTTGATCGTGGAAGCTTGGCAAGAAGGCGGGGTTCAAGGATCATTTTCTGACTCTGATAAACTTTGGGGACCTATCTTAATAAATCATGTTTTGGGCATAATATTTATATTTTGGATTAAATGTTTTGAATACTTAAATTTGGGATTGGTTTTAAGTGTTAAATGACTATCTTTTTGGCTATACTTGTGTGCGATACCAATCCAAAAAGTAACGTCCCGAAAACTTGATTAAGTCTTCCGCTGTACCGAGATTTGGGGGTGTTACATTGAAGATTTGAGGATTAAACAAAATGTTTTGAAACCTGGTTCGACTTGGGTGGTTCAACCGGTTGAACTGTTCCTGTCGAAAAACGGGTCGATTTAAACCGAGTCAAGTAGACGGGTTGGGTAAAAAACAGGTCTAATTAAACCGGGTCAACCCATCGAGTTTGTAGGGTCTCGGGTCAACTCGGTTTTCGATATGTATTAATAGTTCTCTTTTGAAATATATGTTTTCAACATTTCCTTTTTTAGTTTCAACTTTTCACTTTTTACTTTTTGTTCTTTCCTTATATATAGTATAGCAAGGTACCCGCTACAAGCAACGGCGGGTACCCTGTGACGATGAGACCTGATTCACCGGTTTTTATCGGTTTCAACGGGTCTTTTCTGGTTCGTTTTCGGATAGCTTTTATTGGTTAGCCGAACCGGTGGCGACACCGGTTCCTAGTTGAACCCGCTGGTTCGGTCCGATTTTCAAAACTATAACCATCAACTTGTTAGTTTGTATGAAGCTTTGTGTGTTTTATTAATTTATATAATGTGTATAATGACATGTACTTTTCATTTTAATGTGTTTTAAAAATAACATTAATTAGTGTGTTTAATATTTTATATTTTGGATTATGTTGTAGCTTGTTTAAATTGTACATTGTGAAATTTTTATTGTACTTTTTAGGAAGGAGTGTTTTAATTGGTTGTTTTTAATTTGATAGATATGCTTTTAATTGGTGTACAATGTGAATAAATTATTGTATTTTTAAGTAATGGAGTGTTTTAATAAAAGTATTAATTACATTTTTCAAAGTTTGACCTTTTTTTTTATATGTAGTATAGATTTATTTAGCATAAGATACTCTATCTTCTCGGAGGTTTTCTTAATCAACTGAAAAATCGTCTTCAAAAAACAAAGATACTATCTTATGATTTATCTTTTAAAGTAGCAATATGGTGATCAAAAGAGAATTTAAACAAACTATAGATAAGAACATGTAGTTACTCATGTTATAAAATCTACTGAACTTTGTAATCTTGTGCAAAGCTTATATCAATGAAGATTTGCTACTTAAAAGATTTAACATTTTTGTTTATTTGTTGACTTAAATCACTTTTTAACAAATAACAAGATATCTAAGTCATACAAGTGAACGGATCTATTAATTGTGAAGAAAAGAAAAACGTGAGCATAGATTGGATTATTGATAAAATAAAATTCTGCGTTGCAAACAGTGATTTAGTTGACGACGATAAAAGACAATTCTTAGTTATGTTCTCCACTTTAACGAAAAAAAAAGATAATATTTTATAAAAACAAAACAGACTTTTATAACGGATTACAATAAGATGTCAGGTAAACGGGCAACAAGCTGTGCCACAACCCCGTTTTGAATGGCAAAACAAATTCTACTAAAAATGAAATTTTGTGACTTAGGGGTCGCAAAATTACTTTGCACAACCCGTTGAACCCTAGTCAAAAACTCCACAATCGCCGGTAGGAACCCAAATGTATCAAAAGCAAAGGGTAAATATGTTGATTCTCTAAACAAACTTTCTCGTTTTTAGCAACTTTGCTCGATTCCGCTTTCAACGCCGCTTGTCCCGCCACAAACCCATTGTCCCTTAGCCCAACAAGAGGGACACTCCGTAAGATCCACACAAGCATGTTTCCCACCATCCAAACACAAGTATATCACTGGCCTTAAAGTAGACCTCCCTTCAAGCGGATCCGCCGAAAGTTCATGGGGCCTATTTTTAGAAGAAATTCGCTCGTTTAAGAACATCATACGAACATCCCTAACCAAATCATGCCCAGATTTGAAACCCGGAACTCATTGCAATGGACCGCATGCTCGCCAAAGGAATCTAAACAAACCTTGCGGCAGACTGGGCAAGGCTCATCAACCGGAAACAGAGGGATCATTAGCCGGTACTTAAGGATAGTCCGGTACTCCAGTGGCCGACATATGTTGGCCCAGCCCTTCAATGGGGATAACCGTCAAGAAATCTTGAGCATGAGGAGCTCGGAGACATTCAAAAACCGCTTTTTGCCGAGGAGATAAATCAAACTTCTCTCCCAAACTCCGGACGATTCCACTAAAAAGGGCACACGCCAAAACATTTTGGGCCTTAGGTGGGGCGGTGTCCTTGTTAGAGAAACCCCTAAGATCGAAATCGAAGGGACATGCTAAAGCGATCCATTGCATACCCATAATCGAGTCAACCCCATCAATACCACATCCCTCAAGAATGTGAACCTGCAAACTCCAAGATTGCGCCCTCGAGGCCACAAAAGCATAAGTAGATACATCCTCACCAACATAAACCCAAACCACCAAATCGAAGCGGAAGGATGCGAGCCTCCATTGAAAATCCCCAAAAAAGGGCCCCCACAAACCACAATGGCCTCTATTGCCTTCCGAAGGCCATTGTCAAAAAACAAATGCCTTCCCCTATATACATAGGTTGGCACGCTCGAGACCGAACATCACTTTGCGACGCCCATACATGAGCGAAGCAAAAGGAGCTCAGATTGAGGGTCGCGCAGAATTGTGAGACAACTCATTAGTTCCATAGCACGAGATGCCAAACTACTAATAAACCCTGCATCCCGGCTAACAACGCCTCCAAAGAGTTTCACACCCAATGTCGGCCTCCCAATCCCGTGGGGAAACAAACCATCCTGTACCTTCACCCCATTGCATGAGGGCCAAAAAACTTCTGTTTTCTTAAAAGGGTTAGTCAAATTGGTTATCAGTTAAAACAAGTAACTAAAACATTAAGTAATTCAGATGTTATAGTGTTTTTTTAACATGTTTTATCTGTGTGAAAGACGTTAAGGCATAAAACACTAAATTATATATCGATTGCAATTTGCAAATTTTGAGACACTCAAGAATTCCGAGTCACTGTAAAATTACACAACTCACACATTCTTGTGCAAGGCTCTCATTGTTATATTATACAAGTATACAAGACTACTCGTTAATGTATTACCATTATTTTTACGTACAACTTAGAGTGAAGGAAACTAAAATAACAATCTGTTAGAACCTTCGGTCACATTGATTTAGACTTCTTGTATTTCACAAAAGGCGCGGAAACACTCTGACCCCGAGTGTCTTTTAACGCAAGTCATTGTCCACCTCACAAGGAATAGCTCCGGCAACTCTTGGCCTAGTGGGGCACTAACTGGAGTAAGCACGAGCCAAGACTCGGACTCCTGAGCTCTTATTCCACAAAGTCTCTCCAATGTGTCTATAGATTTTGCGGAAGTAAATACGTATATGAAGCAAATGCAAATGATAAAACTTGAAACTGAATCAGTTGAATTAAACACAAGTGCTCCAACTGGTAATGCTACAATCTTAAGGCATACATAAGAAGTTAGTGACTTCCTCCAAATGTTAGTAGATTATTGTCTTATTGATATATGATTTTACCTTTTGTCACGATGCAAAGAAAGGATGGATTCTAAACCCATTAAAAAATGAGTAAATTACATGGATGGTCCCTGTGGTATGTCAAAAGTAACAACTTTCGTCCCTGAAAGTTTAAAGTTGCACTGGTAGTCCCTAAGTTGGTAAACAAATAACACCACTGATCCTTTAGTTTAACGGCGCTAAGTAAGTTAGTTATAATTTACACGTTAGCCCCTTTGGTTAAAGATCGTTGCATCGTATATCCTTAAATTTATTTACATAATTCGTCCTTGTGGTTAGGCCGTCAACGAAGTCAACGCCACGTGTCACCACATGAGTGGTGCCACGCGGCGCCGGGTCGGGTCGGATCAGTGAACGGGTCGGGTCGGGTTGCCACGTGGACCAATGAGGTGGTGCCACGTGGCATTTGTAAAATATACAACATATTTGGCTACCCCTAGGATTCGAACTCGATATTTGTGTTGGAAGCAAAGCTTTGCCCAACTGGGCTAAGCATAGCTTCAATAATATTCCTCTAAATCTAATACATAACCTTTCCTAAAATTTAAGGGCCCAATTCAATAACAATAAAAAGGTTCTATTTAGTTTTTGGCCTATCAATTTAAATGGTTATATGGACTGTAAAAAAATATATAAGTATACCATCGACTCGTTGTTTCGCGTTTTCCAATGGTATGCTCGGGAATTTTTTCGACTTCCTTTGAACCTCGAAAAGCATGTTTTCGATTTTTCGACGACGCTTTTGCATTTTTCGAGGTTCTAACGGTCGAAAAATTCCCCAGCATACCGTCGACTCTTTTTCGCTTTCTTTCCAATTCTATGCTCGGGAATTTTTCGATTAACGAACCTCAAAAATGCGAAAATCATCGTTTTTCTTTGTTTTCGCATTTTCGAGGTCCAACCAAGTCGAAAAAATTCCCCGAGCATACCGTCGGACTCGTTTTTTCGTGTTCTTTCCAATGCTATGCTCGGGAATTTTTTTTTTGATTTTAACGAACCTCGAAAAATGCTAAAATCATCGCTTTTCTTTGTTTTCGCATTTTCGAGGTCCAAACCAAGTCGAAAAATTCCCGAAGCATACCGCCGGACTCATTTTTTCGTGTTCTTTCCAATGGTATGCTCGGGGAATTTTTTGATTTCAACGAACCTCAAAAATGCGAAAACAAAGAAAAACGATGATTTTCGATTTTCGAGGTTCAAACCAAGTCGAAAAAATTCCCCGAGAATACCATTGGAAAGAGCACGAAAAAACGAGTCCGATGGTGTATTTATTTATTTTTTGACAGTCCATAGAACCTCATAAATTGATAGGCCAAAACCTAAATTGAACCTTTTGTTATTATTGAATTGGGCCAAATAATAAGGAAGGGTTATGTATTTGATTTTGAGTATTCTTAATGAAACTATGCTTAGCACAACTGGGCATAGGTTCACTTCCCACACAAACAACCCGGGTTCGAATCCCACTCGAGCCAAAAGTTGGTATATTTTACCAATGCCACGTGGCACCACCTCATTGGTCCACGTGGCAACCCGACCCGACCCGTTTACCCATCCGAAGACACGTGGCACCATTCATGTGGTGACACGTGGCGTTGACTTCCGTTGACCAGCCTAACCACAAGGACGAATTATGTAAATAAATTTAAGGATATACGATGCAACGATCTTAAACCAAAGGGGCTAACGTGTAAATTATAACTAACTTACTTAACGCCCGTTAAACTAAAGGATCAGTGGTGTTATTTGTTTTCCAACTTAAGGACTACCAGTGCAACTTTAAACTTTCAGGGACGAAAGTTGTTACTTTTGACATACCACAGGGACCATCCATGTAATTTACTCTTAAAAAATATACTCTTTAGGAGCTCTAAACCCATTAAAAAATTGTACATCTATAAAACAGTTTAAGAAGATTCTTTGACTTGACCTACTTGTTAACAGTATGGTTCCGAACTAATACAATCAAATATATCTCCATGCAATTGGGTTATTTAACTGTTTGTTATTGAACTTTACGAATTGGTTCGTCCAAATAACTAAAGGTTTTTTTCTTTTCTTTTTTTTTCTCAATCAGATAACTCAAGTATATGGGTTTATTAAGTTACTCAATGATGACGTATAGTCTAGATTCGGGTCACGAACCCGACTAAAGTTCAAAACTCACAAGCCCAGCACGGACTGGGCTAATGCCAATAAGTGTTTGGGCTCAAGAAAGCCCAAGCCCAAAGCTATTTACGGAATAGATATTGGATATCTCCTAATTATGGAGATAATCATTCCCCAACCGCTTAGGCGGATACTGAAGGTTGAGGAACACGGAACCAACAAGGATTTCGTGCGTATATAAAGGGAATCCCATCCCTCGTTAAATGTACGATTTACAAAACCTTAACTCTCCTTTAACCCTAAATCGATTACTTACTCTCACGCGGGAGGATAATCGTGGGAGACAATCCCACGGTAAGCCTAACGGTGTTTTCTGTCTTCTTAGTGCGCAGGTCTCAAGCAACAATCAGTAATTGGTACGAGAGCCGGAGCCCCAAACAAGGAACGCCCAACTTTTGAATCAACAAGTGGCGCCATCCGTGGGACCATTCACTAAGAACTAAGACTAGAATGACGAAGCATGGAAATCAGCGATCGCAAACGGATCTTACGGAAAGAAGCCACACCGGCCGTTTCCAAGCAGACTCCTAGACAACCGTAACTGCCAAAACAAGGGATTAGGCCAGACTTGGTCTTCCTCCGTGGAACCGCGCTCGGGACAACCCAGGCCACTACAACCACCACCAGCGCAGTGGGATCCATCAAAGACCGTTTCTTACCACTCCCTTCAATCGGTGCTAGAGATCGACCTGACAAAAGCACCAGATGCACCAGATAGAAACAAGGACACAGCGGTAGAAGCGAATACCCTCGCTCTAGAAGGGGTCGCACCGGAATTAACACCAAGGGATTTCGTATCCCAAAATTACGAAACCTTGACCGCTCTCATGCAAGAGGAAGCTAGAAAGAGGTCGAGTCGAAGCCTACAAACCCGACTCCGTTTTGACTCGAATACTAAACCTCACCACCGCTACCGTCAAGGAGAAGCTGGTAAAGACAACCACCCCCGTGGTTTAACAGTAATTGGGAAGAGAGTTGAGGATGATGAGACGTCCAACTCACAAAGATCTGGAAGGAAGTGAGGAGGATGGACGGCGTACAGTTGTCCACACCAGACTTGGTAGCCGCAAAATACGTGACGTGACTTGGCGACAATATTCCCAAGTGAAAGCCCTTCGAATACAAACTCGAGGACAGCGGCGCAAGCGCCGAGGAGGAAAATTTGTCCTCTGAAATTCTCGACAACAAGGATAGCGAAATTGGACACTGGAAGTCTAGAAATAGATATAATGACCAGGAGGATGAAGATATATCTCTCCCGTGGCGCCGTCAAAAGGTGGATGCGTTCACTCGGCGCATCAGTGACTTCTCAGAGAACAAAAGGAGGCGCATGCCTGCAAAGTAAAACCTATGACGGAACAGGTGATCCTGATGATCACCTCAAAATTTTGAATCACCGCTACAATTGAAAACTGGCCACAACCCGTATGGTGCCACATGTTCAACTCCACGCTGGTGGGAAACGCGCGGAACTGGTTCAGCAAGCTTCCACGCAGAAGCATCAATGGCTTTGAGGAATTAAGAAAGGCGTTTTGCCTAAACTTTACTCAGCGGAAGAAGTGCGCTAAAAATCCTGTCGAACTCGCCAGGGTAAAGCAGCGCCAAGGAGAATCTACAAGCGCATTCATGGAACGCTTCAAAGATGAATGCATGCAAGTTAAAGCATGCCCCTGAAGTGCTAAAGATCTCTGGTTTCATGAATGGGATAAATAACCCCGAACTCATCAAGAGGTTGAACGACAAGATTCCCGAAACCTTTGATGAACTCATGAAACGCTCTCGATCCTCCGTCCAAGGAGAAGCCGCCGCGGCGGATAGTAAAAGAAACTACTCGAACTATCGGTCACAGGAACAACCTGGGAGACAATCCACCGACCGGGGTAGAAACCGCAATAAGAGCTATCGCATTCAGGGAAGCGGCAGAGATAATGACAGATACACCCCGCTGACCAAGACTCCTAAGGAAATACTCGCGACAGAAGGTGCGAACTTTCCAAGACCACGAAATGCGCACTCCAGAGGATCGGCGCACCGGAATGGATATCGTGGACTACCACGCGCAAAAGGGCCACACTACTAATGAATGTGTCCAACTGCGCCAGCTCATTGACAAAATGGTTAAAGAGGGCACATTGGACCATTTGGTCAAAAATATCAAGGAGGGAAAGGATAGACAGAAGAGTGGAAACAAGAAGGAGACACCCAAGGACAAGGCCGACACCATCTACATGATACAATCATGGCAGCGGCTCACTAGACATAAGGTCAGCCAGGAGTTTTCCCGAGGAAGTAAAATTTCTTTCCCCACCCTAACTGCGGACAACGCAGTGATAGAGCCACTCACCATTGAGATTAGTGCGGGGGGTCACGACATCCACTGCATGTACGTTGATGGTGGAGCATCGGCGGACATCATGTATGAGCACCGCTTCGCGACTATGGCCTGAAATGCGCAGTCCGTTAAGCCCGGTCGAACGGCGCTAACCTGGTTTTACAGTGAAAATATATGGCCTATGGGGCAAATACGACTACTAGTTAGAATTGGAAATGAAGAACACTCCGCGACGGCCTGGATGGAATTCATGGTGATCAATCTCCCTCGCCGCATACAACGCATTATCGAAGACCAGTGGATATCAGCTATGCGCGCAGTAGCGTCTACAAGACGGGATGCTTAAATTCCCAGTGGAAGGTGGTATTGTTACTCTTTACAATGCCATGAACGCATAGAGAATGTAACACGATTACATGCTAAACGGCACCGATACCGAACAGCCGCACAACCAAAGTTCCAAATCGAAGGTTGCAATTCACCCTAATACCCGAATGGAAATATCCATCGGAGGGTCACTGTCGGACAACGGAAAAGCAACTGTGTGTGCACTCTTACAAAAGAACTTAGACATTTTTGCGTGGGAGCCAAAACACATGACCGGGTACCACGCTTAATCACAGAACATAACCTGAGAATCCGACAAGGATACTCACCAATACGCCAGAAGAAGCGCGGCCAAGCCCCAGAGCGCGCGCAAGCGATTCTGGCAGAAGTACACAAGCTTGTGGATGCGGGGATTATGCGTGAAGTCTACTACCATAGGGAAAATGTTTAATCGTGTTACTCCTCTCACTGGTTACCGAGACTTAACCGGTTTTACCCATCCACCTCAGCAAACGAGGGACCATTTCATGTTATTTCTTTCTTCTTTTACTACAGCTATTTTTTCTCTTTGTTTTCTAAATCTGTGTTTTTCGAGTATCCTTTATATTTATAATTTTTCTTGTGTTCTTCATAGTTCATCTTTAAACTGTTAGACATTGAATATAAACAACTTCTCAATTATACTTCAATTCATCACCGTTAGTTACCATATCATTTGAACTACCTAATTGTTAATACAAATTTCGTCATTAAACGTTATTTATATTTTATGATCTTTACCTAAGTTTTGTTAACGACAAAAGTAAATTTAATTTTTATAAAGCTTAAAGCTTGTCAAGTTTAATAGATATTAAAACAAGTTTTTCAAATAATATCTTCATCACTCAAGTATTTACATTTTGATTAATCATATTTTGATATGACTCTAAACCATAATGTATGTTAATATTTTTAGATCAAGAATGTTTTGGTTTTTTAAAATAAAACATTACATATGTATTTAAATTTTAACATATTTCTAAAAATAGAAAAACAAACACATGACATCATGTAGTGCATCATTGAAATCCTTAGAAGATTTCACTAGATACTTTGTGTAGATTTAGACTCTACATATCTTACACAATCTTAGATAGATATGGTTGGCTTTGGTAAGATTTTGGTGATCTTGCTGTCAGACCCCGGCGGCACCAAATATTAACACGGACGAAACCCTTTTGAGGGATCTGTGGTCCGTGGTGTCTGCTGAGTATTTTGGCTATAAATAGCAAAGCCAAGCCAAGTTGTTTTTCATCCCTTTCTATCATATTCACATACATTCCTTCTTTCTAACATTTCTAACTCAGTTTCATATCATATTAGTGATCTCTTTTGTAGCAAAGAAGATCAAGGCATATTCAAGCTTCAACAAGTTGTTGGAAGTCTTGTTTGTTTGTTGTTGTATGATCTTGTGATGATTCATACATCATTGTTGTACCAAACCATCATAATCTTGTGAGTGTGAGTTGTTAGTATTTTAGTCCTTAAAATACATTGTGTGTGGGAGTGGTTGTACCCTGAAAAGAACACGACATCTAGCTGAGTGTCGGAAATAGTGTGTAAGCGAAGTGTAAAGGTTTCTCCATCGGTGAAAGGAGCTTGTTGACTAGTGAAGTTAAACTCTCGAGTGTGAGACTCGAGGAGTGGAGTAGGGAAAAGAAAAAGAGTCCTTGTAGACCAAACCACTATAAATAACTTGTTGTGGTTTAATTGTTTCTTTCCTTATCTACTCTTTATATATTGTTAGCATATTGATTATCATTCACTAACATATCCAAGATCAATATCAATTGATCTTTAAATAAGTTTCAAAACAAAGTTTTTAATCGGTAAACTATTCAACCCCCCTTCTAGTTTTCCGCAATTGGTACCAGAGCCTCGTTGCTCAAGAATTTCTAAAATATATTGTATTTTATAAAATTGAAACAATCCATGGATTCCAAAAACTTTAAAGAAGGGCAATCTATGCAAAGACCACCACTCTTTGAAACCAATGGATTTATCTATTGGAAAAACCGTTTTGAAACATATGTAAAATCAAAAGATATGGATCTTTGGTTTGTTATAGTTAATGGAGACTTTAGTTCTACAACAAAAAATATTTTTGTTGATGATCAAAAGAAATTAATAGCTAAAAATAATGAAGCTAAATTGATGCTTTATAATGCTTTGCCTAGAAAAGAATATGAAAGAATTTTTATGTGTGAAACCGCTAAAGACATTTGGGAATCTTTGATTATTACACATCAAGGAAATTCACAAGTCAAGGATAACAAAATTGATCTTCTTGTGACAACAATATGAACAATTTGTTATCCCTTAAGATGAAACCATTGATTGTGGCTTTGCTCGCTTTAATACTATTATTACATCTCTTAAAGCACTTGATGAATCTTTTCGTAGTAAGAACTTTGTTAGGAAATTTCTTAGAGCACTCCATCCGAAGTGGAGAGCTAAAGTGACGGCTATTGAGGAATCAAAAGATCTCTAAAAAATGTCACTATACGAGCTAATCGGAAACCTCAAAGTACACGAAATGGTGATGGAGAAAGATTCGGAAATCATCAAAGGAAAAAGAGAAAATCAAATCCGTTGCTCTAAAAGCAAGAACGGAATCAAGTGATGATGACGAATCTTGCTCCGGTAGTGAAGATGAGGAGTATGTCATGGCCGTTAGAGATTTCTAAAAGTTCTTTAGAAGAAAAGGAAATTTTGTAAGACAACCTCGAGAAGAGAAGAAGCCATTCCAAAAAGATCGGGATGACAAAAAGGGTAAAGGTGAAAGAAAGTGTTTTAGATGCGGTGATGCAAGTCATCTAATAGAAGATTGTCCCAAGCCACCTAAAAGCAAAACTCAGCGAGCTTTTGTAAGTGGTGCTTGGAGTGATAGTGAGGATGATGAAGAATCAAGCAAGGATGAGATCGCTCTAATGGCACATGAGTCAAACGAGGTACATTCCGACTCGTCCTATTCCTCTATTGATGATGACACTTTGCAAAAGCAATATAATCAATTGTGTGAGCTTAGTCTAAAAATCATAACTAAAAATAAGTTTTTAAAGACTAAAAAGGAATTTTTAGAAAATGAAGTCTATGAGTTAAAAGAAAAGGAAAAACGATTAGAAAAGGGAAAAGCAAATGATGATGGTTGCAAATCATGTCAAGAGCTTAATCTTGAAATAGAAAAACTAAAGCTCACACAAGATGTTCTAATCGAACATAATTCTAAATTTAAAAGGTTTAACAAAAACATTGCTTGTGCCGATGAAATAGTTA
Organism: Chrysanthemum makinoi; assembly: GCA_910596185.1. NCBI lineage: Eukaryota > Viridiplantae > Streptophyta > Magnoliopsida > Asterales > Asteraceae > Chrysanthemum > Chrysanthemum makinoi. The sequence continues at coordinate 190,965,741 of OU343221.1, forward strand.
GAATTCAAAAAACACCAGGAAACATGAATGGACTAGGATTTAATGAAATGTTAATTCCAAAGAGTCAAACCAAAACGGCCGAAAAAGACAAACAAATCAAAACCGCTGCAGCATAAAGACGGACCGACGGACCCAAAAATAGGATTCCGTCCTTTGTAAAGATTGGTGCCGTGGGGACTGCAGCAAGACAGAATGTTTATTATACGGACCGTAGTGAATTTTTCAAAGTAACAAAGAAAACCAAGGATAATGTTAAACTAAAACCTGTTGTTACATCAGGAGTAGGACTTGCTAGAAATGAATTTAGATCTAAAACTACTCAACAACGACATAAAACACCTTTTGCCAAACGCCCCTTTCTTAAGAGCAACCACAACATACAACCCAACTATCAACATAACGGTTGGAATCAAAACTTCCCTAGACCATATCAAACTCCAGATTACATGCCATGGAACCCTTACCCATCATTTCCATATATGAACCAAGTAAATGGTATGTTTAACCCAAATGGACCCATGAGATATTGGGGACCAAACGCTTGAGTTATTTGTGTCTTAGGTATGCTTGAAAGTTGGATTGGAACCTGATAAGTGGATAAAAGATAGTGGATGCTCACGACACCTGACGGGCAACAAAAGCCTCTTCTCAACATACCAAGAGTATGACGGAGGTAATGTCACTTTTGGTAGCAATCTCAAAAGCAAAATCATTGGCAAAGGTACGATCGCTCATAACTCCCTAACTATTGAAAATGTTGCTCATGTCGATAGGTTAGGATTTAATCTACTTAGTATTAGTCAATTATGTGATAAAAAGTATAAAGTACTATTTGAAGAAAATGGTAGTAAAATACTAAAAGATGGTATCACCATAGCTAAAGGAGTTAGGAAAAATAACATATACGTCATGAAAATAGATAAAACATCTAATGACAAACTTTTTCTAATAACATTAGATGATAGCTCAACTCTTTGGCATAGACACTTAGATCACGCTAATATGAGACTTATCCAAAACCTATCTTCAAAAGAGCTAGTTAGGAATTTACCAAAACTTAAATATGACCAACATCTTTGCGACGCTTGCAAAATTGGTAAACAAACTCATAGTAGTCATAAGGCTAAAAACATGGTGTCCACATCTAAGTGTCTAGAACTTTTGCACATGGACTTATTTGGTCCATCCACTATAAAAAGCTATGGAGGCAACTTATACACTTTGGTCATAGTAGATGATTACTCAAGGTTTAATTGGACGTTATTTTTAAAAACTAAAAATGAAGCTTTTGATAAATTTGAAATTCTTAGCAAGAAAATTCAAAATCAACTAGGTGTTAACATTGTGTCAATCTGAACGGATCATGGTCGTGAATTATACAATGAAACACAATTTGGAAACTTTTGTAATACAAATGGTATAACACACAACTTCTTGGCTCCTCGAACACCTCAATCAAATGGAGTTGTAGAATGTAAAAATAGGACCATTCAAGAAATGAGTAGAACAATGCTTAATGAACAAAACATTCCTCAAAAGTTTTGGTGTAATGCCGTTGACACTTCTACATATATTTTAAATGGAGTCTTAATACATCCTTTCTTAAACAAAACACCATATGAATTATATAAAGGTAAAAAGCCAACTTTAGGATATTTTAGAGTGTTTGGATGTAAATGTTTCATTCTTAATACTAAAGACTATCTCACCAAGTTTGACCCAAAGTCTTATGAAGGTTTATTTCTTGGTTACTCACAAACTAGTAAAGCTTACATTGTCTTAAACAAAGAAACAATGAGAGTCGAGGAATCGTTGAACATAACATTCGACGAAAGTCCACCTCCCTCTAAGACATCACCTTTGGTAGATGGTGACTTAGTTGAAAGTCAACTTGTAGAAAGTCAAGAAATAATTGAAAATGACAAGGTAGATGAACCATTAAATAATGAAATTATAAACATCAAAGAATCCAAAATTAATCATTTAGAAAAGGTCATAGGACAACTAAATCAAAGAACGTTAAGATCACAAGCCCAAAATCAAAGTAATCAGTTTTGTTTTGTATCTACCATTGAACCGAAAAACATAAATGAAGCAATAAAAGATGAATCTTGGGTAATTGCTATGCAAGAAGAGTTAAACCAATTCGTTAGAAATGATGCTTGGAAGTTAGTTCCAAAACCTAAAGATCAAACTATAATTGGAACGAAATGGGTTTTTCGAAATAAAATGGATGAAAATGGTGTAGTGACTAGAAACAAAGCTAGGCTTGTCGCACAAGGTTATAATCAACAAGAGGGGATTGATTATGATGAAACTTATGCACCGGTAGCTAGGCTCGAGTCTATTAGAATCTTACTTGCATATGCATGTGCTTATGACTTTAAATTATTTCAAATGGATGTTAAGAGTGTATTTCTTAATGGGTTTATTAACGAAGAAGTATATGTTGCTCAACCTCCCAGTTTTACCAACTTTGAGAAACCACATCATGTCTTCAAACTCAAGAAGGCATTATACGCTCTTAAGCAAGCACTAAAAGCTTGGTACGATAGACTTAAGACTTTCCTTGTTGAAAACAAATACACAATGGGATTAGTAGATAATACTCTGTTTACCAAGAAAAAGAAATCACAAATTATCATTGTTCAAATATACGTTGATGACATCATATTCGGATCAACTTGTCAAGAGCTATGTGATGATTTCTCTAAAATCATGCACGATGAGTTTGAAATGAGTATGATGGGTGAGTTAAACTTTTTTCTAGGACTTCAAAATAAACAACTAGAAGATGGCATATTATTTAACCAATCTAAATACATAAAAGATACGCTTAAGAAATTTGGTCTTGAAGACTCAAAACCAACTAAGACACCCATGTCTTCGGACACTAAACTTACCAAGGATGAGGAAGGTGAATCGGTAGATAACACTAAATATAGAGGAATGATTGGTAGCTGTAACACCCCCAAAAATCGGGTTTTAGCGGAAGCATACAAGTTTTGGGTGCTACTAATCGGTATCACAACACAAGCATAGAGTAAAAGGTTTTTCTTGAGAAAACTCATTTATTTAATAAAATCAATGTTTACAATAAAATTTTAATTCGGAAATAGGCCCATAATAAATAAGCGGTCCCCAAATAAAAATATCAGAGTCGTCTATGACCATGCCATGCCATTGCCCAAGCGCCTCCAAAAGTAAACAATTGCCTCAATACCTGAGAATACATGCTAAAAGTGTCAACACGAGGTTGGTGAGTTCATAGGTTTTCATAATAGTATTGCGAGTTCAAAAGAACCTTTCGATCGTTGTGGCGCTCACAATGTCGCGAAAACAAGGTTTTCCTTTAAGCAAAAGAATAGAAAGGTGGACCACAAGGTTTTCAAGTGCAAATCAATTCTCATAAACAAGTCAAATATAACCGAGGCATAACCTGCCTAATTAACAGTATCAAAATATTTATCCACAAAAATAGTTCATAAACAACCACATGGACCATATCAAAATCAAACACTACAACGAATATAGTGTCATGCAAGCTTAACTATTACGTAGGTTAAGTCATGAAACCATCACTAAATAGTACGAGCCGTGACTATCTCTAAACACACTAAGAATCGACATGTTATACGTCATGGCAAGTTGGTGCATCCACAAATCCAGGTAAAGTCCTTGGCAAGTTGGGCAACCAAAGTCCAGACGGGGTGGCAATTCCCAATAGATCTATCCATAACATCGCACCATCCCGAGCCAGATGTAACAATTCATAACAACGCTTGGGTTTTTAACCTTAACCTAGCACGCATAGCTCAAAAAATTTCGGTCCAATCCAAAATAGTTCAAGCACTTGTGTCCACATAAAACATTTTTAAACCATATCACGCATTTCATCAAACCAAGTAACAATCATTTACTCAAATAAATCGAGAATTTGCATTTAATAAAAACGAGCATGTATTCTCCCCCAAAACAGTTTTAAAGCAAGTAAAATAGGGGCCATGAACTTACCTCGATACGAAGCAACGCAAGAATCACAACTGGCATCAGTGAGCAAAGCACAGCAGTCTCACAAGAAAAGCACAACGATATCCAAAGGGTACAAGCACAACGGTACTACATCGGCACAACCTAATAGCAATTTGCTATCTCAGATGACGTCTAGCAAAGCACAAAAATTTCCGAAAGACAACGTGTCTTAGTTTTCGTGGAATACTCGCATCAAAGATTTCAAAATTCATTATCAATATCTCAAAAGTTTAGTTTTAACGTTTCGTGTGGTGGTAAGAAATCAAAGACTCGACATGTAACTCACGCCAAACATAACTCACACTAAAGTATAATGCATATCCCAATACATTATAAGGAATAGTCAAGAAATATTAACCAAGACTCAACTCAAGTAGAAAAGCGATAAAAAAAGACGTTGAGGAAATAACAGCTCATAACTATGACAAGCAAGAAAGTTGATTGGTAAGTTTCGGTGTTTACCCATAATCCCAAATAGTTGATATTTCGTCAAAACGTATAAGTTTTGAAAAGTTTTCAGGATATTAAAGAAATCATCAATGATTTAAGTTGATAAAATATTTTACAAAATTTTGGCATGAGGTGCCCATTTATAACATATTTCCAAGTCATAATGACTCTTGAATAATATAAAATTTATCTTTAAGTTTCCCAATTCGTCAAAATGTTACAATTTAAAATATACAATTGAACATATTATTCGCGTATATATTAGTTGTTTAGATTTATCGACCATTTTGTAAAGTTCGGGTCCAGGTATGTTATACTCTTATGAGTCTAACATACCTTTCCGTCGCGTGTACCTAAGGGTCCATAATGTCCAAATAACCAATACCGTAAATCCAATACGTCCAATCCTTGTCCAACAATATATATAATGTCACAATGCTCGTAAACGAGAAGAAATCAATGCCGCATGTGTTGCAATATATCCCTTAACTATTGTTATCTTTTTAATTATTGTTACTGTTTTTCCCATTAATATCCGAAATAATAGTTTCAATCCAATTATACATTTCTCTTGTCAGATCATAATACGTATCCCATTTCCAAGTCACAACCCCCAATATAATCCGAAACATACCATTATCACGAGAGCCAAAACCAATAATTAACCTTAGTTCTGATAACCGATATCTGATAAATATTAAATTGAGTATAACATATTTTTAAATCAACACACCCATATTTTACTAAGTGGGCTTAGACTCACACTAATCAACCAAACACACCAATAACGACCCTTACGAGTCCTAGTATCATCCCGATATCAACACAACCAAATTAAATCTCAGTTTTTGAAATACAATTCTAACCACACGAAACGAGTTTATCATTACATGAATGCACAACACCACCATGAGCAATCCAAACGGATTTGAGCCCAACGGGCCTCGACCCTAACCAAATCCCAATTTCAGTCCGGATACGTGTTAAACACAAGAACCAGGTGGACGGTATAAGCACTAAACTGCTTATTTTTAAGTGTTATGAACACAAAACGATTTTTAGATTGAAAACGACCACACAAAAGCATCAAAATAATGTTTAAAACTGATTCTTTAACCACGAAAATATAACCAACATCTTTTAAATTCGTTTTTAATTTTTATTTTATTTATTTTTTTATTTTTTTCATCCACGAAAACTTGAATAGAATCGATTATCAAAGAAAACGAGACAATAGGGCTTGTGATGATCAACTTACCATAAGAAAATAAAGAAGAAAAAAAACGAAAGAGGCGAGGAAATAAAGTCTCGGCTGCAAAACCACGAGCAAAATCTCGAATTTGTCCCCTAGTCTCGATCTACCTCTTACATACTATGCTCAAGCCACGAACAAATAACCAAAACCCTTCAAGTAATATCATCACCACTCGTAAATCTTGAACCACCCGCGCGTGTGACGGCTAGTATGTGCGTGCAACGCATAGGACTAACCACGAGAGGGAGATCTAAGCGGTGTAATAAGGTGGGTGGTGGCTGGAGGTTGGCCAGAGGTAGCAGCGGCGGCTGCCGGAAAATGAGAGGGAGGGGAGAGAACTAAACTAACCCTAAAAATGATTATAATGTTCTTTTTATAGTTAGGGTTTCAGGGACCATTTATGTAAATAAGGGGCTGAGTTTTTAATTATTGAAAAGATGAGGGAAAGGAGGGATGTAAATATCACAAGGACTATTCCTGCAGTTTTTCCATTCTTTTATACATATTCGGTTCGGGACTCATTCGGACGAGCAAACGAGCGATAAGAATTATGAAACTTGCGCCATTGAATTCAGGATAATTTTTCCGGTGGAAATGAGTATTTACATGATTATTTCTCATATGCAAAAATCAAAATTAAATTAAAACGTCGGGTGTGTCGGTACGCGTTAAGTGCAAATTTCACATTTCGCGAGATAACTTTCTCGTTTTCACGTCAAATGAGCTCGGGAAAGTTTGTAAATGAAAAACATACGAACTTTCTCGAAAAACAAATGTCTGGAAAAGTGCGGGTGGTTACAGTAGCCTACTCTATCTCACGGCTAGTAGACCCGAAATTATGTTTAGTATTTGTCTATGAGCTCGCTTTCAAGAAAATCCCAAAGTATCACACTTAGAAGCCTTGAAAATGATTTTTAGATACATTAAGGGAATCGACATGTTTAGGATTATGGTATCCCAAAGGAACGGGTGTAGAAACTATAGTATATGCCGACTCGGACCATGCCGGTGACTATGTCAATAGAAAAAGTACAAGTGGTATTTGCACTTTCGTCGAACATTGTCTCACCTCATGGTTTGAAAAGAAACAAACGGCTCTAGCTATCTCAACTACTCAAGCCGAATACGTCTCAGCCGGAAAAGCATGTCAACAAGATCTTTAGATGAAGCAAGCTCTCGTGGATTACAGAATTCATCTCAACGATATCGTTATATTTTGCGACAACAAAGGAGCTATTGATCTCAGCAAAAATCCCGTCCAACATGCTCGTACAAAGCATATTGAAATCCACCATCACTTTCTTCGCGACAATGTTCGAAAAGGAAACATCTCAATTGAGAAAGTATCCTCCGAAGAAAACATTGCCGACATTCTAACTAAGCCTCTCAAACGAGAACCATTTAATCTTCTTAGACTTGGTTTAGGGCTAATGGAACCAAACATGTAGTTAAAACATAGTCTAAACCTTAGAACAAACAAAACAAAACAAATTAGTTTAATTCTGCTACTGTTCCCACGGCACCAAACGACAACAAAGACGGAACCAATCTTTTGGTGCCGTCTAGTCCGTGGTGACAACAGTAGCAAAAATACAACCTACAAAACATCTTCTTCCTCACAACCCACTTTACCAAAACGTTTCAACATCATACCTAACTCATTGTTGACACTTTCTCACCCATTAATCACTGAAGATAACATCATTGTAAGTATCCTAACTACATTTCATCTCCTAATTCTGAGTCTAGGATTCCAATTTGTGCACAAAATCATTACATGGGGATTATGTATATTCATGTACAAAACATGGATTCAATTGGAAAATTGCATAACTAGTTATTGAAATTAGGTACTGCATTGTCACATTGCATAAACAAATCATGTTTCCCACTAATCAAAAGATAATGACGATAAGGCCTTATTCTAAATAACCAAACATCCCATGTCAAAAATTTTGAAAAGCTTCTCACTTGTAGGAAAACAATTTTTCATTGTTAATACAAATAGAAACGTAAATTTTCATCACTTGCATAATGCTCTTGAATACTAAAGGTAATGCATAACTAATATGCATTCCCGGGTATATTCAAATGAAGCCACATTGAATTAGGAGCGTTTGGGTTATCTTATGCCATTTGCCAAATACCCCCACTAAAAACCATTTTATGCATATAATGAGTCGAGATAACGGCAACTCCAAATCGTTTTCATATAGGCACACACTAGAACCAAAACGCTAAGTTTATTCTTATTTTTAACATGTAAATTCTTGCTTATAGGAATAACCATGGTAGCCTCAAGATTCTATGATCACAAGGATACTCTTAACTACATCCCTAAACACCACAAAACCAAGGGCCTCTCCAAAGAACAAGTCAAAATCTTTAAGAGTCTAGAACAAAGGTACTTCTATGAGGGTAGAACCATTCACTCATCCTTTGTCGACGGAACCAATCTCCGTCAAGAACTTGCCACCATCAACTTCGATTGTCTCCTTGACATCGATGAACCCATTGGTCCTAGGTTTGTTTTAGAATTCTATGCTAGTGTTACCGCTTTCACTGATGAGGACGATGAAATGGCCCTTAGGTTTAGGATCAATGAAAACGACTACTCCATCTCCTTAAGAAAATTTGCTCAAGTGCTAGGAATTCCCAACCGAGGTACATGTGTCTACTCGAATAAGTGGTCACTCACTATCCTTGATGCAATCAATGACCGCTCTCTTCCCTACCAAACTCCTTTAGCAGATAAGGATGCCGTCCATGAGCACCTTTTTAACGAAAGGACCGCTCCAACCCGTGTCACCCGAAATGGAAAGGAAGTGAACCGAGATCCATATGGTATGGAGCTCAATGAGTTTAAGCCCGAATTTAAGAAGTGGGAGGAACTCCTTAGAGCCAATATCATTAGCACTATAGGAAATAGGGACCATATCAATGCTTGCCTTTGTCACATGCTCTACAACTTGTCCACCCGTCAACCATTCAATTTAGCCTACTACATTGCTAGGAGAATGATTGACATTCTAACTCAAGGATCGGTCGCTCTTGTAAGATATAGGATTTCACAAACACATCAAACCAAATCCATATGGGGCGTACACTATGTTTAGAGAGATAAAGTTCTAGAGAGAGAAAGGGAAGAGAGTTGGGAACTATGTGAAACAAAGAAAAATGGTATTGAAGCTCCAACCCTCTACCTTAGGAGGTAGAGGGTATTTATAGTGTCTTACAATAAACGCAACCTACGGGCTGTGGATCAGGCATACAGTGGGTAAAGACCCGTCCGTCCTCTATGGTATTACTTAACTAAGTACTAACTAATATTAAATGACTACGACTACGAGCTTTCTAACGATTACATATACTTGAGGTGACCGACACTTTAATGACTGAATTTTCTAATTCCTAAATTTACACAGAATACAAACTGATATTACATTAAGATTGTTCTTGGATTCTTGTTTAAGTTCATTGCTCTGTAGCTCGTAGTCTTTGATTCTTCATGTTTTGCATGTTTGGATAATTCAAGTGGAGGTCTTTAACAGATCCATGTGATGATGAGTTTTGAGCCAACTTTGAGATCATCAGCTTAAATAAATCTCTGACTCTTCCACTGTGGTGTTGACATTATGTGATGTTGGAATCACTCCTAAACTAGAATTCAAGTGTTAGTAATTAATATGTAATAGTTAGCTTAATATGGCTTTTATGTTAGTAATCATGCCAAGGCTTATGTAGAAAGCCCATGAGCCTTGGCCCAAGCCCATAAGAAGGGAAGGTTGCTAGAAGTGTTGCTCTAGCTCCTTGCCCTATAAATACTCTTGAAAACCCTCACTTGAGGGTTGGTTGTTCAATTCACATTCACTCTTTACGCATAACCTTTCTTATAATTCATACGTGTGTGTGTGTTATTGTTCATCCGATCACTTCTTATCTATTTCTTATATTGATGCTTGTGTTACAAAAATGGGAACCTAACAGTGGTATCATTCGCCAAATAGTTGGGTGAAAAGTTTTTGTTTTTGAAGTTGTTTTTTGGTCTTACGCGTAATACGGTTTCAAACTTTGTCACGCTTAAAATCTTATTTTTTACACTTTTCAATCCAAGATTCTTGTACTTTCAACGTTTTTAGGTGTTAAAATATCTGTTTTAGGCAAAAAGTTTCGAACTTTACGTGTATTTCATTGATTTTAAGCTCGTTTTTATACGTGTATACTTTTTTACGCGTAAGGTGTTTCTAAGTTTTCGATCATCAAGTTTCACACTTTTGTGCTATTTTGGTGATATTGAAGCTATCTCATCACAAAAATCTGGTTTAGAATCATTTTGAGCTAAAAATCACTTTTGGTTAAATTTTTCGCGTAACAAAACCCTATTTTTACGCGTAACTCTTCTTTGGATCGATCTTCAGTTTTCGTAGTTTACTCAGTGTTTTCTTGCTTGGATAAGCCTGAAAACACTTCGACTTTGGATATCTATTTCACTGTGATAGTGTAAAGGATTTTTTTGGGCAAAACCCTAATCTTACGCATAAGCTCAAACTTATGCGTAGAACTCTTTCCGCATAAGATTTTTCTTACGCCTAAGCTCTGTCTTACGCATAAGCTAATCATACCCCTAAGTTTTCTACGCCTAACTTTCAGTTTACGCATACCTTTAGTGTTTCTCAATTCTTACGCGTAAGCTAATCCTACGCGTCACTCTTGCTTTTACGCGTAAGTTTGGTGTTTTTACGCCTAATTGTTGCTTTGCCTAAACTTGGTTTTTCTACGCCTAAGGATACTTCATCAACAATGTTTCATTCGACTACAAAGATCCATTTAACAACACAAGTTTTCAACATGTCACAACCACCATACTCTAGCTATTTTCCTTACACTTATAATCAACAACAACAACAACAACTAACTCCACAACATCAACAATTTAATCAACAAAAACAAATTTATTAACAACAATTTAATCAACAACATTATCCACAACAAGGAGCAACTCCACCTCAAATGGTTCAACCACCACCTAGTCTTCAAGTACAACCTTACACAAACGTTTACAATCAACATCCATCAAGGAATACTATGAAGGAACCGACTTGGTTTGCAAAGATGTGTGAAGCTTTAAGTAGCCAGCAATCAATTCATGAGGCAGGATCACTTGATAGACCTCCAATGCTCACTCCCTGCAACTATGATCAATGGGTAATTAGGTTCTTTAGGTTTTATGATCTAAAGAAGCCACATGGAAAATTCTTAAAGAAGGTTATATTGGAAGGTCCATTCCAAATGCCTATTATCGTTACACCCGGAGATCCTAATGTTATTCCACCAAGAGATGATCTCACAAACATTGCAACTGTTACTGACCTTTCTAGTGATGAACTTCTACACTACGAAGCTAATGAGCTAGCAATGCAATATATCCTTTTAGGATTACCCAATCCAATCCTTCGAAGTGTTGATGCTCAAAAGACTGCAAAAGCAATGTGGGAACATATTCATCTTCTCATGGAAGGCACTGCACTCAATCAAGAAGACATGGAATCAAAAATCTACTTGGCTTATGAACACTTCATGATTGAACCAGGAGAGACATTAGAGTCATATCATCATTGATTCTCAGACATCATCAATGATTTATATAAACACAACATCATCATGCCAAGAATTGCAGTCAATACTAAGTTCCTAAGTAGTCTTGGTCCTGATTGGGAGAAGTGTGTCATTTTCATCCGCCAAGTTAAGAATCTTCATCATGCTTCATACGGATTGTTGTACGACTATTTGAAGCCTCACCAAAAAGAAGTTGACAAAGAAAGGGCTATCTGTGGACTCCCGGCTCCACCGTCACTTCCGGACAATCAACAACTAGCTTTGTGGGCTCAAACTAGTTATCCTCCTCAACCCGCTCCTAAACCCGCTCCTCAACCAACTGCAACAATTACACCATATCATCCATCACAGCAACAAATTCAACAAAATCAATTGGTTCCATACAACAACAACAATGATCAAGCGCTTTACAGTGAAGCTAATGAGGACTCAGATGCTTTCGATGCATTGCAACAAGGATTTGTTATGATCGCTAAAGCTTTTGGCCGTTATACAAACAAATCCAACAATCGCATTCGTTTCTCATCAAACACAAGGAATCAGGCTGTTGTGAACAAGGGACGAGTTGAAGTTCAGAATCGTGGTTATGGTCGTCAGATGGGCGGTGGTCAAGGGTTTAATGCTATGGGTAGGAATAACATGGGTGCTCCACAACAACAGAGAGCTCAAGTGGTTGAACAGGGTAATGCTCAGAATGGGATAAATGGTCATCCCTGCTAAAACTGTAATGAGAAGGGACACCTGGCTAGTGCATGCCCAAAGCCGAAGACTAGGGGCAGTGCTTATCACAAGGAGGCCTTACTTTTGGCTCTTAAGGATGAAGCTGGTGGAACTCTTACAGACAAAGAACAGAGCTTTATGGCAGATGCAGAATCAGATGATGATATGGAGGACTTGTAGGCTAATGCAGCAGTTATGTTGATGGCTAATATGCACGAACTCCACATGAGTGACACAGGCCCAGTGTATGACACTGATGGCTTGTCTCAGGTACCCGAACAAACCATATTCATCTCTGATCTAATATCTCCTCCAACATCTGAATCCGGCGAGGCTCAGAATGTTCAAAATGAGTCGTCTACATATCATCCTGATGATTCTCAACTAGACCGCGTAGTTACTTTTGATGATCAAGATGACCTTATGGTTACCTTTGATACTCAAATTGACTCCGTGGTTATACTTGAGGATCTGAATAGTGATCATGTTGTGACTCACGTTGAACCCGCTGAACCTTTGCCTAATCCAGATATTGACCTCTTAATTAAAGATTATCTATCCCAAATGGATGAATGTCATTCATTAAATCAACAACTACACAGTAAAAATTCACTGTTAACCAGGGATATTGAATGCTTAAAACGGCAACTCAATTTTTTCAAAACTCAAGAAAACCGTGAAAAAGGTTTTGAAGCCGCTTTTGCTAAATCACATCAAAACGAAAAATCTTTCGAACGAAAGATTCGTGATCTAGCCGCATCGAAGAATGCTTTGTTGTCTCAAATAGAACAATCAAACATGAACATAAACAACAACTTAACGCTCTTACTTTGGAAACTCAAAAGCCAAGGCTGAGTTGTTAACTTGTCAAAAACAGTTCTCTGCATACAAAAAGCATTCAACGAAACGAATAGATGACCATCTTGAAGAAATTGTCGGCTTACAAAACAAACTCAAAGAGTTTTGAAATGTTGTTTACAAACATGGTGAGTCAATCACAACTATTCAAAAGTTTACTTTCAAACCCAATCCAAATGGATATGGACCGAATCTTGTTGATTACAAACCACAGCTTTCAACCAAAGCATTCAAACCAAATCCAGAAGTTTCCAGTGCAGAATATAAAATTGATGATTCTGTTATGAGTGTTGTGGAATATCATCGTCAAGAGGAATTAGATGCAGAAGACGAGAGTCGATCGAAATTAGAAAATTTTGTTTATAACAAACCATTTAACTATTCAAAAGCGGTCACTTTCGTCACACCACAGGATTCTTATAACACACCCAGGATTATCACAAAAACGTCTGAGTATTCTAATGTTGCTCCCCAACCAAATTATGCACAAATTTATGGTCCTTTACCTTCACTCAGTGAAGTAAAATCAAAACCAGAGAATCGTCAAATTCTTAGACATTTTGACATTTTCACTTCTGACCTCAAACTTTTAGAACGTGAGATTGAATTTCATTCTAAAATAAAAGTTGAACATTTTCAATCGCCTCAGGCGCGAGCACAAAGAGATATTTTTCAGAAAAGAATTTTACCCCATGTTAAAATTTTGAAAATTGTGCATTGTATTGGGAAAGGGAATTTCATAAGGAACTTGGATTGATGAAAGTCATTTTCGAGAAAACAGAAACATCTATTTATAATACTAAACGTAAAAAGAAAATGTTACGAAAAGATGTTGATCGACTCTTGGAAGATGTTATCTGTACTGTTGATTCTGTTGAAATTGTTGAGAATACTGATAATGTGCATCAGATCGAGTCTTTAAAAGTTGAAAATGAACGACTGTTAAACGAACTTTCAAATGCAAACCGTCGTCTTCAATGGTGTCAAAAAGATTGTCAAAATCGTGAACTTGCTTTGCAAAACAAAATCAACCAGTTGCACTCCAAAACGTTTAATCCAAAATTTGAGAAACTGGATGATCAAAACGCGTCTTTGAAATGTCAAATCACAAAATATGAACAAGAACTTGCAAAAGTTAAAAAGGAATATGGTGTCATATTTGATTTACTCAAACAGACTCGTGATGAAGCATCAAACGAACTTGATCATTATCTTGCACACACTAAAGAAGTCATGAATTTTTCTGGAAATCTTCGTTCTGAAAATCAAGATTTGGTGCACACTATCATTAAGTTAAGGGAGATGTTAGGAAAATATGAACAAGTTCAGCCTAGTATCATTAAGAAAATTGCACATGTTACACTTAGAAAACGGACCCGCAATCGCCTACTGACAAAACACAAGATACTAATATGCTTCCCTACTGAAACAGAATAGTTGCCTCTTTTCCAACGTTCGCACTTCACGTTCCTAGGAGCAATACAAGGAAGAATAGGAACTTGCGACCTAAGAAAAGAACAATAAAGAATGTCAAGTAGAAGAACACCATAGGACTTTGAATAAGACCCAAGTTGCACCCACTTTAGATATTGCGTCTAACAAATGTAAATGAAAAAGTGTTGTAACGAATGCTGAACCTTTAAGTACTTTTGATATTAAGTCTGAAGCTTCTTGTGTTATATGTCGTAAAAGTATGCTTTCTGATTGTCATGAAAAATGTGTTGCTAAAGCTATCTTGTCTCGTTTACGGAATCCTAAGAACCGGAATACCTCTAGGCCCACTAATCCTTCTAAGTCTGTGCTCGGTAAACCACCCTCTTTAGATTCTAAGAAACGCATTGATGTCCCTATAGTTCCAGTATCACCTCCAAGGAATGTAGTACCACCTAGTGCATTCACTAAGACTAAAGAAAATACTAGTTGGAGATGGCAGAAATGGATACATAACACACTAGGTTTTAAATGGATGCCTAAAATCATTGATGTGTGTATTTCTACTATAACTGCTACGGCCCCCACTAACTCTTCGGGTTACACATCTACTTCTATTCCATCTATATCGTCTGTGTGTAATGCGGGTGATACAGATCATCCTTTGGATTGTTGATAGCGGATGTTCCAGACACATGACAGGAAATCTTAAACTGTTATCAAACTTTGTTGCAAAGTTCATTGGCACTGTCAGATTCGGGAATGATCACTTCGCAGCTATCATGGGCTACGGAGATTACATCAATGTAAACAACGAAATTAGCAAGGTTTATTATGTGGAAGGTCTCGGTCATAATCTGTTTTCTGTTGGTCAGTTCTGTGATGGAGATTTGGAAGTTGCTTTTCGAGAGAAAACTTGTTTCATTCGTGATCTACAAGGAAACGATCTTATGTCTGCACTCGCAATTCAAGTCTGTACACAATATCAATGCAAGACATGATTGCTTCATCTCCCATTTGTCTACTTTCAAAGGCAACATCAACAAAATCTTGGCTATGGCACCGACGTCTCTCACATTTAAACTTTCAAACCATAACCAACCTTGCTCGATACAAACTTGTTGAAGGTCTCCCACGATTCAGGTATTCTAAAGATCACCTTTGCTCAGCTTGTGAACAAGGGAAAAGCACTCGTGCTCATTTTCCTTCAGAGGTGGAACACAACTCTCAGCATGTGCTTCATCTTCTTCACATGGATTTGTGTGGCCCGATGCGCGTGCAAACGATTAATGACAAACGCTACATCTTGGTAATTGTCGATGACTACTCACGATGGACTTGGGTCTACTTTCTTCGAAGCAAAGATCAAGATCCACAGATGATCATCACCTTTCTCACGAAAATTCAAGTTCAGCTCCGGAACACCGTCCGCCAAATAAGAACAGAAAAAGGAACTGAATTTAGAACCAAACTCTTCGAGAATTTTATGAGAAAGTGGGAATGGAGCATCAGACATCTATTGCACATACACCAGAACAAAACGGAGTTGTTGAAAGATGAAACCGAACGTTAGTGGAAGCTGCAAGAACAATGTTAATCAATGCTAAACTTCCAGATACTTGTGGGCGAAGCCGATCAACCGCATGCTACACTCAAAATTGGTCAATGATTACAAAACGCCACAACAAAACACCTTTTGAGCTTATCCACAACAGAAAACCGAATCGCAAACACTTTCATGTATTTGGATCTCTTTGCTACCCAAATAATGATCGTGATGACTTTGGAAAGCTCAAAGCCAAAGCTGACATTGGAGTCTTTATTGGATACTGTGAGAACTCTAAAGGTTACCGGATCCTGAATCGCCGTACAAAGCAGGTTATGGAAACGATTCATGCAAATTTCGATTAACTTACGATATGGCTTCTCGAGCATAACACTTGGAACCCGTCACAACCGCTTAAACTTCCTCAAACCCCATCATCACCGAGTCAAGCCCCCAGCTTACTCGTCAACAAATGGAAAAGTTATTTGCTCCGCTGTTTAGTGACGACATTGATGAACGTGCTCCAGGTGTATCCGATGTTTTCGCTGCTCAACCTGATCATATTCCAATACCTAATACACCAGCTACAATTACCACTGTTGAAGAAGCACCACCAGTTGACTCTACAACAACAATTGAACAAACTGCTTCCAATGAAGATGAACCAGCTGATGATGTTCTGAACAATGAAGTACCCCCACCTGCAGATTTTGATCCAAATGCGTTCTTTAACCCTTTTGCTAATGAAACTGCTGCACCTGATGTTGCGGAATCATCTACAAGCCATTTGAATCCTCAAAATCTGCACAATGTATACCAACATCAACCCTCGACACATCATTGGACAAAAGACCATCCTCTTGAGAATATTATTGGTAACCCAAATCAACCAGTCATAACGAGACAACGTCTTCACACAGATGGTGAACATTGCATTTATGCACTCACTGTCTGCCAATCTGAGCCTAAAACATTAAAGACGCAATGGCAAAAGACAACCGATTGAATCCATGCAAGAAGAACTCAACCAATTCAAACGTCTTGAAGTATGGGAATGGTTGAAAGACCAACAGGGGTCTACGCCATTGGTCTAAAATGGATTTGGAAAACAAATTGATGTCAAGGAACCGTAATCAAACAAGTCACGCCTCGGTGGCTAAGGGTTATAGACAGGAAGAGGGTATAGACTTTGAAGAATCATTCACTTAGGTTGCTCGTTTGAGGTCTCGGATATTTTAGCGTCGCCTCATATGAATATAAAGGTCTTTCAGATGGACGTCAAAACCGCTCGAATGGGCAACTGAAAGAAACGGTTTATGTCACCAACCCGAAGGATTCGTTGATCCCGAAGTT
The DNA here is from genome assembly GCA_910596185.1 of Chrysanthemum makinoi. Lineage (NCBI taxonomy): Eukaryota > Viridiplantae > Streptophyta > Magnoliopsida > Asterales > Asteraceae > Chrysanthemum > Chrysanthemum makinoi. The sequence continues at coordinate 190,983,002 of OU343221.1, forward strand.
CCTAACCATGTCTACAAACTGAACAAAGCTCAGACGGTCTCAAACAAGCTCCTGCGGGCGCGCATACGATAATTTATCATCCTTCCTAATTGCCAATAAGTTCACCAAAGGCTCGGTCGACCCTACACTTTTCATACAAAATCACGGGGCTCACATTTTAATCGTTCATATCTATGTGGATGACATCATTTTTGGGTCAACACATTTAAAATATTCAAATTTTTTTGCAAAACTTATGACAAAACATTTTGAAATGTCATGATGGGTGAACTACATTCTTTCTAGGAATGCAAGTTCATCAATCACCCCGCGGTATTTTTCTAAGTCACCCAAATATGCCCTTGAACTTTTAAACAAATTTGGAATGCAAAACTGGGACACCTATGCCACACCAATGGCTCATACCAAGAAGCTAGACGCTGATTTACATGGGAAATTGGTGGACCCTACCAAATACCAAAGTATCATTGGGTCTCTCATGTATCTAATGTACCTAGCAGCCTGATATTGTTTTTGCCATATATCTTTGCTCCCGTATCACGAGACCAATCAAACCCACCTCTCTCGAGGCTAAAAGAATCCTCCGATATATCAAGGGAACCATTAACTTGGGATCCGTATCCGGGCGATTCGGTTTTGAACTAATAGTACTTCGTGAGCATTACAATTTCTTGGTGATAAACCGTGTCATGGCAATCGGAAGCAGGATTGTACGTCGCTATCCTCAACAAGGTAATATGTAGCCATGTTGGCTTGTTGTGCTCAAGTCATTTAGATGAGAACACAACTCAAAGACTATGGTTACGTGATTTGACAGTAACCCGATGTAACGCGACAATCGGAGTGCTATTGCGATCTCGCAACTCGCTCAACATTCAAAATCAAAGCACATCGATCTTCGATATCATTTCATCAAGGAGCACACGGAACAGTGGTACTTGAATTATATTTAATGGGTACTGAATACCACTGGCAGATTCTCACCAAAGCCTTAGCTCCCGCTAGGTTTAATGAGTTGGTCCACCGGATTGGTATGTGGTGTTTGACTCAAGAGGAACTGGATGAACTCTTAAAACATTCTTAAAACCACTCAAACACCAAAACCTCTTTTGTAAATATTTTTCAAAAACAAAATACAAAAATATAAAATCGATAAAATAACAAAAATATTCTCTCTATCTATATTTCTTTAACATGGCAAGTACAAATCCTTCCACAACACTTTAATCTTTCAAAATTCAAGATTTTTTTCGATCAAGTGTTGAGGGGAGAAAGCAAATATTTTTCGGTTTTTAAAACCTTGTACTTGCATGTTGTCTCATCCCGGTTGTTTCATTATTAATGGTGGTCACATTTCGCTTACTACACTCCTACTAAAATTTATAAAATTTCATTATTTCTTAAGTCGAGGGGGAGTGTCGTCAAATTACTTTCCAAATATCCTTCGTTTGGTAACCAAAATGGAAGTTATGGACATGGGATGTAAATGGTAAAGGTGCAGGGACTAAATGTGTCAAAAGATCAAAGTATTTTAAACAAAATACCTCACCAAACTTTCAAAAAACACATTTACTCATACACATTTATTACACACCAACCAAATCCTATGCCTAATAATCAATCATCAAATCCGTGTTCTTGATCATCAATTTGTAAGTGATTAAACGTTCTTAATAATCATCTAAACATAGGTTTTGAATCATTTCTCAAACCAACGGTTAGATTTTTGTCTATGGATGATTTTGTGTTCTACGCATAAGCGTATGAACACACAATCATGTTTGAGTGTTTGTGGTTTAAATGGTTGTGTCAAAACATTTATCTAATCACTTTGAAACCATTTCCATCATTAAAACTCACCCGATACTGAATTGAATGATTCTTGAAAACTAGGGTTTATGCGTGAATTGGGTATTTTCTTGTGTGAACGTTTTTGGTTAATTAGTTGCATGTTTGATGTTGTTCTCATGTTGAATTGATGATATCTAGGCTCGAACTTACCTTAAAACACCAATGTGTTAAATTTGAAAACGAGGGTTTATGTTCTTAGTATTTGGGTAATTTTAATCTGCTTAGATTTTGATGTTAAAACTTGGATAAAACAACTCAATAGGCTTCTTAGACATCCCATAAAAAGTTTGGTGCAATTCCTATGGCTAAATATCTTACTCGTAGAAATTGAACTTAAGGGTTTTAGGTCTACGCCAGAACCTGTTCTAACGCATAACTGCTTGAATGAGTATTCATGATTTGATTTGAAAAGGAATGAATGTATATGTTAATATTGGTAATATGGTGAATTTATTTCGTGTTTCTACGCGTGTATAACTCGAATCAAGGTTATTGCCATCTACGATAAGGATCACCTTACGCGTAGCATGTTATGCGTAAGAGAAATCTTACGCGCGAACGCTTACTGAAGGTTCTACATTGGGACTACGCGTATCACGTGAAGGATATGCAAAACAAGAACCTCTACACATAAGGTTGACTCTTACGTAAGTTCCATATACTTACGCCGCAGTTTTCCACGATAAGGCCCTCTTTCCTACACGTAATATTTCTTAACGAAGTCAAGAACCCACGCATAAGCTTACGCTCACGCCGTATAATCACTCATGTTTACGCATAAGCTTGCCATTTCTACGCCTAAGCCTAGTATAACCTTAATTGTGAATTGTTACGCGTGCAAACTTGTAAATAAATAAATCATAACGCCACGAAACCAATAATGTCACTTTTGAGCTTAAAGGTTTAATAAGTTGTGAATAATAAGTGAAAACTTGGACTTTAAAACTCAAAGTTAACCAACTCGTAACAATCATCAACATATCACATTCAATAATTAGTGAATAAAATCAACTGTTGACTAACGTAATGTCTTTCGATATGTTGGTTCTTTTGGCTAAATATATTTCAAATCACGACATGGACGCTCAAATGCAAAACGTGGAAGCACCAAACGTTCTCACCATTGAAGATATCTTCCCTAATGGCTATCCAATGAACATCGGAAAGAACAACCTTCGTGTTGATTTTGATAGTCTCACCGCCGTAGTCTTCTTTTTAATAGTGTGGACATTCTAAAGAATCACCCTTATCGAACATGCTCACCAATTCTTCTACAGGTCGAGATTTACATTCACCAAGATCGCATACAATGCGAAGGATTGTCAAAATGCCGTGACGGTGACGCCAACCACAAACAAGTCACCATCACACCGCCAGACTTAAGGGCTATTCTTCTCATACCGCCATCGAGCCAGCCGAATACAATGCCACACCAACCAAGAGGTTGTTCTCGCAATTCATGATTGACATTGGTTATGACGGGCTTCGTGGAGTAATCACAAAGCATTCATAATGGATCTTAAGAATATTCCTCAACCATGGAGAACCCTCTACATTATCATCACCAAACCGCTTCGACGTGATAGTGGCTATGAGCATCCCAAGCTCATGGAACTACAGATCTTTTGGGCTTTGGTCCACATGAAACACATTGAAGTTGACGCCTCGATATGGGACGACATGATGTCTTTCCTCAAAAGCTTGGCTCCAAGATCCCATATCGATATACCAAACTGTTGATCTAAAGAGCTATACTAAATAATCCCCGATAACCCCTGAGACTCAATGACCCAAACAATCACTCCATGTTATATGAGCCTACACTCACACGATTTAAGGAATCAAAACAAGAAACAAGGTGCAGTGTTACCAGATCACCTTCTAACAGATGAAGTCAAACAACTTTATTCATACAAAAGGTATCCGTAGCGTTGATGAAGGCAAAGTAGGTTTTCTTGATGAAAAGTCCTCTGGTACAACTACTAGGAAAACGGAGAGGCAGGCAGGAGTGTTACAAGCACCGAGTCAAAGAAAGTTCCCAAGAGGCCACATACTCTCAAAAGGAAATTCTCTAAGGAAGCTATTCCTATTCCCAAGCCTGAACGCAAACTAAAGCTACTGGATGAAAGCTCGAGGAAATCAATCAACGAAGAGGCTACCTACTCAAACAGCAATCGATGACACTCCAACAAGAACTAAACCTCCTCTCGTCCAATAAGGAGAAAGGCAAAGGAAAACTCCCGTGTTTGAGCATGATAAGGAAAGTTCTGAAGAAGAACCACTTAATGAGGAAATAGAATATCAAAAGAAGTTGAAGAACCTCATACTCAAATACCTTGCCGATGAATTCATAAAGGATCAAACTCGTGGCCCCGGAGGGTCAAGTGGTGGAACTCAAGCCACACCCAGCTCGGCGGTTAATCAACCCGATAAGGGAACCGGTACCACCATCACCCACGAACAACGGCAAAGGCAGATTGAGGATTCCATCAATTTTGAAAGAGGAACCTGCACGAAAAGACTGAGAAAACGTCTGGTTAAGATAATAAGGCTGATGAAACGGCTAAGTCTAGAAATGATGAAGAAACTGATTATGATGATTTTCTTCTACACAGTCCCACACACTCAAAGGAGGAAACCTCTGAGCCACCTAAGGACCCTGAGCCACCTCACATCTCCTCATCACTCATCATCTCACTCTTCAATTCCACCATCCAAAGGACAAGATCCACATCTAAATCGTGAAGAAACCAACCGACTTGGATATCCCGCTAAGACAAAGATAGTCAAAGCTATCAAGCAAGTTAAGAAAGATGTGATCAACAAAAGTCGAATCAACTGGATGACAGAATCAACTTTCTTCAAGACGGATAAACGAAGTTTTGAAAGAAAGGAGCATACCCGAAGTTTATCAAAGGAGGTTTCCAAAAGGAATTGGTGAAGACGGCAAGAGAATATACTCACAAGTTTTCTCGATTAATCGCTCCTAGAGTTACAAGCGGAGATGTTCACCGACAGCTCTATCCTAATCTCATGAAATTGGTCAAGCAAACAATGCAAACCACCCCAGTAAAGATGACGATCAATCCAATGGAGCCCGCAGTTCTCTCGATGCCGAGTTGATTTCCCTGTCGGGTGCTACAAACGCTCAATGATCCAAACTTTCACCTCCTCGACGAAAAGTAAACTATTTGAGGTACTACTGAATATCAACTCAAGACTTCATACAAGGAGCCAAATTGAAAGGCCTGCTTAGCCCAAGAGACGATGATGATAAGGATAAAGATAAAGATAAAGAGCCTAAACGTCAAGAACACCGGTGAATCATCATCCATGCCGCCTCCACACCAAAGGACTCCATCTCAACAAC